>CM068742.1:41922517-42522517 GCA_035084275.1 Hydrolagus colliei
TATAATATAAAATAATATAAAATACTATATGTTATATAATATATAAAAAACAATAATAATTTGGTCTTTTCAATCCACGACTGTTTCAATTGTCTTTTCAATCCATGGCACAATCCATGGTTATTTGTGGGACACAGCTGTGTGCAATTGGCTTCCTTGTTTCGCCCCCTAAACATAGTCAATTCACTTTACAGTGTATTCTGCAAAGCGCTTTGAGACGTCTAGAAGACGTGAAACGTGCTATAATCAAATGCAAGGATTATTATTATTATATTTACTCTCGCAATTGGCTGCAGTGTTTCGCCCACAAAATACACATTCAATCCACTTTACAATACTATATTCCGTAAAGCGCTTCGAGACATTTCAACAACATGATGAGATGGTATATTAACTGTATGGATTAATTATTATTATTATTGTTCTTGTTGTTGTTTTCCTTTCTTTGGTGCCAGTTCCCTCCATTTCTAAAACAATACTAACCATGACTTGATATCAGTCCTTCGCCAGAAGCCATGTATAGCTTGGGGGTCATATATCCACCCATTCCCCCATCCCTTTGGGCTGATATCTGACCCTCTGATCCTATCTCTCCACACCATGAGACAACTGGGATCAGGAAATGGGATGGGAGGGGGAAGAGCTTAACTCATTTTTTGATACCAAGACTTTTTTTTGTGAATGGCATTTGAACCACTCCAATTGGGCTTCCATGCTGCCCTCAGAACGGAGACAGTCCAAAGACATATTAAAAATCTGTGACCAGGGTTCTCTCTGCCTCCTTATCTTCTTTGATCTCTCTGCTGCCTTCGACAGTGTCAACCACTCCATCCCCCTGCACGGTCTCTCCTCCCAGCTCAATCTCCACGGACCTGCCCTCGCCTGGTTCGACTGTTACCTCTCACTGCCTCCACTTAGTCGCCACCAATGGCTTCTCCTCCAGCTCCCACATTGTCACATGTAGCGTCCCCCCAGGGCTCTGTCCTTGGCTCCCTACTTTTTAACATCTACATGCTCCCCCTTGGTGCCATCGTCAGACATAGGGTCAACTTCCATATGGATGCGGATGACACCCAACTCTATCTTTCTATCCTCGACTCCAGGACTACTGCTGTCCTGAAGAGGGGTGTCTTGAGGGGTGTCTGTCAGACATCAAGTCCTGGATGAGAGCTAACCTCCTGATTGGCTTTGCACCAGCACCTTCACACATCAGGTGCTGGCAGCATCAACCTCCATGATTGCACACTCAACCTCACCAATCCAGTCAGGAACCTGGGTGTCTTGTTCAATCCTCAACCATCTTTCTTCCCCACATCCAAGCCATGACCTGCTCTGCCTTCCCTCACCTCCTCACTTCCGCAATATTGCCCAACTCCACCACTACCTCACCCCTCAGACCACTGAAACCCTCATTCACAACTTCATCATATACCGGCTCGACTACACCAACGTCCTATTTGTCAGCCTGCCCAATTCCTCCCTCCTTTGGCTGTAGATCATCCAGAGCTCTGCGGCCCATGTGCTTTACCACTCCAAGCTCCATGACCCCATTTCCCTCTTTCTCGCACACCTCCAGTGGCTCCCCACCTTTAAAGCCCTCCATGTCCTTGCCCCACACTACCTCTGTGACCTCCTAACCCCCTACCAATCTGCCCGCTCCCTCTGCTCGGTGGGCTCCATCCTGCTCCACATCCCCCGACTCAACCATCCCACCATTGGCAGACGAGCCTTCAGCCACCCTGCCCCTAGCCTCTGGAATTCCATCCCGCAGTCCCTCCACTTCGCCCCCTGGCTAGCCTCCTTCAAGACCCGCCTCAAGACACCCCTCTTCGACAGTCCTATTGATCACTCCAAATCTCCCCACTTCCCTCCACCCTCCCCGTCCCCAACCTCAGCTCAAGTCTGAGACACTGACTGTCCAGCGCCTTGGGTCATCCTCCTGATGTGTAAGGTGCTATACAAATGTAATTTTGTTGTTGTTTTTAATAAATCTGTTGAGCTAGTGTTCTTCTGCCGGTCATTTAAAAAAAAATCACAGATTGTTACCAAAATGGCTATTAGCAATCCCTGATAGCATTTAAACAGGGAAATGGATGTATGGCTGAAGATAAATATTAAAGGATAATGGAAAAAGGGAATGGGATTGTAGGAGATAACTCCAGCAGGTCACAGGCATAATCACTTCCTTCACCATAAACATTATATGACAAGAAGCAGCATTCACTGTTCGTTGCTGCATTTACCCGAAACCCCCCCCACATGCTGCTGCAGTTCCTTTGGTTGTGTACACAAGGTATCTGATATACTCATCAATCATTGTGTTAAAAAATCATTTGATGGTGGAAATCGAAATGTGCAATTGAATTACCATACAATGGTGTTCATGGATTAATCAGGTCATTTCCTAAGTGATATAAAAGTGAGGAGTGTGCCTTCAAGTATTTCTGGAGGGGGTTACTTTTGTATTTAAAAAGAAAATGGGACAACACAGCATTTTTTTTCAAAACAAACAAACAAAGGGAATGATTGTATCACAGTTACAATCAGCTACAGTTACAAATATCACAGTTCTCACTGCCTGACTCAGTTGACAGCACTATATCAAATAAAACGATTTTAATCTTAATGATTTTGATTCCCCAGTTATCTTACGAGTTCACACTCAAAATGTTGAAAATGCAGAAAGGCGAAGGAACATGTAACCATAGATTGTAGAAATTCAGTAGCTGTAACATGATCACCTGGGGCCAATATCTCAGGTTCTATATCAAAAGCAAGTGTGAAACACTATCAAATCTTGGGTAGCCAAGTCTCTGATAATGTCACCTCTTGGCATTGCCTACCTGCAGACTGTATGCAGAAAGCACAGTAACACCTTGTGCACAGAAGCCCCATTGATGTCACATCTGCTCAATTTCCTGTTCTATTGGAGTAGTTTGATAGCCCTTAGACTTTGTTTCAATTTTTTGGGGGTGTGGGGTGGGGGGGGGGAACAAATCAGAACCTTGAATAGTATGTGATAATGTGATAACAAGTCTGAACTGTGTGATCCTTACACTGGTTGTCAACAATATAAAACTGACAAACATTGACCCCACTGTTAAATCTGTAAACCAAAGCCCCGGGCAATGGACAGGTGGAATTAGCTGGAAAAGCAGCGGGTGACTTGCAAGACAATGCTTTTAATGGCAAGTTGAGTGATTTTTGCAGGTCAAACTCCCTCACCATCCAACGCTCACTGTAGGGTTCCCATGTTCTCTCTAACCGGCACCTAATGTTATCTGGAATCAAGAGCTTTGGGACGCTACCTCACATGAAGGGTATACAGTCTTTGTGGAGCTCTCACTGGTTTGGTTACTCAAGCAATAGCGATGGATTTGCACATGTGTGAGATGCCTGGTTGTCAATCATTTCCACATTACAAACCCCACATACCAATTTTATACTTCTCAAAGAGCTAAATAATCAAAAACAGTCTTACCAATTGCGTCAATAATAATAATGATAATAATCCTTGCATTTTATATACACATCTTCTAGACGTCTCAAAGCACTTCACAGATTATACTGTAAAGTGAATAACTATATTTGTTGGCGTAAATGCAGCTGCCAAATGAACACAGCAGTGTCCCACAAATAATCATGGATCGTGTGATCAAATTATTATTATTATTTTGAAGGATTATTTTCCCAGAGAAGTGATCCGCCAATCAACTAACAACCGGGTTCCTACTTGCTGCTAGGTAAACAGAGGCGTGTGGAGTAAGGAAACTTCACCCTGCGGGAATAGAATCCAGGTTTCTCACTTACAAGGCGAGTGCTCTAACCACTGAGCTATAGGACTCCACAATCCATGTACTGTATAATGCCAATTATTAAAATAAGCTGTTAGGATACCAACTGAGAACGTGTACTCTGTGTAGTACAAATATGATTAGTTCAATAGCACAATAGCTACTAAATGAAACCATTTTTGGCTGATTACTCTTTCCCTGTTGTTTTGTACAAACTACAAGTACCTGTATTGTAAAAACATTTTTTTAAAAATTGCCTTAGGATCACATATATAAATATGTATGGAGACAGGGAGACTTATCCAAGCAAACACTTCCCTCCCCTCAAAAGCACATTAATTTTTGTACCCCTCAGATCTTTTCACGCCTTGCCACAGCTTTACAGAAACATGGAAACAGGAGTAGCCCTCAGCCCCTCAAGCCCGTTCTGCCATTCTATAAGATCACGAGAAACAAACATGTTACATCCATTGATTCCCCTTTGCTCAGATTGGTGAGATAACCAGATAAACTCAGTAAAACAAAAACTGTTTTTTCCCAAGGCTTCATTTATCTTGTCTCTTCCTTCTCCTGCTCCATTTAATAAACCCCAATGAATGATGGTCCCAAGTATTGTTTCCAAAGTGCTAGAGACACCATGATATATGTGGACAGATTGCAGCTGTGCATTTACAATCACCCACAACCTCTGTGCAACATTGTGCGGTGACAGACCAATCAACCAACCAGAAGTCCAGTCAGGTTGGTTAGATCAGGAAACTGATCAGCTAACGTATCTTCTAAACATACTTCGTAAAAGTGTGTACTCTGATGGGAGATGCATTCAATTTGGATAAAAGTAGCTCTGATCATGAAAGGTATGAGCACAACGATTGAACAATTTTAGGATTTAATTAAAACTATTTTAAAAATTACAAAATTTAAATTCTCCCACCATCATCACAGCACATTCTGTGGCTCAGCACATTGGAGAAGAACCCAATTCCATCTTATTACCTATTCACACGGCTTTAACAGTCTTAGCACAGGATCAGGAGATGAACGTGACAATCATTCAAAATGCAACATTCCTGTAAGTAGTCATATATTACCTGCAAATGTCACTGTAACAGGAATGTGTCCCAATTTTCCAAAATCTTGTCGATGCAAAAGAAATAGGTTTGCTTTTTTAATGCTTGAACTGTCCTTTTTTCAAAGTGGATTTCATTTTTGCATTTAAGTGTGCAGATATTTTACATGGCACATTTAGCACCCGAGGGCTCTTATGCTATTTTCCTTCATCTCTTCAGGCAATGATTCGTGCTGAGGTATGTTTTCAGAGACCGTTTTGAAAAAGTTGCAAAAAAAATCACCATCCAAGTGGATCAGTCACAGGAGCATTGGAAACTTCAAGCATCTGGGTGTGGAAGATTGACAGCTGAAGCCAATCCTGCTCTCACCAACATTCACAATTCGCACCTTTTTGCTGTGATCACTGGACAGTGATTAGGAGGAACCCAAGGCAGTATTTCTTTTTTTTCCTTCATAATAATAATCCTTACATTTGATTTAGTGCTTTTCACATTTTCTAGACGTCGCAAAACGCTTCACAAAGAATATACAGTACTGTAGTGAATTGACTGTATATATGTGGGTGAAACACGGTAGCCAATGGTGCACAGCAGTGTCCCACAAACAGTAGTAGATTGAAATGACCAATTTAACTTGCCCACGGTTTCGCCCTGCCTGGAACTGAATCCAGGTCTCTTGAGTGCAAGAAGAGTGCTCTAACCACTGAGCTACAGGACTCCACAATATCCTGAACCCTGAGGAACATTCTCCATCTTAAGATGCATACGCATATTGAAGGACCAATGGGGTAGGGGGGAGATTAAGGGAAACCTTTGACCCCATTGACACATTTTATAAGTGGAATGAAATCTGTGGAGGATTATGGAATTAAGGCGTCACCTCAAATACTTTTCTTCCATTGCCTGTGGAGTAGAAATAGCTTTCCTGTTTGAAGACAAAAAATGACTTTACTTCTGTTTGCTACTCCTTCATTAATTTCATTGTGGATTAAGTCCTACAAAATACACAGTCGCCACATTTTGTAGTGTATCCTGTGAAGCACTTTGAGACATCCTTCCCGGAACCCTGACATAAATGTCATTCTTTCAATTGAAAGGATTATCGTTATTATTATCTCTTACAAATTATTCAGGCACTCACTTCCTTGCAGTGCTCTGGATCTGCCTTGCAGTGTGAGACCTTGTTGATTACTGCCATGCACTGTGATGCTCAGCTGGTGTAAGCTTAAGGCTTTTTGATACAGTAATTGTCTCTTTTCTATAAACCGCTTCAGTGAAGCATTATGCTCACACTCCAGAAATGTTGTTCACACTTCAGTTGCATTCTGCCTGCATTGTCTGTTACTTTGCTTGGAAATAAAAAGGCTGATTCTCTCACTAAGAAGAATTGTTCATTTTTGTGTTGTTAGTTAAACGGAATTCTTGACTGGTAGTAATCCATGCTTTAGCATTTGTACAGTTGTTGGATTTTGATACTTTTACTTGCACTTAAACACCCTCAATGCTCACAAATACTAAATCATCTTTGCATTTTTTAGTTATTATAATAACACTGAAGTGGACAATGGAATGACATATGGTGCAACATACTCATTGTTCTTAGCATGCAAATCCGTGAAAGGAACCCAAAAGGCAAGGAGTTTGGTGACAACATATACAGTAAAAGCCCGTTTATCCGTGACCCGATCACCTGTAACTTCCATATAACCGGCACCTTAAAAAAAAGGTCTCCATTCGAATAACAGGAATATTATCTGGCACAATCATGGGGGCGCATTTAATGAGTCGATTGACGCACGAGACTACAGTACAATTAGTTCCGAATGCTGCCGGTAGTGGCACTTCCGGTTTTCTTCTGAAAGCCGCACTGTCGGTTTTTCCTCTCCTTTTTCTCTCTCCTTTTTCTCTCTATCTCTCACTCTCTCTGGTGGTTTGTACACTGTTTTGGTGGAGGGTGGGGTGGGAGAAGGAGAGAGAAGCAGGGAGAGGGTGGTGGGGGTGGGTGAGAGAGGGAAAGAGGCGGGGGGGCAGAAAGAGAGAGGAGTGAGTGGGGAAGAGAGAGGGTGGGGAGAGGAGGGGCAGAGAGAGGGGTTGAGTTGATTAATTTAGATGGAAAATATGAGTGGAGTAGAGGGGGGTTGGGTTTGGAGCCATTGAGATGCCAGACTGATTGAGTGTGTGTGTGAAAGAGAGAGAGGGAAGGAGGGAGAGAAAGAAAGAAACAAAAAGGAAAAAACGACAGTACTGCTTTAAACCATACAGTCCACCGTTGTAGAAGTTTGCTTTGTGATTGTGTGCTGTGTTTATAGACTGTAATCAATATTTATTGCTTTATTGGTAAGTATCCATACAATATTCTGTTATTATTTAGTCTATTATTAATATGGTATGTTTAGAAAAAAGTTAATTTATTTTGTGTTGGGTTTTTGGCAGCTGGCTGCCCAAATATCCGGCATGCCGTTTAAACGGCATTAGTCAGGTCCCGAGGGTGCCGGATAAATGGGCTTTTACTGTATTTAGTTAGTAGGCAACAGAGTCGCAGATACAGTTGGCTGCTCTGAACATTCTCACTTCAAGTAGGGGATCACAATGTTTGATTATCAGAAGACATTTAATGGTTTGTTTATATTCTGGCAAATCATTTATAAACTGTTCAGGGATACCTTGGTATTTCCAACATAAAATGACATTATCATCACATAAATTCTTCCAGTACAGTTTCCGATTTACAGTAGAAAGACAAGAAACATTATGAGAGAGAGAAAGGATGGAGGCTGTAAGTGACGGAAGGCTCACTTATCTGTCGCAAACTCTTTATCATGTCCAGAAATGCAAGACACATTGACAGAATCTCCCTAGATATAAGAGAAGTCATCAAGTCTGATAGAGAATTACGAGTCATTCAGAGCAAAAGATAACAGTTTGGCACAAAAGGAGCCAAATCTCTTGAAGGTTATTTTCATAATGGGAAGATATGACAGTTCTATTTGAGGTCAAAGGAGATATTGATGGTAAATATACAGTCACTTCACTTCATATTCTGTGAAGTACTTTGAAACGTCTGGAAGACGTGAAAAGCGCTATATCAAATGCAAGGATTAGTATTATTATTATTATTATTATCAAGCAGGGTTAGTAGTGATGCCACCAGAAGTATATTATATGCTGCATGGAATGAAAGATTACAATTGTCAAATCTTTCAAATTTCACTGAATTAGTGAAATTACTGGGACACTGCTACACGCAATTGGCTGCCACGTTTTGCCCACGAATATACAGTTAATTCACTTTATTCTGTGAAGCACTTTGAGACGTCTAAAAGACGTGAAAATCATTAAATCAAATGCAAGGATTATTATTATATTAGGTTTGATCATTCAGTGGATTCCTGACGCTCAGTGGTTAGAGCACTCGCCTTGCAAGTGAGTGATCTAGGTTTGATTCCCGGCAGGGTGAAGTGTTGGGCCAGTTTCCTTAATCCACACGCCTTTGTTTACCCAACAGTATGTAGGAACCTGAGTGTTAGCAGCTTGGTGGATCACTTTTCTGGGCATAATAATTCCTTTTAAAAAAAATAACAGTTTATACACTGCTGTGCACAATTGGCTGCTGTGTTTCACCTACCAAATATACAGAAAATTCACTTTACAGTGTATTTTGTTTAAGACGTCTCGAAGACATGATAAGGTAGGTGTTACATCAAATGCAAGAATTATCATTATCATCATTTGATTTCAACAGTGTGCATCTTCGTATTGTAGTTAGACAAAAAATCACCTGTATTACTTACAAATTCCTGAAAGTTCTGACTGATCAATCCAAGAGACAGATTTAGGTACATCATTGTACTCACCTATGTCTTTATAGACACACACACACACACACACACACACGGGGTTGTTTCTTGGGGGAATATTCACTTACATGTTTAAATTCCATAAGTTCCAACAGGTAAAGTTATGGAGTAGGTGCCTCTTCTCCAGAGAGTCATTCTTTAAGGTAAAATGAAAAAAAAAAAAAAGCTATTGAAGCCACAAAAACTATTATATTTTACTTGAAAAGAAAACAATAACACACTGGTCAATAGCTTGTATATAAAACGCGTTTCACTGTATAATAAAAATGACAACACCCCAGCTTGTTATTTTAAATATTTTAGACTCAAGTATTCCTTTAAATTGACACCTCGATTATCAAGACAAAGCAAAAAATCTATTGCCTGAATAAGAAAGGTAAGTTTATCTTAACTGTCTTAATATTTGTACTGAAAATCTAAAATGATTTTAATGCATAAGAGGGCACATGATCAAACAGAACTGTGTTCAGTTGTGTTTAAAGGAACAGAAGGAAATGAAGGGGTGGGAACAAAGACCCCCCAAAAACACTTACCAGAAAAGGCTTGTGAGCTCCATGATAGTTTTAATCATCTGAAACATAACACAGAAAGACTAAGACATTCATATCACTCTCGGTGATAGAAAGCAGTTCCTATGACAGAACGAATGGTTCACACATCACTAGGCAACCAAGCTCATCTGTAATACAAATTAGTTGTCTGTCTATTCCTGGATTGGTACAAATTTAAGGATGATGTTCAAGTGACAGCACATTTTTTTTAATAACCTACAAAAAGTGATTCTCCCACCAAATAGGTTGTGTAGATTTCTATTGCTAATTTGATTCACTGCTCAGCAATATTAGCTGGATGAAACTTATCTTAAATCAGTTAAAGAAGGCTATCAGCACATCCAGGGCTTTGTCACTTACTTGACATGAATCCTATCAGTTTGCATTTGAGTTAAGGATGCTTGTTCTTGCCTGCTGGTTGTCTCTTCCTCTCCAACAGTTCACACAAAGATGCTTTGTTGCCCGCTGTATTCCTACATTTACAATTACCACACTTGTTGAGGGCATAATATCAGACTTCCTCTCGCAGTCTTAGCTTCAGCTTGCATGAGCAATTTGTAACCATATCAAAGTATCAAAATACTCCAAAAAAACCTACAAAAAAATCCTTCAATTCTGCTATCCAAATTTTCTAAACAGAGGATACGAAAGCATAGATCAAAAAGACATTTATCAAACACGGTTTTTCTTGTTTTCATCAGTTAATTTCCGCACTAACATGGCAGATTTCCAGAATGTTCCAAAATAATGCCTCAATAGCTCTTTCTCTCATGCAGAAACAAGTTTGGTTAGAATTAATGGTCAAGGAGCACAGTCGTATCATTGAACAAATACCACAACATTTCTGGATCCACAAAAAAAACCTGCATCATTTGTTTTGGGGTTTCTATCTGCAGTATCTTCTCCCTAATCTTTCCTGAAAGTTACCAATTTATCCTGGGTCTTTTTTTCCACCCTTGGGTACTACCCGCAAATGCAGCCCGTGTACTATCCCGCACCCGCCTCCGCGACCACATAACCCCCACCCTCGCCCGTCTCCACTGGCTCCCCATCCTCCAGAGGATCGAGTTTAAGATCCTCGTCCTCACCTACAAGGCCTTACACGGCCTTGCCCCATCCTACTTAACCGATCTACTCTCCCCCTACACGCCCACCCGGACCCTCCATTCAACAGGACTTGGCCTGCTCCAAGCCCCCCGCCCAAACCGCCCCACCATCGGAGGCCGGGCCTTCAGTTTCTCCGCTCCCACCCTATGGAATGCCATCCCTCAATCCCTCCGTTTCGTTTCTTCCCTTTCCTCTTTCAAGGCCGGTTTGAAGACTTTCCTCTTCGATCGTGCCTTTTGTTCCACCCCGAACTCTTTTACCTCCCCTTCGTGTTTCACCCCTTCCCAAACACTCCCCTCCCAGCTCGGGTCACATGCCTCCTGTTCAGCGCCTTGGGACGTCCTCCCGACGTGAAAGGCGCTCTATAAATGTAAATTGTTGTTGTTGTTGTTGAGACAGTATCAGCAAGCTAACCAACCAACGGGAGTGTCACAACAAATTCTAACCTTGCCGTCATCCAACATGCGTTCTCCAGCAGGGATCATTGGTGCGTGATCACAATAGGGAATTTGGGCTGATTGTTTCCTGTCTGATGACAAGACATCCCCTCTGATATCAGCTAGCTATAGCACAGGCAGGGAATCAAAACTGCAACGTTCAGAGGATCAAAATACCTTATGGTCTTTGCCATGGTTTTTAAATTTAAGATTCTACAAGAATTTTGAAGAAATCTTAAATTCATGCTTATTGTGGAAACTGACTTTTCCACTGTCCAACAACAAAATTACATTTATAGAGCACTTTTTACGTTGGGAGGCCATCCTAAGGCGTTGAACAATCAGGTCGGAACCCGAGCAAGGGAGAGGGGCAGGTTAGGGGACAGTGGAGGGAGAGAGTTGGGATTGAGTGACCAAATTATCATTGTTATTTTTTTCTTGAGGGATTATTATCAAGCGTGTGGAGTAAAGAAACTTGTGCAATATTTTGCCATCCTGGGAATCGAACCCAGGTCTCTCCCTCTGCCTTCTGGGAAGCTTCAGACAAATTTACCCTTCCATGCAACTCTGGCTCAGATCAGCAAACTCAGCACAGACCACCGAGTTCCTGCTCCATAAACTGCCTCTCCATTACTCCATCAGGGCTGTCCTACACTTCAAATGTTTAGAATAAAGTATCTCAATTTACCTCTTTCACCTCAAAGGAAGAACATTGTGGAGTCCTGTAGCTCAGTAGTTACACCACTTGCCTCACAAGCGAGAGACCTTGGTTCAATTTCGGGCAGGGTGAAATATTGGGAAAGTTTCTTTACTACACCTGCCTCTGTTTACCTAGCAGTAAGTAGTTGTCAGTTGGGTCCGGCGATATATCGATATATCGCTAAAACCCTATATAATTTTCATATCGATACGCCGATATAGACATTTCAAAAATATCGATATATCGAAAAGTCGAAAATTGGGATGCGAGCACACTGAACTACAAGACCCAGAATGCTCATCTCTATACACAATGCACAGACCGAGGTACAAAGCTGCCATATTGTATTCATAGTCCTCGAATACAATATAGAGGTATGCAAGGGCTGGGGGGGAGAGAGACGGCTGGGGGGTGGTGAGGGGGAGAGAGACGGCTGGAGGGAGGGGGAGAGAGACGGCTGGGGGGAGAGGGGGAGAGAGACGGCTGGGGGGAGAGGGGGAGAGAGACGGCTGGGGGGAGGGGGAGAGAGACGGCTGGGGTGGGGGGAGAGGGGGAGAGAGACGGCTGGGGGGGGGGGGGGATGAGGGGAGAGAGACGGCTGGGAGAGACGGCTGGGGGGAGGGGGAGAGAGACGGCTGGGGGGAGAGAGACGGCGGGGGGGGGAGAGACGGCTGGGGGGAGGGGGAGAGAGACGGTTGGGGGGAGGGGGAGAGAGACGGCTGGGGGGAGGGCGAGAGAGACGGCTGGGGGGAGGGGGAGAGAGACGGCTGGGGGGAGGGGGAGAGAGACAGCTGGGGGGGGGGGAGAGTGACGGCTGGGGGGGCGGAGGGAGAGAGAGACGGCAGGGGGGGAAGGGGAAAGAGACGGCTGGGGGGGTGGTGGGGCAGAGAGACGACGGGGGTGGGGGGTGCGAGAGAGGGACGGCGGGTGGGGGGGGGGGGGGGGGAGAGATGGGGTGGATGTGATAATATACAGATAGATAGAGATGGGGGGGATGTGAGAGAGGAGCGAGGGAGAGAGACACAGAGACACACTGACAGAAAAACACAGAGATGGAGAGAGTGAGAGACACAGAGAGAGAAATATATTTACCACCTGAGGAGATAGGCCCGGAATGCGTGCGCACCCGAAATATGCGCGCACCCGCAACGCGTGCGCACCCCGAATGCATGCGCACTCCGAATGTGCGCGCTGCGCGCGCATGCACAGTACGAGAACCCCCAAAATATCGATATTTCGGTATATCTCGATATGAGCCCATCGATATATCTATATCGGAAAATTTTCATATCGACGGACCCTAGTTGTCAGTAACTCAGTTGTTAGTGAATTGGCAGATCACTTTTCCAGGGATAAAATTCCTTCATAAAAGTGGGACACTGCTGTGTGCAATTGACTGCTTCCTTTTGCCCACAAAATATATTTACAGTGCATTCTATGAAGCGCTAGAAAATATCACTTTGAAGATGTGATAAGGTGGTAAATCAAATGCAAGGATTATTATTCTTCAGGATTTTCACCCAGGCGACATCTGATGCACTTGTACTGAGATCACAGGGTCAGTCAAAAGAGCTTTGTTTGCAAGTTATTTGGCCAGGTCAATTTAAAAAACACAACATATTAAGGTCAATTGATTGGCCCCATTCTTTGAATTCATCACAAAGCATGGTTACAGTACAATAAACCGAGAGAATCAATACTTCAATCTGACTACAGCAACAAAGAATCAAACCTTTGTGTATCCAGTACACTGGATAACACTGTGCACCAGACACAAGGGGGAAGAAAAACTTCAGTCACATCATTCAATATATTGTCTCTACTTGCCTCACAGTATTCAATGGCAATACCCATTCTCCTAAATTACACATCATTTTCAAAATTGAAACATTGAAAATATTTCCATGCCAAGTAAGAGCATAGTCCTAATAGAAAGACAAATGATTTTGCGGGCAATCCGGTAATCTGGCATATATCATAAATGATAACATGCCTTCAAGTGAATTTCAAGTAATAATCCAATCGAGGGGTACAAATCACGAACATAAATTCACATTTGTTGCTTGACAACGTGATCTGAACCCCTCAATTAAATTACTGCCTAGTAATTCACTTGCAGGTACCCATTACGCTCTGGTGGATCTGAGTTTGAAAAGACAAGGCAACTTGATTGAAACATTATAGTTGACTGAGGATACCCTCGAGACATTCTAACATGTAACATTCAACCAATTGTTTCCCACCTCTCCTCTCTCTCCTCTCTCTCTATATACATATTATATATTATATATATATATACACAAACACTTCTCCCCTTTCTCTCCATTTTACATTTTCTTTCACCTTTATATTAACACGAATAAAGTCTATTCCTAAAGTACTACTTTTTAAACCTGACTTTTTATGTGGCCCTGAGTCTCACGGCCCATTTTGGATGTGGTTAACCTTGGATGCACTTATAAAAAAAGTGAACCAGGTGCACTGCTGGCATCTTAACTCGAAAATGACCGACCCATCCACAACACAAAAAGGGCTTAGCTCAAGAGACAATCGCTGTCCAGATGCAACAGCTGTTATACTAAGAGTGGCTTCATTGACTGCTTTAAATGTACTATAAAAGTCATCAACTCCTTTCAGAAAATTCTAATGGTGATGTAGTTGGCTACCAGCTTCTGTCGCATGATTTCAGTTGAGGAATGCTGGGAACCAAGCCTAGATCTCTTTAAAAGTCCAATTCAAGGCTTGTTGTACAGTTGCTTTATTTTCTTTGGCAAGATTTAGAAATTAACAATTTGCTATTAAACTTTTCAGCTATTCATCACGCACCTCTTAATAAAAGTGATGCTTTCAAGAACTCCTCCTGAGGTGGAGTGAAAGGGGGTTTAATCTTATTATTGGGCAATTACCTGGGCCAATATATAAAAGTGCAGTAAAATATTTCTCAAACATTTTGGGGAGGTTTGCACATTTTGCAGGGAAATCTTTTGCAAAAAAATGGTGGGGAGTTGATTGGTGCAATTGAAGTACATTTTACCACCAACCTACCTTTTTTTTCACTTTATTGATAAAAAACTAAACATGAAGAAATAACGCATCTTAGATTGTTGCAAAAAAAATTACTTGCTTCTTTACAGAAACTGGGTGGCCTATTTTTTGGGGGGAGGGGGGAGAGGAGGACACCAGCGAATTCTACAGCAGCTCAGAACCCAGCACCACACACAGACCCAGAGAGAAACATGCACTCACAGAGCGAGAGACACACATAGAGAGACACACACACAATCACAGACCCAGAGAGTCATCCACAAATAGAGAAACATACACTCACAGAAGGACACATACACAGAGACACACACTCACGCACTTACAGACACACAGAGAGACAGACACACACAGAAATAATAATAATAATAATAATCCTTGCAGTTGATAAAGCACTTTTCACATCTTATCGATGTCCCAAAGTGCTTCAGAGAATATATTGCACAGTGAATTGACTGTATATTTGTGGGAAATTGCGGCAGCCAATTGCGCACAGCAGTGTATCACATACAGTTGTGGATTGAAATGACCAACATATTGTGGGTTTTTTTGGGGACGGATTACTATTAGGCGTGTAGCGTAAGGAAATTTGCCCAAGATTTCGCGCTGACCTGCCTGGATTCGAACACAGGTCTCCCCAGCTTGGTCTCCCCAGCTTGCAAGACAAGTGCTCTAACCACTAAGCCACAGGAGCTCCCACATATTCACTCACACACACACACACACAGAGACACATACAGGCACACCCACAAAGACACAGTGGAGAGGGAGACATAGACATACTCACACAGACACTCACAAACAGAAATAGACAGACTCATACAGACACAGACTCACACAAACAATCACAACAGCGAGGCGTCTGCTGCCGCCCCTCCCACAGTGTCATCAGCTACACAGCCAGAAAGCCCACGGGCCAGAAACAACAACAAAATTACATTTGTATAGCACCTTTCACGTCAGGAGGATGTCCCAAGGCACTGGACAGTCACTGCTTCAGACCCGAAGAGGAGAGTCTTGAGGCAAGACTTGAAGGAGGCCCGGGAGGGAACGAGGCAGAGGGCCTGCGGGTTGGAGTATCAGAGGTTGGAATTCCAGAGTGGAAAAGGCTCGCCCACCAATGATGGGCCGGGTGGGTTGGGGGAGCGTATTGAGTGGAGGGGGCAGGCAGGTTGGTAAGGGATTAGGAGGTCACTACATTTAGGTTGCCACATTTCGCCCACATACTCAGTATATTCTGTGAAGCGCTTCAAGACGTCTAGAAGACGAAAAGCGTTATATCAAATGCAAGTATTATTATTGTTTCTAGCGGGTTTATAGCAGCGGTAGGTGTTTTGCAGGGGATTCCGTGGAGATAGTGCAGCTGTACTTTTCTATTCACCCAGGCAATTACCTCAAATTGCCGTGTGGAGGGTAATTTCTACAGCACACACCAGCAAGTATTTTTTTGCACAGAGCGTAAACAACAGGTGGAAATAACTTTCCAGGAAATAATTGAGACCAGTTAGATGCCGAGCTCATTTAAGAAATAATAACAATGATAATAATCCTTGCATTTGATATGGCACTTTTCGTGTCTTCTAGATGTCTCAAAGCGCTTCACAGAATATACTGTAAAGTGAACTGTATATTTGTGGGTAAAACACAGCAGCTAATTGCACACAGCAGTGTCCCGAAAACAGTCATGGATTGAGTGACCAAATTACTGTTGTTGAGGGCCTTATCATGTCGTTGAGACATCTCAAAGGGGTTCACAAAGTACAGTACTGTATATTGTAAAGTGTATTGACTGTATATTTTATGGCCGAAATGGTGAACAAAAACAGTTTGATACTGTAACAGAAAGAAGATAGGAGATGAGATCAAGCTAAATGGGTCTTCGGGCATTCTTTATCTCTGATTCTCTCTTGGGAATATGCCTGACCTGGGAGTGCTCAATACTGACACCATTCAATACCGACATTCGATGTTCAAAGTTGAAACGTGTTCCAATTCCCCAGTATCGACATACCTGGTATTAATGAAAACAACCTTGGTTAAGGCCCGGAGGACCATTCAAGTAATATTAAATGGGCACCACTCAATCAGAAATGGGTTGCTTTGACTGGCTGCAGAATGTGCAATAGTTTTGAATATCATTTTAAGCAATAATCTGGAACTTCTTTAAAGTTAGTTTGCGGTTTCTTCTGTGAGGGCAATTTACATCCAATTCTGGTTTCCTGTCTCCTGGTTTGAGCAGCAGGTTAGCAAGTGCCAAAACAAAGATAAAAATTGCTACAAAGACTCAAAAAGCGATTGCACTGTAACTGCGTGGTTGCAGTTTTCTCTCACCAAAAGTGAGTTGCTGATGGGACCTATACTTGAACTGGCACTTTGGTAAATGGTATATAAATACCCTGGAAGGGGAAGGGGGGGCGTGGGGGAGGAGCCTTATTATTTTAATATGACATGAGTGTGTCAAGTTGGCTGCAAAACAAAAATTAATAGCAACATGGTCCAACCACCTGGCAATCTCACACCTCACCACAACATACACATTCACTGGTTTTCCTTTAGTTCGGTCTTTCCAAACAAGACCAAAGGAAGCCAAGCCCATATTTGCCAGGCCAAGGGTCAAATAGCACTCTGTCACTCAGAAGATATCATAGAGAGCAGAAACAAGTTTGGTACTAAAATAGTGACTGGACTGGGGGAGGGGGGAGGAGGAGGAGGGGAGTCAAAAGATTTCTGTCCACTTCCCAGCTTCAAAGTCAGCTGAACAATCAGGAATAAACAAGCTGCCATTTTGGGCTGAGTGAAGCCAAATGTAAGTGTAACAGATTGAAAATGACCAATAATATCTGAAAAAAAGCACCAATCTTTTTCTTGATAATTTCTGTGTTGTTGCAACAACTTTATCCATATTGCACAATGATTGACTAAAATATTATACACACGTGGGTCAACATTTCTCAGCACTCCTATATATGTCACATATCAGCAAGAGTTAAAAAGGCTTGTCTCAAACAACCCTATACTTTGAAGTCCCTATGTATATACAATCCCCTCTCACCCTGCCAAAATATCTCATCTTAGCATTTACTTTAAATAAATATGAGCCACACATGTTCCAAAAAGTGATGTAAAAATAGAATACCTAATGCTGAAATGTGTTTAATTTCACTTTGTTGACATTTCCTTTAAATATACAGTATACGCACAACACAAAAAAGCTTTTATTTTTCAGTTGTAGTTATCTCAAGGGTTCGCAAGATAAAAGTGTGCAATGAATGTCCAAGGTCGTTCCTCTTCCTCTGACATGGTTCACTTAACATTCACCTGGACTGAAAACAAGACACTGGACACAAAGTCTCAGAGAAGACAGGTGATACTAGCAATTACTACAGGAAATCGGAAAGCTGGATGGATTCACCATAGGAATGTTTAAAAGAAGAAAGGCCAAACATCAGGATCTGAAGACAATCTATATCCCTAAGTTTTACTTATCAGGAATTTGAGTCCACACTGCAATATGTAATGTATTATTACAATAATTGTTCTCTTTCTCCCTCCTCTCCCCCCTTCCACATTGAAGGACAAAATAGCACTTACTGTACAGCATGTACCTGTATTTGGATAAGAAACAGCCGCACAAGTATGTGCAAAGCTCCACAGTCACTTTATTTTCCTTCCTGGCAATGTTTATACAGCCTGTGTTAGCAAGTTTCGAATATGGGATTTTAAAATCTTGTTATTAATGGCGGTCTTGCCCATTTGCCGTGTCTTTTGTTAGTTTGAGCCTCAAATAAGAATGGCAGCACTCCAGATTATGCTGTTCATATTTTCAATATTTTTTCAAACAAAAGATTTCCAAGCATATGCAACTCCAGCCGAAGAGAGAGGATCAAGCGGCCTCTGAATGGAGCCGCTCTCTTGCATCTCTGACAAATGGCCTGAAGTGGATAAATCTAACATCAGCAGGGGTGAAGTGCACACTTACACTCAACTTATATTGTCCCTTTGCAAAAATTAACAATGTAACATAATCATGGTTTTCAAAGAAAAGCATTTGTTCAAATTTTTTTTACCATTATTTACTGGTATTATGAGCTAGAATAAATTCCATGGTGATTGTTGGGAGTACGTACAGAAGACAGGAGAAAATATACTGGACAAGATACAGATGTTTCAGAGACAATTATAATAATAATCCTTGCATTTGAGATTGCGCGTTCATCATTTTTCAAGATGTCTCAGAAGCGCTTCACAGAATATACTGTAAAGTGAAATAACTGTATATTTTTCGGACGAAACACAGTAACCAATTGTGCACAGCAGTGTCCTACAAACAGTCGTGGAATGAGGGACCAAATTATAATGTTTTTGGGGGGAAGGGATTATTAACCCTGGAAAAGTGGTCCATCAATTGACTAACAACTGGGTTCCTACTTATTGCTAGTTAAACGGAGGGCATGAAGTAAGGTTTCACGCTGCCTGGGAGTCAAACCCAGGTACTCTCGTCTACGAGGCAAGTACTCTAATCACTGAGCTACAGGATTCCACAAAGCAAACCGATTTCAGTGACCAAAGTATGTGCAGAACAATAACACAGAATCATAGAATTATACGGCACAAAAGGAGAACATTCGGCCCATCTAGTCTGTGCCGACTCTTTGAACAGAGCAACTCAATCCCACTGTCCCACTCTCTCCCCATAACCTAACAGATCTGTTCTCCCTAAATAACATGTTAGTTATAATAGAACAAACTCCTGTATTTGACTCTACATGCCATATCCAATCAATGAGACTCACTAGTTTCTCATACATGATACAATACAATTTGCATTTATATAGTGCGTTTTATATCAGGAGGATGTCTCAAATTGCTTTACACAGTTGGCTGGGTATTCAAGTTGGGGGCGGGGGAGGGGGGAGGGAAGATGTAATAAGTCTTAAGGTGGGCATGGAATTGCGTGAGCAAAGAACTATTCTCAGAACGGCACATGGTAAAATATTGTGAGATTGACAACTGATACACTATTCGGGAACTCTAGCTGTCGATTTCCAGCCATTGAAGTTTAGACGCATTGCTTTTACCTCATGTACAGCTATAATGATGTTCAGGGATTTTCCCATCCTTGGCAGAAGGGAAAAATAACATGCTTTTCCACGAGTCACTTTTAAAATGGAATTCTACTAAAATCACCTGATGCTGTGTCAAAGTGAAAGCTAGCAGCTTCATTTTGCTCTCTTAAAGAGAAAGCCTATGTGAAATAAGTAGAAAGAAGCACACCGCAGAATATTCACTACATTATTATGTTAGTATCAAAAAACATGTTGCTTTGCAAGCGATATTAAACATAGTGTCATTAGAAAAGCTGTCCTGCTTTGCTATCAGACCATATAATGATGTCTAAACACAGATAGATGAGATTGTACTGTGGAACCATGTAATGTTCTATTAACAGAACTGTGAATCGTGTTCATTTCTCTTTGAGCGATTTCCTGGCTTGATGCCTCAATCCCTGCCCTGTTATCTCTTGTGATGATATGGGTTACAGCACAATTGTTCCTAATAATAATAATAGTCCTTGCATTTGATATAGTGCCTTATCATATCATCGAGCCTCTCAAAGTGGTTCACAGCAGATACTGTAAAGTGGTCTGACTATATTTTGAGGGCAAAATGCACAGCCAGTTACACTCAGCAGTGTCTCACAAAACAGCTTTGGATCTTGAGTGAATCCATTTTTATTTGGGGGGATTTGCTGGCCAGGACTCTGAAAAACTGTCCACTCTTTTGAATGCCATGGGATCCAAACAAGCAGACAACACCTCGGTTTAATCTATCTTCTGGTGGATAGCTTGGACACCACACTCCCACCATTGCATTAGAAAGGCTGCCAACTGGACTATACAATTTCAAGTCCCATCATGGGGATTGAACCCCCAACCTTATAACTGAAGAGTTGAGAGTGCTACCACTGAGCTCAGCTGACACACGTTTCAGCTTAGTTATATTAATCACATTATTCCGTATCAGTGCAAGATTGCAGTCAGATTGTTATGATGGACTGCCCCAAAATCACGGATGTCAAACATTCAAGTTTTAAAATAAAAGTTTGAGGCTACTGTGTCTATAACTTTGAAAGCAATTTTCCAAGTTTATGCAGTTTCCTGGATCAAAGTGAATATTATTGAGCTGTGATCACTTTCACTTAGTGAATCAACTACAGAAAAAGCCTGTTTATCCGGCACCCTCGAGACCTGGCCAATGCCGGTTAAAGCGCGTGCCGGGTATTCGGCTGAAAACACTTTAAAAAAAGTGAATTGAAAAAAAAACATTGTGCCAGATAAATTCTGGTTAATCGAATGGGGACCTTTTTTTGAGTTGCCGGTTATACGGAAGTTACGGTTGATCGGGTCACAGATAAACGGGCTTTTACTGTACTTCTATTCTTGGATTAGTGTCCTTTACTGTGCTGTGAACTTCCTATAACATGCTTTTCTTAGGAGGATGATCATCTGGAGGAACTGAGTCAAGTCAATATATTGTCCATGAACTGCACCATCCATCCCATTCTCTCAACAAGCAGTAAAGCGTGGATAAAATATGGCAACTCTTTAATTTGGAGTCAATGCAATTTGTTTTAACCAAAGAATAACAGCTTATTTTTGTCAAACTAAGCTAAGATCGTCCCAGATGTTCTGTCATGTGGTAAAGAGGAGTGCTAAAGGCAATGTATGAATGATGCAAAGCTAGGTTACAAGCCCTGTAGGGAAACAAATGCATAAAAATAAGATCAAGAGCATTTGAATCAACAAGAGATTTGGAAACAGTGAGAAATCCAATAGCATTGTGGGAAGCCAAAGGCAATGAAGTCAGTGGAGCAATATATTTTTTGTTAGCTAACACTAAATCTGTAAAAAAAAACTTGGTAGGGAAACATCAGGTACTTGCTCGGAAGCTCATGGGAGACAATTTTTATATCTTGTGTAAAAACCTTCTGCAAAATCAAATAACCATTGGGTTCACTTGTGACTTCACAAGGTCATATACACAAAATGCTATAACATGGCACAAAGCAACACAAGCCCAAATTACAGTTGTGTATGTGTTCTAGTTATTCTGCGGTTATGACATTATATACAGTTGCTAGTTTGCAATTCCGTCATTTTGAAGGGCTTTGTATCATCTTAGCGATGATAGATATACTTTGGAGCATTGGTGATCAAAAACAATTCAACACCATTGGACTGAAGTTATCATGGGCAGTCAGGCAACATAATCCTTCTTTAATTTTTTTATGCAACATACACAACTAGGATACTGTTCCAGCTTTCATCGTGACAGGAAGGTCTGGTCCACAATGCTAGCCAATGCAACATTCAATGGTTACCATGCGACTGAAAGCTGTAGAGTACAATGCCCATCATCAGACAATATATTCACATACAAAACACACAGTCACTCCACTGTACAGTACATTCTGTGAAATGCTTTGGGACATCCTCCTAACTGAAGGCACTATCATTATATAAGAATGATTGTTAGTATGTTCAACATCTAACCTCTGGAAATCCATCCCGCAGTCCCTCGGCCTCGCCGCCTCCCTGGCCTCCTACAAGTCTCGCCTCAAGACTCCTCTTCGATGAACCCATCGGCAACTCCTTATCCTCCCCTTATCTCCACCCCTGTCCTCAGCTCGGGTCTAAAGTAAAGACTGTTCAGCACCTTGCGACGTCCTCCTGACGTAAAATGCGCTATACAAGTGTAATTTTGTTATTGTTATGTTGCTTTGAAATATAGACTACAGTGAAATGGAAATGCAACTGCCCCAGAACAATGATACAAAAAGTATCTACTGTATATAGATATAATAATAATCCTTGCATTTGTTATAATGTCTTATCACATTTTCAAGATGTCCCAAAGTGCTTCAAAAAATATACTGTAAAGTGAATTGACTATATATTTTGTGGGAGAAACACAGCAGCCAATTGCACACAGTAGTATCTCACAAACAGTCATAGATTGAGTAACCCAATTTTTTTTGATCTGCAATTGACTAACAACAGGGTTCCTTCTCACTGCGAGATAAACAGAGGCTTGTGGAGTAAGGAAGCTTGCCTAACATAGCACCCTGCCCGGGAATTGAATAAAGGTCCTATTGCTTTCAAGGTGAGTGCTCTAACCATTGAGCTACTGGAGTCCATTGGTGGCTGTGTATACAGTATAATACATAGATGGATATTATGTACATACTGTATATACAATACACATACAAACAATAAACATCCTTGACTTTTACATAAGGCCATATGTGGTACATTTTAGTATATATGTGCTCCCCCTTGGTGACATCACCCACAGACTTGGGGTCAACTTCCATATGTATGCGGATGACATCCAACTCTATCTTTCTGCCTCTTATTGTGAAGAGCTCTGAGACGCCGTCCGGCGTGGAGGGCACTATACACACTGAAATAGTTGTTGTTGTACCCTCGACTCCAGGACCACCGTTGACCTGATAGACTGCCTGTCAGATATCAAATCCTGGATGAGAGCTAACTTTCTTCAGTTGAACGTCAACAAGACAGAGGCCCCCCTGATTGGCTTGTGCTCGTGCCTTCACACATCAGGTGCTGGCAGCATCAACCTCCATGGTTGCACACTCAACCTCACCAAGCCAGGCAGCAATCAAGGTGTTCTGCTCGATCCTCAACTGTCTTTCTTCCCCCTTATCCAAGCCATAATCCGCTCTGACTTCCCTCACCTCCACAATACTGCCTGACTCCGCCACTACCTCATACCGCTGAAAACCTCATTCACTCTTTCATCAAGGCTCGACTACACCAATTCTTGTTGGCCTTCCCAATTCCTCCCTCAGATAATCCAGAACTCTACGGCCCATGTCCTCTTACGCTCCAAGTTTCGCGACCCCCATCTCCCCCATCCTCGCCCTACTCCATTAGCTCCCCATCACCCAGAGGATTCAATTCAAAATCCTGGTCCTCGCCTTCAAAGCCCTCCATGGCCTTGCCCCACCCAACCTCTGCAACCCCCTACCAACCTGCCCGCCTCCTCCGCTCAGCAAGCTTCGGCCTGCTTCACATCCCCCGACCCATCTGCCCCACTATTGACGGGAGAGCCTTTAGCCACTCTGCCCCCAACCTCTCAAACTTCATCCCGCAGTCCCTCCGCCTTGCCTCCTCCCTAGCCTCCTTCAAGTCCTGCATCAAGACCCTCCTCTTCGACGGTCCCATCGGTCACTCCAAATTCCCGCCTTCCCTCCACCATCCCCAACTCCAACTCTGGTCTGAAACAATGACTTGGGAAGTCCTCCTGACGTGAAAGGTGCTATACAAGTATAATTTTGTTGTTGTTGTCGTCAAAACATCTCAAAATGCTTTGGAGAATTTAATGTAGAGTGTAATGACTATAATTTGGGTGTGATCTGCAAGCAATAAACATTTCAGTTAAAAAAAACTGCATTTCCAAGTAATCTATTGAGAAATGAAACCAACTCCTCCCCCACAGTCTTCGCAGCCATCCTATGATTTTATTACAACTTCAGCCATACATATATGCATACATAGAAATCTACAAGATGGGAAAAAAATTACAATCCATCTGACCAGTCTCAAAGAAAAAATACTGTAAAATTATAAATAAATAATATGTGCACTTATTGAAATGTGATGTAGGCAGATACAGTTGTCAATCTGTTTTCTCAATGACCCACAGAAAACGAGATGAGTAACAATTAATTATCAGAAAAAAAAATGGGGAGCGGGGGCAGGGGAGTGGAATTTGAATGAGGGAGAAATAGTGGCCGTATTACATTCCATTTAATAAAGGAAAAAAAGGAAATTTCAAAAATCACTGTACAAAAATGGAAAGACTGAAGTGGGAAAATGGAAGGCAGTGAGGCAGGAAATAACATTCCCTCTCCTGTAACCAGAATGATTTTTTTAAAAACAAAATCTCTAAAAAAAACTACTAAACACTACATAGGGGGCAAAAAAATGTGTCTGTAATTTCCTGGGGGTAATTTAAGCATTTATGTTCATGAACCAATTTTAGTTTCACTCTTTTACTTTATGAGATTACCAGAACAACCGGACTGTACTTTTGACAGTCAGCCCATCCAATGAATATTCACATCAGTATATATTACACACATCGTGGACAGACAGCACCACTTTACTTTACTTACACTCAGTGTGGTGCAGACTCCACCTTGTAACATTTCCTTTCAACAATTTTTAAGTACATTTTCCACCCAAACCGCAGATTCTAACTTTGTGGCACTTTGACACACTTGATGTAACAATCCATGACAGCAGAACAAAAGTACCGCTGTGAGGTTATCCTGCTTCCAAATACAGAATCAATTAATTTTCTGCACACATTTAATTCAGTGTACTGTATGCAGACAGACAGCATTTGCTCATTTGAAGTTGCTTGGAACTAATCACTTCTCGCATTCATCTTAAGCTGTTTTGTATTATTTAATTAGTTACTATTAACTCAAACAGAAAATTCTATCTTTCTTGCCTTCTCTCGCTTAACAAAATAATTAAGACTGTTCAACTGCACACTGTATTTTCTTTGTGTGAAGGAAGCCTCCCTGCAGGCAGGCATGTGTTGTAGCATGAGATGCTGCTGTATAAAAGTTACATTGTACAAAATAATAATCAGGAGTTCAAAGATATAGCAACAAGGAGATCCTCTGAGAAGTTCTATTGCACATTCTTCCAATAAAATTCCTGCATAGAATTATAAATAGATTCTTGTTCTTGGAAACATGGGTTCAAAACTGGGTAAGGTGTTCAAATGGAAAACAAGGTTTAGCTTACAAACTATAAAAAATAAGAAAAAATCCATTGCTACTGAACACTGAACCACAACTTATGAGAAATGTTGTTTGTCAATATTAGAAGGCAGCAAATGGACTTGGAGATCACGCTCTAGTGGTTGGGACAGCTCTTCTTGTGCTTCTTTTTAGTGGTCTCCGGTCTTCTCCATGTCCCCCGCCTGATCCGCCTTACCATCGGTGGGCAGGATCTCAGCCTCTCTCCCCCACAGACTCTGAAACTCCATCCCAGTCCCTTCACCTCGTTTCCTCCCTTGCCTCCTTCAAGACTGGTCTCAACACCCTTCTCTTCGATCGTGCCTTCTGCCACCCGCCCAACTCGCTCCCTCCCCCTTGCTCAGGTCCCGACCTGACTGTCCAGCGTTTTGGGACGTCCGCCTAACATAAAAGGCTCTCCATAAATGTAATTTTGTTGTTGTTGTATTCACTATTTCCTTGGTATTATTCTGACACATCATTCATTTGTCTGGCGGCTGCAGCCTTCAAAAGATGGACATTTCTCACCGCATTTTTAAAATGTTCTAAATGTCTCATCAAATTTCCTATGCTGAATTAGCAAGTCAAGATTTCTAAGAGCATCAATTGTGCCTTACAGATTTCTCTGCATAAGCCCAAACAGTGGATGTGTCATTCTAATTCTGAGAGGAAAGTGTGAAGAAGGACTGACTCGCCACTCTGCCAGATTCATTATGCAGTGCACAGTTCCCTTTCTTTAGATCAAAAAGGATTTCGAGGAGCACCATCAAGATCACATCTTAAAATCAGTTACAAAAAGTATTTTTGTTCAGTAAATGCTAGTGATATTAGTGGTGATGTGGCTGGCAGGAGTTACTGAGCCCGACTGTATGCAAAGACTGTATTATCACCAGTCAAAATTGTAATTAACTCAAGGCATCAACTACATGGGTTAATAAAGCTCCCTTCTACAGTGCAAAGACTGCTTCTTATCAAAATCACATTTTTCTATTACAGTCTTGTTTACGTAATGTTAAGTTGCTATTGTTATAAGACACATACAACTTCAACAACAATTTTATACAGCGACCTTCACGCAGGGTAACATCCCCATAATAAGGGAGAAACTCCCCACTCTTTTTGAACGCACACCTGAGCAGGCAGACAGGACCCTGGTTTAATGTCTTATCTGAAGGACACCTCCAACAGTGCAGCACACCTGAAGCACTGCATTTGAGTGTCAGTTTAGACTATATAAAGAGTCTTTTCAGATGAGATGTTAAACTGAACTCCTGCATCTGCCTTCAGGTGTACATTAAAGATCCCTTGCTACTACATGCAAAGAGAAGTTTCTTCCAGTGTCCTGACAAGCAATCCTCCAGATTAATTGGTCATTAACCTCATGACTGTTTGTGGGACCTTACTGCCCTATGCACTGCTGTGTGTTTATAGAAACAGCTTCTCTACTTGATGGTAATCACTTGTGAAGCGCTTTGGAAGTTTTGCCACGATATGGCACAATAAAAAGTTCTTTCTTTTGCCTCCCCTTACTTTGATAGTAAAACAAAAGCAATTTTGTTTCAATCATAATGAGGACATTAGCACAAAATGGGGATAAATGAGGCTGTCACCAAGGCACTCCCGGATAGCATCAAACCACCTTAGAACAGAGTCTAATCCTGGCCTGTCACCTCCCCTCACATGAGTTACGCTAGATTGAAGGCCTTAGTGACACTACACTGGATGTTTAGTACAAGACTGGCAGATTTGGGGTTTACACTAATGATGAATAATACTTGCATTTGGTGTAGCACTTTATCACGTCAAAACTTCTAAAACTGCTTCACAAATGAGAGTTGCAGTTGTCCTGTAGATAAAGGGTTTATTCTGATGTCTTGAAAGAGAGAACAGGATGATTAATTCAAAGTACAAGCCAAATGTTCCTTCACGATTCGACATTGAACAAAACCCATGCCTTCCTTCAGATGGACCTCCTCCGACTTAGCACATCACCTTTCCAGCGTTGCATGGTAACATACATTAGGTTCTCTCAGTATGCAGACTTGTCCTGCTTCAGTATGTCTGAGGTCACAATTTTCCTGCCATCCACTCAGACAGTCAGCGATAGTAAACTCAGGGCTGTTGCTGCTCCACAGTGAGAAATATTTGTAGCACTTCTGATGCTTACATTATGCAATCATTGGAACCTTACACCTTACACTCAAACAATTCATTTGACCCTTCAAGTACGTGCTGCTTCCTCCATCTAGTCTCTCGCTGCTTGCCCTTTAGTATTCATCAAACTCAAGATTAGCATGATCCAGGGAGATGTCATTCCAGCATTTTTGTGCATGTTGTCATTTCCAAAGAAATACTACCTCCAACAATGCAGCACCCTCCCCCATAGAGCCTGGGCTGACACTCCAACGCAGTGCTAGCTGAGTTGTTGGGAGGTCATTCTCATTCCTTCAAATGAGATGTTAAACTGAGCTCCCGTCTGCCTGTTCAGGTGTTCAGGTCAAAGAGCACATGACATGATTCAAAAAGAAAAACGGATTATTCCCAGTGTCCCGGACCACAATTCCCCAGATAAAATTGGTTGTTTACTTTGTGACCTTTTGTGGGACACAGCTGTATACAAATTGGCTGCCGTGCCTACAAAATACACACTTTACAGCAAATCCAATGAACCACCTTGATATGTCCTCTTGACAGGAAAGGTGCTATATCAAAGGTAAGAATGATTTACTTATTTGTTAAATATTATTCACCAGCATCCCATCACCCTGGAGGAATATCTGAAGCCTGAACACAGGTGTGTGCCAATTCAGAAGAATGAAATGCTAGAAACTTTTGATGGATTGTTAACTTTGAAGTGCCAGGATGGACTGTTTGGTAGTAAAGATTGAATTATCAAATGAGCTATTTCACCATCTGTGAAAGTTGCTCCTGACAAACATCACGATAGAATAAACATGGCAGCACAGCATTCCAAACACCCTTTTCCTCATTAAAAATCATTCAGAACTGTCATTGTAGCCATGGACCCTGAAATCTGTAGGTTATGTGCTTTGATCCGAGCACCACATATTATTAATATAATGCTTTTTTTAAAGATGCATTATTTTCTTCTCTTCAGGAATTCTGCTCCCCCATATTAAAGACAATCTCCTGAGTAGAGGATGATGGTTGACATTCTGCTCCAAATCTTCTTAAATAGCTGCTGGGAAGTATAGAGCTTTGAGTCTAGATAATTTAATAATAATAATAATAATAATTGTTGCATTTGATATGCAGCACTTTTCATGTCTTCTAGACATCTCAAAGCTCTTCACAGAATATACTGTAAAGTGAATTGACTGTATATTTGTGGGCGAAACGCAGCAGCCAATTGTGCACAGCAGTGTTCCTCAAATAGTCATGGATTGAAATGACCGATTTATTATTGTTTTTTTCAAGGGATTATCAAGCATGTGGGGTAAAGAAACTTGCCCAAGATTTCGCTCTGCCTAGAATCAAACCCAGCTCTCTCACTTGCAAAAGAAGTGCTCTAATCGCTGAGCTACAGGACAATTTGTCGGTCCTTGACCCCCCACCACCCGCTTCATCACCCGACGTGGTAGGTGTCCAGCTACTGCTGATGTTTTGGCCAAGCTCAGGAATGTGCAATATAGGGGGTGGCGGGTTGTCACCTGAAACAAATTTTCCTGCTGCTTTGTAGCACAGCCAGCCTTGCAGCTCCAACACACAAACCAGCTGCCTCGCAAGGTGAAAAAGTTCCCTTTAACTAACATTCGCGGGTGCTGCCACTGTGCTCTGACACAGAAAGATTCAACTGTAGCAACAACCCAATTAACAACAGAGCTTTTCAAATAAGAGCATCATCGCCGAAATAAAGGTATCAATATATAAACACAGTCACTCGCTGGAGAAGAGCCTAAATGAATATATTATTTTTATCTCACAACTATTTAACTGCCCAACAAAGTGAACTACAAGAAGTCAATTGGGGTCAACGTGCAGACTGCTGTGTAATTGCTACTGTGTTGACTGATGGAGAGAAGGCAGCTCAGAGTGCACAAAAGCACAAAGGAAATGTTATCCATATGGATACTGGTGCAGCACCACAAGAAGAAATGTCTGCAGTAGCATGCGGAGGCGGGCGGGGGAGGGGAACTCCTCGAGCACAATGTATTCATCACGGCTCAGTACCTCTTCCTCCTCCACCAGGATCTGCAAACCAGCCGTTTGGTTCTTCAGATCCTGGTGAGTTCCTTCCCAGTGAAGCACTTAAAAAACAAACACCTGTCAAGTACCACATTCCAGCAGATAAATCTCCAGCAGCTTTAGTTCTCCTTCACTTCATCAGACTATTAGTTTTGCTCTAGCTGAGATGCTTGCCCTTCCCTTTCTCTTTCGGGGTATCTCACAGAAACCAGCTCTCACTGCAGTTGCTATCTTTTACAAAGTACAAAACCAGACGGGAGCTATGGGGATAATGGCTTTGGTTCTGAGGTTTGCATTGCTGGAGAAAATGGTTTTAGGACTAAACCATTTTACACAAGACAACCCTATCTTACCTAGTCACTACCACTTAGTCATCATGTTATCACTTTCTATACAAACGTTAATAAGGGATTCTGCTTCACTTGTCAGCCCGCTTAACACGCAACTAGTCGTATTCTACAATTTTTAAAAAGTACTTACAATGCAAAATTGATCGCATTGATCAAACACGTCCTATAGATGGAGTCTTGCATCGCAGAGGCTGTCTGCTGTATCCTGTGACTGGTGCGAGTTGGGCACAGACAATCTGATAATTGCCAGAGACCTCTGGTCTGTTCAAGGGCTGCACTGTGGCTTCTTGCCCCCGCTTCCCACCCTATCCACAGCGTCACTATATCTCTCGCCTCTCAATTTACTGCCCCCCAGTGTCACCCCCTCTCCCCCACACTGCCCCAGTGTCACCCCCTCTCCCCCACTTCCCCCAGTGTCACCCCCTCTCTCCCACAGTGTCACCCCCCTCTCCCCCACACTGCCCCAGTGTCACTCCCTCTCCCCCACACTGCCCCAGTGTCACCCCCTCTCCCCCACTTCCCCCAGTGTCACCCCCTCTCTCCCACAGTGTCACCCCCCTCTCCCCCACACTGCCCCAGTGTCACTCCCTCTCCCCCACACTGCCCCAGTGTCACCCCCTCTCCACAATACTGCCCCACTCAGTATGACTGGCTCTCACAGTGTCACTGCTCCACAGTGTCACTCACTGCCTCTCCCATTCACTGTCCTAATGTCACTGCCTCTCAATGTCACTGTGTCTCCGTTACCGTGTCACCACCTTTCCCACACAGTGCCTCACAGTGTCTCTGCCTCTTGCCCAGACTGCCCACTCCTACTAAAGGTAGTCTTGTTGGAAGTTTTGGGAAGTGACTTGTATAATTCAGATACGTTTCTTTGCAGTTGGATACAACAAGATAAAATAAATAAGTAATCTATTCTGAATTATACAGTGGAGATGAATGTATTTGTTAGCGGTCCAGTGACACGAGCACAATACCCAATTTGTTAAAAGCAGGGTGCAACACCACAATAAGACATCATCATCAAATTAATCAATTAATTATAAATTCAATGGATAACTATCCTACTGCTCTCAGTGGTAGCCAGGAAACAATAATTCATTGGAGCGAGCTGACTAATTGTGTGGTTTATCTCAGTGCTACAAGGCTTGTTCTGTATCACTGTCCTCTGCACAACATTAACTCTTGATACTCACCAGACTGCTTTTCCCTGTGGGGATTAAAAAGGCTGCATCCATGCGTTTGTGGACTTGGACCGAATGTAAGATTACATATCTTTTGTCTGAACTTCCTCATTCTTTGAAAGCAGTTCAAGTTCCACAAACCAATGAACAGCTCATTATCTATACAAAGGGGAAATCCACTGGATGATTTTATTTTGTCTTGTCTAACACTATACAGGAGCCCCAGAAGCATGTAATGCTCTTCTAGCCATTGTTAGATGTAGGGCCTTATCACGTAATACAATTCTGCTTTGAATCAGGGAGAAATTGAGATCCCGAGTTAGTGCAATAAGAAACAAATAAAGTCGGAAGCTCCAAGTGTTCCACTTCAAAGGAGGACTAGGGGAGCAGATAACAAAGGTGCTTTGTATATGGAGTTTTATTACTCCTATTATGAATCAATAGATTACTTTGCATGAAACAGAAACTGGCATCAGTATCAGGTGTACAATTGCTGCCACATGCATTGTGTGGATGTTGAACTTATTAAATCTTTCAAAAATGAAAGCTGTTAAAGAGTTTCATTGTTATTGTGATCAATACTGACTGAGGGTTTTGAGGAAAAGGTTGGGGGGAGGTAATTGTCAATGGATAAGCTCAATTCTTTTAAAATCTTTGCATTTACTAAAACATCTTTCACATCGGGAGAATGTCTCAAAACATTTCACAAGATATACTGTGAAATGTAGTGACTGTGCATTTTTTGTAGGCAAATCTGACAGCTGATTTGTGCACATCAATATCCATGAAGTGAATGACCAATTTTATTTGGTGCATTGTCGGCTGGGACACTAGGAGAAACTGCCTTCTCTCTCATTCTTGTATTCTTGTTCTCCAAAGTCATGTCCAATGGTAATGTCACAACAATCAATGTCATGGCAATACTAAAACAACGGCCAAGTATTTTCGTACCGTTTATAGATAAATCTATTTATAGTGTTATCTTAACTTAAATTATAGAATTCCAAGACACAAACCAGTTCCCAGCCATTACTTCATTTTCTTTCACCTTAAAAACCTTACAGAGTAATCACTTCAGTTTTAAAAGATGGAAACATTTCATCTTTACACAACTGATTTCGCAAGAAAAAACACCAAACCTTGACACTGTAGGTGTGATTCTTTCTAGATCATTAACACTGCAAGTACGGAACTGCTTGAACTTTTGAGTTGACTCCTAAATATCTTCAAACCTGTATTGTAAAAATGGTTTCATTTTTACGTTTCACAATATCTTATACTAATAATCTTTGTGTTAGATACACAACTTTAGCACATTGTTGAGACAACAACCACAAAATTACATTTGTTTTGCTCCTTTCATGTTGGGAGGATGTGTCAAGGCGCTGGACACAGTATTTCGAACCCGAGCTGAGGGTAGGGATTGGGCAGGGGGGAAGGAGGTTGTTTGAAAGCAAGATCAAGAGAAGGGCTTTGAGGTGTGTCTTGAAGGAGGCAAAGGATGGGGTGAGGTGGAGGGACTGCGGGATGGAGTCCAGAGGGTGGGGGCAGAGTGGATGAAGGCTCGCCCGCCAATAGTGGAGTGGACGAGATGGGGGACTTAAAGCAAGCTGGAGCTTACTGAGTGGAGGGAGAGGACAGTAGGGGGTTAGGAGGTCACAGAGGTAGCAGGGAGTGTGACCATAGAGGGCTTTGAAGATGAGGAACAGGATCTTGAACTGTATCCTCTATGTGATGGGAAGCCAGTAGAGTAGGGCGAGGATGGGGGTGAAAGGCTCATGGAGCCTAGTGCGCTAGAGGACACGGGATGCAGAGTTGTGGATGAAATGCAGCCTAAGTGGGGAGGAGTTGGGGAGGCCGAAAAGCAGAGAATTTGCGTAGTTGAGCCTGGATCTTATGAATGCATATATGAGGGTCTTGATGGCCTGTGGTATGAGACAGTGGAGGAGCCGGGCAACATTGTGGAGTTGGGGAAAGGCAGAGCAGGTCATGGCACAGATGTGGGGCAGAAAGGTTAGTTGAGATTCGAACAAGATACCAAGGTTCCAAACTGGCTCAGTGAGATGGTGTGTGAATCCATGGATGGTGATGCTGTTTGTGCCTGAGGTGTGGAGACGCTGATGGAAGCAATGAGGAGGCCCTCAGTCTTGTCTACGTTCAACTGAAGATAGATACATCTCATCCAGGACTTCATGTCTGACAGATATTCTGTCAGGAGAGCAGTGTTCCTGGAGTCACAGGTAGTGGCAGAGAGATACAGTTTGGTGTCATCTGCGTACATGTGGAAGTTGACCCCATATCTGTGGATGATGTCATCAAGCGGGAGAATATAGATGTTGAAAAGGAGGGGACCAAGGACGGAGCCCTGAGGAACGCCGCATAAGACGATGCAGGAGCTAGAGGAGAAACCTTTTGTAGAGATGAAATGACAGCTCAAAGTACTTGTGACTACACATTTGTACATGAACAATGGCAGCCTATTTGTAAACAGTAATGTTCCACAAACATCTACAATCAGTTTGATTTAGGGGATGGTTGGTCACATCACCGGGAGAAACCCACATTTCTCTTTTTGAATAGGAATGGGATCTTTAATACCAGTTTAACATCTCATCTGAAGAACAGCATCTTCAACAGTGCAATACACCACAGTGCATTGCATTTGAGTGTCAGTCTAGACTGTGAGTTGCATGTCCTGTCCTAGGACTCTCTCTGACATGCTGTCTCCCTATCAGCCTGCTCGCCCCCTCCGCCCTAACTGCCCAACCTCTCTGCTTACACTGTGGAACTCCATCCCGCAGCCCCTTCGCTTTGCTTCCTCCCTTTCCTCCTTCAAGGCCAGTCTCAAGACCTTCCTCTTCGACCATGCCTTCGACTCCCCCACTAACTCTTTCCCCTCTCCTTCCCCCTACCCCGACCCCCACTCCCGGCTCGGGTCCCGACCTGACTATTCAGCGCTTTGGGACGTCCTCCCGACGTGAAAAGCGCTTTATAAGTGCAATTTTTTTGTTGTTGTTGTAGGACTCTTTAAATGCAGTGCTACTAAAACTGGGCTCCTGAAGTTTTTATTCAATTATTTTACATGTAAATGTCAGTTCTGATTTTAAATTTTTCATTTGTCTTCATGTAACAGAAGAGTTAGTAAACGTCAGCTTGTCTTGCATGGTACCAATGTTGCCACTGGGTGACCAAAGGTTTGTGGGTTCAAAGCCCATACAACAGACTTTGAGCTCATAGTTAAGGTTTGGGCAGGTTTCCTTACTCCGCATACACACATGCCTAATAATAATCCCTCCAAAAAAAGCAACACGATAATACAAAATTGGTAATTTTCAACATACGGCTGTTTGTGGGCACGCTGCTGTGCGCAATTGGCTGCCGCGTTTCGCTTTCCCACAAATATCACTTTACAGTATATTCTGTGAAGCACTTTGAGACATGGATAAGATGTGAAAAGCACCATATCAAATGCATGGATTATTATTATTATTTAACACAAGAGCAGCATTGGGTTAGTGCATATTTTTGGAGATGCCAACCTTCCAATGAATTATTCAACCAAAGTCCATTCCGCTTATTTTGCTGGATGTTAAAGAAACTGTGGCACGAAGTAAAGGGATTTGCTTCTGAAATCTTGGCCAACAATCCTCTGGATAAATTGTTCATTGAACTGCAGCTTGTATGTGGGACATTACTTTCTGCAAATTGACTGCCAAACTGAACTTCAAACATACAGACACTGCACTTATCAGTAATTGCTGTAAAGCATTTTGAGCCATTTCGACAGATGGTATAATTATTATAATAAATAAGAGTATGAAAATGTACAGTCTTTTCGGAAATTATATTTAAATAGGCTTTTTATTAAAATATTAGACGTTGCCTCTCAGGAGGCAAGTTTGTACTTTTTACTCTGTGTGATTTTATCAACTAAAATGAGATAATTATATCGATAGTGATTTAGACTTTGGAAATTGATTAGATTATACTATGAAAACGGTATGATACTATATGGATTTTCAGCTTTCAAACTGGCAGGCGAATGGAATACAATAATACAGAAAAATTACTTTTTAAAAAAAATTGCTGTTGTTTCTCCATGCTTTTCTTTTTTTGAAGGCAATCAACTTATTTGTTTTAAGGTGGTGTTCTTTGGAGTTAGTCAATGGTGTCTCATGCACATAGCCACTCTTCATGAGTTGCACCTTGGGCAGTAAGTATATCGGAAGGCTTTTCAAACGCTTGCAGATTACAAACTCATCTTGAATTAAAGGTCATTGCGAACAATTAGATACCAATGGGAAATAATTGGAAATAAAAGGATTTGTGAGAATGTGGAATGCACTGCTCCAGAGGACCATAGATACAGAATCAATTGGGATGTTTAAATGGGAGACTCATAGATACTTTAGAACTCACTGTACTGAAGGATTTGGGAAAAAGTCAAGAGAAATGCATAATGGAACAACATATAAACACAACATAAATCTATGATGCAATGGGAGCTACAGTAGAGTAGCTTACTGGAGCCAGTCTGGGATTAGCTTGGTAAATTTAGTGCATCTTCGACACATGCATAGTCACATAGGCAACAGCTGCACACAGTATAAATGTCACAATCTTACTTGTGGTAAAACCATCCAGTTTACAATGAGCCGCCCCCAGAAGTGGGTTTATATTAGTGGCAAATTCATAATGTAAAAGTAGTATAATAGGATCACATGACCAACACAGTTAGTGGTTTATCAGTCCTCCAGGACATGAACAAACACTGTTAAGTACCAATGTTCAGCACCAACACCACTAACCACTTATACCCATTACATACAACAACTAGCTTCTGTGTTACATCAAACCCTAGTTCCGACAATGCATGCACCAAGGGCAACACACTATCAGCAAAGCTTTCAAAAGCTTGTCAATTGTAAACCAATCATTTCATCACATGAGGACAAAATAAACAGCAACCTTTCCATTACAAGTACTGCAATCAGCCTTAAAACAATACGTCAACCAAACAATGATTTATCAGTTAAGCATTCAAAATTCACAACATGCATTTTTAGCAGCTACAAAAGTGAAACGCAGATGACTTTTTGTTTCACAAAACCGCCTCATAGATTCATAACTTCAACAGATATATATTGCACGAATGAATTCAAAACAACCTGCCAAGCCCTGCAGTACAACACACCAATGTCAACGCTAGGAAATGCACTAAACAGAATTATTTCACCTTTCACATTGTTAGGTGACCGTTTGCATTTGCAGGAAGGATTGTGCAAACAATGTTGCAAAGCGAACACTTGAAAATTCATTAAACGTCCTTTGTGCAGTTATCGTGTCTTTACAAAATGGCCAATTGTAAAACTGAAGTGACATCAAACTCAAACAGGAGCTCTTCGTGTTTCAACACTTGTAATCTCCCGTTTAATCATGTCAGTAATTTAACAATAACCTCTTCCTTCGCAACTTCCTCTGAAGGCTTTTGATTAGAAATCAACAGGGGCTTTGCCCTTAGCCATTTCCACCTGTTGATGACCACCGTCAAACTGCCTGCAGGGTCCAGTGGGTGAGAATGAGGAGCTGACATGTTTTCTCTCCGTCAGTTAAAGCTATTAACCTGAACATTGTGAACTGTTCAGGCCACACAGACAGGAGGAAGAGGTAACTGCATTGAAAGTATTGGGCTTTTTTGAATGAATTCTTCCCCCCCAAATCTATCGCAACTGTGAGCTTGGTGCGGCATTGTTAGTAAACAGAACTCATCAGTAAAAGTTTCACAACATTTTACCAAATCACATAGTCCGTCAATCAACTCCAGAAATTCCTATGGTTGCAGCATTTTAAAAAAATGTAAGTTGCTGAGAAGCTGTAATTTAGAAACAAAACAAATAAGCTCTGAAAAGCCCCTCAGTAAAATCAGAACAAGGCTTAATATCACTGCTTCCTTGATACATTGCAGCCACAGGCAACACACCATCAGTATACTGCTTCAATTTACTGCATCAGTTGTTCTATCCTTATGTAGCGCCCTTTTAAATACTTGGCAGGTTCACACTTTGAAATGAGTTTGGGTCAATTATTTTTATACATTGAATACACTCTACTGCTTATCAACCACGTTTGGTATTGAATTGGGACACCTCACTGGCTTTCTATCAAACTCCACTAATATATCTATCGACCGACTCCCTTCAAATATTCAGTAAAAATCTAATTAAAAATACATATATAAATGTAATGGCTACTCTTTACTCCTCCCTTGTACTTCAGATATAATTAATGCACTCTTGTCCACTTCAGTCATGCAGTGCTATCTGCTTACAGTCACAGTGCGCTCAGTCTCTCTCACCTATACACCTTTAAGCATTGTGAGATTGGATTTTACTGGGAGTATTGACTCTATATGGGAGTATTGGCCCTCAATGATAAACTACTTGCCCAACTTTACCGAGTGTACCCGTATACGAAGGATGTATCAGCATGTGTAAGGCTGCTGACACTGGGGGAACAGTACTACAGTACCATCCAGCAAGAGAACGAAGACCAAAATTCAAACTTGCAAAATTCTGGTTTGTATGGCTTACGGCTGTGTTAGATGTGCAAGTGCTCACTCGACCACTGACCATTACCAGCAAAGACCCCTTTTGAATATATTTTTGATGAATTCCTCCTCCTGAAATATGGTTTTATTTATGAAATGCGACTGACCTGTATTGTCTTGAGTTGCAGTTCACGCACATCTGCCGCCTGAGAATTTTTATTTGGGTTTTCGGTGTAAGGGAAAAGTGATGCCATGTAAACCAATGTGAGGAGGCATCAAGAAAATTGCTGAGGTGGAAGATCTGGATAATCAGCTCAAAGAGAGAAAGCTGATATTGCGAAGCAGGTCACGCAGTCTTCCAAGGCAGGGTTGAGTAATATTTTCTTTTCAGGTTTATGACTTATCATCCTCCAGTTTCAATACAGAATACAGCTGCACGAGCACAGCTGTTCTTTGCATGTTTTTTTTTCTCGGAAGTGGAAGGTAGGCGTTATTGAATGCTACAGTTTGAAGTGTTAAGGGTATATACACAGTCTTAAAGAGGATACTTGTACATATTTCCCCCATTATTCCCAGGAGCTTGTAGAAATTCAATCAAATCTAAATTGAAAAAAAATCTCCTGCTGCCTGACTCTCTGTGCTCCAAAGAGTCCTGCAGATTGCTTGACTTACTGAGAATGGTCTATCTTGTGTCAGAGCCCATCTTTTAAAACATGAGAGAGTTGTGTTGAGCTATCTTCCCTCTGCAAGATTGCGAGCATTTGCAGCAGAGCAGCACAAGAAGTGATAGTTCTCAGATTTTCATTGTTTTTGTGTCAAGGAACAAAAGAGAGTGTGCTACATTGGGTATTAAAACATCTGCTTTCTGTATTATAACATCTCTGTTCAAATAGACCTAGATAGGGATTCGAGTTCATGGTTGAGGGTGACACTGTATTCAGTACTGGGGAGTGCTGCATTGCCTTTCAGATGAGACATTAAACTGAGGATATATCTTACGTGTTCTTCATAGGGACATTAAAGATTGCAGGATCTATTCAGAACGAGTTTGTTGACCGTAGCCTAGTCACCAATCCTTCATGAAAACAATATTAACAACAGCTGTGTGCAATGGGCTGCCACATTTTATCCACAAAATATATAGTCAATTCAAAGTATATTCTGTGGCGCACTTTGAGATGTCTAGAAGATGTGATAAGGTGCAATAACAAATACAAGGATTATTTATAACAATTGAAAGTGCAGAAAAACCCAATTAACACTGAAAGAACTTTAAGAGGGATTATTGTAAAGGTGGTTGATAGGTGGGAGTAAACAATTATTGAAATATTTTGCACATTGTACAGGTATCAAGAGCTTGCAGGTTTGTTCCCCTATCACCACGTTATATGAAGAGGAAATTGTCTGGTTCACACCTCCAATAAGGTGCTGTAACCAAACGGAACTCGCCTCATGTACAACTATGCTTATGAATGAGATTGCCAATTTATTATTGATTTATAAACAATTTTGTCCTGTGAACTTGGGTCCACTCAGAGCTGGATTGAGACTAGTTGAACCTTTATGACCTTTAGTGCTGTTAGAGAGATAAGAAATCATTCCCATCAGTCTGGGCTGGATTCAATTCCAAATCTGGGGGTGAAAATAATCTATGCCACACAGTCCCTTCTTTGTCCTTCAGGATCCTGTTTTTAATGATGTAAAATGCAATGAATTTGTACAGTGATTAACATATAGATAAACAGAAGTTGTGTAGTGTCCTGTAGCTTTATAGAATAGACCATTTTTCAGCGAATCCAATCAGTCTTAAACATTACAATACAGGTCAAGACCAGCAAGGGAAGGTGAGAACTAGAGCTTGTTGAACATAACTAACATTCACTTAAAGATTTCATGTTTTATTCTCTGCTATTCTCGATGCATTATGAGTAAACCATAAGCTTACACATTCTTCACTATTGCTGCAATTCTTTCAGTTGAAACATTAACCGAATTCCTATCTGCCCGTTTAGGTGATCGTTAAAGATCTCATGACACTACTGAAAAAGAAAAGCAAGTTTTTCTCGCTGTCCTGGCCAACAATCTGATAGATAAAATTGGTCATTCATTTCATGGCTGTTTGTGTGACATCACTGTGCACCTACTCCTGCTGGTTTCAAAATACAGCCACTACACTTTAAACTAATTCTTAAGTTCTTTGAGATGTTCTCCTGACGTGAAATTAAATAATGAAAATATGGATGATTTTTTTTTTCCATTCGTCCAACAAGATGGAAGCCATACTCTTTGGCTCTCGTCGACATCTTCAATCCCATGGCTCTCACCTCCTCCGACCTTCCCCTAAAACTATCTGAACCTGTATGCAACTTAGGCGTCAAGTTCGACCACCAATTAACTTTCCTCCCCCACATGAGGTCCATTACCAGCACCGCTTTCTTCCATCTCCGACACATCTCCCATCTCCGCCTATATTTCACCCCCAAAAACGCAGAAACACTTGTCCATACCTTTGTCACCTCTCGGCTGGATAAAGCAAATGCCCTCTTCGCTGGTCTCCCCTCCACCACCATTTACAAAATCCAAGTTATCCAAAATTCTGCCGCCCGCATTCTCACCAGTACCAAACGTTGCTCCCTGATTACCCCAGAACTTGCCAGACTTCAAGATCTTCACTCGTCTTCAAATCCCTCCACTCCTCTGCATCCCCATACCTCTCTGACCTCCTCTCTCCTCACAACACATGTTGCATTCGCTCTACCGGGTCTGGCCTCCTCCTTGTCCCCCGAATCCTCTGTTCCACCATGCCTTCAGCCACTATGTTCTGAGGCTCTGGAACTCCCTTCCTCAATCCTTTTGCCTCGCCCCCTCGTTTCCCATTTTCAGGTCATGGCTGAAGACCTTTCTTTTCAACCGCGCTTCTGGTCACCTATTAACCCCTCCACCTGGCTCGACCCCAGGATCCACTATTGTGAAGCACTCTGCCGTCCAGCGTGAAGAGTGCTATATAAATCCAAGTTGTTCTTTTTGTTGTCCATAGATGACAAAGCCAATATCCTGTATTTCTACAACGAGTATTAGAATCACAGAAACTTATAGCACAGAAACAAGCCATTCAGCTCATTGTGTCTGTTGACTTATAAGAGCAATCATTTTAGTCCTATCCCCCCCTCCCCATTTTCAAAATAACCAGTTTGCTCCTTTTCAGATATTTAACTGGTCCCCTTTAAAAACCTAATATAGATTCTGCCTCAAGACACTGCTCCCAGCAGGACATTTTCAACCCTAACTACATTGTGCATGAAGAAAATTCCCCTAACCTATCCATTTGGTCATTTGTTACCTATCTAAAATTGATGCTCTTTAGTCAGTGGCATTGCATGAGCATTCTCTGAATTCTGGCCTTAAAAATACAGTCCCAGACCCTGTACAGTGGTACCAGTAAGAATAAGGCCAATTAGAATTTTCAAGCAATCTCTCATTGCACTCTATACAATTTGCTTTTGGGCAGGATGGCAATTTATTGTTCTCATGGGGACCTCACTACAAAAATACTCTCATTTTACTATGAACCGATTTACTTGAATACCACCATAGCACAGAGTGCATACCATGCACAACAGTCATAGGAACTGCAGCATAGAAGAAAGCTATACGGTCCATTGAGTATAGGCTGGCGCTAGGTCGTCCACTGGAGCCAAATGCTCTGATCCCAATCCCCACTTCTTTCTGCAAATCATTTTATATTTTTCCTGTTGAAATATTTATTCAACATCCTTTTAAAGTTGTTCATGGTTTCAGCCTCCAAAGCTGCCCTTAGCAAAGCATTCAATCTTCTAATACAATCCCAGGATACCGTTTTCAATGGCTGACATAAATGCCCAGACTTCTACGAATGTACTCCGGGAGATTCAGCACCTGGAGGCAGTATTGTGCCAAATGTACAGGATAACAGCATCATAAGTGCGAGAAAATAAAACAGCAGGGACAAGTAGGATACCGAACTTCTCTTGTCCTTGAGCTCAGAATAGAATCTGGAGGGCTGGAGATAAGAAATATGTACCATGTAACAAGATTTTAAAAATCACAACTATCAAAATGGAAGAAAGCTGCTGTTATAGTAATAATAGAAGACAAATTTATATTTTTTAGTGCCTTCACTATTCCTCCCTCCACAGGTTGCAGATAATCCAGAACTCTGTGGCCCGTGTTGTCTACCGCTCCCAAGTTCTATGACCCCATCTCCCCCATCCTCGCCTGATTCCACTGGCTCCCCATCATCCAGAGGATCCAATTCATGATCCTGGTCCTCACATTCAAAGCCCTCCATGGCCTCGCCCCATCCTACATCTGTGACCTCCTAACTCCCTATCAACCTGCCCGTCCCCTCCGCTCAGCAGACCTATTCCACGTTCCCCCAACCCAGCTGCCCCACCATTGGCGGGCGAGGCTTTAGCCACTCTGCCCCAAAACTCTGGAACTCCATCGGACAGTCCCTTCGCCTCGACCATTCTCCTTGGTCTCCTTCAAGTCCGGCCGCAAGATCCTATTCTTCGACAGTCCCATCGGTCACTCCAAATCGCCCCCTTTCCCTCCACCATTCCCATCCCCCGACCCCAGCTCAGGTCTGAAACAATGACTGACCAGCACCTTGGAACATCCGTCTGACATGAAATGCACTCTACAAGTATATTTTTGTTGTTGTTGTTGCTCTTCACATCTGGCGCTGAACAATACTGACTTGGCACCCAAGCTGGTGGTGGGAACTGATGGATATAAGGAGGGCAAAAATAATAATCATAAGAAGAAGAAGAAGAAAATGACAGAACGCCTAGTGAGAGAGGCAGGTCTTGAGATAATAATAATAATCATCATCCTTGCATTTGATATAGCGCTTTTCACGACTTCTAGACATCTCAAAGCGCTTCATAGAATATACTGTAAAGTGAATTGATAGTATATATGTGGGCGAAATGGGGCAGCAGTGTCCTACAAACAGTCATGAATTGAAATGACCAATTTATTATTTTTAAAAAGGGATTATTATTAGGCATGTGGAGTAAGGAAACTTGGCAAAGGTTTTGCCCTGCCAGGAATTGAACTTAGGTCACCGGCTTGTAAGGCAAGTGCTCCAACCTCTGAGCTATAGGAATCCATAATGGATCTTGATTGAATGAGGGAGGCAGCAAGTCAGAGGTACACCTGGATGGATTCCAAGCAACAGAAAGGCTAAAAGCCTGCCTGCGATGGTGCAGTACATAGGGTGGCAGGGGCATTTAGCAAGCCATTGCTTATGCTGAGAAAAGGGAGGCACCGGCTCAGTAGAGTTTAAAGAGGCCACAGAGTTTAAAGAGGTGACAGTGGAGGATTTTGAACCCCGCTGGGGCATGGGGTATTGTGAAAATATGATGAAAATTTCTAACAAAAACAAGTATAGATCAAGAAATTAGGAGCAAACTATGCGGCAGTCTTTGATTCCCACTGGATGAATAGGAATAGTGTCAAATAAAATATTCTACCAGCTTGCAATTATCATTAAATGGGCAATTATTTGTCCTACATTTATATTAATGCCTAAGTGCTGAAACTGTTGCCTAATTGCTGTCGTAGTAATTAGCAGATGGACAATTACGTACATTAATTTGCTGCTTTATTAAAACAATTTTTAGCTTGCAAGCACAATATTCTATTTATAAAAACACCCAGCAAGGTTTAAAAGTTGGCAGCGAATGCACAAACATTACATCACTCTCTGAGAGATTGAAGCTTGTGATCATCACACTTCTCAGAAGAAAGAGTACAGCAACGTTTACACCAGACTTACATTTGTACTACCTTTCAACCGCAGAACAAAAGAGGTAGGAATAAAGTCATTATTGTTCTTGGGGAAACAAAATTGCTTTTCACTCGACCTGCCTTGATTTTAAAAAAAAGCACAGATCATTATACTCTCGTGTTCTGGAAAGCTCTCACCACACAAAAAAAACACTAAAGGGCCATAGTAAATATTTTATTTAATTACTCTAATGCCCATCGTTATGGTAACAGTTAAGGTTATTCTAATGTACTGTACTACTGTAATTGCACTGCTTGACAGCCTACCCAAGTTTTCTTTAAAATTAATTTGGCAGCTAACTGGAATACTGGCAAACACACCCTGACTTGTATAAATCTAACTCGTGTTGTTGGTGAGGGTTACGTGTCATGTGAGTGGCAACAATAGCCATGAGGTGAAGTTCAGCACAGGATTTCTGCTCAGTTTCCACCCTACAAGTCACTTGTCCGATATGTGTTTCCTTTATATTGGTATAATGGAAACTATTAAATTCTTCTGGGGTCAAGCTTAAACCTCATAAGTATTTTTTTACATACACAACAAAAAATGGCCTGTATTCAGTCAACCCTTCATGGATGTTGAAGATCATTATAGAGACCTCGTGCTCTGAGATCTCGAGTTTATGAGATGTTTTAAGCAGATTGCAGAATGAGATCCTGAAAAATGAGGACCTGTTACAGTGAACCTTATGCTCAGTGAGGGATGTTGCTGTCGCACAGTTCCAATTGCCCATTACACTACTGTACACTTATTTTTTAGTTTCACATTTGTCAGCATGCCTGCAATCCTCTTTCACTATAGGGCTATACATGGGCAAGGCTTATGCCGATGCTCAGCAATGCGTGGCTAGACATAATATAAAGGTTTTTGAAATGGAGACTAGTGCCGTAAGCAATTCCTTGGATAAGCCTTCTGAATCCACATTTGAAACCTCTGAATAGTAAGAATAAAGAAGAATAATTCTTGCATTTGATACAGCGCTTTTCACATCTTCCAGAAGTCTTAAAGTGCTGCAAAGAATATACTGTAAAGGGAATACACTGAAAATTTGTGGGCGAAATGTGGCAGCCAATTGCGCACAGCAGTGTCCCACAAACATTTGTGGATTGAAGTGACAATTTTTTTTTGAGGGATTATTATTAGGCATGTGGCGTAAAGAAACTTTGAAATTTGACTTCAGTAGAAATCAAGAGGTTCAGATCCAGATTTAGCAGTTCCTGTATGTTGCTTCTTTGAAGTTAACGTTTTAGCCAAATGATGGCCCCCGCAGTCCCTCAAATAAATCAGTGAATCATCCAAATCCTCAAACGTTTATTGGCATTGCATATGAACTAAGATTTGGCACTAGGTAAGTTTTCCAACTTTTGTGTCAGGTCACAGATGATTCAAAGAATTCACATCTAAATCCAAACTTTTTTTAAGCAGACAAGTCACAATAGCTTCTCATTTTAATGACGTGAGATACTCATGTGATTGTAGTAACTGCACTAACGTTAGACAGCTTACAAAGGATTCACAACACATCCAGGAAAAATACGAAGCACAATTCTGTGAAATCTTGCCTCAGCTCTGCTTACCCTTAAAACCTGCCAGAAAGGAAAGCACGTGTACTCAAACCTTCACTGACCATTAACACTTTGCCATAGTTTGCAACTATCATAGTTGCTGCCAATCTTGCTTTGTTAATGCGGAATAGGTCCGAGATACTGCTATGGACCCAGGTATCTGATCCAATTGCTCGAATTATTTGTATATTTAAAAAAATTACCTTCAACTTCCATTCCTTCCTCGTTCCTTTCCCAATAACCCACAATGCTTTGCCCACAAATATACTGTAATATATTACAGTATACAATAATATACTGTAATATATTACAGTATATTTACTTTATACTGTAAAGTAAATATTCACTTTACAGTATATTCTGTGAAGCGCTTTGAGATGACTAGAAGAAGCTATATCAAATGCAAGGATTATTATGATTCTACTCGTAGAATCAAGGTACCACATTGTTTCTTGACCTCCATTCATCTATTCTGTCACTAACTAAGGAATTGTAGCCTGTAAAGCTACAATGGGCCCAAGCACACTACATGTGGTTGGTGTTATCTCTTTCACCTGACATGATTGCTGCCAGATCCATCTGTAATGACCATGAATAATTGGGTTATTTATGGGTTCAGCTGAAGGTCACTTGAACGGAGAAAACAAATTGATTGGCTTTTGAATAAATGATGTAATGACGATGAAAGAGATACAATATTATAACTGGAGCAGTAATAAAGGATATGTTCTTAACTCATAGGAGGCATGCAGTTGATTTGAATTATGAAGCTCTGGTGAGTCCTGGAGAATAAATTGATCAAACTCCTAACAACCAACTACAGTACTTTGCTTATTACTGCTCTCCAATCATATAAGAGATACAATTCCTTTCCATATTTGTCACAGACAATATACTCATCCTGTGCTGCATTAATAAGGCTTCTGGAGAAATAATCCAAGTCCACAAAGGAAATAAGACAAACATCATTCAAAAAATCTGCTGGGAATGAAAACAGCCAAAAGCAATGTGTCTTTTGTATCCCTTTGACATCAAATACAAGTGATATGATGTTGCTGTTGGTGTGATTTGAACATAAATACTTCTTCATGTTATAGCAATCATCAAATACAACTTTGTTAAATGGTCTTCAACAGTAACACAGGGCTCTAACGTATTTTGATCACTAAAAAAAAACTTTTTTGCGTTGTATTTCCGGGATGCTACTCTACTTGTTATTTCCTAATAAGTTTTAAAAACAAAACAAGTTTGCATATATATATATATATATATATATATATATACACACACACATATATATATATATATATATAGCACCTTTCATGTCAAGAGGGCATCCCAAAGCACTCAACAGCATTGGCTCAGTAACAGATTTGGGGTGGGTGCCAAGGGAGGAATTGGAGCTGAGAGAGATGGGAGGCGAGCCAATCAATGTTGGGACGTCTGCCCACAATGTTTAGTTGCTTGGAGAATTGTTTTCCCGGCAACTAAGGAGCTTGAGCTACACCGCAAGTGACCGCATAAACACTGGTAGGAGCCCCGGAATAGATGTTTGCATGGGGCTCCTGCAAAGGGGAAGATAACTAAAGTTGTGGCAGTACAGAAGTCTACGCAAGGTTGAGGGTTTCCTGTAATTTAAAATGTTTACCTTCTAAATGCGAGGAGGTACCGAGAAAAAAATGATGTCGATTTGGTAATAAAGCAGGACACATTGCCTGAGACAAGACCAGATTGAGTTACCTCCTGTACCCAATACAGTAAAGCCCGTTTATCCTGCACCCTCCGGGGATCGACCAATTGACTGTGTCGGATAATCGGGGGCAAGTTGCCGAAAACCCAACACAAAAAATGTAATTATTTAAAAACATACCATATTAATAATATACTAAACAGTAACAGAATATTGTATGGATACTTACCAATAAAGATTCCAGCACACTTGGTAAAATGATTGGTAAAAACCCAGAGTTCGTAAATTTATTAAGTGCGCATGTGCACGCATTGCAGGCAAACGCAAAGTGAGAATACTCGCGATTGCTGGAATGGGGAATTGCCCCGGGTGGGGGTCGCGCAATTCGGTTGATCGGGTCACGGATAAACGGGCTTTTACTGAAATAGGTTGGGGTTTGTTTCATTCACTTGTTCCTCTATTTAATGGATACATCAATGTAATGCTCGGTGGTATCAAACAATGTTGGAGTAATCCAGTACTGTAGTTAGGAATGGTCAGTCAGAGAACTAAAAGTATAGAGTAGCACAAAAGCATAAACTTATGATATTGAACAAGTAAACAGTTAGTGATGTGAACAATTAAATCACCCTATTGTATCTGTTCACTCAATATTGATAACGAGCTGCACCTTAGAAAAATTACCGACCCAGATAAATATCAGTGCACAAGAATATTCAAAGTAGGTCTTCAAGGTCTCAGAAACAATTGGTTCTCAGGGCATATTCTGAATAAACTCACCTCAAATGATTAATTGGGCACAAACAAGATTTCAACCATTTATGGGAAATGGCTACATGGCATTTGTTGTTGATGCTGATGCTTACCTCATAATAATAATTATTATCTGAACATTTCTAGATCACGGGGAACTGTGGACAGGGTGGTAGAACAGTGCAATAACTCTACCACTTTCCATGTTCTGCGCCTGTGAGAGGATAGATTAAACCAGGCCAGTGTCAACACTGTTTTGAAACATTCCATATGAGTGGATGGATGGCGGGGAAGGAGTGGTACAGGAGGGAATTATCATTGACTGGTAAAAGATAAATAACATAATCTTTATATTTCATATAGTTCCTAATCACATTGTTGAAATGTCTCCAAGCTTTTCACATAATTTGGTTGTAAAATTAAGTAATGGTGTACTTTGTATGTGAACCCAGCAGCCAATTTGTGCACAGCAATGGCCCACAAAAAGCCATGAAGTGAAGCACCAAGTTTACCTCTCATGGCTGTTTGTAGATCATTGGTCAGGTCACCAGGAGAAACTTCCTTCTGTTTTTTTTAAATTATGTCGTAAGATCTTTAATGTCCACCTGCATACGCGTGGGACCTCCATTTAACTTCCCATCTGAAGGACTGCAACTTTGACCATACAGCACTCTCCCAGCAGTGCACTGGGCTGTGGGCTTACAGCTCAAAGGGCTTGCACCACAGCTTTCCAACTCAGAGTCAGGATGATACTCCATAGATTGCAACAGCAGAAAGAGTTCAGCCATCAGGTCAAACAACAACAAAGTTACATTTGTATAGCGCATTTCAGGTCGAGAGAACGTCTGAAGGTGCTGGACAGTCAATGTTTCAAATCAGTGCTGGGGTCGGGATCAGAGAGGGTGGAGGGAAAGAAGGAGATTTGGGGTGATCGATGGGACCATTGCAGGAAGGTCTTGAGGTGGGACATGAAGGAATTCAGGGTGGGGGCTAGGCGGAGGGACAGTGGGATGGAAACACATTTTTGCTGATAATAATAATAATAATAATCCTTGCATTTGATATAGCGCTTTCCACATCTTGATGCTGGATGACGTAGGTGACTCAAGAAATGGGGGGAGGGGGGTGGGGGGTGGGAGGGTGGGAGCAGCTGGGAGAACAGTCATTGCTTAAGTACAGTGATTTGGTTGATCGGGACTTTCAAGATGCTATTGCTGGTGCTGCATTATGATGGTGTCATTGCCACCACATGAACATTGTTCACAGTGCAGTCAGAGACCTGCAACAAACAGGTACTTCAGACTTGATTACGAATATTATAACCTACTATACTCTTATATACTCAAGCAAATTTAAAGAAACTTCTGACAAACACCGGAAGATTATCTTATCGGGAGATAACCTAAGTTTCACATCATAAATATATAATTTACCCGCAAGAGATTGTGATAGAGTAACTGCTAAAGGCACAGTCAATCTTTTGTGTTCTTACCAGGGCTGGATTTCATAAACATCAAAACAAGTCTACACTCCCACCTTGCACCTGTCTCTGATCTCTTCCAACAAGGCTAAAGGGGAACCCTTTTGATTTGCCGTGTAAAGAAAAGTTACATTGCAGCCACGAAAATCCCTTCTGAACCATGACCTACATTGAAAAACACTTTCAAGTTTAATAAAGATCTCATTGTTTCCATTATCAGGTGACACATGCAATGACTCAATATTGTACTGTATATCACTAAACAAATTCAACTTTACAATGCACAGTTAACTCGAGTGAACAATTGTGGTTCCATTTCTAAGATGTCTTCTCTTGTTATTTCAATATTAATTATTATTCTGCATTACTGATATGGATAGATAACTCACCTGGGCCTCTGTTTTTACTTTATTAATGCTGTATTTTAGAGCTTCCAGAATTTCCAAATTCTTCAATATAGTTTTTAATTTTGAAGACGGTTTTCTGTGCAAGTTATTTTAAGAGCTAAGAGAAAACGGGCTTCAAAGTTAGAACCAAAGTCAGCAATCTGGCAAATGCTGCACAGTCTTAAAATGCATCATCAATAGAGAAAACCTGTATCCCGGTGGAATTTCTACTCAATAGTGTTTTCCCTGAAAAGAAAGCCACAGACAAAATGGAAAATACAGTACTTGCTGTAAGGACACATGGTGTAACATTCACTGTAAAACAAATTGCTCTCTGTAGATAGATAACATTCAACCCTTTGTTGGTGCCCAGCCAAACAGACCAGAGCTCACTTCCGCAACAGTATCATTTTCACTCATTAAGCAAAAACTAAAAGCTTGCAATCCCAATGAGATTCCAGACTGCTTCTAACAATCAGCGGTGTGCCTAGAAATACAGCATTTGAAGACTAATGAACAAAATTCAGACAGCTTTGGTTAGATAGACTAGTAGCAACACAATGCAAGATTCAGTACAGCCTTTTTAACACACCAAGAGCAGCTCTGCACTCGCTATCCAAGGGAGAGATGCAGGTCCATGGACATGCACTGCAATACTTGTTAAGCAACACTGTAAACAGGAATAGGACTGTGGTAAACCTATTGAGCATCTTTCCAATTCTTTAATGCAATTTAAAATCCAGCTCAGAATGATACGATGAATGTCTCTTCCCGCTTGCCCCTTCTCTCTTTCTACCAGCTGTACCCTTCTTATTGTGGGCTCCAAAGTTAAATTCTCCTAGAATTATAGTACTTTATCATAGAATATTAAAGCACGGTAGGCCATTCTGCCCTTCATGGCTATCCCAGTTCTTTGGAAGAGCTACCAATCAGTCCCACTCCCCTTATCCTTCTGCACATACATATCTGTATTATTTTTCTTTTCAAGTAAATTGGAAAGTTACTCAGAAAAGCCAATGTATGGCTGGTGTGGGAATAGATAATGTCACAATGGTGCATTGATGTGTCCTTTTCTAAGGTCGGGGTTCAGACAAATTTATATCACAGCAGGAGATCCATCTTTATCTTGCCACACTTGTCCTTTAATTGACCTTGTAATTGCTTGATGTTGACATTGAGTGACTAAAATGGAAAAAAGTGCTCCAATCATCAGTAATAACATTCCTCAGCTTGACGAGCGCAAAACCACTCACTAATTTAACAGAAGAGAATCTATTGATTAAGTGAATGCCGTGGATGTGGATGAGGTGCCACATTGAAGATACTTGCAAAAAGAAAGGCAGATAGTATTTAAGGCAAGTGACAGCTTTGACAGAGAGATGGCCGAAAGGCGGGAAGTCAAATAATACTAGCACTGGCTCAGGATTAGCTGGAACAAGTGATTAAATTACAACCTCACTCTGTGTACAGCCGCCTTGTTGCCTCTCAGAGTAACTGACATCCTTGTATTTATCCATGTAAACACTGGAGGCCAATTAGCAGTAAATGTCAAATTTGTAAATACTGCAGATACCTCAATGTGTTTGCCTAGAACTCGACTTGAAATCCGATCTGAGATTTGACTTCCGAATTGTGGTCAAAGGATGACTCTGAAAGCAGGGAGGAGATCAGTGTTTGAGTAGAGTTGTAGATCTGCTATTTAGAAATCCATTTATAAAGTCCATAGTGTCAATGCAAATAAACATTCAGTATCACTTGCTGAGTAAAACAAAATATTTTGTTGATGTGAGGACATTAAAACAGATATAATTTATTGTTGCTGATCTACAGAAGGATGAGATGAATGTGTCAGAGGAATGTTTTGGGAACTTAGATGGATAAGTTAAGACAGATGGATCATTGGTCTAATGCCTGCCTGATACTATTATTAAAATTCTACTTAAACCATTTTTTTTGAAGGAAAGGATACATGTGGGGCTAAAAATGTGAATCTAAAACTGTGGTTTAATGGTAAGTTGTCACCTTTTGTTTTTAAGAGAAATTACTTATTTCTTGCTTTTGAAAATTACATTATATAACTGTTAAACATTATAGTTTAATGGTATCCTCTACAAGCTTCGTGACACCATCTCCCCCATCCTCACCTGACTCCATTGGCTCCCCATCACCCAGAGGATTCAATTAAAGATCCTGGTCCTCACATTCAAAGCTCACCGTGGTCTCGCCGCACCTGACCTCTGTGACCTCCTATCCCCCTACCAACTTGCCCGTCCCATCCGTTCAGCAGGATCAAGCCTGCTTCACGTCCGCCGACCCACCCACTCCACCATTGGCGGGCGAGCCTTCAACCACTGTCCCCAACCTCTGTAACTTCTTCCTGCAGGCCCTCCGCCACCTCCCTAGCCTGCTTCAAGACCCTCATCTTCAACGGTCCCATTAGTGAACCCAAATCCCTCTCTTTCCCTCCACCCTCCCCGTCCCTGACCCAGCTCGGGTCTGAAATAATGACTGTCCAGCGCCTTGGGACGTCCTCCTGACATGAAAGGTGCTATACAAGTGTAATTTTGTTGTTGTTATAATTTTTGGCTGTTCAAAAACTGTGTTTAAAGAATGCAACACGGAAAGCCACCCAGGTGACAGGATAATATCAGACTTAATTTCTGATAGCTATAACCAGAAACAATGAACTCAAATGTCAGTACTTGGACAAGCTTATAACTACACCTCCTGGTTGTTTTCAGTGCTAGTGGATGATTTGAATGCTAACATAAACCCAGCATACCTCTTCATGAAAGGAGTGCAGTGTCAGAGGAGAAAAAACGGAGCTTGTAAAACTTTTGAGACCCACCTAATATCGCACTTTAAGTTATGCAGGTAGGAAAACTGAAGGTGTCTAGAGACATATGGACTAACCCAGAAACAACTCCCAGTATATCCATCTGGATCTGGTGAGAGGAAGCCACAAGGGAGTTTATTTCTTTTTACAAATATATTTTATTAATATTTGCCAGGTGTACATAAATGTCTGAAGCACATTGCACTTCATTCACACAGCATTTTGCAAGGCCATGCACAGCATGCCACAATGAATAACAGAGAATTGTACATACTTACAGGACATTACATTCTGGTGGCTCTCAATCTGCATCTTGCAACGATGAAGGGCGGAGAGGTAATAAAGTGTATGTGGTTAGAGGAATTCGAAGGGAAAGGATGGGAGAACATCTTTACGTTTCAGAGTGTGAATGCACGGGTGCACGGGGTTCAGCTTGTTCTTTTGGTAAACAAACGTTTGGAGCTCAGTGGCAAGGCAGAGTTACAATTTGCCTTCATTGCCTGCCTTCATTTCAAATGTGCCTCGCTTACCAAAGCCCACAGAAGGAGCAGTATACAGTAATGTGGCCTGGTACTCTCCCTGTACCGCCTGAAGCCCATACAATGAGAGGATTATTGAGTCTAATATGCGAATAATATATGAGCGGGTAAATGCTGTTTGTGATGCAATGTACAGCCAGATTGCTTCCCTTTTTTAAAAAAATTGCAAAGACTTATTACAATATTGTACCAGGAAAGTAACATGTTCAAGGCCTTGAGCTGGCATTGAGTTGATACTATAAACCAGCACATCTATGGTTTGCTATATCACCATCTGTCAAAATAGGAAAATATAACCCACAAAACAGGACTATTATATTAAAAAAAGATTTAAAATTGCAATACACTGAAGCTAAATTTAATAATGTTCCAGTATTTTGCAGCACCTTCCTTTTTTAAGACAAAGGGCAAGACTGGGCATAGCCTCCAAAATCTTTTCAGCAACATGTGCTCGAGAATCTAATCTGTGGACATCGGTGGAGGAGTGAGTTTGGATGTGATACTCTCCTGTGATCGATCAGATTGTCAACAGTCAATGGGTGTCTATTATACACCATGAGCAAACACAGCTGTGTTACACACCATGTGTAAACTCATGCACAGAGAAATTACAAGTGCTCTTACTCATGTAAATAACCACCTTTATCAATTACATAAGTGAGGTCACACATGGGTTGACACGGGATAGGCTTTCACATGTACAATGGTCATTTGGGGGAGTTAGCCATTCACATTGAACTGCAGACACAATAGAAAGACAAGACTTGAAAACACCTTCAGAAGACAAACAGATTTTCTATATTAATGTTGCTTATGTACCAACAGTCATTGAACCATAGAAACAGAAAATAGCATAAATCCACCTCTTCCACAGGTACAATAATAATAATCATCCTTGCAATTGATATGTGAATTGACTGTATATTTTGTGCGCAAAACGTAGCAGCCAATTGTACACAGCAGTGTCCCACAAACAGTCGTGGATTGAGTGACCAATTTATTATTATATAAATTGAGTAGGAGATGGAGGGGGGTGGGGAGAGAGAAACAGCTTCAGACTTGATTTTGTCCATCTTACAAAACTAGCTGTAGACTTTTACTATTTATCTTGGCCTATTAATTGTACCCCAGTACCACAGTTACACCCCAGTTATTTGTTTGCAATTGTGAGAATCTTACAATTGCCATTTGCCAGATATTAAGAGGTTTCTCATTAGTGAAGGAATTCAGATACAGCCTTGTCTTTCTTCAACACCAATCCAGTGCTTTTTATTAAGCTGCCCATGACACAGAGACATTGGTGGCCTTATTTCACACTGTCAGCTCTCACATCAAAGGCAGTGCTTAACCCCAGTTTCCAGAGACAGTTTATTAAAATATACACAAGCACATGGCTTGGCAGCCAGGTCACTTTCCCTGCAATACGCCATATGGTGCTCTGCAAGCAATTTAAGCGCCACACTTGCTTAGCAGAAAACAAGTTTTCAAGTCAGAAAAACTCGATGCAGCAGGCATAGGATTTTACTTTTCTTTTAACATTATTCTTTTGCATGTTCCTACCCATCCCTTCCCTGACCAGCCAATGGGATTTTCCTCTCTCTCGTTTTTGACCACTACCTACATAATAAACCGGGAGACATCAAGCAGTAAAGAAGTCTGAGAATCAGCATTGCCACCCTTTGGTGGTTGATACCATGCAATTCAATTTCCTGTGATTTTCTGCTCTGCATTCTCAATCTTAACAGAGATCATTCACTTGCTGTTCCCCTAAGGGCACAAAGAAGGCCAACATAGACTCTGAACCACCCATCAAGTAATGATCATCGATGACTTACCTATATTGATCAAGGCATTAAAGAAACATTGTCCCTACTTTCTCCCAGAGAACCGTACAGACATTTCATTGCATTATAGGTTACATTCCCAGCAGAATTCCATACATAGATAGAATCTGCAGCACTATTCGACCCAACTAGTCCATGCCGGTAATGTTTATACCTCTTATGAGCTTCCACCCATCATAATTGCCTCTCCCTATTCCCCTGCTATTCACCTCTCTGTTATGTGGTGAAATTTAGACATTTTGTTGTATTTCACATTTCTACATTGTAGGATTAAAAGAGCTGTTTCTATTTCATTACCTATTAAGTGCAAATCTACAGACAAGAGTGACGCGTATGGAATATAATTTCAATTTACCGTGGTGTCAAAGATTACCTTCAGGGACTGTAAAAATATCAGCAACACCCAGAAAATAATCTACTTCTCTATTCTTATGATAGGAACAACAACAACAACAATTTAAACTTATAAAGCGCCTTTCACGTCGGGAGGACGTCCCAAGGCCCTGCACAGGAGGCGTGTGACCCGAGCTGGGAGGGGAGTGTTCCGGAAGGGGTGAAACACGTAGGGTGAGGTCGAAAAATTTGGGGGGAACAAAAGGCACGGTCGAAGAGGAAAGTCTTCAAACCAGCCTTGAAAGAGGAAAGGGAAGAAACAAGGCGGAGGGATTCGGGGATGGAATTCCACAGGGTGGGAGCGGAGAAACTGAAGGCCCGGCCTCCGATGGTGGGGTGCTTCGGGCGGGGGGCTTGGAGCAGGCCAAGTCCTGCTGAACGGAGGGTCCGGGTGGGCTTGTAGGGGGAGAGTAAATTGGATAAATAGGGCGGGGAAAGGCCATGTAAGGCCTTCAAGGTGTGGACGAGGATCTTGAACTCGATCCTCTGGAGGATGGGGAGCCAGTGGAGACGGGCGAGGGTGGGGGTTATGTGGTCGTGGAGGCGGGTGCGGGATAGTACACGGGCTGCAGAGTTTTGGATGACCTGCAGCATGTGAATGGAGGAGCTGGGGAGGCCGAAGAAGAGAGAGTTTCCGTAGTCCAGCCGTGAGGTGATGTACGTGTGCACGAGTGTTTCGGCAGCGTAGGGGGTGAGATAGTTGCGGAGCCTGGCAATGTTGCGTAGGTGGAAATAAGCGGTGCCAGTCAAGGCACGGATGTGGGGGAGGAAGGAGAGTTTATGGTCGAACGTGATGCCGAGGTTCCTGACTGGCTTTGTGAGGTGGAGAGTACAGCCTTGGATGTTGAGGCTGGCAGTGCCCGATGTGCGGAGGCGCTGTTCTTGAGCCAATCAGTAGGGCTTCGGTCTTACTCACGTTCAATTGGAGGAAGTTGTCCCTCGTCCATGACTCAATGTCGGACAGACATGCTGTCAGAACATCGATGGTCTGGGGGTTGAGGGATGAGGCGGGAAGGTACAGTTGGGTGTCGCCCGCATACATGTGGAAATTTACCCCATGTTTGCGGATGACATCGCCCAGAGGGAGCATGCAAATGGTGAAAAGGAGGGGGCCGAGGACAGAGCCCTGGGGGACGCCGTGAGAAACTGTGTGGGGGTTTGAGGAGAAACCGTTGGAAGATACAAAATGTAGGCGGTGGGTCAGGTAGGAATGGAACCAGTCAAGGACTGTGCCTTGAAGGTTGAGGTGGGAGGAAAGACGTTGGAGGAGGATGGTGTGATCGACTGTGTCGAACACAGCAGACAGGTCAAGGAGGACGAGGAGGCAGAGGGAGCCCTGGTCGCAGGCGGTTAGGATGTCGTTTGTAACCTTAACCAGGGCAGTTTCCGTGCTGTGAGCAGGGCGGAAACCTGATTGGAGGGGTTCAAGGAGTGAGTGAGTTGAGAGGAAAGAGCGGAGCTGGGAGGCAACCCCTCTTTCAAGGACCTTAGATAAAAACGGGAGGTTGGAGATGGGTCAGTAGCTTGATGGCTGCGACACATCAAGGGAGGGTTTTTTCAGGATAGGGGTGATGGTGATTGTTTTAAGGGAGGTAGGGACGGTGCCTGAGGAGAGGGAAAGGTTGATGGTGTCAGAAATGAGCGGGGCCAAAAGGTGGAGCTGGGTGCGGAGGAGGGGGGTGGGGATGGGGTCCAGTGAACACGTGGTGGGTTTCATGGAGGTGATTATTTTTGTGACTGAAGACGGGGAGGTGGGGATGAAAGTATGAAAGGGGGGGTGGGTGGGGGTTGGAATAGCGGATGGAGGGGCGGAGGTGGAGGAGAGGTGGGGGGAGGAAACCGCAGAGCGGATTCTCTCGATTTTGGACTCGAGGAAGTACAACATCTCCTCGCAGTGTGCGTTTGAGGAGAGGATCTGCGAAGTGAGACAGTGGGGGCCGAGGAGCTGGTTGGTGGTGGCGAAGAGGAGGCGGTGGTTGTCATTCACTTCCAGGATTATCCTGGAGTAGAAGGCTTATTTGGCTGTGGCTAGGGCGAAGTGGTAAAATTTGCCGGTGGACCGTGAGGCAAGATTTGAGCCAGGTGCGTTCAACTGCTCTCACTTGGCTTTTGAGGGAACGGAGGTGAGTTGTGTACCACGGTGATGATCGAGAGTGGGAGACAGTTCTGGAGGTCGAGGGGGGCCAGGGTGTCGAGGGTAGTGGAGAGGGTGTTATGGAGGGTGGTGGAGGCGGAGTATGGGTCGGTACAGGAAAAGTGCCACAGGGTGAGGAGGTCGGAGGTTTCGAGGGCAGAGGTGAAGATTTGTGGGGGAATCTTTTTCCAGGACCGGTAGAAGATGGTGGTGGGTTTGGAGGTGGAGGGGGGAGGGATGGAGGTGTTGAGAGAAATGAAAAAATGGTCTGAAATGGCCTTGTCGGTGATGGTGACGCCAGAGACGTTGAGGCCTCGGGTGATCACCAGATCGAGCGGATGGCCGTGCGTGTGGGTGGCAGTGTGAATGTGAAGGCAAAAATTGAAGGACAAAAGCAAAGAGGAAAATTCATCGGAGATGGGGCAGGAGGGGGTGAAGTGGAGGTTGAAGTCGCCAAGAATAATAAGGCGATCAGAGGAGGCACAGAGGGAGGTTAAAAGTGAAGAGAAATCTGAAATGAAAGTGGGGGAGGGTTTAGGGGGGGCGATAAACTAAAAGGATTTTGAAGGAACTGTGGGAGGAGTGAGAAAGGGTGAGCTGTTCAAAAGAGGGGAAGTAACCGGAGGAGTAGGGGAATAGGGCGAGTGATGTCTTTGAAATGAGGGCCACACCACCGCCACGACGGTTGGGTCGAGGGGCATGGTGGAATGTGTAGTTGGGTGGTGTGGCTTCAACAAGGGGGAAGGTGTCGCCTGGGGTGATCCAAGTCTCCGTCAGGGCCATGATGTCAACGTTCTCATCAAGGATGAGATCGTTGATGGCCAGGGTCTTGTTGCAGACGGAGCGGACATTTTGGAGGCCAATGCGGAAAGAGCAGTTGGCTGAGGGGTGTGAGGGGGGGCTGGGATGGTCGGCGGGGAGGGTGGGGATCTGAATAAGGGAGGAGAGGTTGATCCCCTGGGTTTGTGTCCGGTGGGGCTGGCGGTGATGGTGGGGGACAGGGCACTTGGTGTGGCTGCTATTGGACAGCCAACGCCGAGTGCCACGGTGAGCCTGACGGAGGATTCCAAAACTGGAACACAGGAGAGTAATCTTTATCAGTTATTCAACAGTGTCATTATTGTACGCTAAATTATTTGGAGTGACATTTTGAATCACTTCTCTCCATGTATTGATCCCTTGTTTCTACTTTTAATGTAACAAAAAAAGTTATTCCTGAAGGTGATGAGCATGACTTTGCTAAGTAAAACTGAAGTCAAAGTAACTCACAGACAGACCTAATATGAAAGTCACACTTACCTCGGAGATGAATATCATAAAAAACCACCAGTTCTGCTGTTTGACTCCTTTTTTTAATCTCAGTAAATTCATGAAGTTCTCATTTACCTGCAAAAAAACAAAAAAATTTTAGAGTGTGTGAATTTTATTAACAAGAGATATTTTCATAGTGGTAACTACTATTCTGTGCAGCCCCTTTTTGGACATTCAGTGAGTGAAACATATGCACACTGTTCTGCATTTGTCTCAATAACTTGCAGAACAAGGTGTAAAACAAATAAAGGTATCCATAGGAAAAACAAATATTAGAAAGAAGAGATTCACACAAGAGGGTTACAGTTAAACAGTCAGAATTCAGCAAAGGAATATTCATCAATTCTGCTACTTCATAATCTCCCCTTTGAGCATTTCAGGAGAACCTTCCTACAATTCATTGCTGTTAAATGTTGTGCAGAACCACTTCACATGCAGGAGAGGTGTACACAGGAGATGCTATTTATCAATAGAGATAGATTAGAGTGAGTACGGGTTTATTCAAATAAAGCAGCATTGTCCATTGGTCTATCGTCCATTGTTGTAAATTTCCATCTCCTTTAAATATTCAAGCCAATAGCAAAATTAAAGTTTCTAATTGCTCAGTTGCTATCACTCTCGCATCAGGTGGTAAGTCATCGGTTTCAGGTCTCTCTAGGACTTCAGCCTATCCTAATTATCCTGATTCCCCAGTGCAGAAGTGAAGGAGTGCTTCATTGTTAGATCATACTTTAGATGAAATGCTAAATCAAGTTCCTGTTTGTTTGTTTTCATGGTTGACTGTATTCAAGCCACACATAGAGATTTTGAACTTATGTAGTCTCGGCTGATCCTGCAACGCTGGGATGAGCTGCATTGTGAGAAGTACCATCCATCTGAGGAGTCCTGTAGTTAGAGTGGTGGTTAGAGCACTCGCCTTGCGAGCGAGAGGACCTGGGTTTGAATCCCAGCAGAGTGAAATGTTGGGCAAGTTTCCTTACTCCACACACCTCTGTTTACTTAGCAGTAACTAGGAACCTGGTTGTTCGTCGATTGGCAAATCACTTTATGGGGATAATAATTCCTTCAATAATAATAATAAATTGGTCATTTCAATCCACGGCTATTTGTGGGAACACTAGGCACTAGATGTACCAAATGGAGTCTTGAAAGGAGTCTTGTTGGTTGATGGGAAAATATTTAGCCTTTCAATTATCTCCTCTATTATCCCGGCCAAATTCAAATATAACAACAACTCGGATTTATATAGCGCCCTCCATGCCGGGCAGCGTCTTAGGGTGCTTAATACTTGCCATGTAGGGAATGAAGAGCAATCCACTTTAGACAAACCTCAGTTTAAAGTCTCATCTAAGAGATGGTCCGCCAACAATGAAACACATTGTAGAACTATATTGGAGTGTCAGCCTAAATTACATAAGTTGAAGTCCTGATGTTGGTCTTAGAACCCTAAACCATCTGACTATACCGAATGCAAGGATTATTATGGTTATTTACTAGATACTGTTAAATGATTATTTTCTAAATCTATATAAAATCCATCAAGCAACAACTATCTACTAATTGCCTGGAATTGTTTTGCTGAAATAGTAAATCATTTAAAAAGCTTGCCCCTAACTAATTCACCAGCCCTATATTGATTGAAAGTGGCAACATGCACAATGTGGGACTTTATTTTGGCAAATAAACTGATGAAAAATATGTTTATCATTATGTTTTGGTTAATGAATTCTAAGGTGAACACATCTGAGCAACATTTGTGTTTTTTTTTAAAGTACTAATCCTTACAAGTAAAGAATGTCTCTCAATATAGGTTATAATGTATTCAAGAGGGATAGAGAAGGGAGAAAAGGGGGCGGGGTGGCAATTTTAGTTAAGGACTCAGTGACTGCCTTAGAAAGGAACGAGGTGGAAGAAGGACTAAAAACCGAATCTATCTGGTTAGAATTGAGGAATAAAAAAGGTGCAGTTACATTGTTAGGGGTATACTATAGACCACCAAATAGTGGGGATGAGCTTGACAAGCAGATCTGCAAGCGGTTCACGGAGAAATGCAGAGCTAATAGAGTAATGATAATGGGTGACTTCAACAACAACAAATTACACTTATAGAGCGCCTTTCACGTTGGGAGGACGTCCCAAGGCGCTGCACAGGAGGCATGTGACCCGAGCTGGGAGGGGAGTGTTTGGGAAGGGGTGAGACACGAAGGGGAGGTCGAAAAATTCGGGGTGGAACAAAAGGCACGGTCGAAGAGGAAAGTCTTCAAACCGGCCTTGAAAGAGGAAAGGGAAGAAACGAGACGGAGGGATTGGGGGATGGTATTCCATAGGGTGGGAGCGGAGAAACTGAAGGCCCGGCCTCCGATGGTGGGGCGGTTCGGGCGGGGGGCTTGGAGCAGGCCAAGTCCTGTTGAACGGAGGGTCCGGCTGGGCTTGTAGGGGGAAAGTAGATTGGTTAAATAGGGCGGGGCAAGGCCGTGTAAGGCCTTGAAGGTGAGGACGAGGATCTTGAACTCGATCCTCTGGAGAATGGGGAGCCAGTGGAGACGGGCGAGGGTGGGGGTTATATGGTCGCGGAGGCGGGTGCGGGATAATACACGGGCTGCAGAGTTTTGGATGACCTGCAGCCTGTGAATGGAGGAACTGGGGAGGCCGACGAGGAGAGAGTTTCCATAGTCCAGCCTCGAGGTGATGTACGCGTGCACGAGTGTTTCAGCAGCGCGGGGGGTAAGATAGTTGCGGAGCCTGGCAATGTTGCGTAGGTGGAAATAAGCGGTGCCGGTCAAGGCACGGATGTGGGGGAGGAAGGAGAGTTTTTGATCGAACATGATGCCGAGGTTCCTGATTGGCTTTGTGAGGTGGAGAGTGCAGCCTTGGATGTTGAGGCTGGCAGCGCCCGATGTGCGAAGGCGCTGGCTTGAGCAACTATCCCAACATAGACTGGCAGAATAGTAGGGTAAAGGGCAAGGAGGGAGAAGAATTCCTGAAGTGTGTGCAGGACAACTTTCTTGATCAGTATGTTTCCAGTCCAACGAGGAAAGAAGTATTGCTGGATCTAGTTTTGGGGAATGAGGTAGGGCAAGTTCAACAGGGTTCTGTAGGTGAGCATCTAGGGAATAGTGACCACAATATCATTAGATTTAGAATAATTATGGAAAGGGATAAGGAACGATCACAGGTGAGGACACTCAACTGGAAAAGGGCTAATTTCAATGAGTTGAGGTGGGACCTAGCCAAGGTGGATTGGAAAGAAAAATTGGCAGGTAAGACAACTAACGAGCAGTGGGTAGCGTTCAAAGAGGAGATAGTTCAGGCACAGGTCAAAAGCATCCCCACAAAGGTGAAATGTAAGGCATCCAAACCTCCCTGGATGACTAAGGAAATCGGGGCCAAAATAAACCAAAAAAAGGAGGCTTATGATAAGTGTCAGGCTCAAAATTCAGAAGGGAACCAAGCAGAATATAGGAAGTGTAGGATAGAACTAAAAAAGGAAGTTAGAGGGGCAAAGAGACTGCATGAGAAACAATTAGCGAGTAAGATTAAGGGGAACCCTAAGGTTTTTCACCAACATATTAAGAGTAAAAGGTTGGTCAAGGATAGGGTGGGGCCAATTAGGGACCTAGGAGGAAATCTCATTGTGGAGGCAGAGAGCATGGCTGATGTACTGAATGAGTACTTCGCCTCTGTCTTCACAAAAGAAAAGGATACAGCCAATGCCATAGTATTGGAGGAGAGGGTAGGACAAATGGATAGAATAATTATAACCAGAGAGGAAGTTCTAAAAAGGTTGACGTCGCTCAAGGTGGATAAGTCACCCGGTCCGGATGGGATGCACCCTAGGTTACTAAGGGAGGCACGGGAGCAAATAGCAGGGACTCTGGCCACGATCTTTCAATCTTCCTTGGACACAGGGGTCGTGCCAGAGGAAGGGAGGATAGCTAATGTTATTCCCTTGTGTAAAAAGGGGCAGAAGGACAAGCCTGGTAACTACAGACCAGTCAGTCTAACGTCGGTAGTGGGCAAACTTCTAGAGTCCATAATCAGGGACAAGATAGATCTTCACTTAGAAAGATATAGGCTAATAAAGGACAGTCAAAATGGATTTGTTAAAGGCAAATCTTGCCTTACAAATCTGATAGAATTTTTTGATGAGGTAACAGAATGGGTGGATAATGGTAGCGCAGTTGATGTAGTTTACATGGACTTTCAAAAGGCATTTGACAAAGTGCCACATGAGAGACTTATTAGGAAATTAAAGGCCCACAGCATAAAAGGGACAGTGGCAGAGTGAATCCACAACTGGCTGCGAGACAGAAAGCAGAGAGTTGTAGTGAGCAGCTGTTTTTCAGACTGGAGGGAAGTGAGCAGTGGTGTGCCACAGGGATTGGTTTGGGGACCATTGCTCTTTGTAATCTACATCAATGATCTGGACTTGGGTGTAGGGAGTACAGTTTCCAAGTTTGCAGATGACACTAAGTTAGGGAGAATAGTAAATAGTGAGGAGGATAGTAACCATCTGCAAGAAGATATAGACAAATTGGTAAAGTGGGCAGACACATGGCAGATGAAGATTAATGCAGAGAAGTGTGAGGTGATGCATTTTGGGAGAAGAAATGAAGGGAGGCAATATAGGCTAGATAGTACAATTTTAAATGTTGTGAAGGAACAGAGAGATCTGGGGATTTGTGTTAGTGACTCATTGAAGGTGGCAGGACAGGTAGACAAGGCTGTTGAGAAGGCATATGGGATACTAGGCTTTATAAATAGGGGTATAGAGTACAAAAGTCAGGAAGTGATGACTCACCTCTATAAAACTTTGGTGAGGCCTCAGCTGGAATACTGTGTTCAATTCTGGTCACCACACTATAGAAAGGACGTGAAGACATTGGAAAGGGTACAAAGAAGATTTACTAGGATGGTGCCAGGATTGAGGGACTTCAGCTATGAGGAGAGGCTAGATAGGCTAGGGTTATTCTCTCTGGAACAGAGAAGATTGAGGGGAGACCTAATAGAGCTTTATAAGATCATGAGGGGTTTCGACAGGGCAAATAGAGAAAAACTATTTCCACTCGTGGGCGAATCTGTGACTCGTGGTCACAGATTTAAAATAGTTTCAAAGTGAAGTAGAGGGGAGCTGAGGATAAATTTTTTCACTCAGCGAGTTGTTCGAATCTGGAATGCATTGCCTGAAAAGGTGGTGGAGCCTGATTCGATAACAACTTTTAAAAGGGAATTAGATCTTTATTTAGGGAGAACAGGTCTATTAGGCTATGGGGAGCGGGCAGGGCAGTGGGATTGAATCACTCTTTTCAAAGAGCCGGCACAGATTAGATGGGCTAAATGGCCTTCTTTTGTGCTGTAAAATTCTATGAATCTATGAATAGTACAGTACTTAGTATTTTGAGGTACATGGCCTCCGAAAGGCTGAGAAGGTTCCAAACAAGTTACACTTTTAAGGACTAAAGGTTTTTGGCACAAAGTGTCTGTCTGCTTTAAGGAAGACCATTAGTTTTATTAGGCTTTTTCCTCCAATGTAACAGGCTGCTTTGTTCTTAATAGCATAGTTGGACAGCCATAGTTCTTGTACAACATGTGCAATGGTACCTGGTCATTCCAAAGTCAATACCATTAACGCCCATCATTGTCTTTTTTTCAGCTTTGAAAAAGAGGGCCTTATTATACTGAAATTTCAGACCATTTTCTTTTCTTAGCAACAGCAGAATTTACTTCCACTAACCACCCTCCCCAATGAGTTGTGGAATGCTTTTCAAAGTTTGCAGCAAAATAACAAAAATAAGGATGCCAAGTAATGTGTTAAACTTGCAGTGCTAGCTGAAGAATAGGCAACTGTCTACCAACCTATAATATAAAGGTTGACGACTCCTTCTAAGAGACTAAATCCCGAACTCCCCCCATGAAACTACTCTGCTCTACAGGAGATGGAAAAAAAAGTACTACAAGGTGTTGAAACTATGCAAGCCATTCGTAGCAAAGTCTGGATTTTTTGGTTAAGAAAACAAACTACAGGACTAATCCATTGGCTCAATTCACCTCACACGATCGGTTTGGATGAAATAATAATAATAATAATCCTTGCATTTGATATTGCGCTTTTCACATCTTCTAGTCATCTCAAAGCGCTTCACAGAATATGCCGTAAGTGAATTGACTGTGTATTTTGGGGGCAAAATGTGGCAGCCGATTGCACACAGCAGTATCTCACAAACTAACTTAAATGAGTTGGCAATACAGTCCAGCATCTTGTTTGCCTTGTTTATTGTTGCCTCACACTAACATAGTGAACGATGAGTCATTATCACCTTGTTTTCAGCTTCTTGGCAGGTTCTATCCCTTTTTTTCTGATCACATATAAGAGTTGTCTGACATATATAAGAGCATCCAAACAAAGCAGAATTCAATCAATCCCACTTACACAGGGAAATGCCAGAGATGTTTATTAGAATGGAATGTACACTCTTTCCCTGGCGGAAAGTATCCTGCTTACCTAATTCTGGAAAGTATTTGATGCAAGTTGGCAATAACCAAGGCTTGGGAACCCCAGAGTTTCAGCTGGTTAGACTCCTGGAATCCAACCAGCAAAAAACAAGTAGCTTACCATCGAGAGTACTGCCTGGCATGTTTTCCCGCTACTTGTCCAGATAGAGCCACCCTACTTGCTAAGTACGTTGGGTTAATGGGAGCTGCGTGGGAAGAGTCCCTACCCCAATTACTTTTCACATGAGGTGGAGGAAGGCCCTCTGCTCCATCCAAAGCAGCTCAGATTCATAAAGGAGCACTGCTTGCATGCAGGTCTTGTATGCCGCAAGCTTGACCTGCATTAGGACTTTGCTGCCCTTGAAGAAAGATGAGCGTGGCCAAAAAGCCCATAGCACCTTGTCTGTGCAGTCCTTCAGGACAATGTCCATGCAAAAGTTGGTGTCTGAACCTCGTCAAGCTCTCAGTGTAAGATGGTTCCTGCCTCTTCTGTTTCCACAGTTCCCTCCAATTTGGTATTACAGGTAAGCCTCTATTTAGGATGCTTCTAGTTAGGACATTTCGATTGAAGGAACATAATTGTTTTTAACACCTTTTGATCGATATAGGACACTTGGATTCGTTTTAATGAACAATTTTTTTTGCGCATGCGCAGTACATATTTTGAATATCGCAGTCACATTTCACGCGTCCTTTTTGTCCATATGCACAGTCCATAGTGTATTCGCGGGTAAATCCAAGCATTTGAACTGGCCAATAGCATGTCACTACGTAATTGTTTAAAAGCCAGCTGATTTTGAACGACACCACGCCATGTCAATATTACAGTAATTTCCAAACATTCCCGAGCAACTTCGAGCGATTTACAGTCTCTATCATGTTTCTAGCAAGTCGGGAAGACATTGCAGTAAGTGAAATGAGCAGCGGTAATACCGCTAGTGGCCAGAAACCCCGCAAAGTCATCACTTTAAATATGAAATTGGGGGTGATAAAGCGCATTGATTCTGGTGAAAAAGGTACGGACGTCTAGGGCTTGCTAGATCGACGATGGCTACTGTAAAACAGAATAAAGACAATATACTGGCAAGTTCAAGGTGTGTTCCAGGTGCAAGCAGATTAGCAAAACATAGGAGTGATGTGATGGAAAACATGGAAAGAATGCTGAGTGTCTGGATTGAGGATCAGAACCAGCGTAATATACCACTCAACACCCTGGTTATCAAAGAGAAGGCAAAATCATTGTTTAGGAAGTTAAATGATCAGGAAGGAGAAAGCTCAACGGCACCATCTTTCAGTGCTAGCAGAGGGTAGTTTCAAAGGTTTAAAAGACGCTATGGGCTCCACAACATCAAGATGAGTGGGGAAGCTGCAAGTGTCACTGCCACTGTCACACTGCCAGTATTAAAGTTTGCCAGTTGTGTACTGTATTAAAGTTTACCAGTATTAAAGTACAATACTGTACAGTTACCCCAAGTACCACTTCTTGCCTATGTGTGTTAATTTGTGTGTTTTGTGTTATGTTGTGGGTTTAAATTCCAAACATTTTGTGAAAAGAACGCATCTCTGGTTAAATAATGGGACCGCATGGGAAATCGAGTTTCGATTTAGGACGTTTCGATTTAGATAGTTTTTCAGGAACCCATCCCCATCCTAAATAGAGGTTTACCTGTAGCTGCAATTTTAACGCCTTACAATAGGTCTGCAAATCCAGGTTATTAGTGTATTCAATGAAGAGTTCCTGGTGTGGTATTGAGCCACAAATCCTAGGTTCATCTCTAGTCTGTGTGAGTAAAGTGCTTTTCACAAAGGCATCCTTGAGGCACCACAATTAATCTATGTCTCTTCAGGCTAGATGAGATGGAAGAATAGCCAATCATCAAAGTCCAACAATTAATAATAATAATAATAATCCTTGCATTTGATATAGTGCCTTGTCACGTCTTCAAGACGTTTCAAAGCAAAATATACTGTAAAGTGAATTGACTGTATATTTTCTGGGCAAAAACGGCAGCCAACTGTGCACAGCAGTGGCCCACAAACAGTTGTGGATTGAAGTGACTAATTTATTAATATATTTTTTTAAAGGAATTATTACCCCTGGAAAAGCGATCCACTAATCAACTAACAACCGAGTTCCTACGTACTGCTAGGCAAACAGAGCCATGTAAAGTAAGCAAACTTGCCCAACATTTTGCCCTGCTGGGAATTGGTCCTTTCACTTGCAAGGCGAGTGCTCTAACCACTCAGCTACAGGACTCCAAACAGCCATGATGTGAACGAATGATTTTTCTGGAGGATTGTTGGGTAAGTCCCTGGGAAAACCTGTTCTTTTTGCAGTTTATGTCATGAGAGCTTTAACATCTAACTTATCCGGAACAATAGCGGTGGAGCATTTGTAAACAGATGGGCCTTGGGTTTCAACATCTCATCCAAAATAGGTCACCTCCAACAATGGAATGGTCCTACCCCAGTGCTGCCTTGACTATGAGCTCTTTTGGGTGGGGCATGCACCCACAATCTTCTGACGATAAGGTACAAAGAGTATCTGTGAGATGTCTTCACTCCAAATCTCTTCAAAGCACATACTGGTATAGCTGCTTTGAATTTATAAAGCACAACCGCAGGGCTTTCCAGAGAACAGCAAGATCAAGAAGCAGGATTGATAAACTTTAGAAATGCTTGTCAGTGTTCATTAGGAAATGTTTCTTCCGCTGGAAATTAGCTGCTAGAAAAGGTTTACAAGCTGATGTTTTTCCTGGATTATTTAGAGATTATTTCGCCAGTCAATATTTGTTAGTACAAATTTGACTTCAATTAGCCTTTTCAGGAACCTTTCCCGATGACAAGACAAGCTTTGAACTTTTATTAATAATGAACAATAAATTGGTATGTTAATTATAAATAATTCAAGATTATTATTGTATATGCTTGTCAGACTGCATCTTCAACGATGTGCCTTGGTGTCTGAAAAGTCCAACACTGCCACGCACTGCTGGTTGAGTGCTGTATTTTCAGAAGTACCTTTCTTCAGATAAGCCATTAAACTGAGGCCCCACTTGCATTTTAAAATGAATTAAGGCACTAGTTCCACAACACTATCTGAAAAGAAAATTGGTTTTCTCCAGTAGCCTGGCTAACAATCCCCCCGCCACCCCCATAGTCCTATTGTAGCCCAATTGCTACAGTCTCATCTGAATTATTTGGGGAGGACAAGTTTGCAGGTCTATGTGGAGAGAGCAAGGGAATGGGATTGGTTTTGACAGCTCTTTTCAAAGTGCCGACACAGACACGATGGGCGAATGGCATCCTTCTGTGTTGTATAATTCTGGGATTCTATGATAGCAAATGAAAGAAACTAAGCAGTTGCACATTGCTGTGTTGTAGATTTGGTCTGTGCCATTGACTGTTTGGCCATCCTTCCTGACTTCTAAGCAAGTGGCAACCATTGAGCAACAACATCATCGAATTCACTAATATAACATTAAGTGTGTGATCAAAGTTGGTAAATAGCCACAGAGTGAAGTCATCTGTGATTCAAGAGAGACTCTCTGCCTTCACTAGCTGTGTTTCATTGCAGACTTGGTTTATTGTGCGTGAAACTAAATGACGTCAGCTCCGTGCATGTGTGAAGAATAGAATGCAATGACATTTTGCATTGTCTCATTATAAATACAGTAGAAGCCCATGACTCGATGAACCGGCACTTCCATATAACCGGCATGCCAAAAAAAAGTCTCCATTCGATAAACCGGAACTTATCCGGAACAATAGCGGTGGAGCATTTGTAAATGCATAAATAATAACAGATAATAACAGAATATTGTATTGGTACTTATTGTTAAAACTACTCTCTTGTGCTTCTCACCTTTACTGGTAAATGCTGCGCTTGAAGCCATGATGCTACGGTTGAGGCTTATAGTCCAGCGATTCTTTTTAAAATGGAGCAAGCCAAGCGGGTGAAAAAAACGGAGCACGCCTTTAAAGTCTTACTAGCGGCAAGCTGATCAGGCTAGCCGGTAGCCCATATTGTTGCGCAGGTGCAGTATTTTGGTTTGCCGCTAGTAGAGTCTAGGGTTATCGGCTTGCCGCTAGTAAGGCTTTAAAGTCGCCCTCCATTTTTTTGTCACCCATTTGGGGTGCGCCATTTTAAAAAGAATCGTTGGACTGTGAACCTCAACCAGTAAAAGTGAGAAGCGCAAGAGAGTAGTTTTAACAATAAGTACCAATACAATATTCTGTTATTATCTGTAATTATTTAGTCTGGTGTTTGGTGTGTGTTAAAAGAACTTAAATTTTTTTGTGGTGGGGTTTCGGCCGTGGGCTGTCCGAATATGCGGCAGGCGCTTTAACTGGCATTGGCCAAGTCCCGCGGGTGCCAGATAAATGGGCTTTTACTGTACCTACAATGAAATTATTTTTGTTGATCAGTGAACTAGATCCCCAGTAACGTGAATAGTTCCTGGGCTGATGAATCTGTTGGACCTTTCTCTTCTGTCCTGTCTCATGGTTAATTTACACAACCATCGCGACTGCTAATTGTTCTTCAGAAAGCCTGTCTGCCAGAACAAGATAATTTCACTTTCTGAACAGTAAAGTTGAGAGCCCAATATCCACAGTAATTGGAGCTATCTGAGAACACTGTGGGTATCCAATCAACATATAATACAAATGAATTGCATCCATGCATCCATCATTAATTCAACCAAACTAATTGCAATATTGGAAGCATTCTACTAGGGTCCGGCGATATATCGATATATCGCTAAAACCCGATATAATTTTCATATCGATATGCCGATATAGGCATTTCAAAAATATCGATATATCAAAAAATCAATATACCGAGGGAAAAAATCGGAATGTGCGCACACTGAACTACAAGACCCAGAATGCTCATCTCTATACACAATGCACAGACCGAGGTGCAAAGCAGCCATATTGTATTCATAGTCCTAGAATACAATATACAGGATAATCCTGGAAGCGAAGGACAACCACCGCCTCCTCTTCGCCACCACCAACCAGCTCCTCCGCCCCCCCCCCGCCTCACCTCGCAGATCCTCTCCTCAAACGTTCGTTGTGAGGAGATGCTGGATTTCCTCGAGTCCAAAATTGAGAAAATCCGCTCTGCGGTTTACTCCCCCCACCACTCCTCCACCTCCGCGCCATCATCAGTTACCTCAACCCCTACTCACCCCCCATTTCACATTTTCAACCCCACCACCCCGCTTTCAATCACAAAAACAATCACCTCCATGAAACCCACCACGTGCTCATTGGACCCCATCCCCACCCCCCTCCTCCGCACCCAGCTCCATTTGTTAGCCCCACTCATTTCTGACACCATTAACCTTTCCCTCTCCTCAGGAACCGTCCCTACCTCCCTTAAAACAGCCACCATCACCCCTATCCTGAAGAAACCCTCCCTTGATGCGTCGCAACCATCAAGTTATCGACCCATTTCCAACCTCCCGTTTCTATCCAAGGTCCTTGAAAGAGTGGTTGCCTCCCAGCTCCGCTCTTTCCTTTCAAATCACTCACTTCTTGAACCCCTCCAATCAGGTTTCCGCCCTATCCACAGCACAGAAACTGCCCTGGTCAAGGTCACAAATGACATCCTAACCGCCTGTGACCAGGGCTCCCTCTGCCTCCTCGTCCTCCTTGACCTGTCTGCTGCGTTCGACACAGTCGATCACACCATCCTCCTTCAACGTCTTTCCTCCCACCTCAACCTTCAAGGCACAGTCCTTGAATGGTTCCACTCTTATTTGACCCATCGTTTACATTTTGTTTCTTCCAATGGCTTTTCTTCAAACCCCCGCACAGTTTCCCACGGCGTCCCTCAGGGCTCTGTCCTCGGTCCCCTTCTTTTCACCCTTTACACGCTCCCCCTGGGCGACGTCATCCGCAGACATGGGGTAAATTTCCACATGTATGCGGATGACACCCAGTTGTACCTTTCTGCCTCATCCCTCAACCCCCAGACGATCGATGTTCTGACAGCATGTCTGTCCGACATCGAATCGTGGACGAGGGACAACTTTTTGCAATTGAACGTGAATAAGACTGAGGCCCTCCTGATTGGCTCAAGCCAGCGCTTCCGCACATCGGGCGCTGCCAGCCTCAACATCCAAGGCTGCACTGTCCACCTCACAAAGCCAATCAGGAACCTCGGCATCATGTTCGATCAAAAACTTTCCTTCCTCCCCCACATCCGCGCCTTGACCGGCACCGCCTATTTCCATCTGCGCAACATTGCCAGGCTCCGCAATTATCTTACTCCCCGCACTGCCGAAACACTCGTGCACGCGTACATCACCTCACGGCTGGATTACGGAAATTCTCTCCTAGTCGGCCTCCCCAGTTCCTCCATTCATAGGCTGCAGGCCATCCAAAACTCTGCAGCCCGTGTACTATCCCGCACCCGCCTCCGTGACCACATAACCCCCACCCTCGCCCGTCTCCACTGGCTCCCCATCCTCCAGAGGATCGAATTTAAGATCCTCGTCCTCACCTACAAGGCCTTACACGGCCTTGCCCCATCCTACCTAACCGATCTACTCTCCCCCTACACGCCCACCCGGACCCTCCGTTCAACAGGACTTGGCCTGCTCCAAGCCCCCCGCCCGAACCGCCCCACCATCGGAGGCCAGGCCTTCAGTTTCTCCGCTCCCACCTTATGGAATGCCATCCCTGAATCCTTCCGTTTCGCCTCTTCCCTTTCCTCTTTCAAGGCCGATTTGAAGACTTTCCTCTTCGATCGTGCCTTTTGTTCCACCCCGAACTCTTTTACCTTCCCAAACACTCCCCTCCCAGCTCGGGTCACACGCCTCTTGTTTAGCGCCTTGGGACGTCCTCCCGACGTGAAAGGCGCTATATAAATGTAAATTGTTGTTGTTGTTGTTGTATGCAATGGGTGAGGGGAGAGAGACGACCGGGGGGGGGGGGGGGGAGGGGGAGAGAGACGACTGGGGGGGGAGGGGGAGAGAGACGGCTGGGGGGGGGGGGTGGGGGGTGGGAGAGAGGGACGGCGGCGGGGTGTGGGGGGGGGGCGGGAGGAGAGATGGGGTGGATGTGATGATATACAGATAGATAGAGATGGGGGGGATGTGAAAGAGGAGAGAGACACAGAGACACAGACAGAAAAACACAGAGATGGAGAGAGTCAGTGTGAGAGACACAGAGAAAGGTATTTACCTCCTGAAGAGATAGGCCCCGAATGCGCGCGCACCCCAAATGCGCGCATCACGCACACATGCGCAGTACGAAAAACCCGAAAATATCGATATTTCGGTATATCTCGATATGAGCCCATCAATATATCTAAATCTGAAAATTTCCATATGGACGGACCCTACATTCTACACTAAACTCATAACCCATACAATACAGCAATCAATACAGTACTTAAAATCACATGGCATTGGATTTGAACATCAAGGTGACTAGCATGTCACAAGCTGTACTGTAAAGTGCCTCCCTTGCTTGCTGCAAAATATCTTACCCCACAAGAACAAGAAAATTGCTCATATAGTGCCTTTCAGATCAGGAGGACCTCCCAAAGCGCTAAACAGTCAGGTTGGGACCCAAGCAGGTGGGGGGGGGGGGGGGGGGGAGGGGGGGAAAATCAGGGGAAGGAGAGTGGGAGAGGGGGAAGAGTTGGTAGGGCAGCCGAAGGCGCGGTCGAAGACGAAGGTCTTGAGACCGCCTTGAAGGAGGAAAGGGAGGAAACAAGGCGGAGGGGCTGCGGGATGGAGTTCCAGAGTGTGGGAGCAGAGAGGCTGAAACCCCGGTCGCTGATGGTTGGGCGGTTAGGGCGGTGGACGCGGAGTCTGAGTCTGCTGAACGAAGGGTGCGGGCAGGCTGATAGGGGGACAGTAGGTCAGAGAGATAGATGGGGGCAAGGCTGTGAATGACCTTGGAAGTGAGAACAAGGATCTTGAATTCGATCCTCTGGGTGACGGGGAGCCAGTGGAGACGGGCAAGGCAAGGCTCACACAGTAAGTAGGCAGACATCTACCTGATAACTGATGAGGAAACTGTGAGGTTTGGGGTGACAGTTGCTGGGAGGCATTACCTGGAGTCTGAGTTAATGAATACATGTTTGTACAACCAGCGCCTGAAATCCAACTTGCTTGGCTGGATAAGTAATCAGCTGCTGGTTAAATTCCCATCTGGTGGAACCATTGCTCAATGGGAAGAGACATATGTCCGAGCTGCAGACAGAAATATGGTGGCAATGCTCTCATGCTGAGTTGTGTTGCCCACCGGGAAGCTGGCATAGACTTCCTGGTCCCTACATCCACCTAAAAGCTCCGGTACCCTACCCCACATGAATCATAGAATCATGGAGTTATGCAGCACAGAAAGAGCCATTTGTCCCATTGTGTCTTTCTTTTAAAAGAACTGTCCAAATTAGTCCAGTTCCATCGCTCTCTTCCCATTGACCTACAAATTTGTCCTTTCCAAATATATATCAGGTAGAGTCCTGTAGCTAAGTGATTTGAGCACTCGCCTTATAAGCGAGAGACCTGAGTTCAATTCCAGGAAGGATGAAACCTTGGAACTCCGTCCCACAATCCCTTTGCCTTGCTCCCTCCCTTCCCTTCTTCAAGGCCTGATTCAAGACCCTCCTTTTTGACTATGCCTTCAGCTGCCCTCCTACCCCTGACTGTTCAGTGCTTTGGGACGTGCTCCCAGCATAACTCTAGTGACTCTTTCAAAGAGCCAGCACTGACACAATTGGCTGAATGGCCTCCATCTGTGCTGTAGAATTCTACGATTCACGTGAGGTAGCATCCTGGAGTGCTTAAGTAAGGCCCCGAAACTCCCTTCAACTGCTCCTGAGGGTGGGCTGGGGGCAGGCTAAGTGGAGTCTCCTTGGAGCAGAAACTGGCTCTGAGGTGACATGTTTGACAACACCCAGCTGAGCCAGTCTGGCACATCAGCAGCAAGTGGAATGGCAAGTCAGTAACTGGCGGCAGGTAATCATCCCATTCAGCTCCTGTTAACCCTGCAAGCTAAAGCCCTAACTAGTAGGATGGTCCTGGCTGAATAAGGAGTGGGAAAGCTTGCCAGACAGTGATGTCAATGGCAAGCTGTGAGGTTTACCTGGTTAGACTCCAGCAGTATCCCAACACACACTCTGGAGTCCCCAACCTTTGGCTCGTATCCGCCTGCACCTAATACTCTACAGTCAATTCACTTTACAATATATTCTGTGAAGCGCTTTGGGACGTCGAGCTATATCAAATGCAAGGATTATTATTATTATTATTATTATAAGCAGGATGCGTCCCACCTGGGAGACGGTGTACATTCCATTCCAACAATTTATCTCTGAAATTTCAATGTGTAGGTGGGATGCATGGAATTCTCAAGAATTAATTGGATATTCCTAAACATAGAGATGGGTTTCCTCATGTGTCAGACACCTGACTGACAAAGAAAACTTCAGGTGTAAACTTGAGAGCAGAAAAGGGAATTGTACAGAGAGTCTCTTTCAACATGTTTTTACTGGTGCGTGGATGCACATACTTCAGGTAGCAGCTGGGAAGCAACATGCAGGTACAACATCTAGTGAACTCCTTAGAATCATGTCTCTGGATACCAGTACAGTACAAAACTAGACTAACTCTAGTTACATAGGAAGCAGTCACCCAACTGTTAAAACAGGATACTGCTAAATGCCCCTTTTTTTGCGTGAACCGCTGAAATAGTATTCCAAGAAATACATCCCACAACAAGTAATCTTTGTTAGATGAGCGTTGGAAGTGTTACTTTTCCGATATTTAGCCAACAGAGTTTATACACCAACATCTCTGCCAGAGAGGCTATTTGTGACAAGATGTGGTGATTTATTGTCCCTTGTGCAGATGCTTACTGCACGAAGCAAAGATTCTCCATCACATGTCAGCCATATATTTTTCATTAATTCAGTCAACAGAAGAAACAGAAATCCAACGCATTTTGAGCACTGTCCCATTAATCAGCGGAAGTTGCCCCTGCCGTGCGTGCTGCTGGTTATTACTGAGCTCCCGTCTGAATCAAATGCAGTCTGTCTCTTCAATGATCATTTTCTGGTCCACAGCTGAACATATTCTCCATTATTCCAGCAGCATCATTAGAGAACACCATCTGTGCACCATACAGTGGTTTGAGCAAGACGTCTTTCGAATGCACACTTAGAACTGCTTTTGACAGAGCCCAGTTGCTCTGTAATTGGTAAATAATATATACAACTACCTCAGACTACTTACTGTGTGTGGGGTAAGGTATTTTGCAGCAGGCAGTTTTTCTAGCTGGTGGGGGAGGTGGGGTGTGTGCCCCTCGGGGCCGGGTTCCTTTTGGTAGTGTTGTTTCAGTAAATTACATAGTTATTTTTAAATTTAACTCTCTCTTCAAGTCTTTCTCCACACTGACCGAAAGGGAAATGTTGGCAATGTGTCTGCAGGCTTCTACGCTCCTGTACCCTTCTGCTCAGAGGACTCGGATGAGTTTTGAGATCCCATACAGTGGGGAATAGCAGGAATTTTCCTTTGTGCCAGCATTCTACATGGCAGCTCCTGGCAGGTAAGTGAGAGCGCACAGAAAGGGGATGGTTAACAATCTTCAGATTTGGAAGAAAACGTGAGGACTAAGAGGGAAAAAATATTACAAACGAGAATAGTCCTTGAATGTCTTCAATCACATTTCTGGGCAAGTTTTAAAAATGGTCCTGTGAGTAGACTGCCTTAATGAAAACAATATTAGCTGCATGTGACAGATGATTTCTTTATTTCATGCAGTTCATTCATTCCTGATTCCATTTTTAACCTTTGTACTATCAATCTAATTAGGTGAGAAAGATCCCTGTCCATCAGTTGAGGGCCTGACGGAGGTGGAAGGAGAGAAAATAACGGACATTTCCCTGGGCCCCATAAATTATTATTCTGACATAACACCTATTGAGTGCACCGAGTGCACAATGCCAGGGATTAGGGCTGTAGTGGGTGAACACTGAAAATATTTCTATTCTAATTTTTACCTAAAATATCCCATTGTTTCATCTATTTTTTAAGATAATTGTGGATGTCAGATTGGATTCATATTTTAAAATGTAGCATAAAATACATGGTCCTTTTTATTTAACTGGTAAAGCAGCACATTTCATCTTTTTTTTTGTCAAAGCTGCTATATATCGTCGAAAGCATTTTTGGTTGTAAGTTTTGGCCCAGGAGTGCAGTTTGTTATGTTTATACAAGAAACAGTTGCTAACAAAATAAATCATTTGAAAATCTAGTAGCAATTCACAGATAAGATTTGGGAGCTTGACTTCAAGAACAGATCGTTTACTGCTACACCACCATCTGGAAGGTTGGATCATCGGATTCACCATCAGCCTGAACTACCCAGGGACCCCGTGCGAGGTCCTTCATTGCCTTTCCTCCAATAACAAACTTAATTAGCTGCATGACTGGTGAGAGACATGGTGGTGAAATGTTGCCGGGTGCACAAGGCCAGTGAAAAAAAAGGTTGGTTTGAATAGAAAGTTTAAATTCAGCTCCCCAAAATTTGAATGGATCCTGCCTGCATTAAAAATTCTCATCACTCTGTTTGCACCTCTTCTGTAAAACAGAAAAGTTTGACTTGTTCTAAAAAAAACACAGGGATTTTAATCATACAGAGTTTCAGAAAGAACCTTTCTAAATATAGAAGTAGGACATTTCATTCTTAAACAACATATGCCTTATCCGATGTAAATTCTTCCTTTTGTCAAACAATCACAAGCACCATGGTTTCAATGAATAGTACTTATCTAGCTGTCTGTACGAGTGCTGAAGAGATGACATGCAAAATAGCGAAACTAATCTCCAGAGAGAATGGACAATTACATTATACATAAATAAGAACACAGAAGGAGAAGGGAGCTGGGATTAGAGCAGTTAGCTTCAGTGGATGAGCCAGCACCATTTTAGGTTTGATATGTTCTTTAACTCTCTTATTTCTATGATTCTATCCAGGCTGGCAATCTGCTGGGAAACACCTTAAATCCATTTTTGAAACGAAATTCAGCTCAACTCAAGTCAGCTCCTCCACTCTGCAGACCTGTACAGCCAAACAATCCTTAAAGTAGCACCATGAGCATGGGTCACTTCTGTGACCCTGTGTATCACTGAGGCTGATCCCCTCTGTCAGGGGGAAAGTTACAAGAAAAAATAGACAAACACGTCAGCCCTAGGGCTAAATAAATGAGGGTGTTTTTTTAAAAAAAAAAGGACATCTCAGAGGGGATTTAATACAGGTTACAAGATGCTAAACGAGGCAGAAAATAAATTCAGGGCAATTTTTCAAAAAGGCACCAGGGAATATTTCCTTATAAAGAAGGTAACAGCCATCTGGAATGGGTTTACAATGAAACCCGTACCTTCAGCTTTTTAAGAAATACCTTGATACTTTCATGGGAAGATGGTCGATTTGATAAGTTTGAAGGATAATGAACGATTGTAATAAGAATCCTTGTATTTGACATTGCGCCTTATCATGTCTTAGAGACATCTAAAAGTGCTTCACAGAATATATTGTAAAGTGAATTGACTGTATATTTTGTGGGTGAAATGCAACAGCAGTGACCCCAAAAGAGTCGTAGAATGAGTGATCAAATTATTATTCATTATTTGAAGGGAATATTACCCCCAGTAAAGTGATCTGCCAATTGACTAACAACCAGGTTCCTACTTACTGCTAGGCAAACAGAGGCACTTCTAGTAAGGGCACTTGCCCAACATTTCACCCTGCTGGGAATCAAACCCAGAGCTTGCGAGGCAAGTACTCTAACCACAGGACTCTACAATTTTGATGATTAACAATCCCCCAGAACTATACAAGTGTAATTTTGTTGTTGTTGTTGTTGTATGTAAATTGATTGCCTACAAAATACATAGTCACTACACTTTGCAATAAAATCCTGAGAACCACTTTGAGACGTTTGCTTGATATAAAAAGCCCTCTATCAAATTCAAGGAATATTATTATTATAACTACAGAAGTTTGTGGCTTATGTGCATCTCCATGCGGAAAAAGTAGGCATTCCATTCCAAACACAGGAATTTTCACGTGTAGGTATCGTATATGGAGCTCTCAGTTTGGTTTAGTTTGTCTTACGCATAGTGATGGGTATGTCAGACACATGTCAGACACTTATTAGACATGTGATTTTTAAAAATAAAATCAAAATTGAAAACTCTGATATCTAAACATTGTAATATCACTAATACAGATGCCACATTGCAAGATTAGATTGACAATTTCTGAACCCACAAAGACATCAGATAGAGTTGGTGAAGTGTGGATTGCAGTGAATAATATCTCAACAATAGTGGATGGTTGTACTTAATCTTTACCTGCCCACCCATCAAAAAAAAGTACTTCTGCAGACGTTTTCTTCAAGAACCTGTATCTCCCACGGAAGGCTGTTAATGAAACTGACATACAACAAAATAACTGCAGAAGCCTGCACCCTAAATGGAGCACTGGTTGGGGAACTATTTTTCCAACTAATTCCAATTCATATTCAGAACATTGCTTATGAGAAAAGCAGTCCGTCAACAAGATGAAGTCCAACATAAATCTGTGATAGGTTAAGCAAAAACACTCAGTACAAAGTGTAGATCTGTGTTTTTTTTAATGCTTTATAACTTCTATTCATATTATATTTATTTGATGTGGGTGTAATTGAAGAACTTTAATAAAGTTTAAATTTTTTTTAAAAGGAGAAACTATCACAACCCAAAATTAGTACTGAACTAATCAACATAAACCATGTAAGTAAAATTGCCCAGGTGGCGGGTCAAAAGAAAAAATCATACCAATTAGTCCTCCAGTATGTTTCTAATCTCAACTATACCATCAAGGTGTTTTGGGGGTCAGCCAGTTGTCTGACACACACAGAAACCCTTACCAGTTCCCAATCAGAGAAGAGTTCTAGTTGTGTATGTCACCTACACATGGAAATGTCCATGTGTCTGGAACAGTATGCTTAATGTCTCCCTACCAGAACACATCCTTCTTATCTATTTCCTGCGAGCATTAGATGCAGGTTGGCAAGAACAAAGGCTTGGCAACCCGAAAGCGTGCATTGGAGGTACTACTGAAGTCTAACCATTGACACACTGCTTGTCCAGTTAGGACCATCCTACCTAATAGGGTATTGGCTTGCAGGGTTTACAGGAGCTGAGTAGAAAAAAGTCCTTGTGTCTGGTCACCAGTCAAGCCCTCCAAATCTTACAGATGAGCTAAGCTGCCTGGTCATCAATAACAACAACAAATTGCTACAACAATAATGCCGTTGATGTTGGAAGGACATCCCAAGGTGCTCGACAATCAAGGACTTGCATCTGAGCTGCAGGCTGGAATCCAGACAGGTGGAGGACAAGGGAGGTGGTGGTGGGAATATGGTCTAAATTGCAGTTGAAGTTTGTCTTGAGATGGGCCTTGAAGCAGGCAAGTGTGATGTTAGAGCTCCAGGGTGGAGTTCCATAAGGTGGATGCAGAAAGGCTACAGTTCCGACCTCTGATGGTGGAGCAGGCAGGCTGAAGGATGTGGGTACGCCATCACGCACCAAGTGGACAGGTTGGTTTGGTTTTAGGAGGTCAAAGAGACAAAGGGGAGCAAGATGAGAACAAGGATATTACACTGAATCCTTTGGTGATCCTGCAGTGAAGCCAGGTAAGTATAAGGGTGATCAACTGCTCACGGAGCTGGTGTATGCTGGCACCACGGATCTGTCTGACTCAGGAATTGGACTGCAGAGACCGCGCAGAAGTTTGGCTTGATTGTGACATTCCTTTGCCAGCTCAACTCCAAGAACCACATCCCACTCAACACCACCCCCGCCCCCGAAGGATGGTCAATAGCCTTGGGATTTCTTCCCAACGTGAAGGGCGCATATAAATGTAAAATTGTTTTGTACCGTGCATTGCAATCACTGCCTCAGAGTGGAGGTGAATCAGAGATGAATGAGATGCTTCCCTAAGGGAGGAAATAGCAGCAGACCTAAAAAAAAGTAATTTCAAGTGAGATTTCTTAATTATGGAATGTATTTCAGGCAGACATGCAGCAACGCACTCTGCGGACACAATCCAATTTCAGAGATGTGATTTAGTTGTGTTTACCAGAAAGAGGCTTGATTCAGGTTAAGGAAATCTCAGCTGAAATTGCCATATTTTAGACTCTAGTATATTTAAGTCACCAACCTCCGCTGCCTGTAAAGGTGCGTGAGTACCTCACCGATAGCAAGGAAATGACATATGTCTCACAAAGAAGAAAAACAATAAATAATTTTTAAAAATCCTTATATCTGATTAAGAGTGCCATGTATATTGCAGTTGATCTTAACAGCCAATATGTACACAGCATTGTCCCACAAATTGCCATGAAATATTCCCGTCTCTTTCCAACAACAACAAGTCCAAGGTTTCAGATTTTCCAAACAGGGCCATTGGATTGTTAACATCCACCTGAAAAGGCAGAATCTGTATTCAGACGGATCAAGATTACATTTCCTGCGATTCAATGCAGGCAGGAAGTGTGGGAGTGATGTAAGATGGAGAGTGATGTTACAAGTTAGGAGGTGATTAACAAGACTAGTGCAAAGAAATCCAAGATTTTGATCGGAAATTGAATGTGATTCCGGTGAATGCAATGACTTCGGCGATTATGCAATTTATAAAGATAAAACTCACTCGCATTTTACTGTATTCTGAAGACATTCAGTACACTGGCTTTGCACATATAGCATGTGTTAAATTTTTGCTTCTGCCTTTTAACCATCATCTGTGCTGCTGATACTTACTACAGTACTCTGCTATAGGCTGGCCTGAGCTCTGGTTTATACTTAACAGTACATCCACTCAGTTTTTTTCTGATGTGAAATGTAATACCAATCTCAAAATCCCAAGCCATTTGTTTGTTAGGCTTTTCTCCTACCCTGCTTCTTGAAGCTAAGTACAGAATTTGTAACCTGGAATGAGTGCACACTGCTTGCCAGTGATGAAAGGCTGTACTCAGGCAGGGCTTGTAAGCCAATTGAAAAATATATGACCAAACCACTTTTCATACCCAATTTCAGATATTCTTAATACATTTTTAAAAATCTAATTATTGAAACTGTAGAGGGTACACGCTGACCTCAAATCTCATTTATTCCCCCCGCCCCATTTCCAAAACTTTACTATTCCATCAAAGGTCCGTCACTTACCCTCACCCACTCAGCACAACACGGCTGCTAAGTTCAAAATTCTTCTTGTCGTAAGCAAAACAAGCAATCAACTATGATCCCTCCTAACTGGTTAATGGCAAGGCCGCAGAATTAGAGAACTGCAATAAAAACACAAACCAAACCAAATAGAAAACATTCCTGTTTCACACTGCAAACCTACAGCAGGTAGTGACTACATTAATACAAACCTGCTACTGTGCAGCTACAGAATCCATGAGAAATATATGAGTATCTCATTGGCAAGCTCCAAGTTGAGCAAAAAAAACGTTAACCCTTTTTATAATGTGGTCTGGATGAATATAAAGTGACAGTATCATAATTCATGACTTTGGAGTGAATTTTATTAACATGCAATGATTTAGTAGTCTCCTTAGCTTTTGTCACATTGTTGACAAATGTGGTCCACAAGGCCAATCAGTAACTGAAGACTGGAGTGACATCCCCCACCATCACTGTCACAATGGTTAGGTCCGAAGAGCTAAGCTGATACTTTCTCCTCTGCTACAGGATGGTGGCTGGCCTGAGTTCTCATTCATAGCTAACAGTACATCCATATCAACCTGTCCTCTCTATCCGTTCAATGGGCTCCGCCTGCTCCAAGTTCCCCACCCGGCCCATCCCACCATCAGCAGTAGGGCCTTCAGCGTCTCTGCCTCCACTCTTTGCAACTACATCCGATATCCCCCTCGCCTTGCTCCCTCCTTTGCCACTTTCAGTGCACGCCTCAATAATCTCCTCTTCAACCACGTCTTGGGTCACTCTCCTACCCTCCACCCTCCTGATCCCAACCCCATTGCTCGAGTCCAAATCCCTGATTATCCATCCTTGGGATGTTGTCCTGGTGTCAATGGCTCTATACAAATATAAATTGTTGTTGTATGTTAGCTACAGAATGAATTACTAGTTCACAGGATATAAATTTATCCCTGATTATTTGGTGTTTAATCAAGGCAGCAACAATAAATTAGATTTGCATGGCACCTTTCACATCAAGATGACATTCCAAGCAATATCCTGTTAACCTCTCACAAAACAGAACTGAACTTCACAGAATATGCTGTGCATGATGATAATTATATTATTATATAATATTATACATTATTTTATATCATATTACAGTAAAAGCCCATTTATCCGTGACCCGATCTACTGTAACTTCCGTCTAACCAGCACCTCAAAAAAAAAGGTCCCCATTCAATTAACTAGAATTTATCCGTCAAAATGTATTGTTTTGTGTGTGTTTTCGGCCGAATATCCAGCTTTAACCGGCATTGGCCAGGTCCTGAGGTGCCAGATAAACGGGCTTTTACTGTATTAATTGCTTTGGGTCATCCTTCGATGTGATAGGCAATGTACCAAATGTAAGGATTATTATTAACCAGAACTCCCTTTGCCATGGTGTGCAGCCGGGAAGTCCAAAGTCAAAGCAGCTCACTTTAATCTAACCTTTGTGGCGAAGTTCTGGCCCAAGGAAAGTCTTTTGCAGATAGTCTGTGGTTATTGGTGAGCCTCGCAATTATCAATAACATGATAGTGATTACAAACAACAAACAACTGATAAATGACATATCATAGGTCGTAGTTTGGTCCCTTTTATTGTAAGACTGCTTGGTCTGCTTTAGAAGAGGCTCACAGAGGTCTCCTGATGTTTCTCAAAGCTGTAGTTCCACTCATGGTGAATTATTTGCCCGCCTACACGGTCAGCAGCAATTTTCTAATGCGGGGTCCTGAAGCAGCACTCCCCTCAACATTTTTGGCAATGAAATACAGAGCACAGCACTCTGAAAACATTCCCGAAGAGAATAGCACTGCTGTACTCCTGAATTTACCACCGCTAATGGAGGAATTAATAATACAGTATTGGAATTCTACAGGCAACAAGCAGCCTAACAAATGTAAATCTATATTTTGAAGCTACTATTGAGTGACAATAGTGCCGTGGATCAGTGCTCCCTAGAATAGAACATGTAGCAATGAAAGCTGTCACCATAGACACATCACGTACTTCCCTTATGTCTATGCAGACAAACTGCTTCCACTCCAAGTCTGGACCACCTTATTATAGAGATGTATAAGCCATCAAATCCAGATCTTTCAGCCACCTTCCACGTGGTGCATAATAATGATCATCATAATCCTTGCATTTATTGTAGCACCTCATCATGCCACTGAGTTATCGCAAAGCGAATTTTAACAATTTACATTTATGCAGCACCCTTAACATGGGTAGCTTCTAACAGCGCTTTAATGTTATTGCAATTATCACATCACAAACTACATACACTGCATCGTAAGCAGATTGTCAAACAGAATACATGTGAGCAATTCTGTAGCACTTGTGTTTACTGAGCATTAAAGCCTTTCGGGCAAGTTGTTAAACCAAGCCAATGTCTGCCTGTTCAATTGAATTTTAAAGATCCCTTGACCGTATTCAAAAAGGGAAGGGAAATTATCCGTGTGTTCTGACAAATAAATCTCCAAGTTAATTGGTCATTTACCTTATCGTTAATTTTTGTGACCTAGCTAGCTCACATGGCTACCATGCTCTATGAAAACAATCAATACCGTTTCAAACATTTGAAATATTGACGACAAGGCGCAATTAAAATATATATTTATTGTTCTCTTTTGTTAGGAAATGTACATATTTAACAGAAAGGGTAAGTTCCAAATATCTGCAACTTTTCATGATCTGCTAAGACCATCACTTTGAATATGATGGTCTGCTTTAGAAGAGGGTGCACAGGTGCAGTTACTAGTTTTGTCCCGTCAACAGCACTAAACCCATTCCTGAGGTTGTTTGCATTATAGTGATGTACAGGATGAGCTCACTATCACTGCGTCGCTTCAGGTTAGTGGGAGGCTAGCTGGAGTGAGGTGGGATCAGCTGAATCTGGAGGACTAAATCCTATAGAACAAAAAAAGGATATTAAATCAAATTTAAAAGGGAAATCACTACCTTGGGAGGATGTGGGACAGTAGCCATGATATCCCAACTGCCAAGTTTCCAATCTTAACTATGCAGCTATGTCGGGGGTTCATGTGGAGAGGGAGTCACTGGAAAAGCAATGGCAGTCTAAGTCTGTGTACTTTCCAACATCTGGCTCCAGAGGCGTATTGGTGAAGGGCTGGGAGCCAATCCTCTTGCAGGAAGGCTAGGCAGGCACAGGGAAAACTGCTTTCAAACATGGGGTTTCACCAACCAAAATAAATTGTTTTGAAAGATTCCTTTTCACTCTTTCATCTTACTTCATCAATTCCCAGGACTGGGAGATGTGTCGGTCACTGGCATTTTGCAAAGCTGTGGACCATGTGAAAGAAAAGGTGAATCACAGTATCGCATAAATAATAAAAGACATGCCGCAGCTACATATACACTACAATGGCTACTTGAGAGTGATCACAAAGCATTAACCTAATTAAGTACTTGAGATGATACTATGAACTTCAGCAACAATGTAGGAAATCAACTTCAGTGGTTATTTTTATAACACATGTTTCAATTTGATAAACAAATTATGTTGGTTCATTCAACACTTAGTGTAACAAATGTCTGTGTCAGGAATGTAATTTGACATGTTTGGGGCTTTGGACAATTGTTGATAAATTTCCAACTCTACTTGGTAAGCATACTGGTATTTGCATGGTTACACACTCCATGGTTGCATACTTAACCTCACCAAGCCAGTCTGGAACCTATGTGTCTTGTTCGATCCTCAACTGTCTTTCCTCCCCCACATCCAAGCCATGACCCACTCTGCCTTCCCTCACCTCCGCAATATTAACCGAATCCACCACTACCTCACCCATCAGGCCACTGAAACCATTATTCATGCCTTCATCACATCCTAGCTGGCCCTGCTTGTCAGCCTTCCCAATTCCTCTCTCCATAGGCTGCAGATAATCCAGAACTCTGCACCCGTGTTCTCTACTGCTCCAAGCTTCGTGACCCCATCTCCCGCATCCTCGCTCAACTCCATTGGCTCCCCTTCAATACAAGATCCTGTCCTCAGGTTCAAAGCCCTCCATGGCCTCGTCCCACCCTCTGCAACCTCCTAACCCCTACCAACCTGACTCAGCAGACTCTGACCTGCCATTTGCAAACCACCATTTGCAGGCGAGCCTTCAGCCACTTTGCCCCCAACCTCTGGAATTCCATCACGCAGTCCCTCCACCTCGCCTCCTCCCTTGTCTCCTTCAAGTCCCACCTCAAGTCCCTTCTCTTCGATGGTCCCATCAGTCACCCCAAATCCCCCTCTTTCTCTTCACCCTCCCTATCCCCGACCCCAGCTTGGGTCTGAAATAATGACAGTCCAGCACCTTGGAACATCCTCCTGACGTGAAAGGCGCAATACAAATTTAATTTTGTTGTTGTTGATAGAGGTACCAATAAAAAAGATCTGCTTCTCCTTACATCAGTAGAGAAGGCTCAAATTGACATTGCTCAAGTCAACTGGATCACAACATACATTTGTTTCAAGTTTGCAGTATTCATATTACTGGTTTGTTTACATTAAAGACTAGAAATTCCACCTAAACTTAATCTGTACAACCATTTAATCTCAAAATTTAAGATTATGGGAATTTTTTTAAAATGTACTCTTAATTTCGAAGCCAGTTTTATATAGTTGTTTTTAAGAAAAGGGTCCTCTAAATTTGGACTTAAGAATTTTCTAAATTACTGAGTGATCTTATTTGAGACGGATGGTCCAGCACATTAAGATTAGAGGGGATTTCAGGATTTCTCTAAAATTCCAGAATCTTACAGACAGCAGATATTGAGCATCTTTACCGATATGAAGGTTTCAATGTGGATGCCAAAAGACACAGATGGTACAGCTTGAGGCCCCTCATTACCTGATTATGTGGTCCCATATTTTCCAACTCCATATTTCATGCGTACATCCCATAAATATAGTCAATTCACTTTAAAGCATATTTTGTGAAGCGTTGAGAAGCTCTCATTATTATTGCTATATCTGGCAGAATATGATCCAACTACCACCATCCCAAAAGGATATCTGCTTAATAATTCAGTAACAGGTTTTCCACCTGGCTGTACATTAACATTCGACTGAGCTAAGTGAGGCCTGATTGACAACTTTCATACAAAATAATAATCCTTGCATTTGGCATAGCGCCTTATCACATCTTCGAGACATCGTAAAGCACTTCAAAGAACATAATGTAACGTGAATATTTTGTGGGCGAAGCATGGCAGGCAATTATGCACAGCAGTGTCCCACAAACAGTTGTGGATTGAAGTGACCAATTATTATTATATTTTGAACAAATTATTACCCCTGGGTAAGCGATCCGCCCATCAATTAACAACTGGGTTCCTACTTAGTGCTAGGTAAACAGATGCATTTGGAGCAAGGAAACCTGCCCAATGTTTCGCCATGCTACGAGTCAAACCTAGGTCTCTTGCTTGCGAGGGCTCTAACCACTGAGCTACAGGACTCCACCATAATAAAAATAATTTGGTACAGAGTTTTTCATGTCAGGAAGACATCTCAAAGCGTTTCACAGGATATTCTGTGAAGTGTAGCGAGTGTAAGTTTCATGCGAAACCACATCAGTCAATTTGCGTACAAAAACGTCCCACATACAGCCACAAAGTGGGTGAATGATTTTATTGGAGTGATTGTTGGCAAGAACAAGATGGTGTTATATATGACAGGAATAATATAATAACACCCTTTAAAGATATATAATATATAAAAAATGATGTAACAAGGTGCTATATCAAAGGCACAGATTAGTATTACTAAAATAATATCATTATTATCCTCCCATTGGCCTAAAGGAGGTAGGTTGACTATTGGGAAGTAAAGATACCAATAAATATGGAGAAAAGGCATAGAAATTTAAAATATGCCACAATAAAACATATTGGCTTAACTGGTCAATTGGCTAATTTGCTTTACCTTCTCAATAACAATAGAGAGCTTCCAGCAAACTCAACATTCTCAATTAAAAAAAAAAATTATACATATTTTTTAAACTTTCAATTCACTTGGCACTGATGGGATATTGATACGAATGAAGTCCATGCCCTTGTCAGTGTACTAACACATTTGTCTACATCAAAGCAGCTCAAACGGCCACTATAAAACAAATGTTAGCCTTGCTATTCAGCTAGAGAGATGAGCTTCACCAGGGTTGATCATTTTCATATACAGTACTGCACCAGCAAACTAAATACAGGACACAGTTCGTAATATTATCTTTTTAATATCCCTCATGCAATGCAAACAATTGTCCATCATTACTCAAAATAAATATCAATAGAAATGTTAGTTAATTTTACTCAGCAGCTGAATGGTTTTAACTGATGCAAAATGTATTCCAGTCCTATCTTACTCATGCAAATGTTGGGATCAAAGATTTGGTTAAACCTATCTAACAAATTTGCTGAAACTTCAAATGAGAAGCATTAAAAGAAAGTACAGGCTTTGATTTATGGATAGTATTGTGGTAAAAACAAACTTTTGCCAACTGTGAAATTCTAGAACTCCACTCAGATACCAAACTTCTACCAGTTGAACCAAGGCTACAACCCAAAAATCTAAACTGAGCTTAATATAGGAGTAAGATTCCCAAAACACAACCGAGTACGTTCCATTAATGTTGCGGAATAAGATAAATCAAGCTTCTGGTTCCAACATTTGCATAAATATGACAACATGTCAACAAACATACATTCTGCATCACATTGCACATTGGGTTGGTGAATTTGTGGGAGAAGCCAGAGGGGAAGTCAGACACTGAAGTAAAAAGATGTTGATGGGAACCAAGGAGGATGATTTCATTCTTACACCCCCATCGTCTAGCTGGAGAAAATATTGGCACATTAAAAACTGTAAAGAGTTAAAGATGGAGAGGGAAGGAGGGAGGCAGAGAGACTCCATGTTGAGAGAATAGTGACATAATGGCTGAAAGGTGGGGTGGGCATGAGGGGAAAAATATTTTTGAAAACTCAGACTTGGGGTATAAATTCATACAGGTGTTTGCTGAGGGGAGGGAGCAGCTGGGAATTAAGAGTTGCAGGAGGTCACAGAGGTAGGGAGGGGTGAAACCATGGACGGTTTTAAATGCACGGGCAAGGATCCAGAGGATTTAATGCAGAATTCTTTCACTCTGTAGCTACTGGCTCAGCCCAGCTTTTGTCAAGCATTTCACTATAATCGATGTTTTATGATGTATAATATGGCACAAAAAACTTTTAAAGAATTTTAAATCACCCCAAAGTCCTCAAAAGTAAACAGTATGAATGAAAGTATGAATGAGCTTCCACTGACTAAGCCATCCAGCCCGGTTCACCAAATGCTATATCATAAAACAATCCATCTTTTTGAGTTAATAACCAAACTTTTGAGAAAGTGACAGGCAGTCAATCTCTTGCTTAATGCTCGACATATAGTCATTTCTAGCCATTGCCATGTCTCCTACATCAGGATCATGTGACAGACGAAGGAGCTCTTTGCTGTCATTGCTAAACTCAACCAGGGCTGTCATGTGATTGATGAAGACGGGCAGTTGATGCGCACAACACATGATGGCAGAAATGCACATGTCTAAACCTTTTCAAAGGTAGAAAATCTCAAACAGCTTTGAGCAATCATCAAAGTCAGAGTCTGGCAATGTCGTACAGTTATAAATATTATTCTGTGCAGATTTTGAAGGACCAAAACCTTAAATCTAGGAAGCAGGACTTTTGGTAGCTAGAAGCAGAAACAGATTTCGGACAATGTCAAATGATTTTAATTGTGTTAAAAGTATGGAGCGAGAAATGCAACGTGATATAATGAGTATCTATACATTCAAATGTAATAGTGTATGTATGCATCACTCCAGGGAATAACACAATAATGTTTACAAGTCTGAGGGTAAAAAAAACATTCACCAGACTTCAAAAAAACCTAGAAAGTTTACAGCACAAACAAGGTACTGTAATTGGAACTATCAAGTCAATGTCACTGTAAATGCAGTTTTCCCACTAGTGCCAACAACCCTAAAGTATCTCCATACCGTTATTATTTCCTTCCAGTATTTATCATTTTCTCTTTAAAGTAGATTTGCCTTCAATATCTTAAAAGTCTGAAACCGATCCAGATTCAATTTATTCTGATTTTACTAACACAGGAATGACAATACTTTTTGGAAGTGGAACCTCTCCAAATCTGGAGGTGCCTGGGTTCCAAAGTGCAAACTGCAGTACATCTGGGATGTAAATCAAGAATTACATCAGTCTCTGCCAGGTACAAGTGTTCCCTCGCTTATATGGGACTTGGCAACTGTACATTCAAAGCAGGGGAGATAAGCATATAAAGCTGCGATTATCGTTTCCCTTACTTATCAAAATGCACATAGTTTATTTGGAACAATTCATACCTTCTGTGAATAGCACAAGGAAGAAGGAGCACAGAAAACAATTATCAACTTTCCATCAGTTCAAAGGAACATCCCCTAATCCCAATAAATTAAAATCAGCATGTCTTGTCTTGTAAATGTAAATCTTGGTACCAACCAAATGAGTCAGCATATGGTACCTGAAAAGCTTGCTGCAAGTGCTACTTTAAATAATTTGTTTGTTTTAATGCACTCCCAATAGAATGACATTACAGTAAGAATACAAATATCCCAATCTCCACATCCCCATATTACAGTAATCGATTATAAAAAAAATTGTACCCACACCGTAATAATTAGATGTCAAGACAACTGCATCAATCACTTTGTAGATGAAATATATCATCCAACTTTGGCCAATTACCACGAAGGAAATGCATTTCCCAGCATTTCCTAGCTGTACTTCATAGCTCTTCATCATTATACTGTGCTTAATGAGAGTAAAGACACAGTGTGCACTGTTATTATACCACTAGTTCTGAAGAATCATGGAAATGAATTTGAGGTTTGGAAGCACCAGATTGAATCATGAGCTGGATAATTCCCTCCCAGGTTGCCCACCTTTGATGTACAGTATCATCATTCTCCATTGCAGCGGCAGGAATAAAAAAAAGCATTTACATTTCTCAGTCACCAGGAAATGCTTGTAAAATAAGAACCCAAGAAGTTATGTAACTGAAAAGCATCATTGCACTCGATCTGGTAAAAGATAAATAAGAAGAATTTAAATGCTAATTAAATACTGTAATAATAATAATAATCCTTACATTTGATATAGCACTTTTAACGTCTTCTAGATGTTTCAAAACACTTCACAGAATATACTATAAAGTGAATTGACTGTATATATGTGGGCGAAACGTGGTAGCCAATAGCGCACAGCAGTGTCCCACAAACAGTCATCGATTGAAATTACCAATTTATTATTGTTTTTGTTTGAGGGATTATTATTAGGCGTGTGCAGTAAGGAAACTTGCCCACGGTTTCGCTCTGCCTGGAATTTAACCCAGGTCTCTTGCTTGTAAGGTGAGCGCTCTAATCACTGAGCTACAGGACTCCACGAATAATGTTACATTATATGTCTCATAATCAGTGATGTATTGCAATATTCTTAAAACCTGAAAACCCAATATTTAGTCAGCAGAGTGATACTGGTTGGCTACATGCCATTTTACCTGCTACCAAACTCCACCGTCAGACGTTGAGATGAAACATTTAACCGAGACCTCTACATGTTCCGGTAGACGTTAAACATCCCTTCTCTTTTCTATTCAAAAAGAGAAGGGAGTTTCTCCCAGGTTCCTGGCTAACTATCCCCCAAATAAAATTGGTTCATTCACTTCATGGCCATTGCATTGCAGTACTGTATATCCTGTAAAGTGCTTTGCGACACTCTCCTGACATGAAAGGTTTTGTACCAAATGTAAGGATTATTATTCCCAAATACTTTAAAACTGACAGTCTAGCTCATCAAACATCTGTAATCAATTTATTGTGTAAATGAATCAACAATGGTTTCTGACAGAACATTTTGTTTAAGAATCTACCCTACCCTTGTGGGCCAATTGGTAAAATCCACTGCACAGTGTGGTAGTAATCCATAGAGACCAAAAACGTCTAAATGTTTGATCCCTATTAGGTGTTGAGTTAGCTTGGCATTGTAGTTTCAATTGACTTCAGCCCTCCTTGGCTTGGAGGAAAATTTGGTAGGATTCCAAATCCTGAATTGCTATCCAGTGACCCCTTTTGAAACGTGTAGATGTCACATGAGGGTAGGATTAGACTCAGTTGTAATTGTCAATGGTCAAATAACCTGCCAACACTCTTTATTAGGTGCAAAACTATACCCATCTTGGCAGCACCTTCAGAAGAGATTCGAGTGGAGGAAATCACATTATCAAAATATAAACATTTCAACAAGTGTGCCTGACATATTAGAACTAACTTCTCATACACAAAGAAGTCACATCCAGTTGTCATAAGAATAATAAGTAATAACTTTATCACAGATATACTGAAAAATATTCACCTTTAGCAATGTATACTCTCACTGCACCACATCTAATACATAACAAAATTACATGTGTAAAAAGCCTTTCACATTGGGAGGACGTCCCAAGGTGTTAAACAGTCAGGGATAAGGACTCCCAGGTGGGTGGGGGGCGGAGGGAAGGGGATGTGTGTGTGATGGGATCAGGGAGGGTGGAGGGCAGAGAGGATCGGAGGGTGGGCAAAGGTACAGTCAAGGTGAATGGAATGTGGGATGGAGTTCCAGAGGGTGTGGGCAGATGCTGAAAGACTGACCATCAATGGACATGGAGCAGGCTGGACCCTGCTGAGCGGAGGGAGCAGGTAGGTTGATAAGGAGTTAGCAGATCGGAGCGATAGGAGGGGGACATGCCATGGCAGCTCTTGAAAGTTAGGACGAGTACTTTGAACTCAATCTTCTGAGGGATGGGGACCTAGTGGAGCTGGGCAAGAGGGGCATGATGGGGTTAAGGAGCCTGGTGCAGAAGCAGACATGAGCTGCAGAGTTCAGGATGATCTGCAGCTTGTGGAGGGAAGAGTTAGAGAGGTCGACAAGCAGGGCATTGGCATAGTTGAGTGTGGTGGTACTGAAGGCGTTTATGAAGGTTTCGGCGGCCTCAGAGTCAGGCAGTGGCAGAGTCGGGCAATGTTGCAGATGTGAGAGAAGGCAGAGCAGATCATAGCACAGATGTGAGGGAGAAAGACCAGTTGAGGGTTGAACAAGATGGTCAAGTTCCTGACTGGCTCAGTGGAGGTGGAGTGTGCATCCATTGATGCCGCCAGTGCCTGAGGTTTGGAGGAGCTGGAGCGAGTCAATCAGGAGAGTCTTGGTCTTGCCGACATTCAACTATAGAAAGTTGGCTCTCATCTAGACAGGCAATCTGTCAGGACGCCAGTTCACCTGGAATCGAGGGTGAAGGCAAAGGATGGAGTTGGGTGTCATCCGCATACATGTGCAAGTTGACCTCATGTTTGCGGATGATATCACCAAGAGGGAGCATGTGTCTGTTGAAGAGGAAGGGACCAAGGGCAGAGTCCTGAGGAACACTGCACAAGGCAGTGTTGGGGCTGGAGGATAAGCCATTTGTGAAGACAAAGTGGAGCCGTATGAGAGATAGGATCTGAAGCATTCAAGGTTAGAACCATGAAAGTTAAGTTGAGAGGTGAGCCGGTGAGGAGGACAGAGTGGTCCACAGTGTCAAAGGCAGCAGAGAGGTTAAGGAGTAAGGAGACAGAGGGAGCCCTGGACACAGATGGAAAAAAAAATTATAAGTCACCATGACCGGGGCTATTTCAGTCCTATGGGTAGTATGGAAACCCGATTGGAGGGCGTCATAAAGAGAGTGGCAAAAGTGGTTCTTTGAAGAACCTTGAAAAGAAGGTATGTTGGGGATGGGGCAGTAATTAGTGAGCAGGAATGGGACCAGGGAATTTAGGGGGGAAAGGAATGATGACAGCTATTTTTATGGGGGTGGGAATGGTGCCAGTTGACAGGGAGATATTGATGAGGTCAGAGAGTAAAGAGTTGTGGAGATTGGGCAAATTTCCTTACTCCACACGCCTAATAATAATCCCTCCCAAAAAAAAACCCACAATAATAATTTGGTCACACAATTCACAACTGTTTGTGGGACACTGGTGTGTGCAAAACGGCTTCTGCATTTCACCCATAAATATACAGTCAATTCACTATACAGTATATTCTGTGAAGCACTTTGAGACGTCTAGAAGATGTGAAAAGCCCTATAACAAATGCAAAGATTATTATTATTACTATTAGATGGAGCTGAGAAGTAAGAAAAGGGTTACTGGGGACGAGGGAACAGGTAGTGGGCTTCTTGCGGTTTATATTGGTGGTGAGAGAGGTGGGGCAGACAGGTTTGACGGTGTGGAAGGAGGGATGGATAGGGGCCTGAGTGTGAGGAAAAGATGGGGAGGGGTGGTGTTTGGGAAGCGGAGGCAGCTGAATGGATCCCTCAATTTTGATCTCTAGGAATTCCAGTATCTCCTCACAGTTAGAGTTGGAAAAGAGAAGGGGCAAGGCATGAGAAGGTGGATGGAGGAGCCGGTTGGTAGTGGAGAAGAGGAGCCAGAGATTGTCCTTAGTTTCCAAGGTTAACTTGAAATAGAAGGTCGATTTGGCGGAGGCAAGGGCGGACCGGTAAGTTTCTAGTGTGGTCCAGCCAGATCTGTTGGTGGATGATTGAATCAGATTTGAGCCAGGTGCGACGGCCCACATCTGACTCTTGAGTAAGCGGAGGTGGCTGGCGTACCAGGGTGTGTTGCGTGAGTAGGAGGTGGTTGGGAGGTGAGAGGGGGACAAGGGCATTGAGATTGGTGGAGAAGGAGTTGTGGAGGAGAGTGAGCGAAGGCGATAAATCAGTGCAGAAAATAGGCCAGAGGGAGGAGTTCAGATGACTTCAAAGCAAAGGGAGTTTGGGCGAGATTCTTTTCACTAAGACGCTGGAGTCGGTTGGGTGGCGGTGGGGAGAAGGACTGAGGAGTTAAGGGAGATGCAATGGTGATCTGAGATGGCTTTATTGGTGATTGTGAGGGCCCGAGTAGATAGCCATGGATACAAGTTTATCGAAACTCAAATTGCAATTTATTTATATTACAAATGGTGCTGAATTAAATAGGATATTCACCATTCCACACACTTTCAGAATACACGCGATTCTTGACTTCAGAGGACTATATTTTAATGAGGGGGGAATGTTAATTTATTCATTACTCGTTCCGTATAGTGTGGCCCTTAGGGTTTATAACATGGGAAAAAATTAGCATTTTTAATGGAGAGAAAGGCGTGCACAGAACCAGCCTGAAGGACCAAAACAAAATGGAAATTGAGGCTTGAAGAAAAACCAACATAGAATTCATTATAAGGCTGTAATCATCATTTCAGAACTGTGTTAAAAAGGGAGAGATAAGGAAAACCGCATGTAGTGGCTAGGTTAACCCTGTAGTTCAGAAACAGAGCTATAGGGCAAAAAGTGAACAGTAGCCATGTCATAATGAATTGATGAGAGAAATTACCCTACATTCCTTATAGGGCTACAAAAATAGACGCATCTGCACTTTTCACTCAGAGGTTACAAATATGAAACATAGAAGGCCACAGAAGGCCATTGGGCCCATCGTGTTTGTGCCGACCCCTTTAAGGGCAATCTTTTCAGTTCCGTGCATCAGCTCTTTCTCCACACCCTGTAGTTGAATAGAAATAAGAAGTTTTTTTTTGTGTTTAATGTCTTTGTTGGGCAACAGACTTGGAACCTTCATTATTTCGTGGTATAGAAAATGAGGATCATGTTTTTGTTTTGAAAAAATGCCTCTTGGGATAAATGAGAGATTTGAAGAGGACTGAAAGAGATTTCAAGAGAGCTTTCGTAAAAACCAGACATGTCCACAGAAATTCAAGGCAAACTAACACATTTTCATCCTTGCAAACCAAACCCCCTAATGGATAGTGTGGTCCTATCTAGAAAACACAAACAAATTATGTATATTTATGCTCATGCATCAAATCTCCTCCTGTCGCGAAAGGCGCTCTGTAAATGTAATTTGTTGTATTTTGTTTTGTTTTTCTATCTTTTATGCCACAGATAACCAGCAAATTACTATAGGAGAATAATGTCAAATGACAATTCATATACTACGGTCAGTTCAGGTAATTATTATTGTTATTATACCATTAAAAAAATCTACTACACATGTATTTTAAGTGCTCCAATACACTAACCTGCATGAAGGGTGCTATATAAATGCAACTTATTGTAGTAAAAGATAATAGAAAAAAGCAACAAGGCTGATTCCAAGAGTAAAGGGATAAACTGAAACTGGAGCCTTCAAGTTGAGAAAGAAGGTAAAGCCTTGCCTAGATATACAAAATATTTAACAGTATAGATAAGGTAAACCTTGAATATTACCAGTACTTCAAAGTAACCCAAAGTAGGGTCAGAAAACATCAATTGAATTTGATCACAGGAGAGGTATGAATGAGGAAGGCCTTTCAGATGATTTCATCTCATGCTTCCACAAAAATCACATATTGGAAGATACCGATTTACTGAAGAGATAATAAATGCTTGGAATAATCTCCCAAGTGAGATAACAAAGTCCACAACATTACTGTTATTCAAAATACAATTTGATTCCATGATGGGAAAGTTAATACACCAGAGAAATAAGCTACAGTGAGCTGAATGGTTCTTTCTTATCCTTGACTCATATCTTTTTATGCACCTTTTGAGTATTCATAGATTTAGTGAAAATTATACAATAAAGGCAATCTAACCCAATATGTCACTGGAGAAGCATTTGCAACTAAGAAACCCTTGTATCATCATAAAGAAATGATATCCAAATACAAAATGAGCGATGTTAAAATTAATTAGCTTTCACAGGAAAGGGATTATTATCATTAGTAATTGCTCCATTTGCCATGCTGTTAGTCGCTGTCTTCAACAATGCAAGAAAATGAAAAATCAAATGAGAGAAACGGAACATTACTGATTGTCTTGTAGAAATTTGTTCAAGCACAGTAGATGGAAATCACGTGGCGTGCAAAGCAAACCCAGTTTGACTAATTGCGGACTGAATTCCACATGTTAAAATTAAAACAGAGACTCATTTTTAACATTGTACCAGCACAACACTATGCTGGTAGAATTCTGAGGCTCTGTCGAATGTTAGAGCATTCAACTTGCAAGCGAGCGGCAGGGCAAAACGTTAGGGAAAGTTTCCTTACTCCACACGCCTAAAGAAAAAAAGGCCAATAATAAATTGGTCACTTTAATCCATGACTGTTTGTGGGCAACCGGCTGCACACAGACATTATATCTAATGCAAGGATTATTATTTGTATTATTTATAACACTGTACAAGAGTGTAAAACTATTCTAATTGTGCTAGGCTGCTCTTATTGAAAACCGTAACTTGTAATGCTATATATATATCCACATTGTAACCCTACTACTATCTTCAGCATTTTTGTTTTTTTTACCATTCTATTCAATTTTAGCACATTCTATCCCAAGCTTTATTCTTCTTTCTTTTGTTTGGGTGACTGATTTCTCCAAAGCCATCATCAATGCCATTCTTTACCAGCCAATAAGAGCGCACTTCAAATGGTGGGATGGGTCTCTCTATAGATTCCCTTCACAATTGCTGCCCACCCTCCAAAAAGACTGAAAAGGCAATCCAATGTCACAAAGCACTCCTTCTAAATGAACTAACTGATAAATAGCTAAACTCACCAATGGAGTCAAATCCACATCTCAATAGTCATCAGCACTGAAATTCCAACCCAAATTCTCTGAATGGAGATCACCTATGTCAACTAGAAAATCAGGTGGCCACAGCAGCTTGCTCTTCATAGGGTCTCTAACAAAAGAGTACCTAGCATTGATTCGTACTTCGTTTCTATGTAGATATCTGAAAGTCAAGCTCAGAAAAAGTGATAATGTGGTCTGAACACTACAGAGATAACCTAATCATTTGAGATGTGTAACTGAAGCAGCAAACTTGACAACAGTATAAAGGTACAATGGCTGTAATTGATTGTACATGGGTGTCCTTCCAGTTACTCTTACATGGTACAAATTACACACAAGCCTATAATAAGCCAAACAAATGTTGCATTGCAATTACATTGTTTAGATTGAAATGGATGGTATGACAAGTAAGATCCAATTCTAATCCTCAGTGCAATTACAAGAAAGTAATAAGCATCCGTGAATGTTGTAGCGTATTAAATGTTGCCTCAAAATTAATTTTTTTTTAAAAACTCTTCACTGTGAAGCTTAAAGACTCCTATTTTGCCATCTGTGCACTCACCATGAAAAGCCCCATTGGTGATGTCTTGGCATTGCTCTGCACATCTTTTGTGCTTCGGGGATATTCAATCATGCAACTGATATATGCGGCTCAGTGACACATCTCAACAACTGTGCCATTGTCCTCATAAGAGGCTCCCTAAAATGAACTGAAGACTCAGTTGCAGTTATCTTGCATGAAAGGAGCCCAGAGTGGCACAAACAGGAAACCCTCACATGCCTAATGAACTGCAAGGAGATCACAGGCCACTCTCAACAAGCTGTGCAAAGGGTTTAGTAACACCGGCATGCAATATGCTCAGAAGTTATTGACCACTCAACGTGATCAAAGCTCCAGCATGATACAAAGGCTGACATTAAAGCAAATTTCAATGGCAAGGACACAGAATGTTATATCAATTTATTTAGTAAATGACATATTTAATTTGGTTCTGGATTTATTAGCTATCCCTTTAACCAGAGCTCAAGCATGTGATTATCAGATGTCCAATGACAAATTGTGGCTGTCCTTAATGTGGGGGTAGTTCCACAGTTGTTTGGCTCTATGGTAACACACCTGTGAAACAGATATTGTTGCCTAGTTTATTTTAATATAAAACTTACCAGCAGCCTTTTATCAAATCAGACAGTTAAATATCACTGCAAGTGTGTATTAACTGCAGGATACGGAGAATATTGTAATTTTTTCGGTAGAATTTGTACAGGGAATATTCCATTAGTGAGGCTGGTCTTCAGAGAGTTGCTGACGAATTAACATAATGATGAATATTCAGCATCTATTTATGCCATCAAAGCGACTCCAAATCACGACTCTTTTAACCATATATTCCAAGTTTTTAAAACATTTGTGAGATGGTTTTCAAATGACCTTTCACAGATCAGATATGCTAAATGACATGGTCATGTAGCCCTAAATGCCCAATTGATTTATTCAACAGGTTTCAAGGCCACTTTCACGCTTTGATACTATACATCTCAAAGTTTACAACAGAGAAGTGTGAATAAACTACAGAATCTGAACCCTACTGTACATTCTAAAGTTTACTAAAAAAGATTCTGCTCCGTTTTGAGTCCTCTCATTCCATCACTACTTTCCGAAACCAAAGCTAGCCAATTAGGTTACTTCAAAGGGGTCAACATAGCACAGCTTTCACTCAATACAAAGAGGTGTCTCTTCCTCACGCAAATATAACTAGGGCTTCTATTTTTCCGTATTTATTAGTTTCACTTTTGGTGGTCATTTTTAGCAATGTAAGTTCCGTGTAGATATCCAAAAATTGGTGGTTTTGGGCGTTTCACTTACAATAATGCGAAGAATCAGACACACCTGGGCATTGAGAGGGGAGAGAGGTGCTCTCAAACATGCGCAATGCCTCCATCCTCTCATAAGCATTAATAGACTCACCTGTGCGTGCACACAGAGAAGGAGATGGAGAGTCAGAGGGCGAGAGTAACACATACAATATAAAATTACATTTCTGAAGCGCCTTTCACGTTGGGGGGGACGTCCCAAGGTGCTGAAACGCATGCCCAGTGGCACACCAGCGAGCCACCATGAGCGTGCGAGAAAGAGAGAACAAAAAACTCACCTCGGAGATGCGTCAAGACAGATAACCATTTCCAGTTATTATTGGATAAACACTAATTTTTTTGGGGGAAAGTGGGGTGTATTATTGGTATTTATCGACTAAAACCAAACGTCAGAAGCTGTAAATAAATTTTACATTTAAAGCACATTTCCCAATGAAAAGACAGTTGATGGAAAAAAAACTTAAATCATTTACTCACAGGAATTTATAGTTGAAACCAAAAGTACAAAATCAATCAAACTTCCCATTCAAAAATAAACATCTGCAAGAAATACAACTTTTTTTTCGGGTGGGTGGGGGAGATGACAAAATCCTCTCATCTATTCTTCTCTTTTATTACAGAATTTATTTCATTACCTCTTTTTTATTTTATGAAATACAGCTGCCAGATATAACAAAAAAACAATTTCCTTTCTCAATCTAGATTGTAAGAGAAGTTTTGTTTTTCACAGAGAAGCATGTTCCAATTAACGAAAAATTAAGCCACTTTCAATAAATAATCCATCTTTCTCCAATTTGCTTTGCTCCATATACCAAAGGTTCTTCTCTCAGAGTAATATCACTTCTATGATTAGCAACGTGAGAACTGGCTAGAAAAACTCCATACAATGGCTTATAATAATACAAATAATAATAATCCTTGCATTTGAAATAGTGCTTTTCACATCTTCTAGAAATACCAAAGCGTTTTACAGAATATACTGTAAAGTGAATTGACTGTATATGTGTGAGCGAAACACGGCAGCCAGTAGAGTCCAACAATTGTGGATTGAAATGACCAATTTTATTTCATTTTTTTCTTGAGGGATTTTTAAAAATCAGGCATGTCAAGTAAGGAAACTTGCTCAAAGTGTCACCCTGTTGAGAACCAAACCCAGGTCTCTCGCGTACGAGTGAGTGCTCTAACAACTAAGTTACAGGTCCCCTGACACTCAACTCTACTTCTCCTCCAGCTGCGACTAACAGTCCTCTGATAGAACGTTCTGTCAGCCTGTCTGACAGACATGAAGGCCTGAATGAGAGCGAATTTCTTGCAGTTAACAAGTCGGAAGCCATACTCTTTCGCTCCCGTCAACATCTTCTGTACTGCGGTTCTAACCTCTTCAACCTACCCGATCTGTCCTTAAACTCACCGAACCATGTGCATCTTAGGCGTCAGGTGCGATCCCCGGTTATCCTTCCACCCCCTCATATCCGGTTCTTGACCAGGACCGCTTACCTCCACTATATTGCCCTCATCTCCAACAATACCTCATTCCATAAGCTGCCAAAACCCATGTCCACGCCTTCATCACCTCTCAGCTGGACTATAACACCTTCCTAGCTGGTCTCCCCTACTCCACTATTCACAAAATTCATCTTATCTCACTCGCACTAAACGCTGCAACCCGATTACCCCAGTCCTTGCCAATTCCTGTCACGGAGTGAATCGACTTGAAGATCTTCATTCTAGTGGTCAAGTCCCTCCACTGCTCAGTACCTCTCCAACCTCCTCTCCTTACAACACTACCCGCTGCATCCGCTTAACTGGCTCTGTCCTCTCCCTTAGCAGTAACTGTCCAGCACCTTGGGACGTCCTCCTGACATGAAAGGCGCCATACAAATGTAATTTTGTTATTGTTGTTATCTTTGTTAAGCGCTCTGGGACGCCGCCCGGTGTAGAGGCCGCAACAGAAAATTGCTATTGATTTAAGTTCTCGGTTCAAATTGCTGTTGGTTCACTCAGCCCTTCATTCCTTTTAAGATCAATAAAATAAATTTGATGACCAAACCAAATTCTTTGGGGAAGCAAGGTGTGAGAGGATAGGTCAATAGAAATCCGAAACAGACATGTAGACATTTCTTGCTAATCAAAGCTACAATAGTTGTCATAGCTGGTCATGCTACTGACAATATATTTTGTAATGTTTTGCTGTATATATCTCACATAACAGAGGTCATTAAACATAAAACTGAAAATGTTTCCTTCTTGCAAACAACTAAAACCTTACCAACCTTCCGGCTGCCTCTGCCTTTAGTCTTTCTCCTCCCACCCTCAGGATCTCCACCCCAGAATCCCCTGCCTGCCCCTCCCTTGCCTCCTTCAAGACCAGACACAAAACATTCTTCTTTGATCATGCCTTCAGTGATCCTCTCACTCCCATTCTCCTTGGCTCCCACCCTCTCTATTCCAACTCCCAGCTCAGGTGCAAGTCTTTCACTGTCCAGCTCCTTGGGATGTCATCTTCATACTGAAAGAAGTTATTTAAATGTAGTTTATTATTGTTGTTGTGGCAAAGGGCTGTGGCAACATGAGTTGCACAAGCCCAGAACCCACAGATGCTGGTGGTGTGAAGAAGGTGGGGCGGGTACACCCAGCATACTCGATAGCAAATGGCAATCAGAATGAGGATCTTGAAATCTTTGGGAATCAGTGGAGCCCAGCAAGGATTGGGGTGACAGGCGTCCGGAGTTTAGTGCACTTGTGGGTGTAGACTGTGTAGTTTTGATGATTTGCAGCTTGTGAATGTTACATCTTGCTTAGATTTTTCCAATGCATCCTCACTGGTCTTCCTAGCTCCACCATTCACAAGCTGCTAATGCTCATTACCCTGGTCAGTCTCCACTGTTCTCCCTGACTTCCAACAGATCAATATCAAGGTTCTCTTAGTGGTATCAACTTGGTATCCATCGAAGATGGGTTTTCGACTGATATTGAAATCAGTTTCAACCATGAACATGGTGTTCAAAGTCCAGTACCAAAAGTTCCTTCTGAATGCAGCAACTTAATTAGCCAAATCAAAATATGGAACAAGAAAGTTAAAATTTATCCTTCAATAGCTTGATCTTGGAAAAAGTCACTGGCTCAGGTTCTTGAAAACCGAGCAGCTTCCTATTCTAACAATCTGTCTCAACCGACCCCATCAACTAATGTCAACCCATTCAAACAGAAACCAGCACACATTGTGCTTAGCCACAAAAAGTGATAAAACTCATCATACCTTGATCACTGTCTCCACTGACAATGATGTCAAATCTCATGAAAGCCGCGATGAAGCAGAAGTTATTGCAACATCTCAATCACAACAACAATCCAGCTGCCAATTTGCCTTTCAAGCATACCAGATGACAGGTGACATTCTCAGTCTCATGGTTCAGATGCACATTATGATAAAGATGAAGTCAGTGTAATAGCTTTCAACATCTCTAGAGCATTCAATAATATATGGTACAATGGATACCCAGCCTACAAAACTTCCTCAATTTGGATTATAATGAATGGAAGTTTATTCTCTGATTGAAAAACCTTTGTAAAGGCGACCTGGAGGGAATGCTTGGCTTCATTCTTCTGATTTTTGTCAATAGTTCAGTAGAGTGAGGTCAATAAAAGTGATTGATTTCTTTTAACTGATATCACTATATAGCAACGGTTAAGTTCCTCCATCTGACGTATTAAATGATGGTTGAATTATTGTCACCAGATATATATAAAGTTAGAAAGTGAACAATTAAATGACACATTATTTTCGCCCATGCCACTCATCTCTCTTCCATTATACATATTCAATTATTTCCTGTGCTGCTTATATTCAAGCTACAAGTGGTGTAGATGACTAAAATCTGATAGGAGCATGAATATTTTCTATACAGTAGCCCCTTCCCACGGTTGTGAACCTGGTTGTGTGTGGGATGTCCCCTCAATGTGAAAGGCGTTCTATAAAGGTAATTTTGTTGTTGTTGTTGTTGATCCTGTTTTATAACCAATATGATGAATATATGTTAACCCATGTGGTCGAAATAATTATTTTAATCAATGGTTGGAAATGCTTATAATGAATAAACACCATTTTGATTCTTGGTTAAAAATGATGATGTCAAGATGACTTGCTTATCGTAGCTGAAGGTTGGTGAAGATGTTTTTTTTCAAACAAATACACTTAAGTGTTTTGTTTAAGATGAGGTAGCTGAAGATGCCGTCTCACAAAAAAAGTTATGATAAAAATGTTTTCTATAATAATTCAAGTTTTATAACAATTCATATTCTTCTAAAACAATAACAATTCTGCAGGTGTAATAACAAGAGAAATTATCTTTTCTTTGCCAGCTCTTTAATGGGATCTATACCATCCACTTGAACAGGTGTTCAAGGTTCTAGGTTTAATGTCTCCTCCAATGGATAGCACCAGATACTGCAACACTCCCCCCACCAGTAATGCAGTTGAGTGTGAGCTCAAGTCACCAACATGGGGCTTGCACCCACAACATTCTACCAACAGCTGGTGCAGAGAAGGGTGTTGTTTGAGATATACCAAAACAAAATGTGCAGCTTTCAGATTCCTAGAATTATGAAGGTCAATATCTTTCAGCATTTATTGCTGTTATAGGTACTTGCTACAGAAATGAAAAAAATGAAAGATTTAAGGGATCACCTAAACAATAGAGCAGTCTTCTTTCTTCCAGGCAACATACCTTTTTCACTGTTCACTATAGTCTCTCTTGAGCCCTTAACATAATTGCCCTTAACACTTCTTGTTGTGAACCCAGGGCACAGGGCTCTTTTATTCAACAAACCAGGCATCCGTTAGAGAATTGCTAATGATGCAGAGTGCCAGAATCTCGATTAAATCTGAAACAACAAACCTTCCCCACGAGAGCCACAGATTGAGTCTCAATTAATAAGAGCAAGCCTGGGAACCAAGTTTTTCTGGCCAATTGTGATCTAGCAGAATAATCCTCTGATCTATTGCTATTTTTAAGTTTCTATAACATCAAATTGTCATTTGAAAAGCACCGTGGAGGAAAAGGAAGCAAAACCATTAGTTTCCCAAACAAAGAACAGATGATTCTTCTAAGCATAAAATCCCTTTGAAAAGATGTCACTTTTGAAATGTTGTGCACCCCCAACATTGCATTGGACTGAAGTGTTAGCCGATTGAACTCACAACCTTGTGACCCAGAGGCAAGAGAGTTACCAATTCATCCTGGCTAACCCCTAACTCAGTTTGTATCCCCAGCTACATTGGTTTTATTACAGAGTGGTGTGGCGTGGCATCAGAATCCTCCAATCTGTCAGTTTGCTATTTCAGCCAGTACCCTATCTGTTCAAGAGGAGATCATAACATTAGAATAACCACCCATTTAAAAAACACAGGTTCTCAGACCCAATATTATACTGACAGTAAAATCAAAATGTATTTTGATATGGTTTGATTGATACAGATCAAACAACGACCACAAATTGCATTATTCAATGCCTTTCCCATTGGGAAGACTTCTGAAGGCACTGGATAGTCAAGGTTTGCAAAAAAGCTGAGGAATGGAATCAAGAGGGTTGTGGACCAAAGGGAATGGAGATGAGAGGATGACCCAAGGCATGGTCTAAGGCTTCTAAGATCATGTCTTTAATTATCAATTGATTCCTTATTTTCTAACTGTTTTAGCTGGAAGACTAAATGTGTTTTACAGTTGCAGTATTCTATTGTATTTTAATTTCTATTAATAAATTCATCTCAAAGAGTAGTCACCACAGATGAAAAGAACTTTTCAGCCTTAAACCGAGATGAAACATGATCTTAAACATGAGCTGGAAAGTAGTTTCAGTTGAGCTTAGGCAAACTCTCAAATAGCTCTGTTTGGTTCCAAAATATCTTATTATTCGGGCTTTGAAACAATGAAACTGAGACTCCACAGGAAAGCAAACCTGCAGAGATGGACTTCTGTTAAAAACAATATGTGTTTGGAATCTGTTTTGAGAGTCACTCAGAACTGATTTTACAGCACAATTGTGTCATTTGAGTCTAACCATTTGTAAATTGTGTCAAGTGTCAGAATTCTCTGTGAATTAAATTATATCTATCTTACAATGCAATCTGTACAATACATCACCTCCAAGTTCGATTACTCGAAAGCCCCGCCAACAATCTCTACAGCTTATTATTATTATATTACAGCTCCTTCCCACAAAGTCTCCTTTCTATTCATAACTCTGCCCTGTAACAGACTTTTCCAGCCCATCAACTCTATGCTCACTCAGCTCCACTGGCTCCCATCCTCCAGTGGATCAAATTCAAGATCCTTGTCCTCAGCTTCAAATGCTTTCTTAGCACTGTCCAACTATCTCTGCAACCTCCCATGACCCTGTTACCAGACCTACCTTGTGGCTATTTAAGGAAACCTGGTGTATGTAAAATAATTGATGTGTTGCCTATAATAATAGTCCCTATGCTTGCCAGTAATTGTAAAGTGCTTTGATATGTATTAATGTACTAAGGCATAATAAAATTCCATGGTCTTTCTTTCAGTCTCCTGGTCTGTGCTGTAATATCAATTTTCAGAAATGGCTGGGAGTGCAATGAGCACATCCACTTCCTGTAAAACACTTATTATTGTTAACTTGGATGAGCTGTGTGTTTAGTGAACACACAGATGTGTGACAATAATCCAGAATATTGGACACAAGAGAGACCACGAAATCAGGTGGGAGTCTAGAAAAGAAACACTACTCATGGAAAGACTGGGAGGAGGGGAATGAGAACCGATACCTGAAGAGAGAGTAAAATGTGTGTTGGCTCAGTAAGATTTGTGCTCGATTTCAATTTATTAACAGGCATCACTCGGAGTGGGCTCACTGCTTTGGCAATCACCAGGCTACAACAGAGATCAGTTTAAGCATCCTCATGAAGATTGGATCACAAAATCATTCATAAACCAGAAGGTCCCAAACTCCCAAACCATCTTTTTTTTCCCCCGTAATCTCATTTACAGCACAGAGCATCTGGGAGAGAGACTCTTATGTGGGCAGTCAGAAATTTGGCTTCTGTGAAGGTTATGCTTTGGATAATTCCATCTGGGTTATTTCCAAGTTTATCAGGAATCTCCATCTGAATGAAAGAGCAAGGTGAGGTACATTGCTGAACACTAGCAATGCTAGCCTTCTGCTGATTGCTTGGTGATTGCAAATAAACTATGAACACATATATGGACTACTACCATTGATGGTGGAACTGGTTCAAAAGGGCACATTTTCCTTATAGGAAAAAAAACTATTGGGAAATAGAGAAATTAGGAAATTCTGTATTTTTCCACAATCAATGTGTGACAATGTGTGGTTTCTGCAGGTTTGAGACATCTGTCTGCCCAAAATAAATCTGTTTTATGATGGATACATCTCAGCATTAAAGCCTTCTTTTAAGGAGCCACAAGATAAAACTCATAAAACACAACATAAAAATGGACATGATTAGAAATGAATAATGTGATCCACAAGGCCAGTCCCCAAACAAAAAATGAAAAAGCAATTCTACACCATCCTCTCTCGTATACACCTGAATCAATATTTTCACCAAATAATTTCCAGTTGTTATTTAAATTCCTCTTGAATTTGTTGACACAATTTGTCTCCACCACCTCCCTAGGAAGTCAATTCAACATTCTTAGTGTAATCCAATTAAAATATGAAATGCCTGTTCACCTTCCTCCTGAGCTTGATACAGTGTGTACCCAGTCACAGCGTTTTTGTTAGTCTCATATGTCGTTTCGAATTTGATAAAACTACATTTGGGGTTTTTCACACACCTTATCATTGTAACATAGTAGACTGCACGGCATTGGACCCTGTACCTTTACATTGATCTACAGGGTATCTTGGAGAGGTGTTTGATGTTGATCCTAGAATTTCTCCCCTGCAATGTTATGCTTTGTCCCATCTCCACTAACCAGCAAGAATATAAGAACATAAGAACATAAGAATTAGGAGCAGGAGTAGGCTATTCGGCCCTTCGAGCCTGCTCCGCCATTCAATAAGATCATGGCTGATCTTCTCACCTAACTCTAATTGCATGCCCTATCCCCATATCCCCAAATCCCTCTATTTTTCAAAAATCTATCAGTCTCAGCCTTGAAAATATTCAAGGATTGAACATCTACAGCCTTCTGGGATAGTGAATTCCATAAATTCACTACCCTCTGAGTGAAGAAATGTTTCCTCAACTCTGTTCTAAAAGGCTGACCCTTAATTTTAAGACTGTGACCCCTGGTTATAGATTCTCCTACCAGGGGAAACAGTCCCTCAGTGTCTACTTTATCTAGCCCTTTAAGAATCTTATATGTTTCAATAAGATCTCTCCTAATTCTTCTGTACTCCAGAGAATACAGCCCTAGTTTATTCAACCTATCCTCATAGGTCAGTCCCCTCATCCCAGGAACTAACCTAGTGAATCTACGCTGCACCCCCTCTAAGACAAGTATGCCCTTTTTTAAAATAAGGAGACCGAAACTGCATACAATACTCTAGGTGCGGTCTCACCAAAGCCCTATACAGTTGCAGCAAGACTTCCCTACAACTGACATCAGACTAACTGGTCTATAGTTCCCCATGTTTTCTCTCCCACCCTTCTTAAATAGTGGAGTTACGTTTGCAATCTTCCAATCAATGGGGACTTTTCCAGTATCCAGAGAATTTTGGAAGATTATAGACATGCCATCCACTATCTCAGTAGCCACCTCCTTTAAAATTCTAATATCTTCGTCAAGATCAGGAAATGGATTCTGCCTTTTCATTCCATAAAGTGATTTTGAAACCATTAACCTAAACATAATTTTTATGATGCTTTAATTGTGTTTTCTGACAAGATAACACTGAGAATCTGAGCACGAGTTGGGAAGCAGACCAGAACTTCAATCCAATAATTTATTATCTCCTTCAACTCTTAAAGATGATGTTTTTCAGAACTTCTTTAGAACGACAACACAAGAAAATAACATTCCACACAGAATTCAGTTTATGGCATTACGTTCCTGCAAATTATTGTCACTATAAGCAAAAATCTCTACAAATAAATATTTCTCATTAACACAATATCTATTCCTCAAGTACCGACAAAGAGGCACAGTCTCTCTCAGACCCACGGGAGCAATACACACATGACTGATCATGACAAGAAAGATGGGAGAAAGTATTGAAGGTGCCACAGCATAAAAGGTTATGGAGAAACTAGGATATGGAGAAACTTTGAGGACAACATGTGTTAGGCATTGTACAAATGTCTCCATATGGCTTGGTGACTGAATTAATCATAATGCAAGATATGTGAAGAAGGATGAAGTACATTGATAGTCTTAGACTAAGCTAATGATTCTTTGAACATGAAGATTTAAGTAAGATGTAAACTGCACCTTCTTCAGTGGAATAACTGACTGCAGAAAGACAGATCTTGAAAAACTCAGGTTGACCGATGTTGTACTAATGAAAAGCTACATTTTTCAATATCTGCAGTAATAAATAGAGACATAACTCAATATTTTTAATTGAGCAGTGCCGCATGCAGCATTATACCCTAAGTATGTTAAATATGATCATTAAACAGTTAAATTCACAAATGACTGGTGAGTCGCTGAGACGCTCTGTGATAACACTGAATAGGAAACTCCACTTGACCTTTAATCCTCTTTAATTCCATTGCGAAATATCCATGAAAAATTCAGACTTCCATATTCATTACTACTCAATTAAAGTGTTCAATTTTTCAGCAAAGTTTCTTGACACAGCCCATATTAGGATGCACTAATATGAGCTGATGTGATTAAAGAATTAACATGTTCATAAGACGGCTCACACTGAACAACGTTGAATTAACAAAAGCACAGCCCTTTAAAATATACTGAAAGAAAAGATTGGGTTATGTGATAAGGAAGTCCATTTGGTCAGGTTAATAAATATTAGTCTCCTTCAAAATTAGTTGGCAGCATAGGAAGGAGGAGGAAGCTGTAAATCAAACAAGCAAACAAGGGTGCCGAGAGAAATCTAATCAATGATCCATCCGGTCCTTCCTGGTACTGAGAATATAGTCAGACTCCTTGTGACCAGTGGTGGTGGAATCAAAATCATACCCAATCAACTACTGTGTCAAAAATAGTTACAGTTCTAATTACAGATAGACGCTAAAGAGGATGAGTTATATAATCTTAGAAGCATGTTGTTGGTTCGGTGGGGGAGGGAAGATTGCAGAGGGAAAATATATTTGTTTTTACAAAATGATTTCATTGATAGAATCTCAGTAGTAGAGCTTTATCCCTCTCTTTATTCACCCAATTTCAGTAGCTGTGGCAAACAAACACACACACACACACACAGTTCAGTCTGATCAAACAACGTGCTTTAATCTCAATCTCATCAATCAATTCTGGTACCCATCTTCTATTTATCTTCGATCTTCTGTATATAAACTAATAAAACAACAATATGTGTCTGCGCTTCAAGAAGGATCTCAATAACCATTAGGCATAGAGACATGATTTTGTACCTCATCGGAAAGGTTTTCCATCTGAGAGTGACTTGGGTATATTTGTTTTCGGGCATCTCCCATCATCCATGAGTTATTTTCAGTTTTGCGCTTTTTTGCTGTAGTTACACCCGGTGGCAGCCGAGTCAGAGTGCGCCGTGGCATCATGCATCAGAGAGCACCTACGTATGTACGCACACACACTGCAATTACACCTAGAGGCCGCACCAGCTGTCCTTGGTGTCTATGGCATCCTGTGTCACAGAGCACGCACGTGGCCAAACAGCGGGAACAAAATAAAGAACAAAGACGAAGCTAAGCCGCGGCAACAACAAAATTACATATTAAAAGCGCCGAGCCCTCCCTCATTTCTAGAAACAACTCCTACTATCCAAGCTCATTTAATGTTGTACCTTTAGATGCAACTGAGGGAGAAAATATTTACATCCATGAGTCTGAGCTGGACACAACTACAGACCACAGAGATGTGAGGCAGCAGTGTAATGGTGCTGCACAATCCAAGTTCCAGTTCCTCTCTAAGGCCATCTTTAAATAACCCTTTAAAATTGGTATCAAACACAAATGTGAACAATGTTCTCTGATGTCCAAATATAAACCGGCACTCTTGTGTAAAATGATGATTTATACAGAATTCAAAAATCTGTGATTGTATTATGTATTATTGTGCCTCTCGTGCAGGATGCATTTCGCAAAATACTTTGAACAATGAACCCACACCTGGCAATAAACTAAAATATAATGTTTAAAGTAGCAAACATAAATATTTGGTACTAATAATTTCTAACTTCCTGTACAGGTATTCAAAAAACTGAACCAAAACCTGACATTTTGGATCAATTTTTACAAATTCATTGTGTTAATTTGAGGTTTGATCCTACAATTAGTGACAGTATTCCATTATTCCCAAAACTGAATGGGGTTTCTAACTTCACTCCAGTGAAATGCCACAGCTGTCAATCACAGTGATTTATCACACATCATATTCCCAAGACACTTTTTTCCCAGAGAAAAGGAGAATTCAAAATGTCATCAGTATTCTGGATGAGTAGGGTGGATATATGCGATTAAAGAGAAAATCATTTTTAGGTCTTCATTGATCCAAGCTAGACATCTATAATCTTCACAGCCATTCAAACAAGGCAGGTGCTGACCCCCAAATCAATGAGTCAGAAGATAACTCTTCTTGGTTTCCATAAATACCAATATTGTAGCAACAACATTTTTACTTTTAGTGGAGCATGCCTGTCAATGCGCAAAGGATCCATATTGAACACCATCTGACTGACATGCTTAATTGAATAGCCACGTCACAGCTTTTTCTTTGAAAAAAAATCCTCTCCCCATATTAAAATCAGCACAGGAAATCAGTAGGTTGACTTACAAAATACACAGTCACTGTACTCTGCAGTAAACATTGTGAAGTGTTTTGAGATTTCAACAATTTGGTAAGGAGTTATATTTACAAGAATTATTAATATGATTACAATACAAATTTTTACATTGATATAGTTCCTTTCCTGTTGGAAAAATGACCCAAAGAGCTTGGCACTGCAGGCTGGGCAAGTAAACTGGGTAATAGGACAAATGGCTGAATAGGATAAATGGCTGAAGGCATCTCAATATCAAAGAGATATTATTAATAATAATCTTTTACATTTGTTTCTGGCCACATGCTCTTGAACACTTTTCAAACAGTTTTTTCCAATGAGCACTTCTTCAATTATCTTACCCTACCCTAAGCTTGCAACCTCCTCAAGCTCTACTGACTCTCAAGCTCCCTTCTTCCCTCGGCAGGTTCACAACAATTCAGCCTATCTATCCCCACTTTCTGGAACTCAATCCCAGAGTCCCTTAGATTTGCTCCCTTCCTCACCACTTCCAAGGTCCATCTCAACTACCCTCAACTCAGGTGTGCACTTTGGGGATTTACTGCTTAGTGTAGTGACTGTCTACTTTTACATTTGTATAGAGTCTTTCATGTCGGGAAGATGCTCAAGGCTCTTCACAGGACTGTTGAGAGCATTCCTCCTGACCTGAAATATAAACCTGTTGTTGTTAGTAATTGTGATCTTCCTTAACCAATTGTTTTAAAATGTTACATTTTAACTTGATTGACCTGTAGAAAACAACAATTTTGCCAACTCATATATCCTATTTTGCCCAATCACAAAAATGTTTGCCATTTTGTGATATGGAAATTATTATTTTTATCTTATGCCATTTATTCATTTAAAAATTGAACTAGAAACTCAGTTAAAATCACACAAAAAAATCAGATTACAAAGTGGAGTAAATCAGCAACGTGCATAACATGTGGCATTGAAATATTTATAAAAATACACATGCAGAAGATGTACATCACGGCAAACAACAAAAAAGTTCAATGCAAATCTTGCAAGCATTCATGTGAATGTTTTGAATTGTAGAAAAATGAGGGACCTTTATAAACTGTGCATTGTACTGAACAGCTTTTAACGAATGCAAACTTTCTGTTCAGTAATTTTATAAAGCTCAAATGTATAGTTTAGAGAAAAGAGATACAGTCACAGTGTATACAGTGGTCTGTTATTTGATGAACCAGTTAATTCAATCAGTCTCATGAATTTTCTGACAGAACTGGCATGCTATCCATTCATATTTGGAATTTCTCATTATATAAAGATCATGCAATACCATACAGTAAATAATCCATGTACTGTAACTAAAAGGCCCAAAACTAAATGGGCTCTAATTTAATTTACTTCAATGATGTAGAAAGATCAGCTGATATCTCACGTTGAAAAACAAATTTTTACTGAAGAAAAATAAAATTTCCGTCAGAAAACTGCTATATTTCTGCATTAGAAATGCAGTTATATTCCAGTAGCAAGATGGACCAGTCAGTGGATGAATAACATTTAAAAATACATTACATTTACCTCCATCGTACGGCAAACTTCATTGCATTAAAACAGACACAAAGCTCATTCTCAGCTAAGCACACCTTTCCTCATTACTGAAGCTGCAACAAACTTTTCAATATAAAACATTTATTGTATAGATCATTTTAATTGTATAGACATAGTAAATTCAGGCTCCTTGACAGTACATTGAACGTAGGATTTGTGAGACCAAATTGGATTATGGCAGAAATCGTAGACACTGAAACTCACTTCAGTAAACTACTCTAATGTTTTGGTGTTGCTGTGTTTCCACTTCTTTGGGGGATTTGGGGGGATTATGCTCTGTGCTATATGCCATATAAAGTCTTTATGTGACCTGAAGTATAGTAATGCTATAAAGGGAAGTGTAAAATAATCCCACACAAACCCTAGAGAAAAATGTCCATGATAAATAATTCCATCTATCTGCTCTCTAGGTTAGCTATTTTAACTGTTTTGGTTAACCCATATGATTTAATTTGAATTGAAAGATATGAATCTGTTCCAGAATTGAAGAAATACAGTCAGGATATCTACACGATTCTGAATGAGCCGTACAAGTCATTTATGCCAACAGTACAGGATTTGCTACAGCAGTATTTTAACATTCTGCAGCAACCTGAAAATCTGCAGCAACCCCAGCAATAAAACTTATCACATTGCCTCTCCTGCCTGTATAATTGTCTTGCTGGCACAGATTTTCCCTGGAGCCTGTCCCATCTGTACAAAGATAGCCATGACTCGAAAATTCGAGTTACTGCAGCGTACATCAATTAGTTTATGGGGAACTTGTGACTTGCCTGCTGGTATGCCAATACACTTTCTCCAGTCTTTCTACACTCTTAAAACGACAATCAAGGGTAATTTCATGAGAAATATAGCCTTGGTATCCAAGTCCATAAGAGCATTTAAAAGATAATTGGATTAACACTTGATATTAAAGTGGAAGAGCAGTAGAATAAGATTACAGTGACAAAGCTATAAACTTTCTACAATTCTATGATAGTCATCTGCGGTGCAACAGCAGAATGTGGTCATACCCTGTGATATCAGTTTGCCTAGTATGTGGTGGAAGGCAGAAAAATGTCTGACCTGTTCCATAAATAAATTCCCCACTCTCCAATTGTGTTGTGCAGATTGGACTGCTATTGTTACGACAACAGAGGGAAGAAGCACTTGATATTACATTTATGGAGCAACCTGCAAGGTTATGTGCGCATCAGTATGAAGTCTAAAGTGTACGCATGAATCAATCTGATAAAACGATTGACCATACTGCCGTATTGTTTATTTGATTTAAACTAATTTAATATACGTATGCATCTTTTTGGACGTCATCCTTTGGTGAGTTTTTAATCTCAATAACTTGAAGAAAACGTGACAAAGCAGCACAACTATTCGTTCAAATAGGACTATTCTGATATGGTTAATTGCATGTGTTAAAATTAAAAGCCACCATGCAGCAATAGTCACCAAATCATCAAAGCTTGCTGCCTTCCCACAGCTCTTTAGCATCTGAGGAAATTGGATTTTTGACAATTTTTAATGAGATCTGAGACACAATAAAGAAAAAGATGGGCCCCTTTAAAGGATATTTTTTTGACCAACATCTGCATAATGACCAGCTTTGCATGTCTAAGACATAGTAATTAAGGATGTGCAGCTGATACTTCTTCAGAATTTCCTAAGTGGTACAATTCGTCAATATTTCTTGTGGATCTTTTGACATCTTCAGCATGTTTTATTGATTGCGATAAATTTTACGTACAAGATAAATATGCATTTGGCAAGCATTCTTAAAACACCATAGCTGATGAATATTTTACAACAAATTAATTACATGCTGTAAATTATAAAATGCTGGTGTTTATTATTATAAAGAGATGTTGGGAGTTTTGAAACCAGGATAGAAATAATTTGGATTAAATCACAGCATTTAAAACTACAATAAGCTAAATGCTGATATTCAAACTTTGAGAACAATCAACCCAACTGAAATACAGTGCTCTATCACATCACAAGGACATTTCACCATTTAGTGGAGAGTTTGTGGATCTGGGACTGAAAGCAATAGAAAAACAAAGTGGTGGCCTAAAGGGGGTGGGGGGGCAGAACTTCATTGATTAATAGTAATGCATTCTAGCTGCAAAGCAGCAAATTAGAGGACAACACCAACTTGCATTTATTTAGCGTCCTTCACTTGAGATAATCCTTTGGGCGCTTCATAAAGACAAAGCAAGTCACTGAGGAAGTTAGAAGGGGGAGGAGACAATAGGATTAGTTGAAGGAGTAGGTTTTTAGATTAAATTTAAAGCCAGATAGACAGAGATACAGAGGGGAAGGATGCAGTATTGGAGGTGCCCCGTTTTTACTGAGCTGGTAAGCCAAGCTCTCATCTACCTCTTTTTGTTAAAAGATTCAATGGCATTTAAAGGAGACTTCCAGGGGTTAGGGGTAGAACAACTGAAGGCTCAATAAGACTTCAGATTGGTCACCTATTCACAATTAATTGATGTACAAGCAGTTGTCCTTTCATGAATGTTGAAGACAGAATCAAAGGGGTTTTCTCTGGTACATACAAAGTGATAAATATTATCTAAATTGACCCGAAGGTTTCATCAATTTGTGGCACTGTGTGTTGATGCTGTTGTGCCACCGAGCTGTGGGTTATTGCCGTGGTTTACATAGCCATGAAGTTAGCTGACAGAAGCAACCTTCCAGCTGCTGGAAGCACTTTGTGAATAGGATCACTATGTCTGCAGCACAACAGAGCACTTCATATAAGAAGCTTGTCTGCAGATTCCTCCTTTGGTCTCTAGAATACACTGACATACCACTGCAAGTAAATCACAAGATCATAACAGAATTTTGGATGAAGAAGGTCCTTCCTCATTTGATCTCAATCCTTCCATCGTACCCAGCCTACTGCCTTCCCATTACCAAATTAAGCTATTTCTTAATTCAATCCAATATACTGGCCTCAGCTATCCTTCCTGGTAACTCTTTCTTGAATACCCAATGACAATTTTAAAAATCTTTCATAGTCACTATAATTCCTAAACAAAAGAAAACCTGAAGGACAAAGACAAGCAGAGTTTTGTCTCTCTGACTCTAAAAAGTTCCATTCACACCAAGGTGCGATGAACATGGTAACAGAAATGCTGCTGTAAGCAAAACACAATGTTATTGTTGATGTTCATCCTCTCTCTCTCCAGATTGAAAAGCTATTTAAAGTAAATTAAATGCACAAATGGCTACCATTTTTTAATCATCCTTGGGACGTTCTCCCGATGTGAAAGATGCTATATAAATTGAATTTGTTGTTGGCTAAAATTCAAAGAACAAGCGTAGGTTTGTGGGGTGCAAATGGGCTTTGGAAACCCTGATCTCCCTTCTGGTAACTTTTCTATTTTTATTTTAGGTTATTCCTTTTATTTACCCCTTTAGATGCTCTATTATCTATATGTATGATATTATTCTTAATACTGTACAACAACAACTTGCATTTCTTCATGTGGGGCAGCAATGCGGAGCATTAATAGATTGTTAATTACATTAACTAATAACAATAATGATTATTCATAATAATCTTAATACAACAACAACTTGCATTTCTTCATGTGGGGCAGCGACTTGGGAGTATTAATAGATTATTAATTACTTTATAATTGAAAACGAAAATGCCAGAATACCTGAAGGAAAACATTACATGCTACGAGGACTTAAGAGGAGAATTTCAGGTGCAGCTTAAATTGGTAGCCACCTTGAATAGCAAATGGGCTATGATGGATCTTTGAGAAACATGAAGTCAGACAATTATAATAAAATCATGATATGTTCTGTGTAAAGAAATATTTTATGATATAAAATACATTTAATCCAAACAACAACAAACAAGATTACATTTGCATAGCATCTTTCATGTCGGAAGGACGTCCCAAGGTGTTGGGACAGTTGCTGTTTTGAACCCGAGCTGGGGTCGGAATGGGAGAGGATGGAGGGAAGGTGGGGGTGGCGGGGGCGGGGGGGTGATTGATGGCACAGTCGAAGAGGAGGGTCTTGAGACAAGACTTGATGGAGCCTAGTGAGGGGGCGAGGCGGAGGAATTACAGGATGTAATGGGTGATGGGAAGCCAGTGGAGTCGGGTACGAAGGGGGTGATAGGGTTGCGGAGTTTGGTGCAGGAGAGGACACTGGCTGCAGAGGTCTGGATAAAATTGAGCTTTATAACCTTGTACTTGTGCTTTTTGAACTGGATGCCTTGACAATGAAAGTCTTGATATGAGTTTACTTACTCTATCCCATTCAGGATCCTCTGAACATATTGAAGGCACCCCACAGATGTCTCTATTCAAGGCTGAAAAGCCCCAATTAATCTAGTTGATCCTTATAGATCATATCTCATACACCGGAGATCAGGCTCATTGCTCTTCTGTGCACTGGCCTAGGGGTAATACTTTACGCTTAATTAAAAATGATGTGTTGCCAGCACTATATATAAGATAGCTGCAACACGTAATGAACAAAGATCTGGTTCAATCATTCTTAATATTGCTGTCCATTAACCCCTATGGAAAGTATACAACGGCTCCCACTCCCCTGCCCAGCACACCCCCCATGCACCCAATTGAATAGCCTTCCCATTCCAAGATTATTGATGAAAAATAGCCATTTGAGCAAACTACCAGAGGACTACGCAGACTCATGGATTTGTATTCCAGTAATAAATACTTTCAGCACAGGAGGATGAGGATGGGACGCAAGTTTTACTGACCTCTGTTTTCTAAAGCTTCTTTTTTTTTGCATAAGCCCGTGATAAACAAATTCAATTCCTGGCTTTCTGCATCGCTTCCAAAGGGTTATTGGCAAGATACAACTAAGGCATGCAAGAATTATTATGGCAGAATCTAATCATTTAAATAAACTTACTTCATGGAGAACACAAGGTGACACTTTGTGGGCACTGATACAATCTCCACTTATTTATTCACTTTCAATGCCTGCCCAACAACCTGCTCTCACTGTGTCAATGAGCTAAATCTCAGTTTATTAATATCTAAAGTTACACAATGCTTTTCAATTCAAGCTAATGAAGACTTAACATTTTTCCATAATAGAGGATATTAAGCAACAGTTCAACTTAAGAAATGTAAGAAACCTAAGCAAACCAATCTAAAGTTGGCAGCATGTTCAATTTCTTAAATGAGTTCAAATGATTTAACTCTTTATTTAACAATTGTGTCCAAGTTTGCAAAGTACAACACAGACAGAATTAAATACTGCAGTATAAGATTTGCAAGGAATACAATCAAAGTCTTAAAAATGCTCAGAGTCACAGATAATGTAGAAGTAAACAGGTTAATCAACTTACACATGGACCACAGGAGAACTGGGGGTACGATCACTAAACTAAAAAGCCTCAAGTGAACCTGGAGGAATCCCCTCAACTCACCCACCGACACACCAGAAGCAACAGTAATTTGGCTACCAGTAAACCACATTAATGTTTAACTTCTTTGAAAGTGGACGGATATCTTATTAAGAACAGGGTAAAGGATTACAATTTTTTTGCAACAGTTGAAACTATGAAACATGATCGTTCCTGTCCTGTAGGAACCACAAAAATGTCGACTGTGATGCTCAACTGGCCTGTGTTTGGATAATAATAGTTTATTTTTTTAAAAGACTGATTGATATTGTTCCACTAGATTTCCAGCGCAAAGGAAGAAAGACAGAAATGTCATAGTTTCATTATGTTGGAAACTTAACCTGTGGTTAATCACCTAACTCAGGAGATTAAATAAGCAGCATAGAGTCCACGATGAGGCAAACTCTACATGGTCTGTGAAGCATGAACAGAACTAATCTTTTCTGATTATATTTTCCAATGGTTCTTCTGTCCTTAATAACAAAGATGCAAATTGACAATTCACGTCCTCAATACTTCATGAATCGAACAGTATACAGTAAAAGACTTCAATGACACCGTCACACCAAGTGAATCTGTTCAATATGAATTGGTTTATGTGGAATTCTATTTCAAGAAAAGTCATTCTACATTGGTTTCCTGTGCAATTCGACGTTCTTCTAAACTTTATTCAAATACATTTCTATGCACGTGAAGCTGTTTCAAGACAGAGAAACAGGTAAAGATCCTGAATCAAAGAGTGACGTCATTTGCCATCTCTGAAAAACAATATGATTTGCTTTCATTGAAATGACGCTATGACCAGCAAATTAGTTTGAGCCTTTAACAAATGAAGACTAATGTTCAGTAGCAAAATAGGTGCCAAATGCAGCACAATAATTCTTATGCAATCCCAGTTATCTCTGATTTCTCACTATCAACAAAACAAGGTGACTGTTACTCAAAAAGCCAACTGCAGCCAAGAACAATAGCAGTCATAAACAAGCAACAAATCAATATAAATGCAGCAAAGCAAAAAGTTTAACCAGTTGTCCAACATAGTGAGACTATTTACCATTATTTCGCAACAGGTTCATGTGATTGGCCCCAAACTAATTCTATTTCAAGAAATCTTGCCCTCAGGAAACTCAACCTCCTATAATTCATTTTTAACAATGCATGAAGAACAAACAAGGTGAAGACTTGGAGTGCTAAAATCCCATCTAACTGCAAGACTTGTGACCACTATTTTGTTTGTAGAATGCACGTAATGCTGAGAATGCCACTGTGCAACACTTTCCTCCTGTGAAACAATTAAGCACCTCAAAGGAGGTCATTCCATTGCCTTGACAGTCCTGACTGGGTGTGGAGTCAGATTTGCTGAAAGTCTGACCGCTGATGATCGTGTGGGCTGGGGAGAAAGGATGAAGCAAGTACCGGGTTAGAATGATTTCAAGAGATCAAAGAGGTAAAGTGGAGCAAGACCATGGATTCTGAACGAGGATCTTGAACAGGGATAGGGGAGCCAATGGAGCTCTGTAAGCAAAGATGGATTGATAAGAGATGTTAGGCTTGCAGAATCTAATGCAAGAAAGACTATAATACATTTAATTTACAATGCATGATGGTCGCTTTGTAAAAAAAAATGAAATCTTGATCTTAAAATTTATAGTAAAATGATTTAAATGTCATTAAAAATAAGAAACAAAAGCACACAAAGATAGTACTGTATCAACCTGCACCTGCAAGTCAGGAAGTGAATAATGCAGACAATTATTTTTACAAATGCCTCTCTTTTCAAACAACTAAGCTTTTTGGTGCAGCTGTTAAATTGTATTAAACTGGCACCGGTATGAATAATCAATTAGCAGCTTTACCATCCTCTACCCCCAGACAATGAGACTGAAACAGTGATGGGATAGAATCAGGGGCATAGTGGGCTTGTGTTTAAAGGGCATAAAGTAGCAAGACAAACCACTGGATCAGAGTTTAATCACTGTGTAGGTATGCCTGGGAAAAAACAAAATTACAAAGAAAAGTGATACTCGAAGTGAGGTAAAAGATGAACAATGAGTCATGATCCAAGAGAGAAATAGTGCAGGAGATAAATGGGCAGGTTCCAAGAAAAACTATTACAATATGGAGCCCAATAATATGGAATAGCTGGGTTTGAAGAGAGTGCATCATAATAAGGCTGTAAACAGGAGCAACGACAAGGAATAAGGCAAGGACAAGCACACAAGGAGGGAATTAATTCATTTGAGGCATTACAAGTGGGGACAGAGTTATGACAGGCCTCTGGGTAGTAGGTCAGATTTGGGAAAAAGGTGCAAAGTTATAGTTTCAAGTATCATTTACATAATAAGTCTATATATGTGATATTGCGATGCTCACGTCGAGAGGACGTCATAAAGCGTTTTACAGAATTTACTGCAAAGTGTATTTTGTTAGGTGAAAGCAACACCAAATTTGCAAGTAACAATGTCGCACAAACCATGGAGTGAACAGCCAATTTTATTTGGGGATTTGTTAGCCTGGATACCTGTTATTTTCAAATACTGCCATGGGATCTTTAACGTCCACCTGAACAAGCAGACAAAACCTCGGTTTAACTACTCATGAAGGATGACACCTTCAATAGTGCAACACTCCTCCTGCACTGCAATGGAGTGTCAGCCTAGAGGGTTGAGTTGAAAGGTCCAACATGGGACCTGGACCCATAGCCTACTACCTCAAAGGCAAGAGTGCTGTTAACCGGGCCACGTGCTTTAGACTTGTACTGAGGCAAGATCGAACAGAAATCGACTGAAAATCAAGATAAAAATGCAATCAGTGTAAATGGCAACATAAATAGCAACTCACAACAGAAAAAAAAAGCTACAGGACATAATATCTATGATCCACATATATTATATTGAGTTGTAAGACCACAGCTCACACCCAAGGTCTCAGCAATTCTCAGTTCTTGCAGACTGGAGTGATGTGCCTAGGGTTCTCTGGAAAAACTTTACTTGACACTCTAAGAGCTTTTATTGGTGCCAATAAAAGACACCATTTAGTCTGACACCTTTTTTTTAAAAAAACACGTTTCAACTCCATTATTGGCATCACAGAAATATGACTGAAGAGTGATCAGTCTTAACAAATTATAAAAACCTCAGATTACACTAAAGATGAACACAGGGTTGGGTAATTCCAATTGAAAAACGACTCTCTTTACAAGTTCAAGCAATGGAACAATTGACCTCTTGTGCTATAAACATTCTAGGATTATTTGACAGCGATAACAACCATCTTCAATATGAACTTCCAATGTATACGTCAAAATTAATAAGCTCATTTATTTCTAAAAGTTTATTTTTTCCATTGCACAAGAATGGGACATTTCTTTCAAATGCATCGTTCACTCAGCACATGACCGCAGACTGGCTAATTGCCAAATATTAATCCATTAATTATTATGTACAGTCCAAGAGTTCGGTCAGGATAGAAAAATCAAGTACAATACTTGGTCACACTACAAAAAATGTTTAAAAAATGATTTCACATGCATGTTATTACAGCACTGGGTCAGCTGGTAAACCATCTTGTAGGTTACATGCCTGTCACTCTGTACTTATTTCCTTTTAAAGAAAAGGCAAAGCTAAAGAAAGCAGAGAGATCATGTCTGTAACATTCAAACATTTAAAACATCAATTTCCACCAGTGACCCTATTGCAAAGGTTTGCTTTCACAGCTGCCTCCCTTGTTAAAGTTCATGGAACTGTCTCATCTGTCTCTATTTCAAGCATCACACAGATGGATATCTGCTCCAGGACTTCAAATTCCAGAAAACATTCACAAATGACTTCCATACAGAGCCGTCCTGGTAGAAGATATGTTAATTGCACCATAATGAGAGCATTTTAATTTTTTAACAAACGCTCATTTGAAAGGATTTTTACCACATCAATGCACCTGCACTTGATGCATAACCCATTGAGTGATGAATGCTGCAGCTAAATAATAGCAACAGCAAATGTACACAAAGCCTTAGTCTTGAGCATTTCCTCCAGTGTTTTTAATTGAGAAAGCCTTATGTACTCTCAAAAATCACATAAATATTTTGCCTAATGACCAATTAGTTTGCCCAACAGCCTTTTCTTCTGATTGAATCGCAAGAAATAAAGAATTGACATTTAATAATAATGTCGCCAAATTGCCATCTTATTTCTACGTTTTATAATCACTGGTATTTCAGACTAACAGTTATCCCCTGACTGTCATCAATCAGTGACCAGCTGGCAAAAGGCACATTCCTAGCTGCAAATCTCAATTCTCCAGTTGTCACCCCCCCCCCACCACACACCCAAAGGAATCTCGTACTTCCTCATGGGGGCTTCATCCATCTCCAATCTGAAAATAGATGCAAATAAAATCAGCAACAAAAAGAAATACTGAAATAGGAATGTTCAAGGTAATGGAGAGCTATCTTCCAGCAACCATCAGGGTAAGATTCATGGGGCATCTGTCTTGTTGCAGCTGCTTGTGCCTCACCAGGCTGTTATGCCATTTAACTCACACGAAAAAATGTCTTTCTATAATAAGAATCTGTGGTGAATGCCACGGGTCATAGTGCAGCACCATCAAGAATGCAAAGGGTAGGAGAAAATAACGCTAAATGAGGCCAAGGACGTCTTGTTTTAAAAAAAAAAATTGGGTTGTCTATAGATTGCAGAAGGAATGGAAGATTGAGAGACAAGAACCTCTGCAGGCTTAAGATTCTGCAAAAGAACGAGTTTGGAATGATAAACGTTCGCTGATACTTTCTAGAAATATACAAAATAGCAATTGACAAAGAAAGACAACAACAATAAAATTCCATTTGCAGTGCCTTGGGTCCAAGGCACTGAACACAGAGGCCAGTACACCATGCACCATGGAGGACTAGTAGGGTTGGGATGAGGGAGGGCAGAAAGGTTGGCATGGCAGCTGAAGGCACAGTCAAAAAGGAGGGTTTTGAGTCAGGCCTTGAAGGAAGCAAGGGAGGCAGCAAGGCAAACGGATTGTGGGATGGAGTTCCAAAGCTTGGGGGCAGAGAGGCTGAAAGCTGGCCCCTGATGGTACAACAACAACAACTTCGATTTATATAGCTCCCTCCACGCCGGACGGCATCTCAGAGCGTGTAAAATGGTAGGGATGATCGGGCGGGAGACATGGAGCAGGCTAGAGCCTGCTGCCTGTAGGGGGCGGACAGGTTGGTAGTGGGGTCAGCAGTTCAGAGAGGTGAGAGGGGGCAAGACCGTGAAGGGCCTTGAAAATGATGGCAAGCATTTTGAATTCTATCCTCTGAAGGATAGGGAGCCAGTGGAGCCAGGCGAGGGTGGGGGTGATGAGGTCATGAAGCGGGGTGCAGGAGAGGACATGAGCTGCAGAGTTTTGGATGATCTGCAGCTTGTGGAGGGGAGGCCGACAAGGAAGGAGTTTCCATAGTCAAGCCTTGAGGTGACAAATGCGTGTATGAGGGTTTCGGTGGCCTGAGGGGTGAGGCAGTGCAGAGATGGGCAATGTTGCAGAGGTGGTGGAAGGCAGTACTGGTCATATAATAATAATCCTTGCATTTCATGTAGCACTTTTCACATATTCTAGATGTCTCAAAGCACTTCACAGAATATGCTGTAAAGTGAATTGATTGTATATTTATGAGCAAAACACAGCAGCCAATTGTGTACAGCAGTGTCCCACAAACAGTTGTGGATAGAAGTGACCAATTTTTTTTAAAAATTCTTGAGGGATTATTATCAGGCATATGGATTAAGGAAACTTTCACCCTACCGGGAATCAAACCCAGGTCTCATTTGCGAGGCGAGTGCTCTCACCACTGAGCTACAGGACTCCATGGCACAGATATGGGGGAGAAAGGACAAGTTGAGGGTTGAACAAGACACCTAGGTTCTTGACTGGCTCGGTGAGGTGGAGTGAATGCTGGATGCTCCGTAGATGCTGATGCTCCCAACGCCTGAGGTGCGGAGCCGCTGCCGTGAGCCAATCACGAGGGCCTCAGTCTTGATGACATTCAGCTGTAGAAAGTTGTCTCTCATCCAGGACTTGATGTCTGACAGGCAGTCTGTCAGGACAACAGTGGTCCTGGAATCAAAGGTAGAGGCAGAAAGATAGAGTTGGGTGTCATCCGCATACTGGGGTCCGTCGATATGGAAACTTTCCGATTTAGATATATCGATGGGCTCATATCGAGATATACCGAAATATCGAAATTTCCATACTGCGCATGTGCGCGCATTCGGGGTGCGCCCATATTCGGGGCCTATCTCCTCAGGAGGTAAATATCTTTCTCTCTCTGTGTCTATCACTCTCTCCATCTCTGTGTTTTTCTGTCTGTGTCTCTGTGTCTCTCTCATATACCCCCCCATCTCTATCTATCTGTATATTATCACATCTACCCCGTCTCTCTCCCTACCCCTCCCCACCCCCCGCCGTATCTCTCTCCACCCACCTCTACCCCAGACCGTCTCTCTCCCCCCCCACCCCCCCCCCCCCCAGCCGTCTCTCTCTCCACCCACCCACCCCCCAGCCGTCTCTCTCTCCCTCCCCCCCCCACCCCAGCCGTCTCTCTCTCCCTCCCCCACCCCCCCGATGTCCCTCTCCCCCCCGATCCCCCAGCCGTCTCTTTCCCCCCCCACCCACCCCCAGCCGTCTCTCTCCCCCCACCCCAGCCGTCTCTCGCCCCCTAACCCCCCCCAAGCCATCTCTCTCCCCCTCACCCCTCCCCCAGTCTTCTCTCCCCCCCCCAGCCCTTGCATACCTGTATATTGTATTCGAGGACTACGAATACAATATGGCGGCTTTGCACCTCGGTCTGTGCATTGTGTGTAGAGATGAGCATTCTGGGTCTTGTAGTTCAGTGTGCGGCATTCCGATTTTTTACCTCGATATATCGACTTTTCAATATATCAAGATTTTTGAAATGCCTATATCGGCGTATCAATATGAAAATTATATCGGGTTTTAGCGATATATCGCCGGACCCTACCACATACATGTGGAAATTGATCCCATGTCTGCGGATGATGTCACCAAGGGGGAGCACGTAGAGGTTGAAGAGGAGGGGACTGAGAACAGAGCCCTGAGGAACACCGCTCAAGATGGTGTAGGGGCTGGAAGAGAAGCCATTAGTGGAGACGGTTGAGAGATAACAACAACAACAACAAAATTACACTTGTATAGCACCTTTCACATCAAGAGGACGTCCTAAGGCGCTGAAGGTCTGAACCAGTCTAAGGACAGAACCTTGAAGGTTGAGGGAGGAGAAGAGGCAATGGAGGAGGATTGGTCCATGGTGTCAAAGGCAGCAGAGAGATCTAGGAGGACGAGGAGGCAGGAGATGGAGGAGGAGGAGGTGAAGTGAAGGTTGAAGTCGCCGAGGATGAGGAGGTGAACAGAACAGAGGCAGAGGGAAGCTAGGAGGGTGGAGATGTCAGAGTTGTAGGTGGGGGAGGTTTTGGGGGGCAGTGAATGAGGAGGGAAAGATTGGAGGAATGGCAGAGGGTAAGGTGCTTGAATAAGGGGAAAGAACCAGAGGAATAGGAGGATAGAGCAAGTAAGAAATTGGATTTAGGCACAGATAAGATGTATAAGAAGATGTCCACGTTTCAGTGTACTGTTAGAGAAACAGCAGAAAGTTTAGAATGACACTGACACTAACATAATAATGTAAAAAAAAATCAATGGGTGCCATGCCCATATACATTGCTGGCTGTTTTTTCTCAGGTCATGTTAGATGTTTAACATGGTTGGCATTTTGCAGGGGCAGGAAATCTAGGTCAGAGATACTTTGCTTTGGGTTTGGTGGGTTAAGTTTTAAACAAATTAAAAACCATCCCGAGGGTAATCGTACACAAAGCTGAGCTACAGAAGCAAGTCTTCTACAGCACACATTACCACCAATGCTGCATGTGGAGACGTCACCGCTTCTTTTGTTCTAAATGATCTTTTGTGATGCAAAGCCCTACTGGGCTTCCATGTGGAAACACAAGCCCAGAGGGAGTCGGTGCTGTGGTTGAGAAGGAACCCTCCTCACTCACATAAACAAACCACCGGAAAGAAGGGTGAATAAAGGAGCTTTCACGTTGTGCAAAGGTTCATTGATGTCCATCCCTCTCCATGTTTTCTTTTACTTTTCTAGCAGTCCCTTAGTGAGCAGGCAGTTTGTGTTGCTCCCTGCTTGTTTTCTCACCTCGCCCCAGTGAGAGAGAAGCACAGCGTGATCCATACCCCTTGAGACCTGCCACCACAAATGGCCATATGGGTTCAATGTATTATGGATGAGAAGTGGCATGATATGCAGCTGATTCCAAGCCGGCAGCTACGAGGTGGGCTCAGGGGGCGAGCACTAGAAATCATTTTTAAAACAAATTACTTTTACCTTCACTGTATTAATTTTGTGATTTAAGAACAAGGAGCCATTGTACTCATTAATGCAATATTTAATCTACTACCCAGATCTGCATAATTACTAGGAAAAAATCTAAAAAAAATGCAAAGTGCCAATCTGGGCTTTTACCTTTCTTTTAATAAAAAGAGCAACACAATGTCTACAACCTTTTTCCTGCAAGCTCACGTGAATCATGATCCAAAATATTGTACTTTGAAAGTAAATAAGCAGCGTTTTGTAATGCATTTGATGTGATTGAAGACAAAAGCTAATTTCACACTTAAGATATTTTTAAATTTACTTTTCCAACAGACATTTGGTTGAAGATATTCTGTTCACAATCTATTGCAAGGCTGCACTGAAAAGTTTTAAAAATCATACCTTTGCATGCTGTCCCTTTGAAATGTGTCTAGAACTTCTCTAAAAATCTCTGTCATGTTATTTTAGAGCTTGACTGTTGATTGTTTTTCCCTCCAATTGTTTGCCAGCTTTCCCCGCTCTGTCTTGTACCTGCTCATGTCCAATCTTCTGCTCAAAGGCAATGAATGCGAGCACACAACAGAAAATCCTAAATTATTCCATGCCTTTAAACATCGGGAACATTGGATGGCTCAGTTGACAGAAGGTACACTTAAGATGAGATGTTCTTAGCATTCCCCTCAAGTCCACAAGCTCATCTAAGAACCAAAGAATGTTTAAAGTCATATTTCAGAGAATGGTATGATGGCTCCTGAATTCAAATTGAAACATCTTAATCAAACCTCTTGATCAAATGTTGAAAGCAAGTGTGAGGATTCTGAAATTGGCAAGAGACAAACATTAGATTATTGCTTGTATCAGTACCAGAAATCTGAGGTGAATGGTCATCAATACAGTACGGTTCACCTCTCAGTGACATACTGCTTTATAGCATCAGGTTGCTCTGCAATTCTCAGTCATTTCATCAATGTTTATCTCATTAAGCCATTGACATTTAATTACTGGGTCTTTTTTCAAGCAAGGACAAAGAATTAGAACCAAAGATTTTTCAGAATGTTCTTTGTCAAATGGGTATATTCTGCCAATTCAAATACCATTTTCACAAACATCTCCACGTCACCATCATTAGGGTTTGACAAGCAGCTGTCCCAAGATAGAATGGCTTCCTTTAAAATCGAGAAATCTAGAGACTAGGTATCTAGAGACTCTTGACTCAGTTCCGATTCGATTTCGAATCAAATCCAACTTCTCATGCGTTGATGTGAGGTACAAAGGGTTCCCTAGAAGAGATGCACCTTTCATCCCGAGCCACTTTGTACAGTGCGCAGCTCCACTTAAGCTATCGCTTTCGTAATGAGAGCCTTCGCTAACTCTACTGCTCACATCCTGAAAGTAAAACTGTCAGATGCAGCTTCGTATTTCATTGTGCTACTCAATTGCAGCCATTATGTAAATACCATCAACCTCAGAAACATAAATGGAGGGTATTAGGTGGGAAAGGGTTTTGCTATTGTTTTAATTTGACAAATGGAGAAGCTCTCATAACTCAAGCACACCAAAATCATGAGTGAGGTGCTTATCTCAGGCTCATGAGTGGATTGAAAACAACAAAGCACCCCAACAATGTTAGGCAAGTGTACTGCATGGGTCAATAGGTTTAGGTAGATAACCCAAACAGAAAAAATCATGCACATGCTTGGAGGTTTGCAGTGAATTTAATTAATTTTCCTGTTTTATATACGTGTATTCAAAGGTCCCTAATCATGGAATATATGGATGGGTCTCTGTATGTTTAAGGGATTACTTTCCCTTTGGCAGGGTCTCCTTGGAGCTGAGTTGGCTCCAAGGTGACTTGCCTGGCAACGGAATGTTGGAATTGAGCCACCCTCTGTGGCGGCCTCTGTCATCTGGTTCCTGAGCCAGGTGGGTTCACAGTATTCCAGGGCACTGCTGATGACAGCACAGCCAAGCCTGGCTCATCAATAAGATGTGGCAGTCACTGGGGGCAGGGAGTCATGCCCCTCAACTCCTATTAACCATGCAAGCCAAAGCCCTAACGGGTAGGGTTGTCCTAGCTGGACGAGCAGTGGAAAAGCTCGCCAGAAAGCAATACCAATGGCAAGCTATGCAGTTTTAGCTGGTTAGACTCAGCAGTACACCCAACGTACACTCTGGGGTCCCCAAGCCTTGGCTCTTGCCAACCTGTACTTCATATTCTCTGGAATTAGGTAAGCAGGATGCACCCCTCCAGGGAGAGTGTGCATTCAATTCCAAGAAGCTATCTCTGAGATTTCCACATGTGGGTTGGATGCATAAAAATCTAAGCTTGGTTTGGATACTCTTAAGCATGGTGATGGGTTTCTGCATGTGTCAAGACACCAGGGCTGATGAAAAAAAATCATAAATGTGTCCTAGATCTCCCTGTGGACTGTGCTGTCTATCTCATCACATCCTACTATGTGCTTTTGTTCCTCCTGAGGTAGAGGCCAAACAGTTCAGAAGTGAGGGTGTCATTTTTATGGATTTCTTTAATCTCTCTTGGGACCTGCTTTTCTGCTTGCTCCAGGGTTAACCTTCAGCCTTTACTGACTGGATCTTTCTTCCTGGTAATTGTATTGTTACATTGAGCTTTGACCCGCCTTTGGACTTGAATGGCAGTGTATTGGGATTATAGTTCAATCTGGGCTATTCGTTTTGGTTTGTACCTGTGAAAACATTACAAGAGAGGCATTGGGTCTAAACTAAACCTAAAGTTGACAGGTACCAAGGAGGATGGCTTGTTAACTCACAGGAAATTTTGACACATCCAGGCCTTGATGTCCAACAAGCAAAAGAGAAGGAAGTTTCTCAGCGCTCTGGCCAACAATCCCCCAAATAGCATTGGTCATTCACTTCATGGCTATTTGGGGATATTGCACAAATTAACTGCCACTTACTCTTGCAAAATACACAGTCACTACCCATTACAATATGAATCCAACACAAGGATTATTTCATAATCACCCTCATCATTCTCCTATGCATTGCCTCTAGGACCTGGATAGTCCCCTTTATGTTCTGACAACAAAACTATATGCAGTATTCCAGATGTGACCTGACCAGAACACTCTAGAGCCAGCTAACCCCGCCTAAGACGAAGAAACCATCCATGGAGCACATGTGTCTCTATTTTTTCATTTCCTGTCCCTTGCATTTATCTGTACTGAACTTTACCCCACTTCAGCAACACTCTTTTGGTATGTTGCCTAGTCCAGCAGGCAGCCCTGGAGCTCAAACCCATGACTAAGGAGGCTTCTTTGTTATTATGCAGCTGTTACGCTTAACTGCAGGAGTTTTTTTTACTAGATACAAGCAGCTTACACCAGCAACATAGCAGTAATGAAGGCACCAAGAGCAAGGGAATACTGCAACTGGAAGCTCACAAAACACCATAAATATTCAGCAGGAGACCTGACCTCATCACCCACAAGTAACCTTATTTTGGGACTGCAAAGGTCAAGTTGTGAGTTTAATATTTATTATATTCAAAGCAGTTTGCATCAAATAGTCAATTTAATCCAGATCATGAATTGTTAAATAAACAAAATTGTGCCGTTTACTATTTTTCAATTGGTTGCTAATTGTGAAGCGGTACTCGATGGTCACGGGGCAGGGGGAGGGTCTCTACAAGAATTAATGTTTCTGTGAAGGTCAGGCTATATACTGCAGATTAGAGGCATCAGTCAGTCAATCGTAGAGAGGTGTTGCACAGCACTGTCAAACACGAGTACCTAAAATCAAGGAGCAAAGGTTGTGATAAATCACAGCCTAGAATCAAAAGGTTGCAGTGTACAGCGCTTAGTCTAGCTAACAGAGGCTGTTAAAATAAGTGCTAATTCAAGCTGCCAAGTGCTGTTGCCCGAGACTGTTGAGGTTGACGGGGACAAGTTGCAGAATCTCTGCAGCCTAGTAATACAACTGTTTCCTCGGGGAGAGAGTCATACATTACTATACAGTACCATTTTTCCTAGAGATGGAATACTCCACTGCAACTAATTTCCTCCTCAGCCAGTGAATGGAGAAACCAAGTCAAATGGAATGAAACTTGTATCTTCTTAGTGGGACGACTAGCACTGTTTATCAACACTGGGGCTTCACTCCCGAATCCCAGTCCTCGCCAGACTTCACTGGCTCCCTGTCACAGAGCGGATTGACTTTAAGATCCTCACTCCTGTGTTTAAATCCTTCCATTCCTCTGCACCCTCCACCTCTCTAACCTCCTCTCTCCTCACAGCAGTACCCATTGCCTCTGCTCTACTGGGTCTGGCTTCCTCCTTGTTCCCCAAATTCTCCACTCCACCACCGTCCTTTTAGTCACTACGTCCCGAAACTCTGGAACTCTCTCTCTCTCCCTCATCCCTCCTTTTCCATTTTCAGATCATAACCTGAAGACCTTTCTGTTCGACCGTGCCTACGGTCACCTTCCCCGTCCCGATGGCTCGGCCTCAGGCTCTGCTATTGTGAAGCGCTCTGAGATGCTGCCTGGCATGGAGGGCGCTATATAAATCCAAGTGTTGGTGTTGGGCTATGTTTTAGGCATTGATCTGCATGCTCTCTATTGGTGACATCATCCACAGACAGGGAATCAACTTCCACATGTATGCGGATGACACTCAACTGTATCTCTCTTACTCTGCCCGACAGCAGGATTACTGCTGTCCTGACAGAGTGTCTGTGAAACATCAAGTCCTGGATAAGACCTCACATTCTTCAGTTGAACATCAACAAGACCAAGGCCCTCCTGATTGGCTCCCGTCAGCGCCTCCACACCTCAGGTGCTGACAGCGTCACCATCCATGGATGCACACTTCATCTCACTGAGTCATTCAGGAACCTTGGCATCTTGTTCTACCCTCAACTATCCTTTCTACCCCACATCCATGCCATTACCTTATCTGCCTTCCCCCACATCCGCAACATTGCCCGGCTCCACCACTGTCTCACACCACAGGCCGCCGCAACCCTCATACAGGCATTCATAACATCCAGGATTGACAATACAAACTCCTTGCTTGTCAGCCCTCCCCAACTCCTCCTTCCATAGGCTGCAGATCATCCAGAACTCTACAGCCCCTGTTCTCTCCCTCAGTAGGCTCCATGACCATATCATCCCCACCCTCCCCAAACTCCACTGGCTTCCCATCTCACAGAAGATACAGTTCAAGATACTGGTCCTCACCTTCAAAGCCCTCCACGGCCTCACTCCCACCTACCTCTGAGACCTCCTAACATCCTACCTACCAATCCTGCCCGCTCCCTCTGCTCGGTTGGCTCAAGCCTACTTCACATTCCCTGCCTCATCTACCCTACCATTGGAGGTGGGCCTGCAGTCATTCTGACCCCACTCTCTGAAAATCCATCCCACAGTCCCTGCACCTCACCCTATCTCTTGCCTCCTTCAAGATCTCAAGGTTTGCCTCTTTGACAGTGCTTTCAATCAACCTCCTTCAACCCCTGCCTCAGTCTGATTTGGATTCCCAGTCAAAGCCTTAATGGATTTGGCTTTGACTTCACCTCTTTCGCCTTAATGGATTTGGCTTTGACTTGGAATCCTTCAAGATCTGTCTCCACTCTCCCCGAACCCTACCCCCAGCTCAGGTCCTCAATATTGAATGTCCAGCACCTTGGGACCTCCTCCCGAAATGAAAGGCACTATACAAATGTACAGGTAAACCTCTATTTAGGACGGCGTTGTATTACTGAAAAACTGTATCTAGATTGAAACGTCCTAAATCGAAATGCGATTTCCCATTATACAGTGTAACCAGAGATGCATTCTATTCACAACATTTTCGGACCTTAAACCCACTAAATAACACACAAAACCACACAACATAACACACACAAAACACACAAATTAACACACATAGGCAAGAAGGGGTACTTGGGGTAACTGTACAGTATTGTATTTTAATACTGGCAAACTTTAATACAGTACACTACTGGCAAACTTTAATATTGGCAGTGTGACAGTGGCAGTGGCACTTGCAGCTTCCCCACTCATCTTGATGTTGTGAAGCCCATAGCATCTTTTAAACCTTTGAAACCACCCTCTGCTAGCACTGAAAGATGGTGCCGTTGAGCCTTCTCCTTCCTGATCATTTAACTCCCTAAACAATGATTTTGCCTTCTCTTGTATAACCAGGGTGTTGAGTGGTATATTACGCTGGTTCTGATCCTCAATCCAGACACTCAGCATTCTTTCCATGTTTTCCATCAAATCACTCCTATGTTTTGCTAATCTGTTTACAGATTAGCAAAACACCTTGAACTTGCTAGTATATTGTCCTTATTCTATTTTATAATAGCCACCGTTGATACAGCTAGCCCTAAAACCCTCTTTCCTCCAGAAAAAGGATTCTGGTACCTTTTTCACCAGAATTGATGCGCTTTATCACCTCGAATTTAGTATTTAAAGTGATGACTTTGTGGGGTTTCTGGCTACTAGCGGTATTACCACTGCTCATTTCACTTACTATAAACTTGCTATAAACACGGTAGAGGTTGTAAATCGTTCGAAGTTACTCGGAAATGTTTGGAAATTACTGTAATACTGACATGGCGCGGTGTCGCTTCAAAATCAGTTGGCTTTTAAACAATGCCGTAGTGACATGCTATTGGCTAGTTCAAACGCTTGGATATCAGGTGCGGGCACAATTTACCCACAGATACACTATGGACTGTGCGTATGGACAAAAAGGACGCGCAAAATGCGACCGCGATATTCAAAATATGACTGTGCCTGCACAAACAAAAATTTTGTTCGGTAAAACGAATCCAAGTGTCCTATATCGATCAAAAGGTGTTAAAAAATTATGGTCCTTCAATTGAAACTTCCTAAATAGAAGCGTCCTAAATAGAGGCTTACCTGTAATTTTATTGTTCTTGTTTATATACGTTGGTTCTGTCACCTGTATTGTGTAATTTGGGAAGCTCTCTTCCTTTAGGTTCAATACAGCATTTGTGCTTCGTGACCAGAATTTAAATCCAAATCCGATTGATTTTTTTTGGTCAGCCTGGGGTCTTGAGTTGAAACCTATCGCTATGTTTAAGAGTATCCAACTCAGATAAAGTTCCACAAATGCAAGCCATCTGCACATGGAAATTTCCTTTTGTCTGAGAATGTACATTCTCTTTCTGGAGGGACACAACCCAATTTTGAAGAGGATTAAGCACCGGTTGACAAGAGCCAAGGCTTGGGGACCCCAGAGTATTGAGGTACTACAGTTTAACCAGCTAAAATAGCTTGCCATTGAGAATACTGTCTGGTAAGCTTCCCAATGACAACAGTAGCCATTAAGGCTTTGACTTGGAATCTAAACCAGACTGATGTAAAACAAACAGGTAGTCTCATCCAATTTCCAGTGGGCATGGTTCAACAGCATAAAACTGCTAACTTTAGCAGTAAATTGGAAATGTCACTCAAAGAAGTCACTGAATATCATTGTGGGAGGATAGAATATTTTGCTGGCATGGTAGATGTTTTTCTGAAGATGAAGTTAAGGTATACTGTCAAAGCAGCTTTCCACTAATCTCATGTCGTTCTTGACCTGAGAGTGCTTAAGACTGGCACTTGGGGCCTGAAATGGGAATGTGTGTAAGTAATCTCCCAGCACTAACGTTCCTCATATTAATAAGTTACATTGCCTTAAAAGAAAGCTCCAGTTTCCACAGGAATTTGAACCAAGTCACAGCAACGAGCTAAAGACTGAACCACTAAGTTTTTGAAAAATTGCAACGTCAACATTATTTTAATTCCTTAACCTGCTCTAACCAGTTCTATAATGCCAATGACAAAAGGCTCCAAAATGTTTTAAATATTGCTAGTTGCAGGACAATAAATTTAGAAAAAGAGAAATCTAGTTAATATTGATCTGTCATGTCAGCCTTTCTGTCATGTAACAGATGTAATTAAATAGTTTGTCAACTAGTATAGTTTGTGTACTATGCAGAACCATTTGACTGAAAGCCTTTGCCAAAAAATAAGATCATGAGGGGATTCGATAGGGTAAACCAGGAAAAACTGTTTCTACTGGTGGGTGTGTCAGTGCCTCAAGGTCACAGATGTAAAAGTTTCTAAAAGAAGCAGAGTGGAGATGAGAATTTTTTTCACTCAGCGAGTTGTTCGAATCTGGAACCTTTTCAGGCAATGGAATGCAATGGAATGCATTGCCTGAAAAGGTGGTGGAGGCCGATTCGATAACAACTTTTAAAAGAGAGGTAGACATTTATGGGTAGGCGGTTATGGGGAGAGAGCTGGGGAGTGGGATTAAATTGCTCTTTTCAAAGAACCAGCACAGACCTGATGGACCGAATGGCCTCCTTTTGTGCCATAAGATTCTATGATTCTATGAAATACACAGTCACTACACTTAACAATGAATCTTGCGAAGCCATTTGAGGCGCATCAACAACTTGATGCGCCTGCAGCAAATTAATTAATTATTATTTATAAACTCATAAGAAAAAATATATCTTAATGGATTATTTTATGGTGCACAAGATGTATCATATCAATATATCCTTGTACATTAAAGGTGTATTAACATAATAAACATCTTAAATATCTTGCATCTAAAATATTCCATGTGTTTGTTTTCTTCCTCCATTTTAATCCTCGAGTAAAACCTGAGTCTAAAGGCTGTAGAAGCAGCCACTGTGTTCTGAATCGCCTGTGGCTCCCCAGGAGTGAAAATCTAGTGGAGGTCAGTTCAGTTTTAATATGCAAGGTTCATGCTGCAAGGAAAATGCTCTTCAGCAAGGGAATAAGTACCTTTATGTATTTGACGCTGAATGCATTATAGCAGCCTTGAAAACTGCACACTTAATGAGTTTAAAATTGCTAGAAAGGTTGAGCCAATCAATATTCCTGAAATATGTTCACATTTTCGATATAGCAACTGTTAGAATTTCCATTTTCTCACCCGTACACAATTAAGGAGCTGTGCCTCACACTGCAAGCGTGACAGGTTCATATGACAGTTTTCATCTAGTTTCTGGTACCAGGCTAAAAAAAAATATCTTTAAATTTTGTGCTCATCAAGGTGAGGGATTTCAGTGCTAGAAAATGTAATCTTTTGTGATTTGCGATTCAGCACCAGCATCAAGTGTTCCCGGGTTAACTGTAATAATAATAATCCTTGTACTTAAAAGTGTTTCGTTGGGAGAAACTGAAAACACTTCACATTATTTACTGTAAAGCGTAGTGACAGTACATTTGGTAGATCAATGTGTTAGCCAATTTGTCCACACAACAACCATGAAGTGAATAATCAATTCTAATTGGGGAATTGTTAGCTACGACATCAAGAGAAATTCCCTTCTCTATTTGAATTGTGCCATGGAATCTTTAAGGTCCATGGAATCCTTAACCCTAAAGAGGCAGACAAAACCTTGCTTTAACATCTTATCTGAAAGACACCATTTCTGATATGGAGTAGACCACCTCAGCCTAGACTGCAGCGCTCTGAGACACCGTCTAGCGTGGAGGGTGCTATGTAAATCCAAGTTATTGCTGTTGTAAGCTGGGTCCTGACGTGGGGTTGAATTGGGGTCACAATCTTCTGACTCAGAACAGTAGTATGAGCAGATGTTCAATCAACTCTAGACAACAATCTCGGAAGCATACTGGCCTAATAAACTTTGTATTTTGTTTCCATTTGCCACACTAGCTCAGACTAAAATTTAACAACTTTAACAAAATCTGAGATTCCACACCCAATAAGAACCAGGTAGAGCTTTGTGTTTTATTTCATTTAGAACCTTAAAGCTCAAAGGTGCCATTCATCCCATTTTATTAGAACAGTTGTACCATATTTAATGAAAATCCTCTGGCCTGGTTATCCATCCATATTTATACCTGCTCAAAAGAGTCCTGTAGCTCAGTGGTTAGAGCACTTGCCTTACAAGCGTGCGACCTGTGTTTCGAAACCAGGCAGGTAAGGGTGAAACCTCGGGCAAGTTTCCTTACTCCACACACCTAATAATAATACTCACTCCAAAAAAATACAATAATAAAATTGGTCATTTAAATCCACTACTGTTTGTAGGACACTACTGTGTGCAATTGGCTGCCGCGTTTTGCCCCCAAATACAAAGTCAATTCACATTACAGTATATTCGGTGAAGCGCTTTGAAACATTTAGAAGATGTGAAAAGTGCTATATCAAATGCAAGGATTATTTATTATACATTATTTATACCGACTGTATTTCCATAGAAATGTGCAACACAGTAGGAGACTATTTAGCCCATTATTTCATGTTGATGTTTGCTCCTCCAACAAGCCACCCATGCTAATTCCAACCCCGGCTCTTTCTCCATACCCTCTAATACCACTCTTCTACAGGTGAATCTCCAATTCTTGTGGCAGTTTTACTGTTAACCTCCTAATCACCTCCTAATTTTGTATAATCCACAAATTTAGATATTATTCCCAAATTATGTATTTATGTGGTTGTGATCCAAAAATAAATCAGTCACACAAAAAGAGGGAGTCTCCCCAACTAATACCTTTCATAAGATAAATACAAAATAACTCAAATAGAATTAAACTTTAAACATTTATTTCCATCCATTTATATTGAGTTTTGGAGATTAACCAGTGAATCCTAATGGCCCCATTGATAATCTAGTTGAGAAGAGAACTCCCCAGTGAAGGAGTTCAATTAAATTTAGAAATACTATCAATAATCTGAGTGTTTCAGCAATCTTGTCATTGAAACGGTGCTTTCTAACCTTTAGACTGTCAGCAACTCCAGGGAATACCAGTATCTCTGAGCTAGACGATTTAAAGTTTCAGCTCACACCCTGTGATACTGAAACAAATGCTAATATTACAGTAATAGATAGCTCTCAATGTCTCAGTTGACAAATTTTCACTGCTTGGTGTAGAACTGAGTCAGAATGATCCCGAGTGCGATCTGTGCAGGATTAGCTAATTTTAAAGTGGGTCAATGCTAAAAATGTTACAATGGGTCCCAGTGTCCCTAGGCAGGGGGGAGAATGATAAAAATCAGCAAATGTTTCCATTCCTGATTGCTATTTACTGCTGGAAAGCCCACATATGTCTATGAAAAATGAGGGCAGGATAATGCTAAAAATGTCCACCAACACATTGATGAAAAATGATCAAGCAGCTATTCAGGGAATCGAGAGTGAAACATCTGACAAGACAGGAACTAAAGCAGCCAAAAGATCTTGAGGCCAACAGATCTTCTTCAAAAGCTAACAGCATCGCACATTGTAATGATCTGCACTGATAAATATCTCAAATCATTTGGATTGATATTTTAAATACACAGAGACCCATTCTTATTATGGTTTAAAAATGTTTACCTTGATATGCACAGACAGTGAATCCCTGTGAAGGACTTTGAAAATGAACATTGAAGACAATATATCCAATGAAGGTGTTATCATGAGAAATATCATTTCTATTTGCTTGTTCCTTCAATCAAATACTATTATTATTAAGAAAGGTCCTTTTTGGCAAATTGGATGGGGAAATGATGAAGAACAATCAGAATCACTGATAGCTCCATCTGGCAAGCTTTCCTGCTGCTTGTCCAGCTAGGACCACCCTACCTGTTAAGGTCTTTGGCTCGCAGCATTAACAGGAGCTGAGTGGGAAGACTCCCTGCTTCCAGTGTCTGGTCTACATTTCAAGGTCCTGCTGATGAGCCAGACTGACTCATTGGTCATCATCAGTACCCTGGAGTATTGGCAGACCCACCTGACTCAGGAACCGGACGAGAGACCGCCACAGAGAGCTGCTCAATTTTGATATTCCGTTGCCAAACACATCACCTTGGAACCATTTCAGCTCCAAGGAGACCTCAATTATCTCCACATAAGGAAAATATGCAAAAAAAAATTAAAAGTAGACATGCAGTGAATAAAATTGCGATGGTATACTTGGACAGAGACTTTTGGATAGTCCAGATGTGACTGATCACTTGTGTAGATAGGAACTATTCTAGACACTATGTGGAGTCCTGTAGCTCATTGGTTAGAACTTGCCTTACATGCGGGAGACCTGGGTTCAGTTCCAGGCAGGGCAAAACCTTGGGCAAGTTTCCTTACTCACACGACTAATGATAATCCCTCAACAAAAGCAATAATAAATTAGTAATTTCAATCTGTGACTGTTTGTGGTACACTGCTGTGCACAATTGGCTACCATGTTTCGCCCATGTATCTACAGTCAATTCATTTGACAGTATATTCTGTGAAACGCTTTGAGAGGTCTAGAAGACGTGAAAAGCGCTATATCAAATGCAAGGATTGTTATTATTATAGTCCAGGCCAAAATACCCTACAAGTCAGAAACTGAATTTCTATCAAGGTGATCTTATGTCTTTCTAATTGGAAATCTAATGATCTATTGCAGCACTATTGTTTTCCATGCACTGTTTTCCACTTAGGTTTTGTAGTTAATTTGTTTGGATCAAGAGTATCTTTGATCAATAAAGTCATTACACTTTGCACAGGTAACATAATCTTCATTATGTACTCAGTAAAACATCCACAAATCAACTGAATAAAGCTACAATTGCTTGCAAATAGTCTGAATATAAAAATAAATTACTGTTGCTCCACCAATGCAAACTGTAACTGTAGCACATCACATAATGCTTCACTTTACACAGCTCACCACGCTTAATTTATCTGGTTGTTGGAATAATTTAACCATAAAACGTTCAAACCTCACTTATTAACCCCAATTAAAGTAGAATCATGATATCATTCCAGAAAAGACTTAGTCCACAGTCTTCTGCGAACATTGTCATGGGGTAAAATAGGAGGATTGGAGAAACGTAAAAAGTGTCTCACTGGAACTAAATTGGTTTTAAACTTAACGAAATGTCAGACTCAAGTCATTCCTCTGCGGCAGTCTAATTAGTCCGTTTCTTGAGCCAAGTAGGTCCATAGCATTCCAGGGCACTGATTACCAGCCGGCCTGGCTCAGTTGCAGGACTTGAGAGTGCAGATAGGCCACTGGGGACAAGGATTCAACCCACTAAGATCCTGTTAGAAACCATCCTTTCTGATTGTGCTTACGGTCACTCCCACCTAAAGATAGTTCTAGCTGGAAAAGCAGCAGGAAGGTCACTAGATAGTGCTTTCAACAGCAAGGATATGCAGTTTTACAACAAAATTACATTTATATAACACCTTTCACGTGGGGGGCGGTGAGGGGAACACATCTCAGGTGGTTATGTTTAGGTGAGTAAACTCCAGCAAAACACATACTCTGGGTCCCCAAGACTCAGTTCTTGCCAACCTGTGGTTAAAATTCTTTGGAATTAGATAAGCTGGTGCATCTCAATGAGGAGAAAGTATGTTTGGGTGGCATGCGTGGAATTCCCAGGTTGCGTTGGACTGATTAGTCTCTGCACTTGTCCAAAGAATTCACTGAAGAACACTTTTTATCAATCTAAATGGTTAACTGTATTGTGTGCAGCAGGCATAATCAAATACATCAATGAAAAGCAATATACAGTATTTTGAAGATTTGTTTTCCTCTCTTAGAAAGCTATCAAGTACATCGATCTACATTCTTCTAAATGTATGACTTTTAATGAAACCATCAGAAAGAAATTGCGTTTTTATATAAGCGCCTTATTACTGTACAATGAATTATTCCAAAGTGCTTGACTGTGAAATGCAGTGAGTTTTCGTAAGCAAACATTCTAGCCATTCACACCAGAAACAGCCATGAAGTAAACAATCAATTACATTTGGGGCGCTGTTCACTCATACACTGGAAAAATACTATTACCATTACAAACCGTGTAGTGGAATCTTTAATGCTCTGCTGAACATGTATGGAATAACAACTTGCACTTACATAGTGCCCTCCATGCAGCTTAGCGCCTCAGAGAGAGTACTTAACAGTGACGGAGCCTGACACTAAGCCGGGGGGGGGGAGGGTGTGGAGCCATCAGCATGGTTGAAGAGGAAGATCTTCAAGCGGGACGAAAGGAGAGAGAGGGGACAAAGTGGGATTGAGGGAGGGGAGTCCATGGGACAAAAGCATGACTTCTGATGGTGGGGCAGAGGGTGCGAGGAACAAGCAGGAGGTCTGTGCCAGTCGAGCTGAGACTCCAGGTGGTGGATTGGGGAGTGAGGAGGTCAGAGTGATTTGAACACAAGTGTGAGGATCTTGAAGTCGATTCATTTGGTGACAGTGGAGTCGGGCCAGAACTGGTGAGATGTGGGTGCAGAGTTTGGTCCGGATAAATATGCAGAGTTCTGAATCACCTGGACCTTTTGTAGAGCTGGGGAGACCGGCCAGGACTGCGTTTGAGTAATCCAAGCGGGAGCTTACAGACAATACTACTCATCCGTAAAATAGCATCTCTGGGTCCCACTATGGCAATAGTACATTAGCTTGGACTGAGCTTAAAACCCTATGTGGTGTTGGAACCCAAAAACTACTGACCTAGAAGTGAGCCAACTGTGCCAAGTATACACTCAGTAACTAGCAGTTTCTCACAAAGGAAAACAAATACAAATGTGTAGTATAAGAAAAACATTATGCTGCAAGGTCTCTCCTTTGTCTGTTCATTTTACAGGCAAACAGCACATCAGTGTTGCCATCACACTACTTAATAACACTCAAATAGAGATAGATTAAAACTATCTTACATGTAGATGCAGAACATTTTCTTAATCTTGGATGAACTTTCTTTTCCAGCAGGGTCACCTTTAAAATAAGCCAAAAAATATCCAAATTAGGATGTGGGACAATTCAAGACCTATCTCGAATGGAAAATGCACAGCACAAGGGACCTTGGGTATTGACATTTTGTTATAAATGAGAAGGCAGCAATTGCAAGGGATCCAATTATGACAAAACCAAGTAGTCAAAGATCAGTTACTGTACCATATAAATAAATTCATCCAACACTATGTTTGAAATAAATGACCAATAGTTTGAAAGTGATGTCGTATATCATGACAGTTAATCATCTTTTCCGCAATGGATGATGTTTTAGGATTCCTTTTAGATAAAAATCTACAAATGTAGTGCTGGAATCCATTACAGTATAAAAGCAGGTTGGTGCTTCTCCAGAGGGTGGTATCTCACTTTATAATAAAATATAAACAAGATGAAATAACACATACTGTATTAGATTATCGCAAAAAAGAATTACGCTTCTTTAACAAAAAACTGGGTGATCATTTTTATTTTCGGGGACAGGGAGAGGCACCACACATACATAGAGACAGAGCCTCCAGAGAGAGAGAGAGAGAGAGACATGCTCAGACACAGATACACATTGTTCAAGGGAGACACAGATTCACATAGATACACACAAACACATACAGGCACGTACTCACTCATTCACTCACAAACAGACAATCACAGCAGCAGTGGCATTGATTGAAGTCCATTTGCCGCTTGCGACTCACCACACATGCATGTCCAGAGCCGCCCTATTCACAGTGATGTCAAGTAAATAGAGCGAGCAGAAGCAACATTGATAACGGACTTGTTGCGCCGTTTGAGGCGGGTTCCGCGGAAAAGGTGGGGCCACATTTTTTTATTGTTACAGATCATTAGTTATTTCACGACTGTTTGGAGGCATTTTGAGCACAAAGCAGTTGCAATATTCACCTACAAAATGCACAGTCACTATACTTTGCAGTACATCCCGCAAAGCGCTTTGACGTGTCCTCCGAATCTGAAAGGATCAATTATTATTAATAATTAATGTCTCAAAATCTGAGCAAAATTAGCTATAACTGAAGTTAGGAAGCATTTCTATGTACAGAGGGTTGTGAAGACTTCACTTCCAGCCCTCACACTCTCACCTGTGGTGTCCCCAGGGCTCTGTCCTTGGCTCCCTACGTTTCAAATATCTACATGCTCCCCCTTGCCGACATCATCTGCAGACACGTGGTCAATTTCCATATGTATGCGGATGACATCAAACTCTATCTTTGTACCTCTACCCTCGACTCCAGGACCACCGCTCTCCTGACAGAATTCTTTGTCAGACATCAAGTCTTGGATGAGAGCTAACTTTCTACAATTGAATATCAACAAGACAGAGGCCCTCCTGATTGGCTTGCGCCAGCACCTTCACACATCGGGCACTGGCAGCATCAACCTCCATGGTTGCACACTCAATCTCACCAAGCCAGTCAGGAACCCAGTTGTCTTGTTTGATCCTCAACTGTCTTTCCTCGCCAACATCCAAGCTATGACCCGCACTGCCTTCCCTCAACTCTGCAATATTGCCCAACTCTGCCACTACCTCACCCCTCAGGGGGCTGAGACCCTCATTCATGCCTTCATCACATCCAGGCTCGACTACGCCAATGCCCTGATTGTCAGCCTTCCTAACACCTCCCTCCATAGGCTGCAGCCCATATCCTCTACCACTCCAAGCTTTGTGACCACCCAACTCCCTCATCCTTGCCTGACTCTATTGTCTCTCCATCATCCAGAGGATTCAATTCAAGATCCTGGTCCTCACATTCAAAACCCTCGATGGCCTCGCCCCACCCTACCTCCGCGACCTCCTAACCCCCTATCAACTTGCCCATCCCCTCTACTCAGGAAGCACCGGTCTACTCCAAGTCCCCCAACCCACCCTCCCCACCATTGGCGGGTGAGCCTTCAGCCACTCTGCCCCTAACCTGTGGAACTCCATCCCACAGTCTCTCCACTTAGTCTCATCCACAGTCTCCTTCAAACCCCGCTTCAAGATCCTCCTCTTCGACAGTCCCATTGGTTGCCCCAAATCCCCCCCTTTCCCTCCACCCTCCAGCTCAGGTCTGAAACAATGACTGTCCAACGCCTTGGGACGTCCTCCTGACGTGAAAGGCGCTATACATCAACAACAACAAAATTACATTTATAGAGTGCCTTTCACGTCGGGAGGAGTGTAATTGTGATTATGTTGTGGTTGTTATTGAAGATGTGGAATGCTCTGCCCCAGAAAGCTATAGAGAAGTTGACAGAGATGTTCTAGGAAAGATAGTTGGGGGATTGGAATTAATCATCCGAAATGTAATAATAATCCTTGCATTTGATATAGCACATATATCATGTGTTCGAGACATCTCAAAGTGCTTCACAGAATATATTGTATATTTTGTGAAGAAGTGGAATAGCCCCAGTGGCTCCCTTGTTCCGGTTTCCAAATGTTCTTAATAACCTGGAATTAATTCACATTGCCTGGACAATGCCTTTCTTGGTTGGTTCTACATCATACCATTTGTCTACTATTTAATCAAAGTAGAAAATAGTTAAAAGTAGAAGACTGTTCCCCAACTATACTCCTTGAGAGGTCACTCAACCAAGAAGGATTTATTAGTTTTGCTACAAAGTTTGTTACTTTGCTCAGTTTTGTTTAACCAGCACTGCTAATATAACACCTGTGGCCAAATTCCATAAATGAACTTAGCCAAATGCAAAAGGCAAATGTTGCAATGTCAAGTGCAGTGCAGTGTAAATGGAACAAAACCGTACTTTGATTATTTACATTACACTATATTCATTGCTCCTCTTGTTCTTTGGAAGCTGTGGCTGTTACTGGTTCTAATTTTCTAGGTTTTTGCTTTCTTGGTTGGTTCTATATCATATCCTTTCTCCATAGTAGTTCTAGTGATATACTATTATGCAAAAAATGGTCAAAGCTAACAACATGATAATAGACCCATTTGATCAAGATACAGGCATTTACTGGTAGTCTAAATGTCACAGCACTTAAAATTAAGAACGTGTCCCAGTCAACTCAATTTAAAGCATGTTTTCCTCATCTTCAATCAGTCTCTCTAAATATATGCAGAAAATGTTCTTCACATGGCATATACAGTACTTTTTAAAAATTGATATTTAGTTCAAACGGTATTGAGTAACAAATTAACCATGATCTAAGAAAATGGGAACAGCATCGATTGGTTGAATGTCCTCCTCCTGTACACAAATAATGGACTTAATCGTGTATACACAGATCATGGACTTCCAGACTCTTCACAGTTCTCCATCAATGTCACTTTGAATTGAATGCCAGAAGGTTTTAGGAGCGGTGCAAGTTGAATTGCCTCAGATTCTCGCTTTCCTTCCCATATAAAAATCTGCCTCCCTGTTTTAAAACCATCTTAAGAAGACACAGCTCAGAATGGAAAAACTGAACGTGGGAAGGATTAGTTGTACTACTCGGTTTTGCTCCAAACATTATGCCACATCATTTGTCAACACTACCGCCACTCTTGCATTTTATCCTATTTTACTTGCATCTTGGGTTTATAAAAGTAAATAAATCACATTTTTGTATTCATGCATGTTATTTCAGTAGAGAATTCAGTAGCCATGACCATTTCTGATGCCCAACAACAACAACAAGGTGTCCTAGGTCAAGCAAGGACGGTAAACTTTATTTCATTTCCAAAAGCAATAGTTTAATTCCAATAATAAGATTATTATTATTATCATCCAATAAGTTATTCATTCTCCAAGCATGGATCAGGAGGGTGTGCCTCTGTGCTGTACATCTCTGGGCTATTCTCTGACAATGTGGAATAACCCCCATCGTCATCCACGCCATTGTGACATCACAGGGGAACCCCCCCCCATATTATGATGTCAGAATAGGAGACATCGTTTCATCACCTTTGTGACGTCATCGCCTCGACAATCAGGGTGATTGACAGGCCGGCCGGCCAGCAGCACATTCCAAGTTACAATGGCTGTTTTTCCCTTCAATCTGCACAATGTTTGCTCATCGCGCGTACACAATGTCTTTGCTAATCCAGTTGCAAGTTGTACAGACAACAGTGAACCACTAACTTTATTGATTCTCTCGTGCCCCACTAGCGCAACCAAAGTTACATTTGTTCTCTCTCCCTTTAAGTCCACAAACAACAAAACAGTCAGTGAGCTCAGGGCTGGCAGTGCCGGGCGGATGCACACATGCCAGTTCGGCCGTCTGGAATTTCACCTGATTTACCAAAACAAATCACTGCGGCTGACAAGCGGCGTGTGATAAGCACGAGGGGGAATCTAAAACCCACAGACACGATTTGTAACATTATTACTGGGCTCCACATTATAGTTGGAACCCTTCACATCTGCCTTCACCCCGGTTTCCAGTAATATAGTCGGACAAGAGTAAGAAACGCAGTTTTGTTTCGTGTTTCCATTCTGTTGGCATCCTTCGCTGCTGCAGAAATGCACGCCGGAAATGCAAATACAAAACTTTTGCAACATGCACGCGCGCGCGCGCGCGCCCGCTTATTATGTCTTACTCACTGTCGCCACTCAATTCAGTTCGAGCCGGGAGAAGCCTTTCCTTCACGATATCAACACAACAGCAATTTTTTTTCAAAAGGTGAGGCCCCTGTTCTGATGCGAAACGCGCATGATTTTTAAGGAATATAACGTGAGCTTAGATCAATGGATTTGCATCCATCCACTCAACGCCTCATCGCGTTTTATTTTTTTGGGGGAGGGAAGACATCTATAATTTTTTTGGGGGGGAAAAAGAACTCGAACCCATGAAATATGGGAACCTCAGCTCCTCCTTAACAACATCAACGCTACCGAGGCAGCCATGTTGTGGCCACTCTGTGAGTATGCGCGGCCCGTGGTGGCTTCTGGGGGTTGTAGTCCTGGGGGTGGGTGACATCAGCGCCCCGCGCCTGCAACTCCCACAATGCCCCGGGGCAAAAGGCTCTGTACATTGACTCAGTTCCCTCCGCACAACAACAACTTACACTGATACAGCGCATCTCAGGCAGGGCAGCCCCCCCAGAGCCAGGGGGGCGGGGAGGTGACCGAAGGCACGGTCTTCAGGCACGGCCTGAAAATGGGGAAAGACGGGACAAGGTGAAGGGTACGGGAAGAGTGTTGCAGAGTTTCCGGGTGTAAGAGGGGCTGAGAGCCCGGACACTTCCCCTGAGAGGAGGTATCTGTTGTAAGGGGTATCACGGGTGTGGGATGTCAGCCTGGCTCATTTGGTTGCACTCGCCTCTGAGACAGAAGGTCTCAGCTGCAAGACTGGATCTTTAAACCCAGATAGTCTAGGCTGATACCGCGATGTGGCGCTGGGGGAGAGCTGCATTATTGAGGAAGCCATACCTCAGATGAGATGTTAAACCACGATAGCATCTGCCTGTGCAGGTGGATGTTAACAATCCCATGGCACTATTTGATAAGATAAAGGAGGTTCTCCTCGTGTCCTGGCCAACAATCACCTAGATAAAATTGTATATTCACTTACTTGCTGTTACAATCTGGTTAGTGAAGAATCTCGTTTTCTTTTGATCCTAAATATCACTCCTCGGTCTTATCGTTCCCATGCATTACGGCAAAAATATTCTAAGCATTATTACCCCATCAATGAACAAAGAAGATATATACAACAACAACTTTGATTTATATAGCCAAGTACTTCATTTATGCTTTAAACAATCTACATCATATAATTTCATTTCAGTAGCTACATTTGAGCGCTCTAGGAATATACACTGATGTTTTCTAGCTTTTGTACTTATGGGAGAATTTTTAAATCTAACCTCATCTATAAATACCTATGAGCTCCAGTGACTGCAAAACATTGCTCATAGTGTAGCATTGTGGAAACAATAGATCAGAAGAATGAGATTGAATTCTGATGCATGATATTTCAACAGGCAGAACTTAGAAGCATGAAAAGATTGGTGGTGTAGGGCACACTATCAGAAAGGAAAAGTTTTGTTTTCATCCTTCTGTCAGTTTTGTTTTACAAAAAAAAGGAAGAATGGACAGGACAAGGTAATGATAATATTTTAGCATTTCGATATTACGTTATCAAAAATTCTGAAAATGCTTCAGAGGATTTATCGTAAAGTATAGGTGTGTAATTTTATAGGTAAATTTGTGCATAGCAATGTCCTGCAAACAGCAATGAAGTGAATTACCAATTTTATAGGAAGGATTGTTGGCTAAGACACTGGGAAAAACTCCCTTTTCTAATCGAACAGCTCCATAGGATCTTTTAAACCCACCCGCACAGACTGACAGAACCCTAATTGAATGTCTGATTTGAAAGACAGCTTCTTTAACATTGCCCGCTGCTCCAGCCATGCATTCAAGTGTTAATCTACAACAACAGCATTACACTTGTATAGTATCTTTCACATTAGGAGGTCGTCCCAAGGTGCTGGACAGTCATTGTTTCAGACCCAAGCTGGGGTCGGGGACAGGGAGAGTGGAGGGAAAGAGGGGGATTTGGGGTGACTGATAGGACCATCGAAGAGGATGGGCTTGAGTCAGGACTTGAAGGCGGCTAGGGAGGGGGCGAGGCAAAGGGCCTGTGGGATGGAGTTCCGGAGTTTGGGGTTAGAGTGGCTGAAGGCTCGCCCACCTTCAGTCTAGTTGATCTAGAGTACATGATTCTGCTATCGACATTGCTAATATAGCAGAGGGTCAAAAATGTAATGAATAAGATAACAGTAGCATAAGTTGAGGAGGAACTTGAGCCTAATTATAATAATTATATTTGATATAGGCTTTTTCACATCAGGAGGAGTTTTCCCGGGATTTACGAGCAAATGTAATGATTGTATTTTTATACACAAATGTACCAGCCATTTTGTAAATAGCAATGTTCCATAAAAAGGCATAAACTGAATAATCAATATACCTGAAGCATTGTGGGGAAAGACAAAATAAGACATTCTATTTTAATTTCATATACAGTAGCTTGATGGGATCTGGAACAGGCATGTAGAACCTCGATTTAATGTTTCATTTGAAGAACAGCATCTTTGACATCACAGCACTCCCCCCAAGTTTGATAATAATTTCCAAATAACAAATTAGTCTTGAGGCTGAAATCAGGAGACTTTTCAGATCTCTCTCTTTCTCTCATTCTCTCTCTCTCTCTATGTATCTCTCATTGTCTTCCATCTCTCTATCAGCCTCTTTCTCTATGTCTTCCTCCATTCTCATGCTCCATCTTTCCCCAACATAATAATAAAATGTTTACTTAAATCCATGACTGTTTGTGAAACACTGCTATGCGCAATCGACTGCTGCATTTTGCCCACAATGTAGTTAATGTATGTGAATTATAAAAATTAACTTTGTAATATGATATTCTGAAATCTTTCTATTTCTTTGTTAGGTTAATATTCACATGCAAGTCATGTTTTGTAAATTACAGCAATATTTATTCTGCTAGAATAGTTAGGGAAGTAGTAAGTCAAAGATTTTCATTCAGAAGAATATAGGAATGTGAAGAACAGGAAAAGAACATCTGGGCAGTCCCAAAGTAAACGTAAATTTAACTTTTTTCAAACGACAACAACACTACTCTAGTCTTCAATTCGCCTCAATCAATGCTTTTGCCAAATACCTGCTTAATAGCCATCTAATAGCTATTCCACAGTTTAAAAAATATATACAATCGAGCATACAAAGGAGTATTGGTTGCTTCACAAGGAATTTTCAGTTTTATTATGCAAATGTTTGACAAACATGCACATGTATTTTACTATTTCTCAGCTGGTTTAGTGGGATAGGGCACCTCAAGATAACAGACATGTCAGTTTGTATGTAGGCTGTATGAACATTGTGTATGTGTATATTGAATTCTTACTGATGTATTTATATAGGATCTTATCCATGCCCCATAGCATAAATGGCTTTTCAAATGCCTTGTAAAATAAGTAGTTTCATCAATCTGAATTTGTTCACTTCATGCTTTGAAAAGTTGCGTTCTCTCCCTTACGGAAATACTTAGAGAAAATGCACTTTTTCAAGCTTTATCAAAACAATTTACAATGGGTATTTTCAAACCTCTGGAGGGCATTTCTGAACAAATCTGGTGAAGTCTATGTCACATGGAGGTGAAAAAATGAGTTACACCAGTTTTACCATGTTCTAAAGTTGTGCAGCTGTTTAAATGAAGAATAAAATTGGCCTCAGGCATTATGCATCGGTTAACTGCTGGAACTGAATAGTGCGAATTGTGATTCACATTTGTGAGTTTCCAATGTCTGGTGTGCCATTAAAATAAGGTGCCAAATGGAGTCCATATGCTGCTACACAAAGAAAAGGAGGGGGTTAATGGGATAGGTTACTTGCAGCAAGCCCTGCAACAACATTGGCAGTCACCTGGGCATAGCGTACCTGCCCACCACTCTTGCTCATGGAATGAAATCGAAGGAGGACAAGAAAAAAAAGAGGCAAATTAATGGAAAGGAATAGAAATTCATAGATTTATAACACTCTGAGGTGATACTGCCCCAGATGTGCAATGAAAATCACTCCAGTGATATTATTATATTACTACTCTCATTGTTCCTGTCATTTTGAGTGAGTTTGCTGATTTTCCTTCATTCACCTAGGACTGCTGACAGTTGATTTGTGACAGTAGTAATGTTGGCTGCATATAGTGTTATAATCGCTGTCTCCACTGATGATCATATAACGGTGATACACTGTTAATAAAATGCAGTTACTTGAAGAGATGTGCAATGATCTAACTAATGAAATGCGGTTCCCCAAATGCTAGTTGCTTTTGACACTTATTTGTTTTATGTTTTGTGTAAAACACCAGGATTGTGTGCATTGTGTAGGAATGATCATTTTACAGTTGAATGTCATTCACTTGAACATTTTTTTTGATAATTAGCCATTTTTCATTGGGTTGTATGGTACTATTATGTGGGCAATTGTACCACTGTTGATTTTTTTTGCCCCTTTTTGCCCCGTTTCTTTATGAAGCTTTTTGGACATCTTAATTTTTCCTCCATTTGGGCCATTTACACAAAGTTAACTTGCAAATATTTGCATACAGCTCACCATTAACTGCTTGCAAATATGACAACAAGGATTACTGACATTGGATTTCATTGAATTAATTTTTATCCCTTCTCCTGATTAACAGAATTTTCAAGAAATCAATTTGGTCTCCACATTTGAGCTGCAAATTAATTTAGCATTTTATTTTCATTGCATATGAAGATCCAGGCACTTTTACATTTCAAATTAGTTAAAACATTTTGTAAATCTGCTTGCATATTGTATTTTATTTGTCCATTCTGTTTCTCTTTCAGGAGAATGAAAGGAATGATTGAATGAGGGTGATGAAATCCCAAAGCGCAAATTTTTCTGGAAAAATTGGGGGGAATAAATATAGTATAGTTTTTTAAAGTACTGTATTATAAAACATAACAACAGATTATAGCCATAGGAAAATGGTTCAGATGAAAGAAAAATTAAGATGTCCACATACTTGGATGTTTCACAAATTGACTTTGGAGTTTGCTACTGATAAGGGAGAGATGAACAAAAAATACATATAAATAAATGTTTTGTGTCCAAATACCATGTAATTATGGAATTATTATGGAATTGAATACTGCTGGATGACAGCTAATCAAGGCAAGCAGATTTTCTCCAATTTGCCTGAATTGGCAGCCTGCTGAGTGAAACAGCTGAAGTAATAAGTACCACACATTGCCTATCAAGTAAATGTTTCAGCCATCTGTGGTGTTGAGGGATGGCTTCAGGAAAGAGAAACAAATTCCATTTAAAATTAGGTGAGTTGCTTTTTAATTGCTTTTGAGTACATCTCAATGTTTTATAATGAAAAGCAAATCAACGTAACTGTCAAAGAGTGTCACATCCTCTGTCTAAAAAAGCAACAGGGTTCAATCTGATCTTGTATTAATTAGTGTAATCTCAAGAGAGGAGTATCGGGTATCATGAGTTGTTCATATCAACTGTTTTTTCCCTCCATTTAGTATTGCTAAGTTTAAAGTTTTTTTAAAAAAAAGTCTGCAAAATGCATTCTTTAGATCATTGCATTCAATGAATAAGACCAATTTGGCTGGATTGCATTTTTCCCCCAAATGTTTTCATGCATGGTTCCATGGGCTGTGCCTCAAAAATGTGATTCCATTTAGCAGCACAAAGCACCATTTCACACAGCTGCATTAATACACAGCACCTGACTCCAATGTGTTTCTGGCAAATGTTTTGCATCAGGCCACTGGAATGAGTCTTCAAGTTTTAAAAAAAATTCAAAGTTATTTTAAGCAAATGGTGGTACCACAATGCTTGTATCTCTTTCCATTGAGGTAGAGAAGTCCCCAGGTTAGTGTATTCTCTAAAAGTTTTATTAAATTATAGCATGTTGGCAGTCATATACGTATGTTGAGCCTGACTCATCCAGGAAGCATGGAAGAAACTTCACATGCTGCTGAGAGAAGGGGAATACTAGCACATTGTGAGGATGCCACAAAATCACTATCTCAAGATGAATCGTTACACATATAATGGCATATAGAAACTATGGTCTAGACAATTTACCATGAATTATAGGACAATGATACATTGGTCAGTTTCAACATCAGTTATCTGGATCTGTACACTGATCAGTTTAACATCAGTGGTAAGGAAAGTCTTTAAAATTATTTTCAGGAATCTGGTGAACATTTGAAAAAACATAAGTTGTAAAAGACTGTCAGCACTGATTCAAGAAAAACTGGTCATGTTTAACTAACTTGCTGGAGTCTTTCAAATGTATCACTGTCATGCCAGATAACAGGAATGCAGTGAATGTTTTTTTCTTGGATTTACAAAAAGTGTCCGTCGTGGTTTCATATATGAGATTAACGCTCAAAAATCCATAGAATAGAGAGTAAACTGAGGGACAGAAATGTGACAAAATCAAATGTTGTCATGATTAGAAATATTACAAGCTAGAAATAAATTACAAGTAGGCTACCCAGGAATCTGTCTTCTCCCTCCCTCTCCTACATTATTTGTCATAAACACAAATGAGTGGGATAAAATTCCCACCAAGGTTTTCCTATTGTTTGCTCAATATGTAAATAATAATAATCCTTGCATTTGTTATAGTGCTTCTATACCAAAGCGCTTCACGGAATATACTGTAAAGTGAATTGATTTTGTGGGCGAAACACAGCAGCCAATTGTGCAGGGCAGTGTCCCACAAACAGTGATGGGATACAAAATAATATAAATGAGATACAAGGAAACATAGTTATCAAATGCAAGGATTATTAAATTGATTGCATTCATCTAGACATTAAGTACTGTATGGATTTAAAATTGAGGATAGATTTTGAACCTCTTTATCAACCTGCCCGCCCCCTCTGTTCAACGGGCTCCGGTCTTCTCCATGTCCCCCTCCCGATCTGCCCTACTATTGGCGGCCGGAATTTCAACCTTTCTGCCCCCACATTCTGGAATTCCATCCCACAGTCTCTTCACCTCGCTTCCTCCCTTGCGTCCTTCAAGGCCTGTCTCAAGACCTCATCTTCGATTGTGCTGCCCTCCCAACTCACCCTCTCAATTCTCTCTCTCACCTCCCACTCACCCTTCCTCTCTCCCTTGGTCGGATCCCGACCCCTGACTGTTCTGCGCCTTGAGACACTCTCCCAACATGAAAGGCGTTCTATAAATGTAATTTTGTTTTTGTAGATGTACAATTTACAATATATGATATTAGGAGAATTTTGGGAAAGTTTGGTTAAACTATTTTAAAGTGAAGGGTAATTAACATATAGAATAGTTTATGAGGAAGTAGAAAGTAAATTGTACATTGAGGAAAATAGTATAAATTAGTTCAAAAGTGAATTAGGATTTTTTTTAAAGTAGGATTGAGCGACATGGTGAGAAGGCAGGAAGATGTAGTTGGGATCTATCAAACAGATGCTGCTTTACTGGGCCAAATAACCTTTTCTTGTTCCAATTTTCCATGTTACAAATACTGAGGATTGTTGTAAGGAGCTGCATCCTCTGTAGAATAAACTATAAATGTAACCTATGCCTCATATAACTGTGTTTTTAGTAAGTCACTACATTTTTCATGTGACATGATTTTTATTTTCCTGCGTTCTCTGGTGAATTGAATGTAAATCTCAGTTACAACATCATTGTGAAATACAACACAAGAATATTTTCTTGTGAAATAGATAGAATGCCAGATGAAAAGGTAAGATGTGTGCACAATTACAATGTATAATCTATTGATTGCTCTAATCAATTAAAAATCATCGTAGCAACACTACTTGCAATATACCATATTTTAATTTCTGTTCCCAGGTCCACAGTTTAGAATATTTTTTCTAATTCTGTAGTTTTGGAAAAGCGATTTAATGTTGAGCTTTACTGTTATTTTTGAAAATAAAGAAGTGTCAGCCAGGCATTCCTTTCCGTCACCACTGCACTCTTGGGGTGATCAACGGTAGCTTCCTTAGTGGGATTATTAAGTAGGTTAAAGGACAGACAGGCCCTTCTACCTCAGATGTCCTTGGTAGCCATCGCACAGAGCTGCGCTGAGAGAATGTTTACTTTAGAAAAGATCTCCCCGAATCCTCGAAGGTCAATAAATGAACTCATCTCACCTACAGAGAGAGAGAGAGAGAGAAGCAAAGAATGAAATGCCACAGCGAGCTGTTGCTGAAAGCTCCTTCCAGTTCTGCCTGTCATCTTGAGTTTTCATACATGGGCACATAACACAGAAAATGGTTCCCATGGGGAATACTCTATGCTTGCTAGCCTATATTTCCCCAATCAGACAGCGTGTAAGTAATGGAACAGCACTTTAATGGCTCTCCTTCCACATGCCCTGATAACCTTCCCTCTGCTGAGCTGGTTTGTAGCTGACAAATATGACATGCATATCTGCTAGATCCCTAGGCAGGTAATATTCTCATTTCCAATCCATCACAGTCATCAAAAAATAATGAGACCCTTGAAAGTCATGTTGTGCTGGAAGTGACCTTATGTGACAATGAAGTGGAGATTAACTTTAAACTGGCACAAAAGATCCTAGTTAAAGAAAGTAGTAATTTAACAGCGTTTGAATACCATATTGAAAGGCCTGTAATTTGACAGTGAAATGCATAGTACAGTGCGCACGGCACTTCCTGAAACACTATAGCTGCCTCTGCCTAATACAGAGCTTCTACTGCAAAAACTTCCATTGATTTTTTTTAAACCCACAGACTCTTGCAGAAGAATGTGATACCTGATGCAAAATGAAATGTAATCCTTTCTTATACGAGCTAATATAATTGTGTTTGTTTTACAATAAAAGTGATCTTGCTGTATTTTTAAAATCTCAGAACAATCTGCGCTAATCCCATCAATTAACCAATAGTATGAATTCTTTACCTAAGTACAGTTCTCACATCTCAAGTCACCAGCAGTGGTCGAATTTTATAAATCTTCTTGAATTGATAATGTCAGCTGCATTATAAATATAAAATTTTTACAGGCAGAAAGGCTGTTGGATCATCTTATGACAAATTAATTCCTGCCATTGAGTGATGTTCATGGATTGGCAATTTCAAAGAATCCTAGCAGTCTGTCAAGATACCAGGAAACCATCTGAGCCAGATACCATATTAAAAACTCAGTATAACGCAGTAAGCAAAAATGTATAATGAGCATTGCAAGGAAATTGTAAAGCTGCTTTTGCACAAAAGCAGATAACTTGAGAGCAATTATATATATCTTAGTTTTCTTAATGAGAAACCAAACCAGTTTGCAACGCACAGATAGAGAAATCAATCCGAGCTTTTAAACTAAACGGCAAAAATTTTGACAGCAAATTATAACAAGTACTACGGACCTTTATCTCTCATGCAGCAATATTTGATTTTTGTTCTCGCACTACGGTATTGTTCACATGTATGTTTAGATACAGTTGAACAAGGAAAACCACATATTATTTAGACTTGAGCTGAATCTGAAGATACAGTACTTTAATGAGGGCAGGAGACTGTCACAAGAATGTTGCAGGATTAAATCCCACTCTAAATCAAGTTAGCTAATCTCAACAGTTTAGGGGAACAAAAAATGTTCTTTCTGGACAGAAACGTTGAACCCAGTTTGTATCCAACAATGACTCCTGCCAGAAACTGTGTATGTGTAAGTACATATTGGGTGAGTCATGGCCTTCAGGAGAAGAAGGTTCATCACAACCACAAATTGCATTTAGAAAGTGTCTTTCACATCAGGAGGACATGTAAAGGTACTGGGTGGTCAGGGGTTTTGCACCTGAGTTGGGGGTTGGAATCAAGAGGAGCAGTGAGCAAGGGGGTGGCGGGGTGGGGGGAATGGGAAGATAAATTAAGGCATAGTTGATGAGGATGGTTTTGAGAGAGTTCTTGAAGGAGGCAAGATAGAGGGGCTACAGCATGTGGGACGAAAGGCCTGAATACCTGACTGCTGATGGTGCTGTAGGCCAGGTAGGGGACATGGAGCAGGCAAATGCCCACTGAGTGATGGAAGGATGTGGTGGACTTTGATGACAGCAAGGGTGCTGATGATAGGTCATTACAGGAAGAGGCCCAGAGGGGCAGGAATTTGGATGACTCTAAAATGACGGAGAGGGAGTGGGAGGCAATATTTTTCCAGAGGCAATAGGAGATAGAAGTGGATTGGGTGGCAGGAAGTGGCATGAAATTGTAATGGGAAATTAAATAATGGTCTGAGATGGCAGGTAAGGGATAGGGAATAATCTGACTGAGCTTTTCAAAAATAATGAAGGGAACTCACAATAATTATAATAATTCTTGCTTTTTTTAATAATGTTTTATCATTTTGATGGAATGTTTCAAAACGCTTCACAGGATTTGCTGTAGAGTGCAGTGAAACAAATTAATTAGGCGATGAGATCAACACGAAGGAGACAGTGGGGTCAAAAATGTGCACCTCAAGCTGGAAAAAGAACTTTGGGATATGAAGAGGAACGCCTGCAGGGATTATTTTATACATGGTTCTGTCCCATGTGAACTTGGCTCCAACTGCATGTTTCGTCAGAGCTGATTAGCCACATTTTACTGTGAAATGTAGGGGAACCCTGTTGTAATGCCTTTCGATATAATGCTCCCTAGCTTATAGTATTGATCTCCTGTGGGTCTGTGCTAACCAGAAAAGCAGTATACTAGCACTTAAAAGCACTACGAGCACTAGCTCGTTGAAACAAAAGGCTTTCTGGGTTGTTAGGTTACTGCTGAGATGAAGAAATCCCAAGTGAAGCACACCGTACAAATGCAAGCTGTTTTTATTTACATCACTTCTTGACACTGTAGACGCTCATTACGCACTGGAAGTGCTGCTAACCTCACTTTGCATGTGCACAACATGCAGGAAATGAGGTCAGCAGAGACCTAGCGACTTGAAACTCGGCTGTATTTTCACACCATTTTTGTAAAGCCGCCACTGTGACATTGGACTCATTTGACATCATGGTAAGCAAAGTTTTGCTGTACATGGGGTTCTCTGTATTTGACATACTGTGGACATTTATTCCAGCATTGAGGCACCATTACTCCTTTTTCGATGAACATGTCTTGAACATGTCTTAAAGTCTTTGAGTTGGAAAACATCTCTTCATACAGCATGCTGTGACACCGCCCAAAGTTGTAGATGCAGAATCGATTGAGATGTTTAAATTATAGATACTTGGGAGGTGGAGGCATTAAGGATTTTGGAGAAAGGGTAGAGAAAAAACGATTAAAGGATCTAATGAAATGGTGTAACTGGCTGAATGGCTATTTCCTGTAAAATATGCAAATGGGAATGTCAAGCAGGTGACTTGTGGAAGGTTCAGTAAAAGCATGAGCAATATGTAGACTCTAAATACATTTTCATTTCAAGATTTTGTTTTAATGGAACAACAACAGCAAAATACAAAATTCCATTTATAGCACGCCTTTCACGTCGTCAACAAAATCTGAACACCAGATTTTGGCACTTGAAACATTTCTTTAGGATACCTCAAGGAAAACATGTCAACGAATAAATGCTGACTTCCACAATAAACACATTATTGAAGTGAAAGGGGGTTAATAACAACAAAGATCAATATAATGGATTGAACTTGACCCATGACGAGTTTATCCTGGGAGAAAACTATTAAATTCTAATCAGAATTTAATAGTACACAAGGTACCAGCCTGGGAACCAAACCCTTTCATAAAAGTTACCACAATATTAGCAAGAGGTAATGATGCATTCCTCCATCTCAAATCTCAAGAGGCTGGCCAGTAACTAACCTACCATGCTTGAGCGGATAAGGTACAATTTTGTTGCTGACTTCAAGTTGGGTGACAAGGCTGAACTCACTACATTACACCCATTTTCATTCAGAATAGCCGGTTGTCCAATAACTGAAACAATCAAAAGAATATAGGGGACGAAAGGTTTTCATTATATTTAGGCTCAACTCCAAAAACATATTCAAAATGTCACATTCATCCAAACTTTATTAACCTGGTCATTAATAAATAGGAACTTTAGCTGGTTCACACCCATCCCCAGCCCCCATATACTTTCATCATAATGTGATCCCTTTTCAATTGCAAATGTTGCATCTAGGACATTTTGAATGAGAATAAGATAATATGCAGTATCACCCAGTTAACATCAACATCAACAACAAAATTACACTTGTATAGCGCCTTTCACATCAGGAGGATGTCCCAAGGCACTGGGTTAAGGGCCGCATTAACTAATGAGGAAAATCTTAGAAATATGTTTGTTCTAAATGGAATCAGAGGTTTTATGAAAAAATGTCTTTAATTTGGCAAATTGCAGTCTTATTATAAGGTATTGACATACAGTAACATTCAAGATTTCAAGATTTATTTGTTCACAATTATGATTTTATTATAATTGAATGTGAATTGAAAGCTTCTACTTCCACTGACAGGGATTTATAAGGCTCCATTGAAATACAATCTGGTATCCAAAAGGGAAGTTGTGCTGCTGATGAGCCACAGTATAAGTTTGACTGACAATTGAGGCTTTCTGGAAGCAACTGTACAGAATGAGGTTTATAAAACTAGAGGCAAAGTATGAAAGAATAGAAACTTGAGAAAGAGGTGGACTCACACTACAGAGTCACTGGTCAATAAACTGAGAAGTGTGATGTCAACAGAAAAGCTTAATCCAAATTCTAAACTTCCAGCCCTGGTCAGAGTTTGACTTCATGACTGATATAAACCAAGATAACTTGCATTTATAACTCCAACTGTCAAATCACCAATGGTGAGGCCCAAGGATGTGGACTTGGTACAAGGCAGAGTTTGTGGAGCAAAGGTAGAAGGTAGATATTGGAGGAAATCTCAGCCATTCTACTCCTGCTCTTTGGAACTCCATCGTAATGGACCAGTAGGTAAAGCCAAGTGAACCTGAGCCTTGTAGATTTAGTTGATTTTCTCACATTCAAAAATGTCACCAGCCTTACCCCATCTTAATTCTGTAGTTTCACTGCCCTGGCCACTCTGCTCAGCCAGCGGCAGCCTACTCAATCAGCCTCCACCACCAATGGATGAAATATCAGCATTCAGCCATGGTTCTGTCAAGGTCCAGTACTTTGAGTGTTTGGGACATTAAATTTGCAGAGACACTGAAATGTAGTTCTAGTGGGAGTGTTGCAATGTTGGGGGTGCTGTCTTTTAGATTTAGACATTAAATGGAGCTGGATCACTCCAATCTGATCAAGATTGAGGATATCTCACTTATGCTTCTGATAGAAATAACCTGGTTCTGATAATTTGAGGTAAATTTAAACAAGTTTGATTTCCCCATCATGGAAAGTCAAAATAAAGATTAACAATTGCCCAGCATTCACATAATGCAAGGATCCAAATCTAGTTTTCATTATCATTGGAATTGTGCAGCTCAGTGATTAGAGTGCTCACCTTGCAAGCGAGATACCTGGGATCAATTCCAGGCAGCTGCAAAACGTTTACCAAGTTTACATACTCCTCATGCCTCTGTTTACCTAACAGTGAGTAGGAACCCAGTTTTAGTCAATCGGCAGATCGCTTTTCCAGGGGTAATATTTCCTTTTAAAAAAAAATGTTGGTCGCTCAATCCATAACTGTTTGTGAAACACTGATGTGTGCAATTAGCTGCCACATTTTGCCCACAAAATATAGTCAATTCACACTACAGTATATTCTGTAAAGTGCCTTGAGACTCCTGGAAGGTGCTATAGTGAATGCAAGGATTATTCGTATTATTTATTGATATATCAAGCCACGAGGAAGCGATGGTGTGCCAGTCAGGGCATTCTCAATACCCTCTGCCCAAAGTGCATATTTTTAGCAATACACAAACGTAGTAAAAAATCTAAATATAAAAACATTGACCCCTGTGAGCTAGGTATATGGTTAAATTCCAAAGGATTCAATCTTAACTTTCAAAGACTTGGAAATGTGTTTCTGCTTTTGTTTCATTAGATTGACTTAACTTTCACACAGTAACAATTCTACAACTCATAGATACATACTGAGTGTTAATAACAGGAAGAACAAAATGGATATCCATTTTATTAGCAAGAGAGAAAAGGCATTGAATATATTTTAATGGTTCGCTGCAAAAAAATTGTATCTAATATAAAAATAGTTTTAGACTATCAACCCCAGGCCATGTCACAGGACCAGAGTAGAATGTCCTGGGCTGATCACTAGTGTGGTTTTATTGAATTTTATTGAAGTATTTTGTATATACAACAAATGCATGTGACAGGTTGAAATTACTGTAGGTAATGGATCACAAAATTGTCCACAGGGAATTAATAATACAAGATTTTTGTGTACCTCTGCTCTCAAAACCCAAACATTACAAACCCCTTGTGTTCTCAGATGAGATCCTTGGAAAATACTGTTGCATTGGGAAAGGTCTCATGACTGATTAGAAACACATTTGGAATGTCAAATTACATTGTGACAGCCCGTGTATTCTGAAAATTGGTCCTTCATTTTCTAAATTATACTGAATCGAGTCATGCTATGAATTTTTGTTTCAACATTTAAACACACAAATATTTAGACTTCATACCGAGATATCCCAGCCTCTATATATAGGTGACACTTATTATTCCATTTAAGAACTGTAGTGAGCTGCTTGACTTCTCAGTTGCCTGGACTTAACAGTCTGTCCAATGTTCAGCCAAGCGAATTGCTGGGATTTCAAAATCTACAGCAGGTCAGACTGTAGGAAATTTTGTGCCTGGAAAAGTCCACAGCTAGAAATTGCTAAAGTCAAACTCAAAGTTGTTTGTTTTGTAAAGATTAACTCTTGTGGTAAGACGGCTTTCTATCTCGTTTGTACTGGAACCTTTATGTGTGGTTTAAAATTGTATCCTTTGCTGCTCTAGATATTTGGCCCAAGACAATATTTATTAGGCATTAAATGGTAGATTCTTGTCTGCCACAAAGGATTTCAGAAAATTAAAATCAAATATTTACTGTCTGTGCGAATTTGCGTGCGTGTTGGGGTTTGGTATGTCTAAAATGTTGAAATTCCGATTCAGAAACTCTAAGTTAGCAATATAACAGAAAATGAGAGTTTCAAACATAATTTACTTATTAATTTTACCAAATAATTTTTTTTGTGCAATTTGCATTTTTCTTTTATGAATGTCATGTACAGTGAGATTAGTTTAATTGAATACCAGATATACAAATATAATTCAGTTTATTGATTAATGTTCCATGTGATCATTCATATATATAAAACAATGAATGAGAGGCTGGATTAATGACTAGTCCCAAACCACCTCCTTCTACATTACAGTGTGAATGTCACTGGTGGCCTCTCGTTCTGCCCCCTTGCCTCGCCACCTAAAGAAGTCACTGGAAATTTGTCGGTTAGCTACATATGAATGAGGGTGGTCTGATTGGTGGAGGAGAGCATTTACAGTGCAGTTGGAAGCTGCGTAAGCACATGCTCTGAGATATGAGTCTTGTCTCAATTTTATTCCAGTTATATGAAGAGTCCGGTTTATTGGATAATTTTCAGCTGTTAAATTGAGTTTTACTGTACAGCAATGGGGACTTATATTAATAATATAGTACTTGCATTTGATATTATGTCTTGCCATATTGTCTTGAAGTGCTTTACTGTAAAGTGTAGTGTCTCTATTTGTAGGCGAATACCTGAGTGAAACAACAACATCCTATAAACAGCATGAAGTGAATGACCAATTAAATCATAATTTAGCTTAATCACTAACACTATTTGAGATAATAAACTGAGTTCTTGTCTGCCTGTTCAAGTGGATGTTAAAGATAAATAATAATAATTCTTGCATTTGATACAGTGCCTTATCACGACTTTGAGACATCTCAAAGCGCTTCATATTATTCTGTAAAGTGAATTAATTGACTATGCATATGGTGGGACGAAACACGATAGCCAACATACAGCAGTCCCACAACATTCATTGATTGAGTGACCAAATTATTATTTTTTTTTGTTTGGAGGGATTATTACCCCAGAAAAGCAATCCACCAATTGTCTGGCCACCCAGGTTCTTATTTACTGCTAGGTAAATAGAACAAGAACAACAACAAAATTACATTTATAGGGCACCTTTCACGTTGAGAAGCTTGTGGAGTAAAGAAACTTGCCTAAAAATTATGTATTTAATTATGGTTATAGATCCCAAGACAGTATTCAAAAAGAAAAGGGAGTTTCTTCCAACATCCAAGCCACCAGTCCCCCAAATAAAATTGGCCATTCACTTCATAGCTGCTGTTTACCAATTGTCTCCACATTCACTTACAAATATCCAGTCACTACACTTTACAGCATATCCTTTGGTGAGCTTTGAAACATTCTTCGGACATGAAATTATTTTGTGGTAATTATTGTACTGTGGAATTCCATACATTTTATCCTTGAATGCATTAAGATATATTTTACCATTGATCTTTTATTATTGTTTGCTTTGCAACATGCATCATTTTGAGCATATAATCTTCAGATATAGCTGCATAATAGGATAGGTTGCCCCTAAGGCAATTATGACCAATCAATCACCAGTATAAGATTGCTGTATAGGATCAGTGTTCAATTTTTTAGCAAACACATATACCATTCAGAATTTGGGTCAAATTGGAAAAACAGGAGTCAATTTAATTACTAGCGTCAGTCTGGCTCATTTGGCAGCAATCTCACCTTTGAGTCAGAAGGTTGTGGCTTCAAGCCCTATGTAGGGACTGGGAACTCGTATAGTCGAATGGATGCTCCAATTCAGTGCTGGAGATGTGTAGCTGAGGTGCTGTTCTTCAGATGAGACATTAAACTGCAGACCCATCTGGCTGTGCAGGTGGATGTTGAAGATCTCACATCCTATTCAAAAAGAGACTAGTGTTTCTCCATTGCTATGCACCAATTGGCTGCTATGTTTACCTACAAAGCATAGTCACTGCAGTTCACAGTATATTTTGTGAAGTGCTTTAGGATGTCCTCTCAAGAGAAAGGTGCTGTATCAAATGGAATTATTATTATTATCAAAGCAAAATCTCACAAAATATTCCTGTGTAATATTAATAATACTTGTGTTTAATGTAGCGCTTTTCATGTCTTATCGACGTCTCAGAGCACTTCACAGAATATAGTGTAAAGTGAATTGAGTGCATATTTGTGGGCAAAACGCGGCAGCCAATTGCGCACAGCAGTGTCCCACAAACAGTCATGGATTGAAATGACCAATTTTTATTATTGTGTTTTTTTGGGGCACGGATTATTATTAGGTGTATGGAGTAAGGAAACCTGCCCAAGGTTTCACTCAGACAATGTACAGTGAATGGCTCTTTGTTATGAGGCTGCTAAACCTTGCCCCCAATGTTTCCCAGATACATTTCATATGGTATAGCCATGGGAAATTCATTCCGCTCTTAATATTCAACAACTTTTTTTATTTCTGTTTTTATTGAATTCATACACATATATTGAAAAAAAAGTAGAATAGAATTTGATACACCTTGATCTTCTTAACCAATATTTTCCATATTATCTTTCTGTGGTAATCCAGCTAGATGATGTGAAGGTTGAGTGAGTGTGCATTATCCCTGGGATGAAACAGTAATCATCGTCCTGTAGCTCAGTGGTTAGAGCACTCGCCTTACAAGCGTGAGACCTGTGTTTCAAATCCAGGCAGGTCAGGTCGAAACCTTGGGCAAGTTTCCTTACTCCACGTAATCCCTCCAAAAAGAAACAATAATAAATTGGTCATTTCAATCCACAACTGTTTGTGGGACACTGCTGTGCATAATTGGCTGATGCGTTTCGCCCACAAATATACAGTCAATTCACTTTACAGTATATTCTGTGAAACGCTTTGAGACATCTAGAAGATGTGAAAAGCACTATATCAAATGCAAGGATTATTATTATCATTCCTCAGTCTAAGACATTATTTGCAAGACAAGAGCCAAACCTTCATGAAACAGGAGAAAGGATTCACTTGTCTTGGCCTTTGCCATTATAAAACACTTTCACAGAACAAATCTAGAAATGCTGGCAGTAAATCCAACTAATGAAGCATTGTCATAATCAAAAGTGATATGCCAGCCTTTGTAGCAGTAAGTATCCAGAGGTTTAAGCCAGATTGAGCTAGCGGGTGGATCTAGGATTTTTCCTCAGATCAGGATGCACTGTCTGCTAATAATGAGTACTTTCATGATTCTTCCCTTCTTCAGCAACTCAAAGCCAAGTTTTAGGAGGTATTAAAAAGCATCCAGGGCAATCTTATACCTGTGCTATGAAGAATTGCGTATAATAAGATTAGAAGTTCAGATGGAAATGATCCCTCGGCTCATGTGGAGCTCCTGTGGCTCAGTGGTTAGAGCACTTGTCTTGCAAGCTGGGGAGACCAAGCTGGGGAGACCTGTGTTCGAATCCAGGCAGGTCAGGGCGAAACCTTGGGCAAGTTTCCTTACTCCACACGCCTAATAATAATCCCTCCAAAAAAAATCACAATAATAAAATTGGTCACTTCAATCCACGACTGTGTGTGGGACACTGCTGTGCGCAATTGGCTGCCGCGATTCGCCCACAAATATATACAGTCAATTCACTTTACAGTGTATTCTGTGAAGCGCTTTGGGACGTTGATAAAATGTGGAAAGCGCTATATCAAATGCAAGGATTATTATTATTATTTGAGTTCTGTCCTCACCTTTTTCCATCATAACAACACTCTGCTCTGTTGTTTCAAAGCACAAATGTAACACAGATGATTTCAAAAAAATGTTTAAAGTGAAAGAATAATTTTGCAATGTTTTTGTTCTGAGATTCTGAGAAGTGAATAGGAGACGTGAGAAGTGAAAAGGGAAATAAAAGGGGCGAAGAGATTGTACGAGAAAAGATTAGCAGGAAACATAAAAGGGTACCCTAAAGTATTTTATAAGCATATAAAGAGTAAAAGGTTAGTCAAAGGTAGGGTGGGTCCAATTAGGGACCCAAGTGGAAATCTTCTTGTTGAGGCAGAGGGCACGGTTGATGTACTGAATGAGTACTTTGCATCTGTCTTCACAAAAGATGAGGATGCAACAAATGCCACTATATCGGAGGTGTATGAACAGAAATTGGATATGGTAAAAATCAACAGGGAGGAAATAAAAAGGATGTTTGTGCTCAACATAGATAAGCCACCTGGTCCAGATGGGATGCATCCTAGGTTACTGAGGGAATTAAGGGTGGAAATTCTCGCCACAACCTTTCAAGCCTCTTTGGACACTGGAAAGGTGATAGAGGACTGGAGGGTTGCAAATATTACTTCCTTGTACAAAAAGGCCAGAAGGATAGACCTGGGAAATACAAGCCAATCAGCCTAACATCAGTAGTAGGGAAACTTCTGGAGACTATAATCCAGGACAATATTTTTCGATGAAGTGACTGAGAGTGGATGTAAGTAATTCAGTGGACATACTTTATCTGGCTTTTCAAAAAGCATTTGACAAAGTGCCACATAAGACTCATATACAAAACAGAAGCCCACGGTATTAAAGGGACTGTGGCAACATGGATCCAAAACCGGCTATGTGACAGAAAGCAGAGAGTGGTAGTGAATGGTTCCTTTTCTGACTGGAGGGAGGTGTGCAGTGGTGTCTCTCAGGGGTCAGTATTGGGACAACTGGTACTTTCTGATCCATATAAATTACCTGGACCTAGATATAGGGAGCACAATTTCCAAATGTGAAGATAATGCAAAGCTAGGAAAAGTAGTACTGTAAATGGTGAGGAGCATAGCATCAGACTCCAAGAGGACTTCTGTGCTGCATAATTCTATGATTCTATATAACATGCACAGTGCAGAGTTAGAAATGATGTCAACATCACTCTGTGATTTTCTGTTCTGTCCAAACAATTTAACAGAACATGTTTAGTGGGTTGGAAAATTCTACTATAAATGAAAACCATCAATATTTTGAAACTCACAGATTTACAGATCAGTAGAGAAATACCTCCTACAATCTCAGCTAAATGTTATTGAGTAAGTGCATTATGATATGACATGTTACAGCAACACACTCATTCTATGCTACACTCTTCTTTATCAAATAAAATAATCCCTGCATTTAATAGTGTGCCTTATCACTCCATTGAAACATTTCATACTGCTTTCCAAGATTTGCTTTCCAATATTTACTGTACAGTGTTGTTTGTAGGCAAATGTGACAACCAATTGAGCACAGTGATATCCCACACTCAGCCATGGAAAGAATCAACATTTTTATATTTTTTATCTGAGGGATTGTAGGCTAGGACACCAGGAGAAACTCTCAATTCCTTACAAATTGTGCCATGGAATCTTTAATAGACACAGACAAGACCTTAGTTTAACATCTCATCTAAAGGACAGTGCCACTAACAAAGTAGCACTTTCCCAGCATTGCCCTGGAATGTGAGTCTAGGCTATGAGTGCCAAATCCTGACATGGGGTTTGAACCCATAACCTACTGATTCGGAGGCGAGAATGCTACCATGTTGTTATTAAAAAATAAATCAGTACCTTCTGAATGATACTTTAGGGTGGTGAAAAATGCATTATGTGATTTGATCATTTTGACTGGTTATTAATTATTGCTCAGATCACAAGTAGTCATTTTTACCACAACTGTGTGTGCCTTTCCCCTCTCCTCTATGATAAGTAGATAAAATATCAGGTGTTGCAAAATGTTAAAAGTGGGATCTATTGTTCAACAACATTTCACATAAAGTATAGAAACCAGTTTTGCAAATGGTTCATTTAAAAAACGGTACAGAGGAATTATACATTTAATTATATTGCACAAAGCAGCCTTCCATTCAGGTTTGAAACAGTCAAGGAACTCAATTTCAGATTTATAATGTTAGTTACCTTTTAATTATTCTGCCACATTGAAATCTCAAACCAAATTATCTGGAATTTTTCAGTTAATTTGCTAATCTGTGCAGTACCTCCATGAATAATATTCTGAATAACAACCTCTTTGACATATTTTTGTATATCTATATATATTTTTGTATATATGTGGTTAATAATGCAGGGAACCATGTTGTGTTTTTTTAAATATTATTGCGTCATTATCTATTGTTGATCATATGATTTGGAAATCTTATTTAGGTTTCTTATGAGGTTGCATTGAAACATTACATTCTAAAACAAAAGGTGGAAATTTTCATACTGGCTTCATGTACAATTATTATGCTAAAGTTAGTTCAGAAATGGCCATACATTCACTCTTCAGTAATCATCCATTTCTTAATAGACTTGATAACACATCACACCTTTTGATAACTCCCTTCTTCCCATATGTCTCCAATGTTAACATGGTTTTGCACAGTTTATTCTTAAAACTTGAGTGTCTCTCATTTTGAAAAAAAATTAGACTGATTAACAACAGCAGCAAAATTACATTTGTAAAGTGCCTTTCATGTCAGGAGGATGTCCCAAAGTGTTGAACAATCAGAGATCAGCACCTAGAGGAAATCTTATTCTGGTTCAGGATCAGCACAGAAACTCAATTGGAGGGGCTTGTGAATGGAGTGGTAGGAGAGGAATGAGCAAATCTGGGAAGTGACAATTCTTTCAAGGATCTTCGAAAGAAAAGGAATGTTGGAGATAGACTGGAAATTGGAAAGGAAGGGTGGCTCCAGGGAAGGTTTTTCAGATGGGGATGCTTGTTGCTATTTTTAGGGGGATGGGAACGGTGCTAGATGAAAGGGAGAGATTGATGGTGTGGGAGAACAGCTGTGAGGAGGTGGAGCTGGGAGGTTATGAGAGGGGGTGGGAATGGGGTCAAGAGAGCAGGTGGTGTGTTTCATGCTGATATGGTGGTGATCAAAGAGGTGGAGGAGAGAGGTTTGAAAATGTGGAAATAGGGATGGGTAGGGGTCGGAGCATGGAGGGGAGATAGGCGGGAGTGGCGTTTGGGAGAGCGGAGGCAGCTGAATGGATCCCCTCGATTTTTGTACTCTTAGAAATCCAGCATCATAGTCAGAGCTTGAGGAGAGAAGGGGCGAGGCGTGGGAGGATGGATGTTGGAACTGATTGGTGGTGGAGAATAGGAGCCTAGCTACGGTTATCCTTCGCCTCCAAGATTATCTTGGAACTATATAAATTGTGTGTAATCTATGATAAATACTGTGATACTCCTGTGGTGTTCACCTACAGTTATTTAAAGCCTGAAAAAAATAAAATCCAACACTTCTGAAAGTGAACTGGATCCAAACAAAGTGTATTAGTCAATATGAGTTCCTGAATCGCATGGCATGTGTGCAGAAGGTTTTTGATTATTTCATTGCCTACTGGTAATCTCATTATTTCAGTGAGTGACATTGGAAATCAATAGATGAGAGGCTATTGTCCATTGACATCACAAAGCATCAGCTGTTATTGAGTCCACGACTATAATAAAGCAAATATTGACCACAGTTTTGGGGATGCAGGGTAAACTCTTCCCAATCGAGTTACAGAGCTGACCTCAACAATGCAATGATGCCCTTAGTGTTCTAACACACTCTTGTCGCTTCTGTAACCTTCGGGTCAATAGTTTGCTGCTATACTGTTCAACTGCAGTCAATATTTGTACAGTATTGATTACTCGGGAATGCTACAGCCTAGGCTGTTGTCACATAACTTAATGTGATCTCCGTTACAATATCAAGCTTTCTTACAGGAATAAATCTGTAGCAGAAACATTTTAACAAAGTCAGCTCTAATTTCAGCAATGACCAGTGCCAACAGCATATTCCCAGTCCTTCCTATTATGACTGATTTTTTTTAAGATCTTTTTTAAGATCTGCAGAACAGAATCTCAAAATTGCAATTTGATATTGCTCCCCAAATGTGGTATCGCTGTGTTTAATAATTTGGAAGCAGCAGGAGGCTCAGGTACATCAGCTGAAGGTGTTCATGCTGGCTTCAATCTCGTAATAGCGAGTGTTAAACAGCTTGCAACCTGCAATGGAAACAGATACAGCACTGTTTTAAAGATATTCCTGCTGAGGCACATCCCTTAACAGCCTGTGTGTCAGCAGATTAAAGCAGCCTGGAGCATTTTAAAGCTAGAGCTCCATTTTATGTGGGCTATCACAATCAAGCTCTGAGCCCCTTCTGATCCATTTGTACAGCTTCTTGGCAATAGTGGCATTTAAATATTAATAGGCTGTTGTTGATGTTATAGAGGTATTCGGGCAGTTCTAGCCCCTACTTGGCAACTGTGGAAGAGTTGGGCTACACCAAGAAATCTATTTTGTCATAGCAGGAACTTTTTTCTAAATGAAATGTTTTCATTTGGATTTTTTTTATCGACCGGAAGAAAAATAATTTGTAAACCAGACACGATCAACTGACTTAATAAACCATAGGGCCTTCCATTAGCAAGTCAGTTTACCATGGTGACAAAACCCACTTAAAATGAATGTTTGGTGTGATTTCCGCAGCCGCACTATCTGTTAAAACGCTGGGGAGTAATTGCCTGCCACCCAGCTTGAAGTTGAGCCTTAGGGCCGTTGTCCTTGATAATTCGTATTCAGCACAAATTGCTATTTAATTTGCAGTCTTGTTCTCTGAATCCAAAAGAATGACTGGTGGGGGAAGTAAGGGTGAAACATTCACACCGCTACGATAGGTTACACTGGGTTTGGTTTCCAGGACATTGTTGGTGTATAGCAGAAGCAGTTAAATGTGTGGTGAAGGTGGTGGGAATTAATGTAATTGGAATACCACCCAAGTGGAGGCACTTATTGCAATAATAATAATAATCCTTACATTTGATATGGTTCCTATAACATCAAAACATGTCCAAATGTTCCATGGGTAATTGCTGAACAATGTAGCGATTGTATTTTGTAGGTGAATGCGACAGTCAGTACGTGCACCACAACGTGCAAGAAACAGCATGAAGTGAATGATTGATATTATCTGGGAGATTCTCCAGCATCAGGAGAAACTCCTTTCTCTTTTGAAATAGTGCCTTGGGATCTTTAACATTCACTTGAACAGGCAGGTGAGACCTCGCTTTACTATCTCATCTGAAGGATGCAGCGCTGCCCAACACTAAAAGGTGGATGCATGAAATTCTCAGCGTGGTTTAGATACTCTTAAGCAAGGCAATGGGTTTGCGTATGTGCCAGACACCTAGCCGACCAAAAAAAACACACACTGTACTGCAGTGTTAGGGAATGGGGAGCTCCTTTTCCTACCATCGGAACTTAAAGTTCCCTAAATCACCTAATGTGAACGTATACGGATTTGGTGCCTTTTTGTATATGATATCATGTGCAGAATGATGCCAACTAAGTCATAAAATCTGAGTTTCTCGATCATTTCCTGCAACAGTTTTTCAGAACAAAGTTGAAACTGATACTAACCTCCTGCTACATGACCACACATGCCTTTTTGCCAGCTGTTCTCATATTGGTGCCAACTCAAAGTGGTCTCTGGAACGATTGCATAGTATCATAGAATTTTTCAGCACAGAAGGAAATCATTCAGCTCACTGTGCCTGTAAAACTCTCAGTTTAACTAAACTTGTCTATGTTTTCCCCAAACCCTTTTATACTATTTCTCTAAGTCATTTTTAAAACCAATTATGGATTCTGCTTCAACCATTGATTTTTGTTCAACATTTGCTTTGATTACAACGCAAAATGATGCAGATGCTCAAAATCTGAAACAGAGACAAAAGTCGCTGAGAACACTCAGCAGGTCAGGCAGCGTCTTTTGAGAAACAACAACAACATTACACTTCTATAGCGCCTTTCACATCAGGAGGACGTCCCAAGGTGCTGGACAGTCATTGTTTCAGACCTGAGCTGGGGTCGGGGACGGGGAGGATGGAGCCAAAGGTGGGTATTTGGGGTGATTGATGTGACCATTGAAGAGAAGGGTCTTGAGCCCTTACTTGAAGGAGGCCAGGGAGATTATGAGATGGGAGACTGTGGGATGGAGTTCCAGATGTTGGTGGCAGAGTGGTTGAAGCCTCACCCGCCAATGGTGTGGCGGGTGGGTCGGGGGATGTGGAGTAGACTGGAGCCTGCTGAGTGGAGGGGGTGGGCATGTTGGTAGGGGGCTAGGAGGTTGCAGATTTAGGGTTGGGCAAGATCGTGGAGAGCTTTGATTATGAGGACCAGGAGCTTGAATTGAATCCTCTGAGTGATGGGGAGCCAATGGAATTAGGCGAGGTCACAAAGCTTGGAGCGGTAGAGGACATGGGCTGCAGATTTCTGGATTATCTGCAAACCGTGAAGAGAGGAATTAGGAAGGCCAACAAGCAGGACATTTGCGTAGTCGTGATGTAATGAAGGCATGAATGAGGGTTTCAGCAGCCATGGTGGGTAAGGTAATGGCAGAGTCGGGCAATATTGTGGAGGTGCGGGAAGGCAGAGTGAGTCATTGCTTGGATGTGGGGAAGGAAAGACAGTTGAGGATCGAACAAGACACCCAGGTTCCTGACTGGCTTGGTGAGGTTGAGTGAGCAACCATGGAGGTTGATGCTGCCAGCGCCTGTTGTGTGGAGGCGCTAGCGTTAGCCAATCAGTAGGGCCTCAGTCTTGTTGACATTCAACTGTAGAAAGTTGGCTATCATCAAGGACTTGATGTCTCACAGGCAATCTGTCAGGACAGTAGTAATCCTGGAGTCGAGGATAGAGGCAGAAAGATAGAGTTGAATGTCATCCGCATACATGTGAAAGTTAATCCCATATCTGCAGATGATGTCAGCATGTAGATGTTAAAAAGTAGGGAGACAAGGACAGAGTCATGGGGGATGCCACAGGTGACAGTGTGGGGGCTAGAAGATAAATCATTGGTGGCGACAAAGTGGAGATGATGAGAAAGGTTGGAGTCGAACCAGACAAGGGCAGGTCCATGGAGATTGAGCTAGGAGGAGAGGCTGTGTAGGGGGATGGAGAAAAGTAAAGTGAGTCAATGTTGTAGGTTTATGACCCTTCGTCAGTACAGAAAATTGCTTTGATTATCCAGGTGTTTGACATTCATGGAGTCTTGTACCTCAGCTGTTAGAGCACTCACCTTACAAGCGAAAGACCTGGGTTTGATTCCTGGCATGGAGAAACCTTGGGCAAGTTTCCTTACTCCATGTGCCTAATAATAATTGCTAAAAACAACCAATAATCAATTGTTCACTTCAATCCATGAGTGTGTGGGATCCTGCTGTGCATAATTGGCTGCCGCATTTCACACACGTGTATACAGTCAATTCACTTTACAATGTATTCTGTGAAGCACTTTGAGATGTCTAGAAGACTTGAAAAGCGCTATATTAAATGCAAGGATTATTATTATGTCGTAGAAACCCATCACCACATGTAAGAGCAACCAAACCAAACTAATAGATGCTCATGGTAATGCATTTGGTTAAAACACAGTTCTGCTTAAAATGCAGTTGGAGTGTGGACCCTGTAAAATATCCAAAGGACGGCCAACTCATTTTAAAAAGCCTCCCACATGTCAAAAGGCTTCACACATGCCAAACAATGGCCATTATTATGGATCCCAACGAGCTTTGAGAGGTGCTTCTAACATGAAAGGCACTATATAAATGTAAATTGTGTATTACCCATGATGAATATTGTTATACTAACGTTGAAGAGTGCATAGAGGCCTGATCTGGGAATTACTTCTCAACATTTGAAACATTTGGTGACCAAAATGTCTTTTATTTTTCGTTTCAAAACCAGTTATGTGGATTTAAAAAAAACACTCTAGAAATTGCCTTCCAAATTGAGATTGATTTTAACTTTGTTTCCAAACTTTCCACCATCATAAATTTTCAGACAATGAACAGGTTCTTAAGAATGTGAGACATTTTGGGCCCTAGCATGTTTAATTTTCATTGCATGTGCTCCATATATGGCACTCTGCATACATTTTGCTGGCTGTCTTTTAACAAGGGCATTTCTGAAAATATTGAATATCTGTATTACAGATTTTCATTATGACAAAACTTGGCAGATGCTGTCAGTTTTTTAAAAAAATGTCTTTGCTATGTTTGTCTGTACGTAATTTGGCTGGCGTGTTTCATCCACAAATATACAGTCAATTCACTTTACAGTTTATTCTGTGAAGCACTTTGAGATGTCTAGAAGACATGAAAAGCACTATATCAAATGCAAGGATTATTATTATGAATGCATGAATTCTTTGCTCAGATAGAAAAAAATCCTTGCTGTGAAAAGTCAGTTTGCTATGAGAAATGTCTTATTGGAAATGTCCAAAGGATTACATTAGCAATTTAACATTAGTCAAACCTCCCCACCAAGCAGCTGGATAAAATCTCTCACAAATACATCATGCGTTTCATTGTACCAAATCTGTAACCGCAGTGGTGTGCGTTGAAAGCTTTACTACTACATCAATTAATTTCTGCAATGGAAGGGTTTGTACTTTGCAATGCAATACTGGGTAAAAGCAGGAGGGTTTATGCCCTCGGCATTCTCACATTGGCCTGTGTGATCATCAAGTTTGCATTTGCCAGCCAAGGCTGGGTGTTTTGTGGTCTGGATTATTGTCCGGCGAAAGTTTACATTTCTAGTTTTCACCAGTAGTTTCTGCCACGTTCCTGAGTCTGAGAACAAAATGGAACAAAAATAACCTCGAGCAATTGTAAAAAATTGTCCAATTACTGTTGGATTGACATGCAGCGCTGCTTTCTGATCTGAGGCTTAACAAACCTTTTCCACATTAGAGAGTCTGCACACAAACAGTCACTGGCCCCTGACAGGATCACAAGCTGGGGGGAACACTGTGAGAATCCAGGGCTTTTTTTGTGTGTGTGCGTGGCAGGTGTCCAATGATTTCACATTTCTGAACTTTTTTTATGTTAAGTATCAGCTCACAGGTGCAGATTGTTTTTTTTAAATTGTAAAGCATCCTTGTTGGTCATTAGTCTCACAGAGGTCTGATAGATCATTCCAAACATTTGGGGGGAGGGGGAGAAGAGCGAGAGAGTCGAAAAAGACTGGGTGGGATTATGCTTCAGCTATTGTTCCTCTGAAAGCAGGTGGTTCTTGCCATACAGCCCCACACACAGTCAATTCAGCTGTCGGCCACAATCTGTTTCCACTAAACAGGATTTTTAATTGGCAGAATAGTTCCTAATTAAAACAAAGTATGCAATCAGGCACCCCATTCTTACTTAAGTATAGTGGCATATTTGGGGAAATAATTTTGCAGGCTGGTTATATAACAGCCTTTGTATTGAATCAATAATAAAGCCTTTAGCAGAATTCCACACAGCATGGTACAAGTCCAACTAGCCCTATCCTTTAGGGATTTGGCTTGCAGTGTTGAGGACATGTCTGCAACTCCCAAGTCTGTCTTGTGTTACTTCATCTTTGCCAGTGTCTTCTCTGAGCTAGGTCAACCCCAGTGAGGCCTCACTGAAGTTCTCCCCCACCCCCGGCCACCCCATGATATTTTTGGATGTGGTATTCATTTTTATTGCCTCTTAAAAGGGTGAAATGCTAAGCAAACCTACCAGAATTTGAACTCTGTAAATCCAAGGCTCAACTAACCGAGCTGCTCAGTGTAATGCAATTTTATTTCGAAACCCATTAAGTGTAAGAGAGACAGTAGGATATCTCAAGGGAGTAAACCTCACTCCATTCAGGAGCAACACAGCTGTAATATAATTGCACCTTTTAAAAATATTGCAACGCTATATATGTTCTTGAGGTATCTGCTTGTTAATTTTAATATTAACAAGAGGACAAGAATCTGGCTGGATCCAAGGTATGTGGAATGTTACAAGTATTCAGAACTACATGTACATATATGTGTGGGCAGATCCACAATACGTAAATAGAATGTGAGATGCACTCAATAGGATAAAATTTGTATAATTCTTTAAAATATTCTTAACTTATTAAAGGAACTCTTTAAGGAATACCACAAGGTGGCACTACCCTCCAGATGTTTCTCTCGGTAATCTAGCTGTTACCATTTTCTTGGACCTTATGGCAAAGTCTTTTATTGGAATATCAACCTGGATATATGGGTTCCAACTCCCAACATGGGCTTGAACCCACAACCTTCTGACTCGGAGGCAAGAGTTCTACTACTTGAGCCAGGCTGATGCAAAAATTACCCTCTGAGTAAAGAAAAAAAATGTCATGATACCTGTCCCGAAATTGCCCTTTGTTACTCTAAAGCTATATTCTCTTGTCCTGCCAATTTTGGTACATCCTACAACAACAGCAACATTTATAGAGTGCTTTTCACATCAGGAGGACGTCCCAAGACGCTGAACAGTTAGGTCGGGACCCAAGCCGGGGTGGGGGGGGGGATGGGATCAGGGTAAGGGAAGGAGAGTAGGAGATGGTGGAGGGTTAAGAGGGGAGCAGAAGGCATGGTCGAAGAGGAAGGTCTTGAGACCGGCCTGAAAGGAGGAAGCGAGGCAAAGGGATTGCGTGAAATGGTTCCAGAGTGTGGAGGCAGAGAGGCTGAAAGCCCAGCCACCGATGGTAGGGCGGTTCGCATGGGGGATGTAGAGCAGGCCAGAGCCCGCTGATGGAGGGAATGGGCAGGCTGGTAGGGAGACAGCAGGTCAGACAGATAGGCGGAGGCAAGGCTGTGAATGGTGTTGAAAGTGAGGATGAGGATCTTGAATTCGATTCTCTAGGAGATGGGGAGCCAGTGGAGATGGGCGAGGGTGGGAGTAATGTGGCCCTAAAGTATTGTTTGGGTTTCCTTTTTCAACCCTGATTTAAAATATAGATATATATATAAATATTTATATTTTAAAAATATTAAAAATACTTGCATGCGATATAGTGATATTTACATATTCTAGACGTCTCTAGGCACTTCACAGGCTACAGTAAAGTGAATTGACTATAAATTTGTGAGTGAAACGTGACAGCCAATTGTACAGTGTATCACAAACAGTCATGGATTAAAGTGACCAATTTTTTTTCTTGAGGTAATACCAGATTATTATAAAAAATTATAGAGCTCTATATATTTCTTGTCATTTTCTCTTGAGACTGGGGAGCTGCATAGCTGATATAAAAGCTTTGCTCACCGCTCATTCTTATGGTATCATCTCCATTGCTCATCTCTCCACTGCCTATGTTGTGGTGACCAGAAGCATATGCAATACTTTGGATGCAGCCTGAGTGGAGCATGAAATAGCTTGAATCTAAACTTGTGTATTGATTGTTTTGTGTAGGCAAATGTAGCACTCGTACTGCACAAAGTCCCATCAAATAGCCATGAGGTGAATGGTCAGTTAATCCGGATGGAGGATTGTTGGCCAGTTGCTTATCTGATACCAGTCCCTACAGTCAACAGGTTCCTATTCAATTTGCAAGCATGTGATTTTTGAATGACAATTCCAGGTGCAACTAATTCTTGAAACTGCAGTTGCTCTGCAGGAAAATATTGCCTTGTAAAATGTACAATTTGCAGCTCGAGGCGTCTCACCGTTAGTGAAATAAATTGCACATTTGTATGCATTGACGGCAGCAGCCAATCTTTACTGTAGTGAAAGGAAAATATATTTCTGCTGCAAGGAGACTGAAAAAAATAATTAACCAGTGATGGACAAAAAGGCTGATTTGCCACTATTTTGCAGTGGTAGGCAAGATTTTCACTGCACAATTAGCAGAACTAATTGTACATGGAACAAATGTTTGATTCAATTGTTTGCAGTCTTCTGTCAATGCACAAGTCGATTAATAAGGTATCTTTTCTGTGTTAGTGTTTTGAGTAAAATCCTGGAGTTGGCTGCTCTGAAAATTGCTGCTGAACATTGTTAAACACCTATTGGCAGTGCTGCTTCACTCATGTCCTATTGTGACTTATATGCACATGCTTTCAATATGCTTTTAGCTTAGATTGCATTTTTTTAAATGAACAAACACCTCACAGAGGCATGCACATCCATTACTGTAGTGGGCACGGTGGGGGATTGTCGGGGAACAAACACTCAATGCCAGCTACAGTTGATGAAGAAATAAATTGGCTTTATTAAACAAAATGCAATAAATCAGCAGCAATCACAGGAAGGTTGCAATAGAGACTTAACACCGACACCCTTGATGTTCATCCCCAGAGTCTCCACTCTGTTGGTCTCTTTTATTAGTATCTAGCCTCAAGGATCTGCTGGCGTGCTGCTTACACCTCTCTAATATTAGAATGGCCACCAATGACCCTGAATCCATTCCCAAAGACCCGCGGACACACCATCTAAACTCCAATCAGGCCACACAAGCAAGTTACAATACACTGGAACTCCAAATATGCTGCAATACCCTGTCATATAAACAATTCCTCACATATTATTTTGCCAATCTTAACCAGCTTGCAATGTGGAGATGGCAGGTTGGTCATTATCCACAGAGAGGGAAGAAGCATCTAGCTGGAATTTACCTGCAGTGTTCATTGCTGAATAGGATTAAGAACTGTTTATCTGGATAATTCTCTTATTCTTCTACGGTTTTCAAAAGGGAGATGGACTGACAGAGCTAGGGCATAGGAAACTGGATTAAAGAACTGCCATAATTTAATTAAAAAAAGACAGGACTGATAGTCTGAACTCCTGGTCCAATGTTCCTATTCATGGCAGGATAATCACAGAATCATAGAATCTTACAGCATAAAAGAAGGCCATTCGGTCCATCAAGTCTGTGCTGTGTCTTTGAAAAGAGCAACTCAATCCCACTCCACAGCTCTCTCCCCATAACTGTGCAAACCTGTCCTCCCCAAATAAACGTCTACCTCTCTTTTAAAAGTTGTTATTGAATTGGCCTCCACTTCCTTTTCAGGCAATGCATTCCAGATTCGAACAACTCGCTGAGTGAAAACATTTCTCCTCTCTGCTTCTTTTAGAAACTATTTTAAATCTGTGACCTCGGGTCACTGACAAACCCACCAGTGGAAACTGTTTTTCCCTGTTTACCCTGTCGAATCCTCTCATGATCTTGAAAACCTCTATTAGGTCTCCTCGTAACCTTCTCTGCACCAATGAGAATAAACGTAGTCTCTCTAGCCTTTCCTCATAAGTGAAATCCCTCATTCCTGGTACCATCCTGGTGGTAATGTAGGTGTTTCATTACTGTAACAATTATTATGTCCGTTGGAATGTGAATGACTAGTTCATTTCAGAGGGGAATTTTAACTTACTGCTATTTTTTGTCCTGTAGTTATTTTTTGTTGATCAGCCAGGTGTCTGACACTTGTGGAAACCCATCACCATGATTAATATCATCCAACCCAGACTTCCTCAGAGAGTTCCTCAGATGTTTGCTGCCCATTTGTGAACATTTCCATGTGTTTGAAATAGGATAATATAATCTTTGCATTTGATATAACAGCATATCATGTCTTAGAATATACTGTAAAGTGAATTGACTGTATATTTTGTGGGCGAAAAGCAGCAGCCAATTGCACCCAGCAGTGTCCTACAAACAGATGTGGATTGAGTGACCAATTCATTATTATTTTTGAATGAAAAGCGATCTGCCAATTGACAACTGGGTTCCTACTTACTGCTAGCTAAACAGAAATGTGTGGAGTAAGAAAATTTGCCCAACATTCGCTCGGCTGGGAATCAAACCCAGGTAATAATAATAATAATAATCCTTGCATTTGATATAGCGCTATTCACATCTTATCGACGTCGCAAAACGCTTCACAGAAAATACTGTAAAGTGAATTGACTGTATATTTGTGGGCGAATCTTTTTTGGGAGGTGAGTGCTCTAACCACTGAGTTACTGGTTTCCACAATGTGTGCTTTCTACCCAGGGGGACACCATGCTTATCCAATTTACAGAAAGTATCAGGGTAGGTTGGCAAAAGCCAAAGCTTGTGGTTTCTAGATTGTGCAATTCACAAATACCGAAGAGGCAGCCAGATTTAAAGTTCTGGCACCTGAATGTTAAATGTTGAACTAATGTGGAATGTTACAAGGGATGATATTTACATTTCAGATATTTAATAATGGATTACTGGGCCACCAGTATGCTGGTCTAAGCACAATGTAAGTCTCTACCATAATCCCAACCCTTGTTGGTCAGAGGATTCACATGGTTAAGAATAATCTTAGGTGTAGATTCTTAAGTGTAATATTATCAGGGACAGAACTGAGAAATAGGAAAATGTAATAGTTTCAGAACCAGTTAATACTCTGTACTTGTTGCTGAAAGTAAATGGATCCATGTTGCCTGCCTTGTGTTACATTACTACGTATTTTATTTTCAGATACACGAAGCCAGCAGGACAAGGGGGCACAAGGTCAATTTTGAAACTGACACCAGGAAGTATTCCTTTACATAGATGGCAATGAACAGATGGATAGAGTTGCTAAGAAGGATGATAGAGGCCAGAAAGTTGGATTCATTTAAGAAAGTGCTTAATGCTAAACTATGAATATGATAATGTGGACATTCTGGAGGGATAAAATCAAATAGGCCAAAGGGCCTTCCTCATCCTTATGATTGTATGATAATATCTTGTGTACCTCCTGGAAACTGGCTGTAACAACAATTGCAGGGAGCTCACAGCTGGACTCTCGCTTATTCGGGTCAACACAGAAGGTACCAGAACATTGGAGAGAACAGGGAATGAAATAAAATAAAAGTTTCAAAACATTTAAAATTATTATAAAAAAAACAAGTTTTAAAAATCTAGAACATTAGAAATTTGTATCCACATAAACTCTGAAAGACTGGTTTCAGGGCATTACCATTTTTTTTCTGTGTATATTGTGTTGAGGTGCTTTGAAAAACACTTCACCATGGCAACGCAACCTCTTTCATGTTGCTGTGGCTGACCTGGAATTCTTTTGTGCTTTGATATTTCTCCTCAATAACTGTCAACTGAAATAAGAGCGAAGCATAGCTGTTGAATAACAAGTAATCAACTGTATTGCTGTCATTCTGAGTGTTCTGCAGTACAGCAATCAATAGAATTTCTTAAAAGGGCTGCACAGTGAGGAAAACTATCCAGTACTCCACATTTCTAATGGCAATGAAGACACGGTCAGGAATCCATTGGTGTAATTTGTCTCCAATCATGTCTGTTGTTATTTATTTTACATTGGGGTCAAATATGTGGAGACTTGTAATGGGATTCCTTACTAAATAGAATATAGTTACAAAGGGCAATTGCAGGATAGATATCAGGAAGCTTTTCTTCATCCGAAGAATAATTAATGACCAAAACAGGTTGCCAGGAACGATGTTGAGGCCAGGACACTGGACTCATTTAGAAAGCAACATAGAGGTGTTGTGATCACTGTGATCACTTGCTGTGGGAGGATAGTTTGGTGGGTATTGTGCAGGGATGAGAGCAGATGTCCAAAGGGTGGTCTTCAGCGCCTTGGGACGTCCTCCCAATGTGAAAGGTGCTCTATAAATGTAATTTTGTTGTTGTTGTTTAGCCAAAACTTATCTTTCAAATCTGAGTGGACTCTGTTACTTGGACAATGTCACACTGACTCATGGAAACTGAGGGGTACTTTATTTTGAAAGTAAATCATGTTGAGCAGAATTCTCACATACTTGAGACATATAATGTATTTCCATATTGGTCAGTAACTCCTATATACTGTAACTCAATAGGGCTTCTTTCCATACATATGGGGGCAATGAGCAAAGGATGTTGACAATTTAATTGATCCATCATCATAATAATTCAAGGTATGTTTGATGATCTGAGATTCTGAGGCAAGGGGATACTTTGCACTCTCTTCCAATCCCTCTGCACTGAGATGCTGCCCCAAGTGAAGGGTGCTATGTAATTACAAATTGCAATACCAAAGAACACCAAAGTATTTTGAGTTCCACATACTTATAGTTTCTGATTGTTCAATATGAAGTATATTTTCTCTCCCAGGAGGGGCTCAGTCTACTTACCTGGAACGCAAGTTGGTAAGAATCAAGGCTTAGGGATATCGGACAGAGTACTGGAGAACTGGTGAAGTTTAATTAGCTAAAATCAGCTCCCACCTTGCCATTGTAAACCCTGGAAAGCTTCCTGCTTCTTGTCCAAGATGTTAGGACTTTGGCTTTGCAAGGTCAATGGGGACTGAATTGGAAGAATTCCAGTTCTCATTGTCTGCACCTCCATGTCCTGTTTCTGAGCAATCCTATGTGATCCATCATCAACAATATCTTGAAATATCTGCCTTACCCAGGAACCAGATTATTGAGACCACCATAAAGGACTGACTTAATTGTGATCTTCCATTGCTAGTTGTGTCACTTTACAGTCAATGCAACCCCAAATAGACTTTCTTAAGGGGGAGAGTCAATGGTTATAATATTAAAAATACTAATCCTTGCATTTGATGTAGCACCTTATCACGTTTCTGAGAGGTCTCAAAGCGCTTCTTAGAATATACTGTAAAGTGAATTGACTGTATATTTTGTGGACAAAACGGGGCAGCTATTGGTGCACAGCAGTATCCCACAAACAGTTGTGGATTGAGCGACCAAATTTTTTTTTCTCTTATTTTGAAGGGATTACTACCTCTGGAAAAACAATCTGCCAATCAGCCAACAATGAGTCCCTATTTATTGCTAAGTAAACAGTCATGTTAAGTAAGGAAACTTGCCTAACATTTCGCCCTGCCAGGAATCAAACCCAGGTGCTCTTGCTTGCGAGGCGTGTGCTCTAAACACTAAGCTCTAGGACTCCACATGGGCAAGTTGAAGAGCACAGTGAGCAATTTTTTTTACCAGCAAAGTGATACTTTGAGTATTTGGGGATCAAAAATGAAGTATTCGCTACCTGCATTAGCAATTAGCAACTAAATTACTGGCTCCTGTTAGTAATTAGAAGTGTGTCACACCAATCTGTAGATCAATGCTCTGAAGCCTGTAAGTTTTTTTAAAAATAGATAATATAGTATATTTTCAGGTTAGAAGGATGTCTCAAAGGTGCTTCACACATGATCAATCTGAGCTCGGGGGAGAATTTGAGAGGCGGGGGAGTGAGTGAGAAATAAATGCGTGTTGGAAGGTGCCCCTGTGCAAAGGTCTGGTGAGGATATGGTTGCTCTTAGCCTCAACGCCCCTGGGGTCATATTGCATACCGATACTCGTTGTCAAGTCTAATGCTCATGATTAATGCTTACTTGGTGAGATGCCCCTAAATCCATAAACTAGTACAGTAAAAGCTTGGTTATCCGGCAACTAACCAACTGGCACTCTCAACCAACCGGTGTCTCCCAATACAAGTAAAATTTGAGTATACGTATTTTCCCTGCTGGTATGATCACTGCGCATGCGATTAAATTTACCAAACGCGACTTTACTGAGTGCGCTGTTTTCCAGAATGTAACCCCCGCGTTCGGCAAGGGTTGACTGCACTATTTATGGATGCTTTATTGGTAAGTATCCACACAATATTTTGTTATTATTAAGTTAATTTGTGTGTAGGATTTTCCGCAACTTGCTGCTCGAATATCCGGCATGTTTGATTAACCGGTCAGGTCCTGAGGGTGCCGGATAACAAACCTTTTACTGTAAAAGGAAAACCAAATCAAATGTCTTCAGAAAAAGAAGATGGTGGAGGGAGAATTGGAGAGATAGAATTGATGGAGGAAAAACAACATTAATACAGTATTAACAGAAGCCTTGAAAGCTCTTTGATAGTTCATTGGGTACCTGGGAGCTTTGAAGAGTCAAAGCTGAGAGACCCCAGTGTGTTCACACCCATTACTGTATATGCATTGCTCCTGAAACCATCTCCTCCTTTGTCTGGTTCAGCCCCAATATGTACTGTATGTTTGCTAGCACATTGCTGTAAACATGGAATGATATGTACAGAGGGTCCTCAGCACCTTGGGACGTCCTCCCGACGTGAAAGGTGCTCTATAGATGTAATTTTGCGGTTTTGTTGTTGTTCCTTGGCACTGAAAACTATTACTTAACCCAATCCTTGCTGCTCCCATATTCATCACCATTTTGACATCCCAACTATCTACTTATCTCTTTCTTGAATCTCTCAATTAATTTAGCATCCAGGATTTGCTAGGATGGATATTATTTTCTGTGAGAAGAAATTCATTTTTGCCTCAATTCCATTTTATTTACCCTTCACTTTAATCTTGCGTACTTCAGAAATTGATTGGCCCGCCAGGAAAAAAATGTTTCTGTGTTTATTTGCATTTCCATTTAGAATTAAATATTGTCCCAACAGTCAATCATTTCCTTTTATATCACCAAATAGAGAACAATTTCAGTATTGTTATTCACACATTCCCCCAAAGCATTTTCAATTTTCTTTTGTTTTGGTCTGGCACATGAGGAAGCAGATGAGCAAGGGTTGGCTGGTCTGTTATCAGCAGTGTCCTGGAGTACTGAGGACTTGCCAGACTCGGGAACCAGATTACTGAGATCACCACAGGGAATTGACTTGATGCCGACATTCCTTTGCCAATAATGTCTCCTTGGAGCCAGTTTAGTTCCACGGAGACTCTATTTAACCCCCACCTCCTTCCATGAGGATAGCTAGTATTTTCAATGAGACTCTGTGTAAAGCAGAGCAATTAGTAAATCTCAATGTAATGCAACAATAACAAGCATTTATATAGCGCCCTTCACGCATGGTAGTGTCCCAGAGTGCTTGGCAGTGAGCCAGGGGAAGAGGAAGGGGGAGGTGACCATAAGTATATAAGTCTTTAGGTGGGATTTCAAAGTGGGGAAGGAGGGGGCAAAGCGAGTGATTGAGTTGCAGAGTTTTGTGGCATAGTGGCTGAAGGCATGGCCACTGATGGTGGAGCCGAGGGGGACAAGGGACAAACGTGAGACTGGAGTCAGAAGATGGGGGGTAGCAAATCATACAGGTAGGGAGGTGCAAGGGCATGAAGTGATTTGAAAACGAGTGAGAGGATCTTGAAATCATTCCATTCGGTAATTGGGAGTCAGTGGAGCTTGGCAAGGATTGGTACAATGGGATACAAAGGTTTGTGTGGGTAAGTATCTGGGTGGTGGAGTTTTAAATTAGTTTAATTTTGTGTATAGTGGAGCTGGGGAGACCAGTGAGGAGGGCATTGGTATAGTCTAACCGGTAAGTGACAAAGGCATGGATGAGAGTTTTGGCTACTTTGGTTATGAGGTATGGATGGAGGCCAGCAACATGGTGGTCTTGGTCAGGGAATGGATGTGGGGTGGAATGGTGTGAGAAGATGTTGACGGGAACCAATGAGTATTGCTTCCATCTTGCCAACATTCATCTGCAGGAAATTTGTGCTCATCCAGGCCTGATGGTCAAACAAGCTGATAAGACATCAGTGGTCTGGGAGGCGCAGCTGGAGGAGAGATGTGTGTCATTCACATTCATATGGGAATTGACGCCATGTCTATTGATAACATCGCCAAGAGGAGCATATAGATGAGGAAAGGAAAGGGGCCAAGGATGGAGCCTTGGTGTACCCCCAGATGACTGGGCAAAGGCAAGAGGAAAAACCATTTGCTGAGATGTATTATTAACAGTTTATTCAGTAGGTGCACACACCAGGCGAGTGCGGTCCCACTGAGATGGATGAGGGGGGAGGGGCGGGGGAGGAGGATGGCAACAAGTTAAGTTGATGTGATAGAGTGGTCCAGGTGAATGAAGAGGTGGAGAGAGCCCTAGGCACAGAGAGAGAGAGAATACCATTTGTTACTTTGTCACTTCAACTAATTCCTTACTTCTAACTTGTTGCTTCAAATAATTTCTGAAAAATATTATAATAATCTTCCTTTAACAAAGGAGATTGCAGACATTATAAAATGAAATCTCCCTTAACTCCCAAAAGGGAGTTTCTCCCCAAGATAAAATTGGCCATTCACTCTTGCTTATTAATGGGACATTGTTGTGTGCAAATTAGCTGCCATATTTACCCACAACACAGTCACTGCACTTTACAGTAAATCCTATGAAACCGTTTGGAATGTCCTCCAGACTTGAAACGCACTATCTCTCCAAGTGTGAGAATTATTTATGTATTTTTTCTGCCCAAGGTTTTCATTATTTTTCCCAACATTGAGGTGCTGCTTTGCATGATAGCAAGTTAACTCAATAAAATAAGAGATTTCTTTCCTATTCCAGCTGACAGCCCAAATTCAATGGTGATCACAGTCCAGCTTTGGGCCCAAACACTATGCCAGAGATGGATACACCTGGCACGAGTTTTCCCATCTACTATCTTGTTGCCCACATTCATCAATCAGGCAATCAATACTACTGGTGTTAAATAACACTTCATATGTAGCGATTTTCATCCTTTTAAGTGCAGAGTAACGGAATACAATTCAAATTTACATTTGGAGCAGGTGACAGGGTATTGGGAAAACAGTAATTGAAGGCAAGGAATGATCTGTGATCAACCAGAAGCTTTATTCACAAACTACAATTTGGCTATTTGCTGCAGGCAACAAACACTTAGGATGTCTGTTCCCTAAGATGCTCCTCTCCTGGCTCAGTTGGGCACCTTGTTAATGGCTCCTCACCTCTCACCATTCACCTCTCTCCAGCAGGACATCCTAAAGTGCTTTGCTGTGTGTGTGTGGGGGGGGGGGGGGATATCAGATGAATCTGTAGTTTGAGATTAGTTATATCCTTTCCCCCTTTGTGTTCAGGCCTCCCCGCCTCCCCAAAATCTTGGAGGCATCAGTTTGGTTGCGGTGGTAGCTTGCTAGTCCAGGCAACCCCAACCCAATATATTCTCCTTCCTCCTAGATCAGGTGAATTGGTTGAACTCATGACTGGTTGTCCCTAAAGCGTACTACGGGAATATGTAACAACTGTTCAGGAAGACACAGATGCCTAGTTAAAATGTCTACATTTTACTAGAGGCATTTTTCTACAGACATTTTCAATCCTATTAATAAGGTTCAATTATATTAGTATTGGTCATTCATGTTTATGATTAACTTAGCCAATGTTTTATAGCAGCAATCTATTTTTGTAAAGACCCAGGTTGTATATCATTCCAAGCATGGGTAGAGCTTATTGATAAAGCTTACAGCAGCCTTAAAAAGGCAATAAAGAGACAGTTTAATTGGGAAGCAATCATGTTTTAAACTTGCACAAATGATTATTATTTTTCATAATGTAAGGAGGCAGATTTATACCCCTCTTGTGTTGTCATTTACCTCTTCCTTTTGCCCTTGAGCATTTAAAACCAAATATTGATACCATCTCACCCACAAAATAGTCCATTCATTTTACAGTATATTCTGTGAAGTGCTTGAGACATCTTGAAGATATGTTGAGGCGTTATATCAAATGCAAGGATAATACCTCACCTTGCAGAGGGCATTCCTGATGGAATAGACCTGACAGGTTTATTTGGCTTGTTTGGACCAGCACGTCTGATAAAGAGCTTCCTGAAACTGCTTTCTCTACTTTAAAGAATGCATTAGTCTGATGAAGGCCACAATTCTCTTGATGTGGCTTTCCACAGGATGCCAAGTAAATTGCTCTGTCGATAATGGAAGCAAACGTTTCTAGGTTTTGTGAAGGGGGGAAAAAGGGCACCCAGACAAAGCCACAAATTACAAAGCTGTAAAAGTGTCACCTGCTGCCCAAGGCCTTTCACTTTTAATTCCTTTCTAAGTACCAGGGAGAAGGCTGCCTGTGGACTGACTCTCAAAGAACATGGTTGAGGGAAAGAAGAGTTCTTTCCGCATGCTGCTGTGAGGTATTTTGGCTGGTATGGCTGGAGGTTGCTGAGTTCTGAAGAAAAGCACCACAGGAATCGGCAAAGGCCCAACCGCTTAACTCTTCCGGTCTTAAGAAGCAACAATCCGATGATGGCACTGGCCTTTTTTCTCTCCACAATGTACGTATAAAGCACTTTGAACATTTATAATGAAACTTAAAATGTGCCAATTTCTAATGAGATTACTTAATAGGAATGTTGAATTGCAACTGGGGAATCACTTCCAGCAAGTGAAAGTACAGTACATCATTCTGACCCGCAGGTTCCACTTATTCCAGGATGGGGAATTCACGTGTGCCAAAGTGGTTCAATTTTTCAACATATCTAACATTCAGAAAATCAATATAGTAATTAATTTTTAAAAATCAAGAAATGCCACAAATTAGGTGCTCTTCTGTCTGTACAGTATTGTATTTGGAACACTGCATGAAGCTGTGGAAGAATCCTCTGAAGAAAAATGGTTCAATTTACAGTAGTTTCTACTATTTCATATTCACAAGAAAGTAATTACTTAGATTTCCCTGGTCCTCAATTTTAAATTATTTTCCCCTTAAGCTCCATTTTCACACCTTCAAAACTCAGATTGTCCCCCAATTTGAAAAGATAGGCCTCTTTCTGTAACTTGTTGCTACAAGGTGGATGTTTTGAAATTCTACACTTATCCTTTCCCTTGTGCCTCTATTGGTGGCTTAGTAGAAATGCAAAGAAGTTGACTTGGAACTAAATTGACTTGATTCATAGATTCATAGATTCATAGAATTTTACGGCACAAAAGGAGGCCATTTGGCCCATCTAGTCTGTGCTGGCTCTTTGAAAAGAGCGATTCAATCCCATTGCCCTGCCCGCTCCCCATAGCCTAATAGACCTGTTCTCCCTAAATAAAGATCTAATTCCCTTTTAAAAGTTGTTATCGAATCAGTCTCCACCACCTTTTCAGGCAATGCATTCCAGGTTCGAACAACTCGCTGAGTGAAAAAATTTCTCCTCAGCTCCCCTCTACTTCACCTTGAAACTATTTTAAATCTGTGACCACGAGTCACAGATTTAAATGATATAATAATAATCCTTGCATTTCATATAGTGCCTTATCACATCTTTGAGACATCACAAATTGATCCACATTTATGATCTACATAAATATAAGGAAGGAGATCTTCTCCAACAACAAATTATATTTATAAAACACCTTTCACTTCAGGAATATGTCCCAAGGCGCTGGAAATTCAGGGATTTGGACCTGAGCTGGGGGTTGGGATTAGGGAGGGTGGAAGGCAGGGAGGGTAGGTGAGTGGCTGATGTCGCATTTGAAGAAGGGGGGTCTTGAGGCGTGCCTTCAAGGAGTCAAGGTGAAGGGACTACGGGAAGGAGTTCAAAAGGGTGGGGACAGAGAGGCTAAAGGCCTGACCATCGATGGTTGGGTGTGCCGGGAGGGGGATGTGGAGCAAGCCGGACCCTGCTGAGGAGAGGGAGTGGATAGATTGGAACAAGCAAATCCATGGAGGGCTTTAAAGGCAAGGACGAGGATTTTGCACTCTATTTGGAGCAAATGGATTACAGCGTGGGTCTTCAAGCAAAATGAAAGTACAGTATCTTTACACAATGAATGTACAAGTCTTCCTAAATTTCTTGACGTGTTCATGATTTTTTAGTAATTTTCCAATTGGGAAGGAATGTCCACTGTGGTGTCCAAAAATAATATTGGCGCTCACATTAATCTGGGGCCGTGTGAAATGGCATTACTGTGCAATAAGGTTCTCATTATACTAACCCCAGTCTTCTTTGGTTACATATGCTGCAGTGTCCAGCTTGCGTTTTATTTGCATGGGATTCAAGTCCCAATAGTTTCTACTTGGCCGCATGTTAAAACTAAACATTATTTAACTTAGTTGAAAAAAGTTAGAAATATTAGGAATTCTGTTAATAATGTATTTTCCCAAACAACTTAACCTTATGTTAATAGTAACAAGTACAGTATATCGCAAAACAGTAAACATAATTTTGGTTTATGTTACCAGGTTTCAAGTATACCCGAAAACAATGTAACTTTGTATTAAATTGAAATTGTATTGAAACAACGTAAGATTATATTAACAGTGACAAGCATATTCCAAAACAACTTAACCTTATGTCGGAAAATCTAGCCACTGATCCAATACAGAATTCAGCTGTCTGATTTGACAGTTTTTAAGAAACTGACAATATTTGAGTAGAAATTTGAGAACTGGGATTTTTTTCTGTTGGAATCAAAAAGGTTGAGAGGTGACCTGATAGAAGTTTTGGAAATCATGAGTGGTTTTCCATATGAAACCCGCACCTGCTCCCTCGATCCCATTCCTGTCCCTCTCCTTACTTCCTAGCACCGCCTCTTTGGCCCTCTACTCACAGACATCATTAACCTCTCTTTGTTCACTGGCACCATTCCCCTCTCCTTAAAAACAGCCATTGTAATCCCAATCATCAAAAAATCTTCCCTGTATCCATCCCTGCTCTCAAATTACTGCCCCATCTCCAACTCCTTTCCAATATCTTGGAACAAATCATTGCTTCCCAGCTTTGCTCCTTGCTCTCCTGCCCTCTCTCTAAGAACCTCTCTAAGAATGGACTCCCATGCTGCCTATAGGACAGAAACAGCCCTGGTCAAAGTGACAAATGACATTCCATCTGTCCACCTGCAACCAGAGCTCCCCTTGTCTCCTCATCCTCCTTGACCTCTCTGCTGCCTTTGATACCGTCGACCACTCTAACCTCCATCATTGACTCCTCTCACCTCAACCTTCATGGTTTTGTCCTTGAATGTAAGCTTATCACCATCACTCCATCTCTACTTTGCCTGCGCAAATGACTTCTCCTCTAGCCCCTGCACTATCTTATGCAGCGTTCCTCAGAGATCTGCCTTTAGTTCCCTCCTCTTCAACATATATATATTTCCTCTTGATGATGTCATCCGTAGACAATGGGTCAACTATCACATGTACGTGATGACACCCAACTCTTTCTGCTTCCACCCTTGACTCCAGAGCCACTGCTGTCCTGATAGAATATCTGTCAGACATCACATTCTGGATGAGAGCTAACTTTCTACTGTTCAACGTCAACAAGACCGAGGCTCCCCTGATTGGCTTCCATCAGTGCCTCCACAGGCACTGACAGCATCACCATCCATGGATACACGCTCCATGCTACCCACAGCACAGAAACAGCCCTGGTCAAAGTGACAAATGATATTCCATCTGACCACCTGCGACAAGGGCTCCTTTTGCCTCCTCCTCCTTCTCCTGGTCGAGTCCAAACTGACTATCCAACGCCATGAGACGTCCTCTTGACATGAAAGGTACTTTACAAGTGCAATTAGTTTTGCTGTTTTGATAGTCAATAGGTAAAAATTATTTCCTTTGGTTGCTAAGTCGGTGATTAGAGGACATCAAATTAAGATAGTTTGTAAATGAACAAATGAGGAAACAGAGTAGTTAGGATAAGGAATGCCCTGCCAAGAGTGGTGGTTGAGGCGGAATCTATATTAGCTTTCAAAAGGAAACTAGATTAATACCGATAAAATGAGTCAATTGCAGGGGAAACTGCATGGGACTGAAAGGATGCTCCTGAAAATGCTGGCACATATATAATGGGCCAAATGGATTTCTTCTGCACTGAAAATTTCTATGATTGTATTCACATAACATTTTTGCCAGTATAGCAGTCACTAAAATTACTAGCAGATATATCCTTTATGGTACTTAAAAACTTGTTATCCCTTTTCAGTATGCTTTTTGGTTCTCCCAAAATGTCTTTGACCATTTTACCTTAGTGTCAGTGCCATCACAGACTCAGTGGGCCAAAAGGCCTCCTTCTGTGCTGTAAATTTCTGTGATTCTATGATTCATTCATCCACTCAATGTGAGCACAGCATGTCACTGCCAGTGCTGTTGTCTAAGCAGCCACAAGGAATTGAGAATGTGAGACTCTACTCTCCGAAGACCTGTCTTTGATGGGGAAAACTCCAGGAGGATAATTTTGTACATGGTGTGATAATTCTCATGAAGCCCGGAATTTGTTGCCGTTTTATCCAGTGCTTAATGATTAGTTTGGAGTTGAACTCTTTTGACCAGTAGAATGGTTTCTCCCCTCAAGCTGTTGAAGGCAGTATCATCACCAGTTTCAAAACATATAAGCAGTTTTGCCTTTTTGATTTCTAGCTGCTGATAGTTTTTTAACTCTTGAATTATTTTGGGGCCATTATCTGACAAATTGGCAAAGAATTATGAAATCCCCCAGGCTTGTTGCAGAATTCGTTTCAGATTGTCACACCAGTTATTCAGTATTGGACAAAGGTGACCACAAATTAGCACCTCATAGACTGCAATTTCCCCCCACCCCCTTACCACTCCCCAAACACATGAGACATCTGAAAAATATGAATTTATATTCTTTCCATTAGCATTGCTAGGAGTACCTCCTCTCCCTCCCTGGTTCGGTGACAAATTGATTGTTCGGTGCTCTGAAACACTACACCGCGTGAAGGTAGCTATATATAAAGGCAAGTTTTTGTTGTAATGTCTACATATCAGAACAATCAAGGTGAAGCCTGATAAATTAGAAAATCTTACATATAATGCCCAAAAGCCTACATTAAAAACTGCAAAAGCCTTCTCTCTTGTAAAATCTTGTAATGGGACAAGCAATAAATATTCAGTCCAATTTGGTAAGTGCATTTCTTGCATGTTGTGATCTTTCTTTATCAATCTTACCAGCTTTAAAACGTTACTTTAGTTCTTGATGCACTCAGACTTGGACGAGACCCGATGCATTTGAAAGGTTTGCTCTAACTCAGCGAACAGCTTACAAGTGTATTTACAGAAACACTGCCTTTGAGGAAGGAAAGGAGCACCAGAACATCTAGGATTGCATTTCTTCCCTTTTATAGTCACAAAACTTGAGCTGCTTATCCTTGCACTTTTAGCACCAGTTCAATGTAATCTGATGTCAAGCCAACATTCATGTTGTACGTTTTACACCATTTCTCCTCACTGGGTGAAGGTTGTCTGGAAGCTGTCTCTCTCCTGTTCATTTCTGAATATTCATGGGGAGAGGGGAGAGCAGGGTGGAATCTAGACTATGTCCCACTTGGCCTAAGGAAGATATATTATTATCTTTTTCCCAATGAATCATTGAGAGCATCTGCATGGAACAAAACAATAGAGTGAGCTAGATCATAGATGATGAAATATAAATGCTCCTTTTAGACCATTGACGTACTTCTTGGCTTTGCTGCTCCTGTCAGGGATATAAAAAACTGGAGACCATACCAAGAAAAATAACACTTTGACATTTTAACTTGTAACACAGCAAATGCTTCTAGCGGGATCTATGCTTTCTCATTTGGAAACAATAGATCGAAGACACTGAGGTGAGCTTTGCAGTGTTTCACAATCCATTCTTTGCGATAATTACAAAATCATGAAATGCAAAAAATTTACCCCTACCCCTGATTGAATGATTGTTGAAATCTCTCGTTTCCAATCCCCCTGACAAATAACTGCCTGGATAAAATGATTCATCTGTGAAAGATGATCAGCACGACAGCCATTACCACAACTGATCAGTGAAAAATATTGCTTTATGTTCTTTGCAGATGCGTGATCCCTGCACATTAGTATATTCAGGGTAGAACTGACTAAATAAAAAAAACTCTTACATGTGACAATTCACTTACGGATATAATTGTCTTTAACATTTGCACTGAAAGTAATACTGAAAAAATTTATTCACATCACTGTTGGAATTCTCTAAAGCGTTTGTCTATGTCCTTGAAAGAATGTGGTGCTTGAATACATGGGTGGAACGCGTGTTAACAGTGATGAAGTGTGGTGTTAAACTCAGTATTGAGTTTAACTATTAAACTCAATAGCTCAGCCCAGCCATGATGGAATAGACTCCTTCTTTGCTGAAATTTTCATGATTCTATATAATGTGATGAAGAATAGGAGATACTTAATGGCAAACATAAATTAGCTTCAAATATTTATCTGCACATGCTCCATGTTGCCCTTGTAGGTTAAAAGCACTGTGTGATGTGGCGTTTAAACCATAAAGACTAGAAGTTTCAAGTCTGTCCCAATTAGTTGAGGCATTATAATTTAGCTAGGGGGTGGGGGAAAGTTAATCTCATTGGTATAGATATTTAAGAATACTATAGTGAATAAATCATGCCAGAGAACTGCAGGGAGGTGAAGACAATTCTTATTTTAAAAAGGGAGAGAGAGCTAATCCAAGAAACTACAGATGGGAACAGGAATCAGTTTAACATCAGGTTTGACCCACGGCTGTACCTGATCAGGACTGCCTTCCTCTACCTTAGCCACATTGCCCACCTCCAACCCCCAAACATCCATCCATGCATTTGCCAGCATCTGCATTGACTAAATAAATGCCCTCCTTGCCGGTCTCTCCAATATTCACAACATCCAGCAGATCCAAAAATCTGCCACATACTCACCTGTACTAAACTCTGTACCTCCTTTCCACCAGTCCCATCCAGCCAGGCTCCACCGGCTTCCTATTGCCAAATGGTTTGGGTGAAAATGTGGAACTCACTATAATTCCAATTAAACTGTAATTCAAGCATCAACGTGTTTAAAAGGAAACAATAATAATTCTTGCATTTGATATAGCGCTTTTCACATCTTATAGACGTCTCAAAGCACTTCACAGAATATACTGTAATGTGAATTGACTTAATTTGCGGGCAAAAAGCTGCAACTAATTGCACACAGCAGTGTCCCATAAACAGATGTGGATTGAGTGACCAAATTATTATTTTTTGAGGGATTATTATCAGGGATATGGAGTAAAGAAACTTGCCCATGGTTTTGACCCCTGCTCCAATTAAAAAGAAAATTGAAAAAAAAACATGAGGCTGAAAGGAATAGAGGGATGAGATTAGGAGGGGTGGGTGCTCATGTGGAGTATAAATACTAGTTAGTTAGGCTGAATGGCCTGATTTAATATTGCACAATCTATATAAATTGATGATATTCCCTGAATTATCAAATACAATTCAGCATACTACCGATAATAATGGAAATACGCAGCTTACTGATCATCAGTTGAAATGTAAGGTAGGTTCATTCTTGCTTCCCTCCTCAGTAGCACATGAATCCTTATATTCTACAAAGTATTCAATCATTAAGTCTATGGTAGTGTGAATCCATCCCTTTCCAGGCTGTAAAAAAAATATCTTTGCCCTGATGCAGAAACATTTTCAATAATTCATGCTCATTTCCAGCTGTTATTCTTTTTTATGGATACAAATCACAGATAAAAACACAATGTGTTTATAATTTCTCTTTTCTCCCTGAAATTCTACAATTTTGCTTGGCTTCATTAGAATCCTTTGTCTGTTGAAAAGTCTTGAAGTTTCTTTACAGCAGATATTTCTGTTTAGTGATGGCCTGCCTCCTAATCAGCCTTTAAGTAGAGCGGTTGGTTGATTTTGTGTTTATGAAATTGACAAGTAGATCATTAGAAAAGCGACGACGAGGTTTACAGCAGTAACACAAAATGTGCCCAAAATATTCCCCAATTACTGTCCTGTAATGAATGTCTGCAAGAAGTGTTGGTCTCTCTTGACAGGTGCCAATTAGGGAGTACTCCACTTCGAAATTAGCCACCATCTGAGCTCCACAGTGAAGAAATCCTTCCCATTTACTGCTGACACCATATGGCTTACAGAAAGCTATCTTTACAACCTCTGAGCGACCTTATAGTGGGAGTCAGGCACATTGAAAGATTAGCCACCTGTGGAGAGCAGAATCATTTTATTTTATGTCTGAGGTCACCACGATGTCTTAAAATGATTCCTCGATGGGCTGCTTCAGTAATCCATAAAGTGATATTTGTGATGGTGAAAGTTAAATTGTCTGCACACAGCACAATTAAAAGCCAATTATTACTCAAAATGACTGTCGTAGAAGCTTATAACAGCTTGACTCCCTGGCTTAACTCCAGCCTAGATATTTGGATCCATATAATGCTTAGGTTAGTTCTTCTAAGTGATTACACGTAGATTTGTCTACAAATGCACGATCACTACATATAAAAGTAAAATCTTGAGAAGCACTTTGAGATATCTTGACAATATAATAAGGCACTGCATCAAATGCAAGGACTATTGTATATTATTCAGATGTGTGTCTGTGGGTGGGGGAGGCAAGGGCAACAACAACAACTTGCAATTATGTAGTGCCCTTCATGTGAGTCGGAAAAGGCGGGTTCGGTCAAAGAGGAAAGTCTTGAGGTGTGAATTTAAAGATGGACAAAGAGGGGACAAGTTGGAAGAGTTAAGGCAAGGAATTCCAGAGATCCAGGGCATTGTGGCTGAAAGCACAGCTACCATTTGTGGAGCGGAGGGAACAAGCAGTCCGCATGCCAGCTGACCGAAGGTGGTGGATGGGGTATGAGCTGATCAGAGATGTAATGAGGTGCCTGGGTTTGAAGAGATTTGAAAGTGAGTATCAGGATCTTTAAATCAATCTGTCTTGCAACAGGAAGCCAATAGAGCCTGCCAAAAACTAGAGTGATAGCGAGGACAAGGGTCAGGACAAGGGTGGCAGCGTTTTGAATCATTTGAAATTTGTTAATAGTGAAGCTGGGTGACAGGTGAGAAGTGCATTGAAAAAATCAAGGTAGGAGGCGATGAAAGCACGAATGAGAATTTAAGCGTAATTTGAAATCAAATGGGGGCGAAGGTGGATGATGTGGAGAAGGTGGAGGAAGGCAGTCTTGGTCAGGGACTGGATGTGGGGTGGGAAAGATAATTGGGGATCGAAGGTTGACGCCAAGGTTGCATACAGGTTTTTGGTAAGTCTGAGGGATATATAGAAAAGGTTAAGAAGTCCAGAACTGCCCGGCGAGAAGACGTAGATGGCTTTTGTGTCGTCCTGTTCAGTTGCAGAAAGTTGGGCTTTGATACCACACCAGCAGGCAATCAGAACATCGGTAGGACGAGGGTCATGAATAGAAGTGGAAAAGTAGAATTGGGTATCATCTACCCACATATGGAATGTCTGCATGTCTTCAGATGATATCACCAACAGAAAGCATGTAAATGGGAAAAATAGGGGATGGAAAATAGAGGCCAACACAGTCCGGAGATATGGCTAATCGCACCAAAGAAAATCTTGTGTTAATAGAGAGCAATGCAAGCAAACAATTCAAACTTTTGTGAGTACTTTAATATTTAAAAACATTCAATTGAACATTTTATTATTAAGGCTAGGGTGGTCCAACGATTTGTCTGTTGAGGGCCAGATGGCAGATTTGAGAAATGTCTGTTTATATTTTTGTGTTTCCCATCCAGAAATGTCACCTGTAAGGATCATATGGAAATATTATGTTTTAAATTGTGTAACCTAATTTCACTATATTGTAGTTACATTGCAGACTTTAAATAAGCAATGAAAAAATTCATACAAATTTTAAAACAATAATATAGCCAATGATGAGGTATCTCTGTATATGTGTCCCTCTGTATCTGTATGTGTGTGTTTGTGTCTCTCCCTGTCTATCTATGTCTCTGTAACTGTCTGTGTCTCTGTATGTGTCCGTCTGCATGTGTCTCTGTATCTCTTTCTCTCTCTCTATCTCTCTTACCCCTTGCTCTCTCTCTCACTCACTCACTCTGTGTGTCTTATTATCTCTCTCTGTATCTCTCTACCATCTCTGTATTTCTCTCCCTCTTTCTGTGTCTCTGTAAGTGGCCAACAATCCCTGAAATAAAATTGATGATTTATTCATGGCTGTTTGTGAAATAATGCTGTGTGCAAATGCTTTGCTTGCCTACAATTTTTTTTAAAAAGGAAATATACTTTGCAATATATAGTGTGAAATTGTTTGAGATGTCCTTCCAACATGAAAGGTTCTACATCAAACGCAAGGATTATTATTATTATAAATGGAACCAGTACATCCACTGACAAAGTTATATACAGTATTTATATGACTCTTTCTGGGTGATGTCATCCGTAGGCACAGGGTAAACTTCCACATGTACATGGATAACACACAAATCTACTTTGCCTTCTCCAGCAGCAACTTTATTTCCACTGATGCTCCATCAGTTTGTCTGGTAGATATCAATGCCTGGGTGAGTGTAAACTTCCTGCAGCAATGGACAAGATGGAAGCTATACTCCTCAGCTCCTGTCAACATCTTCACTCCTGTGGTTCTAAACTCCTCTATCTCCCTGGGCTCTCCCTCAGACTCGTTGAACCACTGCGCAATCTGGGCATCAGATTCAACCTCCAGCTGCCTTTCCTCCCCCACATCTGGTTCCTGATGAAGACTGCCTTCTTCCACATTGCTCCCCTCCAACCGTACCTTACCTCAAATGCAGCCAAAACCCTTGTGCATGCATTTGTCAGCTCCCGCTTGGTTTACTCTAATGCACTCCTTGCCAGTCTCCGCAGCTCCACCATCCAGAAGGTTCAACTGATTCAGAACTCTGCAATCCGTATACTGACCCGGACGAAACTCCATACCCACATCTCACCATTTCTGGCCAGGCTGCCCATCACCGAACGGATCTTCACATTCAAGTTCACTCCTGGCAACTCCCTACCTCTCCAATCTCTCATTCCCTAATCCACCAACCAGCTGCTCTGCTAGATTGGCACCAGCCTCCTGCTTGTCCCTCGTACCCTCCGCCCACCATTCACGGTCACTGAGGAGTATGGCTTCTGTCTTGTCTGTGTTCAGCTACTGCTATTGGGATTTTCTGTAACACCTTTGCAATTTTGTCCCTGGTTGTTCATTCTTTCCAGTAAATGCAATGCTTAAATAGGAGAGGACCTCTTATGACCTACACATGTACTGGAAGTGATGTGTGCTGGCAATGATGTTGTTCAAACAGATGGCAGCAATGTTTCAGTTTCACTGAATTTTGTACTTTGGAAACCTTTACAAGATAAGTGAAACCACTGAGCAAATGCAAAGGGAAGCCTTCACGTGTCCAGAGCACATAATAAGAAACCTCCTTGCAATCTAAATGACTTTGGTTATGTATTCTGATCATAATTCAGTGACAGAATATCAACAGTCGATAGGCAATATAGATAAGGGAAGTGTAAAACTTTTTTTTAAAAACTAAAAATAAAAGAGCAAGTAATTGTGACCAAGAAAGAATGCGTTTGAAACAGCAAACATGAACTTTTTTGGAATAAAATAAATGCATTGAAAGTTTAGTTGAAATGCCATATTTTGATGTTATTTGATTTGCTTGTATAATTACCCTACATTATCAGTGAAGTGATCTACAATTGAACATGTGAAGATGTCAAATTCATGTTAATGATGCTGTTTGCAAACCAGACTGCTACAAATTTTGCTCAATCAACAGCAATTTGTATTTATATAGCGACTGTCATGCGTCCCCAAACACTTAGGCTCAAACAAATATTTTTGAGTTATACATTGTAATAATTGTCAAAAAAACCACAATAATAAAAATTGGTCATTTCAATCCTTAACTGTTTTTGGGACATTGCTGTGTGCAATTGGCTACAGCATTTCACCCACAAATATACAGTCGATTCACTTTACAGTGAATTCTGTGAAGCGCTTTGAGACATTGATAAGATGTGAAAAGCACTATATCAAATGCAAGGATTATTATTATTATAATATTCAGAAAAGAACTCTTGATAAACTAATCCAAAAGAAAGTTTCAAAGGAATTGCATTCATGTTATGATACAAGAAATGCAGTAATTTAGGCAAACACAGCAGGCAATTTGCATTGTTGTGTACGAATTGGCTGCTATGTTTGCCTACAAATACAGTCATTACACCTTGCAGTAATTCCTGCAAAGCAAGGTGAGACATCTTAAAGACGTGATAACGTGCTATATCACAAATCAAAACATTTATGGGCAGTAACACATGCAACAACATGCAAGCCATGCTTGTTAATCAATAAACACTTTCTCTTTGACTTTCCTTTTAGATACAAAGCTGAGTACAGTTCAACGTGAAACCATGTCTGAACTAAATCCATGGATATATTCTGCAGCTTTATCATTTGTACTTGGTAAGAACCATTTCCTAACTGTTTTCTGTTCTCAGAACCTGCATCATGGAGCTTTCCCATTGCACTGAGAGCCAGGCTGATCACAAATAAACCACCTCTGTTGCTATAAGGAGAATCAGCTGTTGTGAAACATTGCACAATTTCTCCTGTTGAAGGATCCATGATTGGGAACCTGGGTTACAGTTTACACTCGGCAAATTAACACTGCGGCTCTTGTTATAACTTATTTATTGGAGCCCAACATGAAATGAGATAGTAGGTTCAAGTATAGCCCAACATGAATATGCATCTCGAGCAAATATTCCTGGCCCATATATATAACAGGAAGTGAAGAATATTCATTGCAAACACCCAGCACTAGCAATACCATCTGCTGAGGAAAAACATAGTTGGTGTTGGAGTGGAATTAAAGCATCGACATTTCGATTTTAATGATATTATGGCCAATTTTAGTCCAGATTTATGAATTCAGTCCTTTGGTTGTTCCTGCATATTAGTTAAGCTAGTTTAGAGACACAATGGTTTATAAATAATGCAGTAAAAAAAATGTAAGTAAAGAAAAATAATTATGGTACTTCAAACAGGAGACCTATTCTTTTTTTATTTATAGATTTCACTGTAGTCCTCTGAGGCATCTGGGAGCAAACCATATTTGAACCCTTCAAGTTTGACTTGTGCCTTGAAGGTGCAAAGCCTTTGATGTGCTTTTGGCTTTTATCTTTCTAATCACTTTTGCTGATCTGGATGCTGTACTATTTCTATCAGAATAATGGCCCTTTGCCACATTTATAATCTGATGTTTTATTTCTTCACATGATGTGACAGAGAACAAAACACAAAAAACCCCCACAAATTAACGGGACTTGTGCATCAACAAAAATTCTCTGCTAAAGGTTAGGCTGGATTGTTTGCAAAAGTGAGGGCCAAACCCACATCAAAAGGACGTGCACTTAAGAGATGCAAATACATTCTGACTACTTCATTCATCCTTTGAAAAGGTTGATGCAAATTTGACTGAAAGAGTTAAAAAGGATTTTTTAAAATTATGTGCATGCTTTGAGCCCGACTTAATGCACTCAGTACATTTTTATTCCACTTGTTTTTGTGTGCTTCTGCGCATTTTATTAAACAGAGAGTAAGAAGGAACTTGCATATTTATAGCACCTTTTCACATCAAAACATCTCAGAGAGCTTCACATGTAATTACTATTAAGCATAATGATTGCTTTTGTAGGTAAATTCAGCAGCCATTAATTCTGACAAGGTCCAGCGAATACCCTGAGGTGAATGATCAATTCATCTGGATAGCGGGCCAGGAAACCAGCAGAACCTCTCTGCTGTCTTGGAAGTGTGAATCTACCTGAATGGGTAGTTAGAACTGTGGTTTCATTTTTCATCCAAAGAGACGGCACCTATGACAACACACTGTGCAGTAGACATTGCTGAAGAAAGTGACAGCTTCAGCAGGCGTGATTGTCAGTGGCTGCATTAAACAGGCATCTTACTATTTAAAAGGCGCTGTTTATTGGCATGGGGCAAACAGCAAATTTGCACTCTTGAAAAGTGATCCTTGTTGCAGTGAGTTTGCAAAGGCGCTAGTTCCATTTTTCAAATAAAGCTTTTTTGATACTCTTCCCCCATCCTTTTCACCAAAAAAAATCCCACAGTAATGTGAAACCGTCTCACATGATCTTAGATAATCCTTTAAAACCCTGTGAAACACCTCACAGGATTTGCAATTTGTCACATTAGAATTTATAGGATTTGGTCTGAAAATGTAAAAATCCTGTAGGATCACACAGGATTGTTTTGAATGTGGCAGCATATGATGGCCAACACATTCACATCATACAGCAATAGCTGTAAGTTTACACTGTGAGAATTTTCAATTTAGCAGCATGGTCACCCACCTGGCATAAGAGATGGCTGAATTGGCAATAACAAATGACATTGCAAGAGTTATGGAACACTGTTTATTTCCATTATCAAGATATCTCATTGCTTAATGTTTCTCATCAAGCACATTTTCAATCCAGTTCTTTCTTACCTGTGAATTTTTGGTTTTGAAGTAGATACAAACAAATGATGAAATCAGAAGCATATAGTATTTTTCAATGCATCCATCTGAGGCTTCCAATTGCCATTAATTTGCATGTGTAGCACTGGGGAAGATATTCACCTGAAATGCTTTAAACAATGTGACAATTTCAAATGTTAATTAAAATGCATGGTTTCAATTTGTCCTCATTTGCAGGCGGGCTGATGGATCTCTATTTCCTGCCAAGAGCAAGAAAAGGTTCTAAATACCTTTTACTAACCAAGTGTTTCTTACCAAGATAATAAAACTGATAAAGGACATTTTTCAAGATGACAAAAATGTGTAATGAGAAAACAAAGTTTCAAGAATAGCATTCCGTCATCCCAAAATTCATTGGGGGTTTCATTAGATCAAGGAAGATGAAATGTGCTGCCTTTTCAATTTCTCCAGTAATGTTGCTATTTTTCATAATCATACATTCTTTGATTACCAGAGCTCTCCCCTGTCACAATATCTCACAGAAGGCTCTTTAGAAGCCTAAAGTGTAACAGCCTGTCATTTGTTTTCAAGAGATTATGACCTTTATTTTACAGTTCCTATTAGTGCACTTGGCACTGAGATGCTGCTAATTGTATCGGTGCCGTGATGCTAATTTGTTCTACTGTATTGGTTTGCGCTGGCACATGTTTTAGTGCTACAAAGAACATGGAATGGGATCAGTGCACAAATTTCATCTCTAGCATTACCACACAAAATGTAACGTTTAAGTGTAAACTCAAAACTGAATATATAATACTATCGCATAATTTGAGTCATGAAGACAATTTTCATGTTGCGTTCATCCTGGCAATTTGGTGGCAATTTGCTGCAAATTAGGAAGTATAAATAGGTCCAAACCATGTGAATCATGCTGAAGCCTCACTCCGGGAGCCTCTGAGAGAGGGTCTATCAGGAATAGTGCAATTGGCACCCATTACCACATTGTACGCGGCTCACTACGTTTGTGGGTTTTTAAAAAGTTGTTAATGTGGCCCTAGGAACACAGTATTACTCGGGCTTCATCAATCGGCACCAAATTATGTGAGAGGAAAAATTGCCCGAGCAGAACTCTGGTAATGATGTAAAGTTGATTTATTCGAGGAAGGAGGTTTGCATTCTAATAATTGTTGTGAAAAATAATTCTTACATTTGATACAGTACCTTTCATGTCAGGAGAATGTTGCAAAATTAAAATAGTTTATGTATTGGAATGAATAACTTCAGGCAATACCCACACTTATTTCTTAGCACACTCTTATCCAAGCTGTAGCCCTCTCCCACTAGGTTACATGTTCAGCCAGAGAATTACTAAAATACATGCAGAAATCTCCATATTAATTTACTTAACCATGCTCCCTTTGGTTAGCAGGCACCTGCCTACTTCATGTCCCCCGCCCTACCTGCCTCAACATTGGCAGGCGTGCTTTCTACCTTTATTCCATCACTCTTTGGACTCCACTGTGGAGTCCCTTTGGCGCATCTTAAGACCGACCTAATTGACTGCGGCGCCTTCAGTTGTCTTCCTCTCCCCACGCGCCCCCACCCCCAGCTCGGGTGACAAGCCAGGCGTGTTAAGTGCTTTGAGACATCCTCCCAATGTGAAATGCACTATATAAATGTAAATTTGTATTGTACATTGTTACACCTTTGTGTAGCCTGCAGAGAAAGGACCAGATTGACAGCTGAAAAGGAACACATAGAAACACTGAAATGTTCAGCACAGAGTGAAACCATTTAATAATCCTTGCATTTAATTTGGCATACCACTAATGCCCATTTTACCAAATTACCTTTGCATCTATTAATCCCACACTCCAATTCTTTCCTCAAATTCCTTTAGGTTTTACTGCTCAGCAAAATAGTTTGGGCTAGTTGAGAGGACTTTGCTAAAAGTTGTCAGGAATTTCTCTCTTTACACAAGGTTAATATGTATAATTTTTCATATGTCCAAAATTCCTTTGAATAAGTTATTCAGATTTGAAGCAAATGTCTTTGATGTAATGAGAAGCAGATACTGAGGTCTGAAATGAATATGTCACAAGCCACATGAATATGAATGGCAAAATAGGAGCTTTAGTTCTGCTTTGGTCCAAGATTAATCTTTAACATTGTTACCTTGGTCAAAGGGAATCTCATTAGAGTATTCCACCTTCTAAAGGAAAGAACTCATAGAAGAGAAAAAATATGTGCAGAATGCCCCTAATTTAAAGGAATTTCTGTAGAAGTTCGGACACCTCAGAGAGACATAATGAAAGTTAATTGGCGCTGTATTCTGTAGTTATGCTCAATGGACCTAGTGTGCCCATTTTGTAGTGTAAGATAATACTTTGAATAAATAAAAGTGAGTATCTATTTCAACAGCAACTTCCTATATAGGGTCTTTCACACAGGGCAGGGTCTCAGAGTGCTTATCGTTAACTGTACCTGTGGTCAGCAGAGCTTGATGCTGAGCCAGGAAAAAAAGGGAAGTGACCACAGGTACAGTTAATGAGAAAGGTCTTCTGAAGCTGATCTGAAGACGGGCAAGGAGGGGGCAATGCGGAAGGATTGTGGCAGAGAGATTCACAGTTTTGAGACATAGTGGCTGAAAGTACGGCCGCTAATGGTTGGAGTGGAGGTGACAGGGAAGGTGTAAAAAGCCGAAACTGTCAGAGCGAAGGGGGCATTGTGGTAGAGTGGGGGTGAAAGCAGGTCGGAGAGGTAGGGAGGTGCTAATATGTGAGGATCTTGAAATCAATCTGTTCTGCAATAGGGAGTCAATAGAGCCTGGCGAGAACTTGTAATAATGGGGGTGCAAAGCTTGTCATGGGTGAGAATAAAGTTGGCAGAGTTTCTAAATAAATCTCTTAAATTTAAGAGACTTAAAGTCCTGTAGCTCAGTGGTTAAAGCACTTGTCTCGCAAGCAAGAGAATGGGGTTTGATTCCCGATGGTGTGAAACCTTAGGCAAGTTTCCTTACTCCATATGCCTGATAATAATTGCTCAAGCCCAAAAAAACCACGATAATAAATTATTAATTTCAATCCACGGCTGTTTGTGGGGCACTGCTGTGCGCAATTGGCAGCTGCGACTCACCTACAAATGTACAGTCCATTCACTTTACAGTATATTCTGTGAAGCTTTGAGATGTTTTCAAAACATGAAAAGCACTATATCAAATGCAAGGATTATTATTACAGTATAAAATTGGACATAGGGTATTTCTTCTTGATTGTCGATAAATATATTATCCTTGGAAGATGAGCTGAGGTTGTTCTCTATTAGCAGTAGGTAGGTAAATTTACTGATGGCTAACACAAGGCATAGAGTCCTATGTAGAAATGATCAAAAACTACCCCATATAACATGTTCTTGAATGTTAACAAGTCTTCACAAATTATGCAATTTGCTATTAGATTTCACTGAAGAACTAATTTTGTTTGTTGAATTCATTTATTACCTTTCAAAGTATGATTTGAATTTAAAATTAACGCTTTCAGTGCTAAATGGAATTTAATAATAAAAATTTCAAGAAATTGTGCCTCCAGTAATACCTTCTAATTGATTGATTTTTAATCATCTACAAGAAAGTAGATATTCCAGCAAAAAGAAAAGACGATCTTGTCACCTCTTTGACAAGTGAAATTGCTTTGCACTATTCAATACAAGGAGCTTTTCCATTATGTATAAAACTGTTACGCTAGAGAGCATAAAGATAGATGAAGGGATTTTAAACAGATTAAAGAGCTTTTTTTAAAAAAAAATTGTCTGTTCATTCAGTCTTTACCCATATGAGGCAGTCCTACCAACCTACAGTATTGGACATTATTCATTGGAATGGAAGGAAAATGTCAAACCATGTTAGAATTGCAGTGGGAGAGGGAACCACTTAGCCTCTTGTTCTGGCAAAGACTAAAACTGCGACTTACAAGCCAAATTTATGGCAAGTTTTGTTAATGGTCACTGAGTGATGCTCAGTACTGTTGGGCTGGCATTTCCCTCTTATGGGACAATTTTTACAAGGATGTAACTGATCCACTTTCCTTTCAGGCATTGCTTTACTTACTACTGGCAGATATCTACAAAACTTAGCAGGGGTACTGGAATTGATTTTAAGCATACAATTCTATTTGATTTGTTCTATTAATCTGCTGGCTCCCAGGACTAGAGATGAGCAGTGAAAGGAGCAAATGGAAAAAATTGGAAGTGGGGTTTGTAGGAAAAACAATATGTGATCATTAACAATCTTGAATATTAATAGAGTACAAAATTGTATATTCACAATAATGATCAAACAAGGCCTGAATTTGTTCATGGTCTTGGGTTTCTTAGAACTATTTATCTTAAAATGTACAATTGTGCAAAATTGGGGAATTTTTTAAAATTCTGTCTTAATTTGGGAACCAAATTTACGGATGTATTTTAAGGACTATATTGACGACTGATTTCAAGAATCTTTCAAATCCTCTACACAATCTTAAACAATAAATCTTGCATTTAATATAGCACTATATCACATCATCAAAACACATTAAAGCATTTTCCAGGATTTACTGCATAGTGCAGTGATTGTGTAATTCATAAAATATCCTTTGATATTCTGCTCAATAATCCTGTAAAAATAAAAAAAAATACTCATATTGTGGGACATTGCTGGGAAATTGGCTGCCGTAATTGTCCACAAAATACACAGTCACTACACTTGACAATAATCTTGTGAAAAGCTTTCAGACAATCTCCTACCATTGAAAGGTGCTATATGGATGCAAGTTTTTTTTATTGGTTTAAAGTTAGGAGGTCTCCAGGTTTTCCCTTGGGTTCTGTTTTCATTTAGTGTAGATCCAGTTTAGGTCTGTATTTCCATACTGCATGAAGTTGCCAGGACTGACACTGGTTATCAGTGTGCTCTGCATTCCTGAAGCCTGATGACATTCACACTGGAGGAATAACAAAGCTAACATCAATCATCACTGCCCCCTTATCAAACAAACAACCTGCTGTCAGTTACCAGAAAATGTAATTTCTGGGTGCACCTTTTGGAAGCATGATCTTCAATAAAACATTTTTTTTGGAAAATATATATATATTTTCAAATATTAATAAATAAATCTATAACAACAACAACAAAATGAAATTTCTAGAGCATCTTTCACGTCAGGAGGACGTCCCAAGGTGCTGAACAATCAGGTCGGAGTGATCGGAGTAGGGGGAAGCAGGGAGTGGAAGAGGGGGAAGAGTTAGGAGGGGAGCAGACGGCACTGTCAAAGAGGAAGGTCTTGAGACCGGCCTTGAGAAAAATCTAAATATTTTTGTACAACAGAAATCCCAAACAAACAGAAAATACAATATATTCTTTTGCTTTTTTTTGTCATATATTCATTTATAAATATACTTGATATAAACATAAATCCAAAACAAAATCCCCGAACTCCTTTTCCGTTTTCCAACACAAAAATACCATTCCTTTGTTCATGGTGTATTTCTTCATTGGTTGTGCACAATTTTTTTCTGGGACACCACCTTTGAAACAGTCGGAAGTCGTCACCTCGGAATGCACCACAACTGTGTACACCCTGATAAGGTCACCCACCCCTTTCGGAAGAGGTCCCTTTCGCCCTGTCATACACCGTACGCACACAAGTCTATTGTACATACATTTTCCAGACGATCTTTGGTTACGTGTCAAGCTTCTTCTGTACCGTTACACTCATTTACAACCATTTTGGGCATGCTCATGGCCTACCCAGTGGGTGCGCCCAGAGTGGCTTGCGCAAATAGTGATAGGTAAAAAATAATGAGCTGTCTGGAATGTGTGGCTCTCACCCAAACCACTCCCTATCCCTGCACCTTCTGGTTGCGGTGAGAAACTAGCCTAGATTTGCCTGCAGCATCTGCAGCTGCTCATCAATCACTGTCTCACCGAAAACCTGCAGTCCCTCCTAGTTGGGACCGACCAATTTTTCAGAGAAAGCTAAAATAGAGATAAGTGAATACTCTCGGCTAATAGACCTCAATTTGTAGTTTGCTGCAAGGCACGGGAATGCTTCTGCAGTTGACGGACATTTCATGCACCTTTGTACTCAGCACAAACCGTATACTGTAATACCATCTGCCCCAGCTATTAACCAACTGATAGCAACCTGACAGAAAGAGAAAGCTTCCGTTTTCCTCAGTCATTTTGCTGCAGGGCTGTCAGGTGTCTGCTGGGCATGATTTGTCATGTAATTCTCCACCGAGGAAGGCCACACAGCAGTAAATTACAAGTTACTTTTGCTGAAGTAGTTTCCTGATTACCATTATGATTGTAGGAATTAATGATTTTGCTCAATCACAAAACCTGTTACAAAGGAGTATACTGAAGTTAGTTGGCCGGAGCAACGTTGAACTGATTGTGTAATTTAACGTTTGCTGGGATATCAGCCTGTGCATTATTCACTGCTTAACCCTGTGGATACACAAAAAGCAATAGAAATTGGAACTCTAAATTATTTTATAATTACTGTACATCTATAGGAACAATGATGAAAAATGCAACATTTGATTATGATTCAAAAACTAGTTTAATTATTATCGAGCCTATTATGAAACATCATGTTTTTACCCAAATATTCTGTCAGATTACAATAACAACAACATCAGCAACAACTATGATTTACATAGCGCCCTCCACGCCGGGCAGCTTCTCAGAGCACTTCACAATAGCAGATCCCAGGACTGAGCCAGGGGCAGGGGCAGAAAGGTGACCAAAGGCGCGGTCGAAGAGAAAGATCTTCAGCTGTGACCTGAAACTGGGAAGAGAAGGTGAGAGGCGAAGGGAGTGAGGAAGGGAATTCCAGAGCCTCGGGGTGTAGTGGCTGAAGGCACGGCCGCCGAGGGTGGAGCGGAGAATTCGGGGGACATGGAGGAGGCCAGACCCGGTGAAGCGAAGGCAGCGGGTGCTGGTTGGGGAGAGAGGAGATCAGAGAGATAGGGGGGATGCAGTGGAATGGAGGGACTTGAAAACAAGGGTGAGGATCTTGAAGTTGATCCTCTCAGGGGCAGGGAGCCAGTGAAGTTTAGCAAGGACTGGAGTAATGGGTAACAATACAAATGTTATCTAGATTTCAGGGCAACCAGAGAATAACTTGTACAATCATAGGAAGCATAGATTGTGGTCATTTAGCCTAATGTATCTGTGCTAGTGTTAGCTCCCTAACCCCATATTCCTGCTCACTAATTTAACATTATTTGTCTCAAGTATTTATCCATTTTCTTTTACATACTGTGCTGTTATTAACATGCCATCAATGGTCAAATGTGGCAATGCATTCCACGTTCTAACAATCCTGTCTTAACCTCACTGTCTCTTATTATTATTGGTTGTCTTCTTGGCTGGCCAACAGATGCAAAAGAGGAGTAAAAATTTGCAATATTTCCTCAAAGATTCAATGTGTCAATTAAAAATGTCCTAGACTCAACATTTCAAGCCTCTCCATATACAATAACCTACCATGTACCCTCTTTCTAGCTATATATTTTCTGTTATGATTGGTCAGACTCCAACTGAACCAATTTACAAATTTACCTCCTTGCTTTTGTTGTCGATCCGCAGAGCCGATATGTAAAATCTACAATTTCATGTCTTTTTTATGGTGTGCTTCAGATGAATAGTTTGAAAATGTTGACGTTAAAGCCAAAATAATTCATTGATTTTAAGATATTAAGATCCTCTTCCAATATTTTTTTGCATAGGGCAGTAAATATCTCCAGCTCACTTTAGTACAGGTACACCATTTAGAAGGGACGTCCTTAAAAGAAAATAACATAAATGTTATTGCACTCACTCGCATTCAATATCAACAACAAATAACACATTACATTTGTATAGAGCCTTTCACATCAGGAGGATGTCCCAAGTCCCTGATATTAAATTTCAATATTAAGCTATCGCCTGTGATTAAATTGCATTTAAAAACTATATTTTCATTGACAAATTAATATTGATCTGAAGATGGTACTTCTGGTTATATATTTTGACATACAATAAATACTTTAAGTACTGGTGATAGCCTGAGTATTTGACAGAATAAGATGTTGGCCAAGTCTGGATTCACTTCGACAAATCTAAACTGAATAACTATCACAATAACCAGTTAAGGCAAATAAAGCATGAACTTGTTTAGGCAATCTGAGGTCTGATCTATCTGAGATATAACCTGATGAGTACTAGATCTCAAGTAGCTGTGATTATTCTTCAGGTTGTCAAGAACTCATAGTCTACTCACACAATCCGATATAGCACCCAAAGAGCAATGCATGACTGGAGATACCATCCTGTTAAACCGAGATGTTAAACCGAGATCCCGTAAGTGTCAGATGGATGTTAAATAATAATAATCCTTGCATTTGATATAGTGCTTTTGATGTCTTCTAGACATCTCAAAGCGCTTCACAGAATGTACTGTAAAGTGAATTGACTGTATATTTGGGGACGAAACGCGGCAACAAATTCTGCACAGCAGTGTCCCACACACAATTGTGGATTGAGCTGACCATTTTATTAGTGTTTGTTTTTCTTGAGGGATTATTGTCAAGCGTGTGGAGTAAGGAAACTTGCAGAAGCTTTGGCACTTGCCGGGAATCGAACCCCAGTCTCTTGCTAACCACTGAACTACAGGACTTCACAACCTAATGCCACAATTCTAAAGAGAGGGGAGTTTCTCTCAGTCTCCTGGCAAAAATCCCACAATTGTGGTGGATCATTCACTTTGTGGCTGTTTCTGTGATATTGTTGTGTGCAAAATTGGCTGCTGTAGTCACCTACAAATACTATATAATAATAATCCTTGCATTTGATATAGTGATTTTCATATCGTATCGACGTCTCAAAGCACTTCACAGAATATACTGTAAAGTGAATTGACTGTATATTTGTGGGCAAAATATACAGCCACTGTATGTTGTAATAGATACTGCGATGCTTTTTGAGATGTTTAGTTCACATAATATGGTACTCTATTAAATACAAGGACTATTGTTACCTTATTCTCTTCATTAGTGCTTCTTTCTCCCGCAATGGTTTCTCCTCTTTCCCCACCACATTGTCCGTTGGCTTCTCTTGACCAATCCGAGCTAGGAATATGGAACAACATTGGCCATTCTCATCTCCATAGCACCAACAGAGTGCAAGAGCATGTCATCTGTTCCACCCAAAGCCTCTGTTCAGGGTGACATCATCTTCTGTCATGAAATGTGGCGCTGAGCAGTCCAACCTGCATCTGAATAAAATTCTAAAATTCAACATGGGTCAAGCAGATTGGAATGATATGTCCTCTCACAGCTTGAACTCAAGGCCAGTTGATAAACGAGTGTTTAGCTTCTGGGCCATTAAACTGCCCCTTTAACCTTTTCAACAGCATATATAGGTTTGAAGACAATGCCTCTGGGACAGCAGTTAGACTGTATTTAGTTTGCATTGCTGTTTTCCTTGGTGCAATCAATACAGCATTATGATATGTGTGCGGCTGGTGCTCAGTTGACAGAGATCACTCGATACAAGATTTAATCTGGTCAAATAAGTAAAAACTAACACTGTGCAGCTATCTAACCTCACGATAGGTTTAAACACATGGGTGTTGATGATAGGTTTACACACACGGGCGTCAATTTCTGCAGTTTGCACTTGAGTTCCCAATATAATCTAAAAAGGAAAATCTACCTTGGAACAATTTATAATAATAATAACATTAATAATAATAATGATCCTTGCATTTGATATAGCACTTTTCAGGTCTTCTAGACCTCTCAAAGTGGTCATAGAATATACCGTAAGTTAATTGACTGTATAATTAAGGGCGAGAGGCAGTCACCAATTGCGCACAGCAATGTCCCACAAGCAGTCGTGAATATTGGAAAGCTCCAATATACTAACAAAGCAAAACTGCAAATACTGCACAGTATAACAGAAAATAATTGGTGCTGTGAGCACAGTTAAGGCTATAATACATTCCTAGGGTTCAACTAACTGTGTGATACTTCATTCCTGCAGTATTGTGACATTCCTTACATCTTTGTTATATTCCCAACTAAAAATTCTTCTCTATAAAACGGCAACCGGGTTCAATGTTACAGTTTCCAAAGACCATTCAAAACTGCTTGAATAATTGTTAATTGGTAAGTTGTTACATATGGTTTTAATAAGGTCACCATGGAAGGTTGAGAAAATAAAGGGCGAATCTTTGCTTGTGTTTCAGCAGCAGCCGGTGATTCTGACTCAAGGCTTCTTGCCTTGCCCTTCCAGACAACCTGAAAACAAACTGTACAAGATCAAACACATTGCAAACTGCCTTGGACCTGAACACAAACAAACTTCTGGATTTCTTCCCAGCCGCGAGGGTCCAATAATCCATTCCCACTGAAGTGGCGGCAGGTTTTATGTGGATCAAATCACTATGGAAAAAAGCTCAGACTAAGTGCATCATGTACTTGCTAAGACTGAATGCAAATATTCGCTCATATTTGCTCCCTATTTGTGGCCTACACTGAGTGGTTGGCTAGCACACTGACAACAACGCCCACATCATTTAGGTATTACTTGACATATGCATTCTGTTGTACATTTGCCCACAAACCACAAACACACAAAAACACTCACAGTCAATCCACTTTATAATATATTCTGTGAAGCACTTTGGATGTTCTCCCAAGATGAAAGGTATTTTACCAAATGTAAGGAATATTATTATTATCATTCCATATAACGGTCAACAACATGGGACTCGCAACATAATTCATAATTATTGAATCCTGTGGGTTACCAGATGTTTGTCATGTTGACTTATGCAATGCAGTGCCTGGGGTGTGTTGCATTGTCAGAGTTGATGTCCTTTGGATGGTATGTTAAACCGAGGTCCCATCTGGCTGTTCAGGTGGACTTTAAAGATTCCTTCTTGAAAAAAGAAGGGTGTTTCTCTTGGTATCCTGGGCAACAATCCCTCAAATAAAATGGGTCACTCATTCCACAAAAGACACAGTCAATCGATTTCACAGTATATCCTGTGAAGCACTTTTAAATGTCTCGAAGATGTGTTAAGGCCCTATGTAAACAGCAAGGATTATTATTATTATTCCTGTGGGATCTCCACTCACTCTGACATGATCTACTTCCAGCCATGGCAGAAGAGAGTTTGCAGATTGGCGAGCCAGCATTTTACAAATGCTTTGCAAATCCTGTTGCAAATTTGTATTTTTCACTTCTGCATTAGAGGGTGAAAAGCTAGTTATCACAGCCATTGACTGGCACAACAGGCAGCCATTGCAGCACTCCCAGATTCTTAAATGAATTCTTGATTCCATGGTGCCTTGTGAGGCACTTAGTAAGTAACCCTCACTCGTTATATTCATTATGCTATATATAAAGCATACATCGTTTGGTAATATGTTACATTGAACCTTTACAAATCATTGGTTAGGCTTCATTAATTGTGTCCAACACTTCAGGAAGGATGTCAGGGCCTTTGAGAGGATGCAGAAGAGATTTACAACAATGATACCAGGAAAGAGCAGAGAAGGTTGAGTGGAGATCTAATGGAGGTGTTCAAAATGATAAGGGATTTTGATAGAGTAGATAGGGAGAAACTGTTTCCTCTGGTGGGTGGATCGTACAGAGGGCACAGATTTAAGATAATTGGCGAAGGAACTACAACAACAAAGTTACATTTGTAAAGCGCTGAGGATGTCCAAAGGCCCTGTACAAGCTAGAGGAGAGACAAGGAATATATATTTTTTGATAGGAACTATTGTAGTCTGGAATGCTTTGTCTGGAATGCATTGTCTGAAAGGATGGTGGATGTAGATTTGATAGTAGCTTTCAAAAGGGAATTGGATAGGTACTTAAAAAAGAACCATTTGCAGGACTATGGGATAAGAATGAGGAAGTGGGACTAGAAGGACAGCTTCTTTCAAATGGCCTCCATCTGTATTATAAGATTCTATGATGAAATCAAAGAATGATTGCAAAATAAAAAGGTGAAATATATTTTTCTGGGCCAATCTAGTAAAAATGTTCCAGTCTCAAGTTAGAGACATAAAACATTTGCACAGCTGCCATGAGTTTAATATCACCTTTGCATACAAATGGGTCTGATATGCACCATTCACTCACTGTAACTAATCTTTTAATGTGTGCTCGTAAAGAGGTTTCTTACCTTATCAAGTGGCATGGAACAGCTTCCATGCAATTAAAGGATGAGCAGCATGAGAATAAATTTCTTAACATTCTCTACTCTAACCACCATACATAAGGGTGTGTTGCAAGAAGGCAAAGGAATACTTATACATTCCTTGCTCATTGTAAAGCTCTCTGTTATAACACCCTGCCGGAGTGAAGACTGAACTTTCGCTCCAAACTATTCATGTTGCAGGTTAGACTTCCACATGGGACCCTCACTGCAACACACGGCGCATTGTAATATGTAAAATAAGGTCCCCCAGGATCATGTTCTAATGAGGGTGGAGTGTATGTCAATGCCGATTTCCTCAACCAGGCTCCTTGTACATTCTCACAATTTCAGGAGTATTGTCATCCTGTGAAGCTTTCCCTCCAAGACTGTCAACAGGGCAGCCCTCATTAACAGCTAGTTTCATGAAGTGAATTATACTGATATAGCTTCAAGTTGCTATTGTAGACCACCCTAATGATACCAAAAACTTAAACCCTCTAAGGCTGCTTATAAACACTGATAATCTGTATACCAAGGATGTAATAGATTTCCTCTTCAAACGTATTCAATGAATTACAAATCCCTGAAGAAAATTTTATTTACTTGAATGGAAACAACAAAATTTGCAATCACAAGAGGCAAACATTTCAGGTTAAAGGTAAAGGAGGTTGTCAATTAAATGTAGGTGGCAGATCCCTTTGAGGGGTTATGCTTTTGAATTAATTTAAATTGGGAATAAAAAAAAGTTAATTTGCTCCATGAGCTTCAAGTTGTTTTGTGTTCAAAATGTATTGCTAAAGATTAGGTACTATACCACTTCTTTCAGTCATTTAAGTAAATTTGTCCCAGTATGATTATAAACAAATCTGTCACAATATTAGGGTATAAATAATACATTATAAATTCATAGTGAAATTAAACTTGAAAAAAAATATTTTAGTTGTTTAGAAACCATAGGAGCAAATTTTGATAAAAGTACTGAACAGGATAGAAGATCAAACGTGAGCTACCCAGCAAGCATGGAGCAGAATAGCCCCATAAGAAACTTCACATAAACCACCTACATTATTTTGCACATGGAAGCCATTAAAGTAAATTACCACAATTAAAATATTTAATTGCCACCAATTTGAGGTGAAAATGAAGCCAATAAATCATTTATCACATGTTAGGAGGTTGTTACCTTTATAGACTAGGTTTCAATCAAGCTTGCTGTAACCTCCAAAAGCCAAACCTCCATCTTCCTAATAGGTCTAGCTCTTGAACAAAAATGGAACTGTGTTTCTTTGAAACCACACTATCTCTATTTAATACATAATTTACAATCTTATTGATTTATTGGGTTTTGTTGCAGATCATTTATAATACATCACCTCTCAAGGCGTTTTGAAAATTCTAAAAGTAACGCGATTGGTATCCAGTGCTGAACTAAAAATAATAATACCGATATGAACTAGATGATAAGAATCGTGATAGTAAGATACAATAAGTACTGTACTTATATGACAATGAATGATAATAAGATATGCTATATATGAACCAAAGCTAAAACTGGTTGATTAACAAACATCAGAGAGCCAATAAAGCTCACAATATCAGCACAAGGAACAAAAAATGATTTGTATATTTTATTATGAAAATACAATCTTAAGGAGAAACAGTGATCCAAAATCAGGAATATGCCATCAAGCATCAAAAACAGGAGACCACATATTGTTATCGTGTCCAGCCCTAGCACAATTCAGAATATCTGATTGAACATAACACTATAAATATATTCATTCACTGGACAATTTGTAAACACTTTGAGATTGATGTAAAGACCAACTGGTATGAACATCAACCAACAAAAATGACATTGGAAAATAACATTACAATAATCCGAATCTTATAAGTACATACAAATAGAACAGTAATCTGTAACAAACCAGACTTAATCATAATAAAACAACTAGATTGTACATGTAGTATTATTGATGTGGCTATCCCAAGTGATCACACCATAAGAAATAAGGAACTGGAGAAGATCAGTAAATATATTGATCTACAAATTGAACATGGGCTATATAGGAACTATAAAACATAGTTCTTATAATTATTAGTGTAACTGGGACTATTTAAAAAACTATTCAGAAATGACAAAATATCTTGATATCAACCTGCACAAAGTAGCTATTTTAGGAAATACATACGGTATACAGTACTAAGAAAAGCAACATTCATATGTAATGTGGCAAACTGTAATAACATTACAATAATTCCATTTGACATACTACCTTTCATGTCAGGGGTATATTCCAAAGCGCCTCACAGCATATACTGTACTGTAAAGTGGAGTAATTGTTTTGTGGGTGAATGTGACAGCCAATTACACACAGCAATGTCCCACAACCATGAATTGAATGACCAATTTTATTGAGGGAGAATTGTTGGTCAGAAGACCTTGAGAACATCCCTTCTCTTTTTGAATAGTGCCATGGGATCTTTAATGACCACCCGAATAGACAGGCAAGACCTGGGGGTTTAAAATCTCATCCACATTGAGAATAATATTAGTGACCTACCAATCAATACCTAAACTCTAGTCTGTAAAGTATGATGCACTAAAACTGGGCAACAACATTAATTCTGAAATAGTTCAACCATAATGTTAAGTCTTTAAGTAGGTTGAATGACTACGAGATGCATGTGAACAAATAGAACAATCTACATTTGTTTAGCATCTATCATATCAGATGGATGTCTTGAACTGAGCATTGTGTGTGTGTATATTATGGGAGTATATGGGGGTGGAGTCCCCCCATATAAACAAACAATTAAACAATATCTGTATATTAAAATTATGTCATAAGGTGAAGGTGATAAGGAATTGAGGACAGAATCTTACATTGAAAGTTTAGAAGTAGAAATTTCGGTGCAGAAGGATTCTCTAAGGTTCCTTCAGAAATCTTAACTAAACTTTTTTAAAGGATGTTATGATGCTTACAGACAACGGACTGTGACAATGTTGATTTTAATGAAATGTATTACTTCAAATAAATATTCTTTGCACACTTCTAATGTGCTCACGTTCAGTAATAACATCCTAGTATTTCTCTTATTTTCATTACAAATTTAGAGATTGTCAGTATAATCCAACTACAACCTATTTTCTACAAATATTGCCATTCCTGCATATTACATGAGGATGCATAAACTAATAATAAAATGCTTCTGTAAAATTTAAATTTTTTGATTTATTTATTGTAACCATTGTTCCAACCTCGAGAGTCATGATCATTTCTTATATGAACATCACAGATAGCTCAATAAAAGTTTATTGCTGGGTAGATTTACGCCTTTAATATGGCATAAATTGGGAGCGTGTAGTGTTTCATTCATCAGGGTAGTTATAATAAATATTTGTGAATTTATCTTGGATTGATCAATGTTATTTGCAAGGAAACATGTAGATTTAAATTCTGCCCGTCTGTTCATTGGTTGCATATTTGGATAATATAAAACTGCTCATGATTGGGATCACATCTAATTCCATGCTCTGTACCTTGGAGAACCCGGATTTTCATCCATCAAGGGCACTGCTGCTATGTGCATTGTCCTTTGCTTGTCAACAACTTGACCAGTGGAGGAAAGAAAGAGCCTATTTCCTTCAAGGATAATTTATCCTTTATTCTAACAGGAGCATTCATAAACCTAAATTCAGCACATTAAGTGCATGTAAGTTTCCAGCATATTTGGTCCACCTGTTTACAAGAATTGGTTCTTCTCGACCTGCAGCTCACATGATTTTGTTGCAAGCGTGACCACCTTCCAGTAATGGTTGCATTTTTGTTGAAAGAGTTGTGGAAGTATAAATGTAAATTGTTGTTGTTGTTGTTGTTGTTGGAAGAAAAATGTTGCCTACAAATAGATAGACACTGTAATTCATAGGAACTTTGAATTTGTGAGACATTCTTGACTTTTCTTACATGATATTAAAAGCAATCATTATTATATTCATAGCTATAATTATCATAAGTAAGGAAGGCAATTCAGTTACCCGCTCCATAAAATACCCCAGGATGGACCAAGCCAGTGGAACAAAAACACAGCTTTTGCTATAATTACTCAGTGTGATTAACAACTGGAACAGGTTGCTGGGAATGGTGATTGAGGCCACGACACTGGACTCATTTACAAAACAGTTTGATGTTGTGATGGGAGAACGGTAGGGTAAGTATTCTGGAGGGATGAAATTGGATAGGTTAAAGGGCTTTTTTCACCCAAACCAACCTCGTGAGATGCAGTTTCCCCATTGATCTAAATGTCTAAGAATCGGAAAACTCATTTACCATATTTATAGTTATCACCTTTCTTAGGAGTTTCACTGAGAAGTTTTGCTGCATTCCCAATATATCTGTGCCTTCTTATTCTGCTAAGAAATATGACAAATTTTGGAATACTCTAAATTTTTATGTGTCATTTCCCACAGCTGTTGCAGTGTATCAAGGCCATCGAAACCAGACACTTGCCATCACAAATAATGTATCTGTACCTTTACACTGCATGTGCACATGTTGTGCGAGCAAAGGCTTGTCTGTGAAGAATTCTCAAGGCTGGTGAATAATTTATATTGCAGATATATTTTCGGCTTTCTCATATTCCAATGTCAAAAAAATGTCAGTGGCGAACAATCATTTCTTTTCAAATGAAAAATTACTTTTAACATTCACTCGAAGGTCAAACACAGTCGCTTCTAATTTGTGGCTCATAGGCTGGGCCAATAGAAAGGTGGAGCCACTATTTTTCTATGGAATCCACCAGAAACGGCATTGTCCGCTAAAAACTCGTAAAAAATTAAGTTTCCTGACGCAAGCTGCGGCTCCAGATGAGCTTCGCTCCACTCCGAGGCTCCGCCATTGAGATTATCTACGTGTTTCTCTCCTCTGTGTATGTTTGGAGTGTCTCTGCATGAGTGTGTGTCTCCCTCCTGTGGGTGTGTGACTCTGTGTCTATGAGTGTGTGGGTCTCTGTGTGTCCATGAGTATATATCCCTCTGTGTGTGTGTGTGTGTCTCTCTCTCTCTCTCTCTCTCTCTGGGAGTCTGTGAGCTGTCCTGGGCCCTGAGAGGCAGGAGGTGGTGACCTCCTGTGGCTCTGCAGTCAGGACACTAGCAGGCTTCCAGAGCAATGCTGTTTTTTGGCTGATCTCCAGGGCCTTTGGGCAGTTTCTTCCTGTCCCCCACTCCCCGCATCCCAGTCCCCACCCACCACCCACCACCAAAACTTATTTGTGTTTAGTTTTTATCAATAAAGCACCAACCAGACCCTGCAATTTTTTTTGCAAATGTGTAAATTTCCCCCTCATTTTTGGAAAAATATTTTCATAATTTACTACTGGCCCTGCTCGTAGTTCATGGCTTGTCTGAACTGTTGTCCATTCCTTGCATGGTGTTGTTGCAACAAGATGAAAGGCTTGTGGAGATCTGGAACTCTCTCCCCCAAAATGTTGTAGATGCTGGATCCAATCAAATTTTCACAAATCAGTTGGTTAGATATTTGTTAGGTCAGGATATCAGGGAATATGGGGTAAAGGCAAGTAATTGGAGTTGCGATACAGATCAGCCATGTTTCATGTTTTTATAGAATGGTAGAACAGGTTTGAGGGGTTGAATGGCGTATTCCTGTTCCTATGTTTCTATATAAAATTACTGAGGGCAGAATAGACAGCACCACAAACCTGCTGGGAGCGGGGAGGCTTAGACATGGGGAAAAATGAAGAAGAAGACAATAATCACGTGCCATAGTAATATTTTTAATTATTCTTTTATGATCCTATTTTCTATTCATATCATTACCTTTAGCAATTGCCATTGCCATTTGCCTACACATGCACAGTCACTAACCTTCACAGAAAAATTGTCTGGATGATGTGATAAGATGGCTGTATTAAATATAAATATTTGTTGGAGTCCTGTATCTCAGTGGTTAGAATATGCGCTTCACCAGCAAAAGACGTTGGTTTCATTCTGGTTAGGGCGAAATCTTGGGCAAGTTTCCTTTCACCATATGCATGACAATAATTCCTCAAGAAAAAAATGTGCTCACTCAATACACGACTGTTTGTGGGACACAGCTGTGTGCAATTGGCTGCCATGTTTCACCCACAAATATACAGTCAATTCACTTTACATACAGTATATTCTGTGAAGTGCTTTGATCAATCCAGAAGACGCGAAAAGAGCTACATCAAATGGAAGGATTATTATTAGTATTAGTATTATTTAATGGTAAAGGAAGTTTCCTTATTGAAACTAGAGAAAGCAGAATGTATTTTTAGGTAAAATTTGTGACATTTTACCTTTTTTTTAGATTTATGAAAACCTGCAAATTTTAACTAATTTTTCAAAAAATCAAATGCTTTAAAGGAAAATCACAATCCAAGCAAAAGTCTGCTTTTAGAATCATGGAAATATGCATCACAAATGGAGGCCAATTGGCCCATGAAGTCTTTGCCGGCTCTCAGAGAAAGCTGTACTTTCAATCCAATTTCCCTACCCTAACCCTATACGTCTTCAAGCCTCTATCATTCATATTTGTGTCCACTTCCCACTTGAAATTCACAATGGACTCTGCCTCTTTTGGCTTACTTGGGGGTATTCCACATCCCAACAACTCTCTGTGTGAAAACAACTCTCCTAAACTTTACTTTCGCTCTCCTTGTGACTATCTAAAATCTGGGTCCTCTTCAATGAGTGGAAATTGTTCTTTATTCACCCTTTTGTTTATTTACTTTCCTGCTCCACTTGAGTACAAACTGCACAGAGAAAAATATATTTTTCCACGAACTATCAAGGATATCCACTTTGAATTACCTATTATTACAGGTTCTAGGAGGCAAACCATTTTATTTCTAATAATTCTTTGCAACATAACATTAGCCCCAGCGTGAATGAAGCCACCCACTACAATTCTCCAATTTCCAAGAGAAGAATGCAGCAATTGTAACCATGGATATTCATTTATGAACTGTATGCTGTAACCCTCTCCAGAAATCCATACAAGCAATGAAAGTGGGTCTCAGGATGTATATGTAATTAAATAACAGATTACTGAGCCTCAGAGTTTATATTGATAAAGCAGCTTGACCATAGATCAGAACCCCCAAGGAACTGATTCCCATAAAAAAACAATTAATGTGAAGTTCTGTACTGTTTGTTTTGAAGCCTAGTAGACAACTGTACATACTAAAAAAGTCACAGTACTTATCAAGAAATGTGCGTCATAACTGGAATAAGCGAAGAATGTAGCGAAACATTGGAAGAGAAACATTGAGGCAGAGCAGACCTGACTCTGTTTCCTGTGTGCCAAGAGGAGTGTGTGATGTAATAATAATAACAACAATAATATTAATAATAATAATCCTTGCATTTGATATAGTGATTTTCACATTTTATCGACATCTCAAAGCGCTTCACAGAATATACTATAACGTGAATTGACTGTATATTTGTGGGTGAAATGCGGCAGCCAATTGCATCCAGCAGTGTCCCACAAACAGTAGTGGATTGAAAATGACCAATTTTATTATTGTGTTTTTGTTTGACGGATTATTATTAGGTGTGTGGAGTAAGGAAACTTGCCCAAGGTTTCGCCCTGACCTGCCTGGATTCGAACATAGGTCTCAAACTTGCAAGGTGAGTGGTCTAACCACTGAGCTACAGGAGCTCCACTGTACACAAAAGTAGAGGGTGGGCCCTAGCCCACGTCAATGGCACCAATATAAATGCAAGTTGTTGTTGAGCGAACAGCACATTTTTCACGTTTTCAGAATATCACATTCTATTCAAATCGAAGGGCAACCAATGGAGAATAGCAAAATACCAAGTTTCCAGGACCAAAGAATAACCTAGGATTTAGTCACTTCTTACTCATGGAATAATAAAACTTCCCAATATTCATTACCTTTGCTCAGTAGATGCAGTATAATTCTGTCAATTTAGTTTCATTTCAGATTATTTCAAGTACAGACTATGCCAACGCTCTATTACGTAATATGAATTAATTTGCCTTCTCTATGTGTTTTTGGGGAGAAAAATCTCCCAAATAGATTGTGCATCAAGAATTGCAATCAGAGGACTCAGAGTAATGCCAGGAAATAGACTAAATGTTTAGCCTGGGCTTCTAATTACATTTGTGAGGAACCCCTGAGAGACAACAACAACAACTTGCATTTATATAGCACTCTTCCATGCAGGGTATTATCCCGAACAGAGAAGCCTATGTCTCCTCAGTCCTGCACAGCTAACTGGATGCACCTGCTTTAAGGTTGCTGAGAGTGGAAGGTTTACAACAGTAAAAATTGTGGGAAAAAAATGACATTGGTTACATGGTTAGCACATCATGATAAGTTTTACAACAAAACAGCTTGCGATGCAATGAATGGGTAAACATTTTGTTTGGGGAGTTTCTGACTGAGAACAACAGACTCACTGTTGTATGGGTCATAGGGGTATCCTTCACAAAGACACATGACAAAATGGATGGAGTGTCAGGTTTTAGTAACCAATGCTTTGAATGAAGCCCCCGGTCTAATGCATTGTTGTTTAAACATTCACTCGATTCAGTAAAGATTAACAGTGGTATATTGGGATGCCTGATGAAACACATACTGTTAACACGATACTTAATAACGCAGTGATTTGTTCAATATTAAAAATCACAATACTTTACCCGTTTACAGCACTGATTGAAATACTGTATCTTGGCTGACAGTAAGCTAACATATCAAATGTTAGTTGCGCCAGCATTTAAGACTTTAGACTGTAAACTGCAGGCAATAATAGGATGTTGTAACATAATAATTATAAAAATACATACAGATGTATTACCCATAAATAGTGCAAGGCTTTGATATGAAATACAACACAAAATGGCATAATATTACCACAGATTACAAATAACAGTATGATGTAAGGATTTTTTTTAAAAAAGCATTTCACAGTACTGCTAAAACTAGTAATGTTGCTTGATGCCTTTGCAAAGGGTTAAGAGAGCACAAAGCTGGGTGAATGAGAAAATTAGGTTATTGAACCAGGAAGCAGGATGCTGCACCCTTCTATTGTGTTACTTGCTGGAGTTTTGCCTGGAATTGCCTAATTATGATACACAACCGAGACCTGGGTTCAGAGGGAACAAAATCATTTCTGCGCTGAAGTCTAAAGAACAAAAACCTTATTAAAAAAAAGATTAACTTCATTATTTAAAAATTCCACTCAGTTAAACAAACTGAATCTCCAAGCTCTAAGTATTGAAGCAGTACAATGATATTAGTGCAGGAGATAATACCTCAGCCTTTATCATAGACAGCTCTTGTCATCTTAACAAGGTAATGAACGTAATAGACCAGCAGTTTTGAATGAAAGATGCCTCAAGCGAGCTGACAGCTTATCCTATTTTATTCCGCGGTTTCATTAAAATAAAACCTCATGCTGCTGGTATTATAGGATATAAAGGGGCTACTGGGGAAAGGTGAGACTGGCTTTCCTAATTCTAGGCTTCTAGTTATCTGGATACTCCTTCTGTTGAAATGTAATTTAATTTGGCTGGAAAACACATCTGTAAATGGTTCTAGGATTGATATATGAGCACCCAAGGGCATGGTGAACAATCTGTATTGTACCTGAGTCTTAGAGTTTCTTCCAAAAGAAATTACAAACTTAGCACATTTACAATTAAAACATGTGCCACCAATGGCAGCAGTCTTTTTTATTGTTGCATCTTTGACTACCAGTCAGTTCAAATTTGCTGTGGTGGAATATTTGTTGAAATTCCTAAATACAAACATGTTTGTGAACACGAAAACACACTGAACAATCCTGGGACAGGAATACCGACCAATGTGATGAAGATACGAGAATTCTGCCCTGAGTTCAATACCACTCAAGGGATTTCCACACTGCTTCCTCAACTGTAAGGAGTAAATAATTCATTTATTTCATGCTGTGTGCTTGCAGAGTACAGTGTCTTTGAAAGTTCACAAATTAGTGAATAATGAAAGACTGCTTACAAATGGGATGTACATCATAACTTATTCAGAAGGTGTCTAATGTTAGAAAAATACATTTAATTCTATCCCTCTTTGCACAATGCATGAGTTATTACTTTTGTGAGGCAGGAGCCAATGATCTCATATTGTATTCTCTTCAAAGTTATTTTAAACAAGAGCTTGCAAATTAAACAGATAAAAAGCCCAAATTGTGACTGCTTTGGAAAAAACGCAGTAAATGTTTCATATGCATGACAGGAAGAGAAAATTTTATCATTTTTTACTGGATGAGTATGTGTCATCTAACATCCATAATGTTTATTTTAAAGAATTAAATTTTCATATATATTTGGGTATATGGAATATTTATACATAGAGTATTTTTCCATAAAGTAGTCTAGCAATTCAATGTTTGTATTACAACTCAATCTCTTGCTGTGACAATATTCAGCACTACCAAGTTAGATTTCTTTCAGATCACTATTGCCAAGTCATTCCTTGTACAACTTTCCAACAATTGAATTATACTCTCGTCTTCAGACAGTGGTTTCAATTCTATCAAAAGACATATTTGTTCTTTGCAATCTCAACTATGGATTTCAGAATTAGTGATGCACATAGACTAGAAGAATGTTTTAGATGTTAGATGTGTTGAGATTGGGGAGGACCATAAATTTAAATAGCTCTTTCAAAGAGCTGACATGGACATAGCCACCCTACCTCTGTGACCTCCCAATTCCCTACCAACCTGTCTGCTCGATATGCTCAGTGGGGTCCAGCCTGCTCCATGTCCTTTGATCCACCTGCCCCACCATCGGTAGGCAAGCCCCTCAGCCACCCTGCCCCCCAACCTTTGAGATTCCATCCTGCAATCCTCTGCCTCGACCCATCCTTAGCCTTCTTTAAGTCCCGCCTAAAGATCCTCCTCTTTGACTGTGGCATTGTTCACCCACCTTCTCCCTCCTTCCCTCCACCCTCTCGGATCCCAACTCCAGCTCGATAATTAAACACTGACTGTCTAGGGCCTTAGGACATGCCACCAACGTGAAAAGCACTATACAATTGTAATTTTGCTGTTTTGTTGTTGTTGTTACTTCCACTGTCCTATTAGAATGCTCAATCTCCAAAAGCATCTGAATTTGCTACAAATATTTTGATCTTTACGTTGCTCCAATCTAACACTTATCCATTGGATTTTAAATTTTCATTATCACGTGGGAAACATGCTGGCCTAAAACTGCTGGTTTCCTCAGTGAGGTCCAGAAGTGAAGTAAGAAAACTGGCACAAATTTACTTTGCCTCCCCTAGTAGCAAATCCAGGCCCGCCGTTGTTCTATCAACTTGTCTGGCGGACATCAAGACCTGTATAAGTGTAAACTTTCCAGCAGCTGAACACGGACAAGGTGGAAGCCATACTGGAATCCTGTAGCTCAGTGGTTAGAGCACTCGCCTTACAAGCGTGAGACCTGTGTCCAAATCCAGGCAGGTCAGAGCGAAACCTTGCGCAAGTTTCCTTATTCCACATGCCTAATAATAATCTCTCAAAAAAATCCACAAAATTAAATTTGTGGGGCACTACTGTGCGCAATTGGCTGCTGCATTTCTCCTACAAATACACAGTCAATTCACTTTACAGTATATTCTGTGAAGCGCTTTGAGACGTCTAGAAGATGTGAAAAACCGCGATATCAAATGCAAGGATTATGATGATTATGATGATTATGTTTGTGATTATTTTTATTGCTGTTGCTGTTGTTGTTACTATTATTATTATTATTATTATTATTATTATTATTATAACACTCCTTGGCTCCTGTGTTTCTAAACTCTTCAATCTCCCTGGTCTTTCACTTAGACTCATTGAGCCAGTGCATAACCTAGACATCCAGTTCGACCCCCAGCTGTTCTTTCTCTCCCACATCCGGTCCCTGGCCAGGAACCACGTCTGCCACGTCGGGCTCCTTATCACCCAATGGATCAATTTCAAGATCCTCACACCCATGTTCAAATCCGCTCGCACCTCCTGACCTCCTCACTCCCCAATCCACCAGGCCGCGCCTCCGCTTGACTGGCACATCCCTCACACTGTGTGTGTTTGAGGGTCTCGGTAGCCTGTAGTGGAGCCGTGCGATGTGGGGAAGGTGGGGGAAAGCAGAGTGGGTCATGGTACTGATGTGGACTAGAAATCAGTTGAGAGTTGAACAAGATGCCAAGGTTCTGGACATCAGTGGTCCTGGAGTCGAGGGTGGAGGCAGAGATAGAGTTGAGTGTCATCTGCATACAGACTCCATGTCTGCGGATCATGTCACCAGAAGGGAGCATGTAGATATTGAAGAGAAGGGGAACAAGGACAGAGCACTGAATAATGGCGCACAGACGCTAGAGGAGAAGCCATTTGTGGAAATGAAGTAGAGTCTTTGTCAGTGGTAGGATCTGAAACTGGTGGAGGAGGATAGAGTGGTCAATGGTATAAAGTGAGGAGACAAGGCTCCTCTTTCTGCGTTTGTGAAGTTACAATATTGTAGACATCAGAGTTTAACTTAGAGTATTTTTTAATGTGATTCCCAATGCTAAAATTCCCATTGACCCACTGGATCTCTGCTCCAAGGGTAGATCACATTGGCAAGTTCCACGTGGCAGCATGACATACCACCAGTTATCAGATAAAATCCTATTTGCCCCATTCGCATTCCCTATTAAGGAATCCCCGTTAAGAACTACTGCGATTTGGTCCCCCAATACATTATCATTTTTAGAAATGGACCTTAATAATTGAGAACTCAGAGTGCACCTGAAGGAAGACCTTCCTCTTTGACCGTATCTACAGTCTCTTCCCCTTTCGCCCCCGGCTCGGTGTCAAACTCTGCCACTGTGAACTCTCAGACGCAATGCTGCTTGAAAAGCTTTATGAATACAAGTTGTTGCTAATAAAATTGAATATCATAAATGAGATGTGGAGTATAACTAGAATGAATAATGGAACATTAGTTGCTTATGAATCATTAACCACCCGTGACAGGAGGAACATAACTCACTTAAACCATGGTATTTATTAGTAGGGCAGCTTGACATCACTGGATGATTTATTTTCCGCAAAACACAAATTCTCCTCTGTGCTCTTATTGTTATATGCAGGCAGTTTTTTCTCCTTATTCTTTTTCACCGTGGGCAACAGATACACAATACAAATTCTATTTGTATAGCGCTTTCTACGTCGGGAGGATATCCCAGGGCACGACAGTCAGGGATTTGGGTCCGTGCTGGGAGTCGAACATGGGGAAGGTGGAGGGCGGGAAGGGTAGGAAGGTGACCATAGTCACGGTCGAAGAGGAAGGTAAAAGAGGCAAGGGAGCAAGCTAGGCGAAGGGAATGTGTGGGGTGGAATGTGGGGGGCATGGAGCAGGCACATTCAGCTGACGCCATTCAGTGAGCAGCGAGAGCTCACATTATATTCCTTGCATTTGATACAGCTCCTTATCACGTCATTGGGACATCTCAAAGCAGAATATGCTGTGAAGTGAATTGACCTCATATCTTGTGGGTTACCTTTTATTAAACATAAGTGAAAAATCGGTGTCTGGCTGTAAGTAGCAATTCTTTTACCAAACAAAACATATTATTTTAATGGAAGCAATTATTCCCCACTTCTGTTGGTATTTGCGTTTTTCACACAGAAGTGGTATAACATGACCTTGCCCATGTTCATCGAATCAAAGTGAATTTATCAGTTGTAGGCTTCGCTAAACGACATTATTGTAATAAAATTCAATGAAATTTATCATGTGAATCAAGACTGTATAAAACAAATTCTTTCTAACCATTCTTTAAAATTGCTCTTGACCTTTACCTCTGTACCCTGGTGAACAACACTTGGCCACATACAGAGCTGCCATACCATTTGATCTGGTTTCCTGAAGACTGGATATGCTTGAGCTGCTGTCCTAAGGAGGACAGAGAGAAGCTTTGTGTGAAATGTCAATCTTAAGAGGACAAGCACAGTAGTGGCTGCAGTCATTGTTTAAATCATAATTTCAGAAGGCTCTATGCATCTTCTTGGGGAAGGTAACACTGTCAACATTATTAATTTGCCAGCTACTTGGAACACTGTGCTGCGGATAATTCACCCACAATTGTACAGTCAATTCACTTTACCGTATATTCTGTGAAGCGCTTTGAGAAGTTCTAGAAGATGTGAAAAGCGCTATATCAAATGCAAGGATTATTATTTATTATAGATACAACACATAGAATTCCTTTGGTAATTTGCTGCAAAGTCTAAGGCATTCTTGCCTTTTTGTGACTTGAGCCAGGATGCAGCACAGGTTGTGCCAGGCTGTGACTTGAGTTATGAAGATAATAAAAGAGGTAATTATTGACATTTTGATGAGGATCAATGACATTATTCTTAATTGGTGCTGCATCAAATGGGAGACCACTTATTTAAATACTATCACCATGAAGCGCTCTGAGACGCCGTCCAGTGTGGAGGGCACAAAATAAATAGAAGTTGTTGTTGTTGTTGTATCTCTTGTTATGCAGAGATTTAGTGTAACAGGAGATGGTATGTGAATAAGTACCACCCAGGGGGAAAAAAATCATGTGTGTCCAGGGCAGGTTGTCCCATACCGTACACTCCTAATAGATCAACTGTTTAAATATCTTGTTATTGTAAATGTAACATTGCTATATATGTATAATAAAATAGCGAGCCCTCTGGAATGAGCTAATGGTTGTAATCTAAGATCAGGGTTTCTCTGATGTTCATAAACTTCTTGTATCTCACACTCATAATTTATCTTCGGATCTACTTGTTTCAATTATAGCAATCTCACTCTGCTCTATATATTATCTTCTGATGGATACTGCTGTGCTTTGGAGCGAGTACAATGAAGAGATTGAGGTTTTTGCATCCGTGAAATACATTTTTTAATAATTTTATTTGATAAAAACGGCACATCAAATTGTATATAAGGAAATGTTATCCCTTTGGACTGTTTTCAGGCCTGCCGGACCTTGTAATTCATAGTTTCAAAACTATGAGAATTGAATGTTCTTAAGTTCTATTGATTCCATTCATAGGGTGTGGTACATGTCAGAAGATATTAGAGTCCAAGCTGCCTATTTTTCTCATAATGTACTGTTTTCTTTGAGTGTGAACTGAAAAATGCAACATTTCATTACAGATTCAATGTATACTTGTCACATTTAGCGATAACATTTTCAGAATGCCTAAGAGGGATCCTTAAGGACATCAGCAGCTTGTACCCCTCTCTAGGTAGGTGGTTTGTTGCTCTCAGGATCCTAGCACTGGCAATTTGACTCTGTGTCAAATATTTGTATTCTGTAAATTTTAGGCCTACATCAAGCTGTAGGTTGATTATTTGTTCCATTTTTCTTTCCCAGGATGACCTAGGAGGGCTGAAATCCATCTACTCCTAGGCCAAACAACTCACTGTTATCAATTGGAACCCCAAATTTCTGGGTAACAGGAGACAGTATTTGAACAAGTAGTTAAACGATTGCACTTCTGCTGTTACCAAGGTATAAAGGTATAAACATTGAGATAAATATTTGGTGAAGAATTTACTTGAAGGCAACAAAGTAACGCAGAAATATCTGTTATTTAATTTATATTTTTTCTTTGCGACTTGCCAGATGGATCATAATAGTCTTTTCTCGCCCTGTATATTCTTACAGGCTTATGTTAATTCATTTGGTTAAACTGAAGAATTTCAACTCTCCGAGAAAATACGGTGTGTGCCAGCATTGATACAGATCCTAGGGGGACCTCTCTTGCTGAGATCCACACCTTAATTAGACTAGATAACGTTCCTGCTCATATGTGATACACTAGACCGAGTAATATGCGTTCACCTTATGAATAAAAACAATGTACATGATATCAATCATTAATGGCTGCATTCTGCATGTCTTTTATGGAACAAAGTTACTTTCCAATTAAAATCACGTAATTAGTTTCCAGGGGACCAACTATACTCAACAATCAAGTGCTACAAAGCACATAGGAAAAAGATTCACAGCGATCAATTTCTCGAAATTCAAATGAAAACGGTGTGACATTATGTCAAGTGAAAACTCGTTCCATTAATTCTGTGATAGATAAAAGACTCCCAAAGCTACTACACACGCGTTTAGAAATTAAATGGAACTAAGACATATCATGCCTGTAACTGACATGCGGAGTAGCTTTATTATTTGCTTTGATTGGATACATATTTCATTTTAATCATGTTTTTTATTTTGTTAATTTAATAAAAGACAAAAGCCTCACTAAATTCATATTGTGAACTGGGATAGAATGATAAAATATTGCTTTTTTGTGCATGAATTCCACTTGAGAATTGTTAATACCTCAATTGATAAGGAAGACAACAGCCTTGGAGAAACACCTTTTCAAGTAAATGACTTTACAGTAAATACCTTCCACTGATATAAATTAAACATCTAGATTATCTCACTTTGGGGAAATCTTGCCCTTTTTCCAATGCTTTAAATACAATGATACAGTACTTACTAAGTTGATTCTTCAAGTTGAATGCCCAACGATCATAAAGAACTGATGAAATATTGTGATGTTGTTGTGCCCAAATTGGCTGTTGCATTTCCCTACCAATTGCAGATGTTTTGATGTTACAAGTGTTATATCAAACATGATTATTATTGTTACCCAAACTAAACGAGTGGCTTGGCAGCATTCAATAGTGTTTTCTCCCGCTGTTTCCCACCTACTCCCCCACTGAAAGTTTAAGTTACCATACAGATTGTCACTTGAACGTGCTTTGCCACTGTTAGGCAACCTGTGTCAGTTTGTGACTGGTCAGAGAATGAACTGAAAGTACTCATCTTATTCCCTTTAAAATGCACTGCCTGGCTGACAACTATGGAAGCTATTGACTTTCATCAACAACTAATGCTGCCCAACCTACCTCCTGGATAAAGTTGTGTGGTGACTCGTGACAAGGAAATAAGAGAAACACATGTATCCAAAATAATATTTCACGTGAATAGCAATCTTGAAACAAACAATTAAACCAGAGTGGCTTTGGAGCTTTGCACACGTGATCTATAACGCATTATGTATCATAGTTTTGTTTTTGGAAATTATGCAGAAATGTTGCCATGGTACCATGCTGAAAAAATTTAACTTGTGAGCAAAGGAAATGGAAATCCTCAGAGCATGATAAATAATACATGACAAATATCACTGCCATCTAGTTCAATGCCAGCTTTCTGTAATCAAGTTTACAATATGAAGCTGTTTTCTCTTTATGCTGAATCCAGGAATAATCGGATTCTCCAAATAAATAATAATTCCAAGAAAAAAAATGTACCCTTTGAAATTGATCTTCAGCCTTTGTTAATTCTGAACTGATAATACTGTAATAAAATAACAATACTCCTTGCATTTCATATAGCCTCCATCACATCAGGAGGAAGTTTCAACGCTCTGAGATGCCGTCCGGCATTGGAGGGCGTTATGTAAATCAAAGTTGTTGTTGTTGTCACATCAGGAGAAAGTTTCTAATGCTTCACATGAATTTAAGAATGTAAGAACATAAGAAGTAGGAGCAGGAGTAGGCAATTTGTCTCCTTGAGCCTGCCCCGCCATTTAGTAAGATCATGGCTGATCTTCTATCCTAATTCCATTTCTCCGCCCTATCCCCATATCCCTTAATCCCTTTAGCTTTTAAAAAACTGTAAATTGTAGTGACTGTGTATTTTGTAGGCAACTAGAGTGTGCACTGCAGCATTCCACATGAAGTGAATGACCAATTTTATCTGGGAGATTGTTGGGTTGGATATCAGGAGAAACACTCTTCATAGATCATTTACCAATCTCTGTTAGTTCAATTCACAAATGTTTTTATACAATTCAATTTTTTTTAAAAGTTCAATTAGACAAACAAACTGGTAAAATTGCTTTAGGGCCACAATATGTTCTTGTTCTGATGGTATGACATTATCAGGCCTTAAATGGATCTTAAACATTGCATGAGTTTATAAATTAAATGATGCTGCAGTTTCAGTGTTTGTAAGTGGGATAAGAATGGAATAGACGTCGGTTAATGTCACCCACAGACTGTCATTTGCAGAGCTGGAGATTACATGCCATAGCTGCAAAGTTGGCTACAAATGACCTAAGTGTTTGGCAGTCTCAGGCAAATTCACTCAGATGTACTCATTGTACATTTCTTGCTGTTTAATTCAGCAGTCTGTGAGATTTACTTGGTTAGACACACTGAAGAGTGAAAACTACAATCAATGTTCTTGTGAAGTTACGCTGTCTGGTCAATTTGTGACCGACATTAATTGTGTACGGTCAACACAAATAATAATGTCCCCAGATCTGAATAGAAAAATAATTCCAGTTACTAATGGTTTAGTCAAAATTGTTTCTTCAATTGTGTACCAGTTATTTCTTTTTAGATTTGCCAGATTTTTGAAAGTAAAACTGCAACTGCTCCATTATAATAAAGGAATAAATTGTTGGTGATGTTTAATCCTGGTATGAATGATAGGACAGATATTTTCAGTTCATAGATATTTGGCTCCATATTAGCTTTTTTAAAAAATGTTTTATAGTTACAGACTCAGCAAAACTGTTGTTTTTTTAATGAAGTTTTTACTTTCAATTGTTGGAAAAGGTAGAGCTTTATACTATATATGTGTGTTTGTATATACTGGTTCATGGAAATATTTATGCATTTACCTTATCCTTCCTATTAATACAGTGCAGCCTTGTTAGAACACGATGTTTGGGATCCATACAATCCTAATCTGTGTTATAGCCAGATGCATCAATGGATTTGAGTGTGTTCAAGCTACTGGCTGGTGCACAGTGAGTGTCCCAGCCAATCACTGTGCCATACGGTAAAAAGGGGCAATATCCAGGACATAATGTCACCTCTTCACTGGTTGTTCTCTGCACACATCCAGTTAAGCAGGGAGTGACATGGATGGCAATCTAAAGATCCAGAAGTAGTTCATTTTTGGCAATGAATGCCGGCCAATGCACAAGCAAGCCAGCTGTGCACAAGTGCAATGAATGGAGTTCACAGTAAAACTATGTTATCAGTGAATTCTAGCTATCTTTACAGTAGGTCCAAGATTCTGCCCATTATTTACATCCTACTTAAAATGCAAGCATAAATATTAGCATTTCTGGAGTATTTCCGAGGATCCAGAGGCGATTTATATATTCCCTCCATGGTTATTACTGAAAAATGATGGAATAGCACAAAACTAGAAATTGGATGAAAATACTGGATCCATCCAATGTAATAATTATCCCATCAGACATTTAATTTTCTTTCCTCGTGGTTACAGCACATTGTGATTGGAGTTATGAGATATTTAATAATAATAATGCTTGCATTTGATATAGCGCTTTTCACATCTTATCGACGTCTCAAAGCGCTTCAAAGAATTTGGTGTATATATACTGAATATACGGCAGCCAATTGCACACAGCAATGTCCCACAAACATTCATGGATTGAAATGACCAATTTTAATTATTGTAGGTTTTGTGGATGGATTATTTAGTCATATTTGTTTGTTCTTCCCATTCTTACTTTATTATATTATTAATAATTTTTAACATAAATGAATTAATTAATTAATGTACTGTATTAATTAATTGATGTTTGAATGAATCCCATTTGTTCCAACTGTAGTGTGATAATAATAATAATCCTTGCATTCGATGTAGCGCTTTTGTGGAGTTCCTGTGGCTCAGTGGTTAGAGCACTTGTCTTGCAAGCTGGGGAGACCAAGCTGGGGAGACCTGTGTTCGAATCCAGGCAGGTCAGGGTGAAACCTTGGGCAAGTTTCCTTACTCCACATGCCTAATAATAATCCCTCCAAAAAAAAACACAATAATAAAATTGGTCATTTCAATCCACGATTGTGTGTGGGACACTGCTGTGCGCAATTGGCTGCCGCGATTCACCCACAAATATATACAGTCAATTCACTTTGCAGTATATTCTGTGAAGCGCTTTGGGACGTTGACAAGAAGTGGAAAGTGCTATATCAAATGCAAGGATTATTATTATTATTTTAACATCTTCTTGACGTCTCAAAGCACTCAACTGAATTGTCTGTATATATGTGGGCGAAATGCGGCAGCCAATTGCGTACAGCCGTGTCCCACAAACAGTCGTGGATTGAAATGACCAATTTTTTATTGTTTTTTTGAGGGATAAATAAATAAGCAGCAAATGTAGAAAGGAGCCATCTCCATTCCAGCTTTTTGGTTTTATTGTATTTATTACTCATGTGATTTATTATAGAAACAATATTTTGGCCTAACAGAACGGTACTTGACTACACCAATGGATTCGGGGATATTAAGAGCTTAGGTTTTACGTTGCTCTGATATTCAGATACAAGATAACAGATAAAAGAAATTACAATTTATAGAAGTATAGGCACTTAAAATTAACTTTATTAACTGCTATGCTTAAAAGATGGGACGTTTTCCAAAGGACAGATAAGGTACAAGCTCTCTAAAATCAATGAGTATTTTCTCCAAAGGTTCAATTTGTATTGGTTACTGCCTTGAGGATTAAGACAGCAAATCCTCAGCATGTTGTTATCCCTTTCATGTGGCCTTGAGAAGCGAGTGCCTGGAATTTAAAACACCTCTCTCCAGATGAGCCAATAAGCAAGGTGAAGCTGGGTCAGCATAGCTGTGGATATACCAGCCAATTGTACATAGACCCTTAGCAGTTATGATTCCCTCCAGCAAAACCTTTAGATGCTGGTCAGATCCGCAGGGTGACACATGAGAAATGGGTTCTGAGTTTGAGAGCAATTCAGTGATAACGGCTGGGTCTATAGACATGGAAGGACTTTACATATGCACCACATGTAACGCTTATTTACAACCAAAATCAAATTTGTCAAGTCAGGTTAAATGTAATCCAAGGTTATGGAAAGATCATATCCCCATGGAATCTTTATTAGCCGTGACCAGGGCACAGTTTAATTTGTTTTGTGCTGCTTTGTGTACACTGTTTATCAGCTGGAATCATACGGCATTAAATACTAGATGTCAAAGAACTCTCGCACTTGTTTTACTATTCTTCATCATGTTGTCAGGATGGGGTGAGTGAACGTGCACATACAAAGAGAATAATAATAATATGGGGAAAACCTGCCCTTTTTCCTCTTCGCTGAGTTGCAGTACCTGGTTACAACCTTACCATACAAAAAAATACTTGGGAGCAGTCTGTCTACAGGGAAACCCAAAGAAGGAAGAACAAAAATGACAAAGGATAAAATTATGTATAAAATTTTGATTTCCATTTCTATGCTCCTCAGCTCTCCACCGTAGAGCCCTTTGACATGTACTCCTGATGTGTAAGGTGGAATACAAATGTAAATTATTGGTGTGTAAATTGTTGCCTTTTATTTCAAATTGGCATATTATTGACAATATGGTCTAATTTGCAATGCATACAAATTGCCTTTAATGAATTAATTATGATTTCCAGTTGTGAATATCAAAAACCTCCTAATTTGTGACATTTTCAATTTCCAAAGACAGGAAACACAGCCATTCACTCTCAGGTCCCGTTTATACTTTGCTGGCGTTTGGATGTTGCAATTATATTTTTTGCCAATATCACAAATGAGAACATATTTTGATCATTGCACCTCCCAGTGTGCATTAAAGCACTGAATCCTGTTTGCCAATATTGCAAATTACATCCCTGCTTCACTGTTAAAAATTGCATTATTCTCATTTCTCGAGAAACAGCCATTTAAAATGTTGTACTACTGCGTTACTGGGAATCTCATCAGGCAGCACTGCCACACAATCTTTTGCCATCAGCAAAACTCTCCCCATGTACCACTGTACAATCTATGTGCAATCCGAGAATCAGCATGGTGGGTTGTGCTCTACAGCTATGAAACCTTATTTTCTGCCTAACTATAACATATACAGGATATATTTAGTCTCCAGTTCAATATTTTAGAACAGAAGAGAATTATTACTATAGGTAATACATATACTAAATACTGTATACAGTTTGCTCACATCTTTTTCAATAAATAAGAATCAATTTGATAAAACTAATGAATCCATGGAACCAAGGAAATCTGCAGCACAAGAGGAGGCCAATTGAACATTTCATTAGTGTCCAATAGTGGTGAATGCATTGTTACAGTTGAACTTGCCAGTTGCTAGTAATGTAATGTTTCATAAATTGTACAGAGATTTTGTTAATGGATAAACCATCAAATATTATTTTCTACACAGAGTGATGACTCCCCTATTAAAAGGCACGGATGCAGAAATTATAATTTTACATGCAACAATGATTGATGTTAACTAACAACACAGGTGACCACTTCAGATTCAGGAGAGAACACTTGCTGTGTTCGTTTTTCTTGTTTTTAATTATGGAACACCATTTTTGATACATTTTTATGGTTTGAAAATGATTTGCATTCTGGAAATGAATAGTAGCAAAAAAAAATCCTGACCTCCCTTATCATTTTCTGTGGGAGAAATCGATGCCAGTGAATCACCTAATTAACTTTTGCTGCATTGGAATAATCAGGGTCTGGAGTTCAAATGCTGTCTGCTGCACATCTCAGGATATGGATGTTCCATCCCCCTTTTGCAATCCTTCCATAACCCAGGCCTTAATATATCATGTTCTGAACCAAGTAAAAGTGTTTTGAATTGGCACAGCTATGTTATTTAAGCATATCAAACATATTATCAAAGAGACTAGCATTCTTCACAGATTCAGGCAAAGAGCATGAAATACTTTACGGAGAAGTTAATTTATGAACAAATTAACCACGTTTTTAAAGCACTGTCTATCCACGTGAGTTGACAGGGAAATCTTGTTAAAACAGATAAAAAGTGTTCCTCTGGAGAAAAAAACAGTTCAAAGAAAACAGCTTTTTGTATGATTCAGTATAAATAATGCCATTCTTTATCTAAAGCCAGTACTTCAATGACAGCCAAGATGGATGCATTATCCTAGCAATATGAAATTACCTGGGTACATTCAAAGGATATATGAATCAAATTGATAAAGAAGGTCATTAAGGAATAAAGACTGAAATGAAAGAATATGTGATTAAAACACTTTGAAATGCTGAAGTCAAATGATCCTGGTAATGATTGGTCACATCTCTGAAAGGGTGGTTCCATCGTTCAACACCTGATGATATGCTAAGATCTGGCCGCTTGGTAAAAAACAAGCAACAAACAATGGTAAATCAGAAATATCAATTATCTTCTGCCCATCACAATCACGGCAGCACAGAACCAGATTGAGAAAATTGCTCTCAGACAATTTCCCGTGTGACTGAGTGCAAATGCAAGCCACTTTCATGATAGCAAAACGTTCCAACAATTTCCTGCCACTGAAATGACTGATGAGAATGAGGCAAAGATAACAAGCACTGCAAATGATTCTGAAACAACTATAGCAAAGCATGTGGTAAAAATTAGAATTGAAATTGCAGTAGATTTCTTTTCAGTGTGAGCATCTTATCTTCTCCATTTGAACTCCCCCCCACCACCACCACCCCACACCTGCACCCGCACTCCACACACACCCCTCCATTTTCTTCCTCCACTTATTAGACACTCCCCCCCCCCCCCCCCCCACTCAGGAGGATGGCTCAGTCTGGTTTTTTTCATAAATGCCATCAATCCTGCTCAATCAACCGTATATCAGGAATGCCACATGGATGGAGAACTCCCGAGCGATGTTCTTCCTTTGTCCAGAATTTCCATGTATAGGTCAAACACATGGAACCTCAGTTTGGTGTGAATATCCTTAAGCATGGCGATGTGTCGGATACCCAGCTGACCAAACAAAAATTATTGGTAATTTACTGACCTACGGTAATGTGCACTGATGATGGCATCGCCATTTAAAACTGAGTACATTTATTAAAAGCAGAGGATAATAATGACCAATGATCTCTACATTTCTCAAAAAGAGAGAATGTATTGATTCTTTCCCATTCTGTTTGCCGTCTGTATTCAGATATACAATGCATTTATTATTTCAGCAATGCAGAGTTTGAACTATTTGAACACATTTCCAAAACAGAGGCCAGAAGTTATACCTTGTGATACCCTGTTAAACCTTTTTGTCTAAAATGTAAGGGTAGACATTCCAACTGGATCAAAATTGACTGTGTTCACATAGCATTTCAGAAACCACAATTTGTCAAATCCTTAAACGCAGTCTTGAACATCAAAGTAACTTTTCTGTAAGTACTTTAAGAACTAAGAGTTAAAATTGAATTCAACAATTTGGCAAATTCTGAACACTCTGAAATGCTAGGGAACAAAAAAGCAAAAAATTGCAGATGCTGGAAATCTGAAACAAAAACAGAAATTGCTGGAAACACTCAGCAGGTCAGGCAGCATCTATGTAGAAAGGAAAAGTGAGTCAACGTATTGGGTCCATGACCCTTCATCTGAACTGTCCACGATCCTTCGTCAGAACTGTTCTGATGAAGGGTCGTGGAACCAAAATGTTGACTCGCTTTTCCTTTCTCCATAGATGCTGCATGACCTGCTGATTGTTGCCAGCGATTTCTGTTTTTGTTTCTGAAATGCTGGGGGTTGGATTCAAGAGGGCTGGGGGTCAAGTGGGGTGGGTAGATGAAATGCTACTTTAATAAAATAAATCTAGACTCGAATGGAATTTCTACTCATTACCATCAAATGTAGTGACTGTATTTGTTTAGACAAATACAGCAGGCAATTGCGCAGCAGGTTCCCATCAACAGACATTGGGGGACTGGTTAATTAATATGTAGTAATATTAGATAGGTCACTAGGATAAAATCCTTTGTATTTCTCACTGGAGCATTTTTAGAACTGCTGTGTTAGTTTTAATCTCTGAGGTAAGAACCTACCTATTTTTGTAGCAGCCACTAAACTGTTAAAAGACAAGTTAAAAAATAATGGTTAGGTAATGGCAAGCCTATGGTGTAGGAGGAAGGACAAATAGAATTGAGGAGTTTTATAGCTTGGAATCCTGGGAAAGCTTAATTTAAAACAGGAGATGGTGAGATGCAGCTTGATTACAGCAGAGTGAAGATGCAATGAGAAAGATGGAGATGCAAGGAGAAAAAGCATGTGAAATGCTATATTTTGAACCTGGGAAAGATATCTTCGGAAGGTTCAGAGGAGCAATGAACATAATAATCCAGTAAATGATAAGACAGAAAAAGACAAGTAAGCTTATGACAGTGAGGAGGATAGAGACCAACATTGAGATAGAGATCTTCTTTCAGATGACAAGTCTTCTCTTGTTTCTTGTCCAGGAGTGTGACAGAAATGTCAGCATAGCTTTCCTAGACATGGAAGCTATTGCTCTCTGGTGTAATATCAACATTTACTGTCAAAATGTTCAACAAACCTGCCTAGTAAATAAAACTCAATTGTAGAAAGTCCAGAGGTTTGAGCTTTTAATTATTTATTTTTTGTGTATTACATAAATAAGAGAGCTAGTAAATTGCCTTTTAGAGTTATGTTTAGGATTCTCACTAGGAGAGTAATTATTCAGATAATTACTTATGGTTGTTGTGATTACTGATGGATGAAACAAAGGGAAATTATATATGGCTAGTGTATGATATGATCTATTCTTCAATGTAGTGCTTAAAGTAATTCACGCTGGCATTTATCATGGAACAATAGCTAACATGGCAATATTTCCATTATTTGTCTGTTACGATGATAGACTCTTTATCACAAGACTCTCAAGCAGGCTTCAAGGGTTTCTTCAGTTCCTTGTTACTCTTACAAGTTTGCCTGCTCTAGGACAGAAATACATAGTTACATGTCAGTAGATTCCACTGTGACAAACAAAATTCAGTTGGAATATAACCGAAGGTGAAAACATTCCACATTACAAGAATACAGTGATTCCTATTAAACAATCCCCATACACAATGCACTGCTTTGTGCAGTAATGGAAATGCGTTTTCAGGGAAATAAAATTCTAATACTTGAGGATGTTTAAAGTGAATGAGCAATTTACATCAACATTGCATAATTCATCTTATTTAAGATCCTATTGAAACTTTTGGAATAAAAGTGCTGATTGTCTTGATTTGGATTCAGATCTATCGTACCTCTGATCGAGCACGACTTTTGGGATGAATTTTGCAATCTGCTGATTAACGTCGGTTTTAATTCAGATATTTGTGAAGTTTCTCTCTCTTGAAGGCATTGACTGGTCAAAAGGTTTTGATTCACAACACCTGGCCACCAAGCCAACTTGAGGATTGAAGTGCTGGTTAGCAGGATATGGATTTAACAAAGAAAAGCCAGCTTCCCACCACAACTGGATATTAAATGTAACAAAGTGGCAATTCCATGAGGGCAGTTTATGACCGAATTAATGTGGCAGAGGGGCTGGGGGTTGGGACACAGACAGATCCACATGAACAGGCATCTAGTTAGTTACAATATGATCCAATCTCTTAAAAACTACGAGATTGTGTGATATACGGCCCTATAATTAATATTAATAATATAACATAGCTGTCAACCTCTTTGATTCGCCTCCCATTTTACTTTTTGTATACAATAAAACCACAATCAAATTATGTATCACATGGTCACAAGCACCATCATGTTATGACAATGAAATTATATGCTGTCCATCCCTTCTTAGGTAATGACCAGTTTGCACAAAACAAAATTGCAACCTGTTGCTGTAATGACGCCCTTGTCAGCATTTGGCAATTATTTCAGTGCAGATTAGGGTTTGTGTGTGTTGCACTGCTTGACTTTAAAGTATGATTTCAGTTGATCATTAGCACCGAATTTTAAGGTTGCAGCTTTGAAGTTAAACCCCCCAGATTATAGTTCTGATCAGATAACACCTGAGAAATCTTCACTTCTTTTACTGTAGTCACTTAATTGGTCCACTGAGTATTGAGCAAACTGCTCGAACTCCCTGTTCAATAAGCTGGTAAAAATCCTCCAGGCTACATGTTAAAGCATAGACATCAGCATATCTTTGTGCTTCAGCACCACTGATATCGATTGCTGTATATGAACCTGAGACACAAACAGTCCAACTGTAAGCAAAGGCATCATTATATCAGATAAAACCATATCTATCTTAATGCAGAATTTGATATAATTTTTACCTTTTTACTTACATGGGGCAAAGCTGCCTACAGATATCACTCATTCACCCAATATCTTTAACTTTTCAGAAAAGCCATTTGCAGGCTGACACATAAAGAGAGGAAACACAGTTTAGAGAAGATTACTGTTGCTCAAAAGCAATCCTTTAAAAAATAACAACAGATTTGTTCCTGTATTAATCCTCAAGTGTGGTAGCACAAATGATAACTCGAGGGATTCACAGATAATCTATTTTTTTAAAATTGGAAAGTAATTTTCTCCATCTCAGCCTTTCCCAAGAGAAAAGGAAAATATATTACACAAGGCACAATAGTCAGAGTATAGCTACATCGGAAAAATCTATAGCAATTCGTAGGAATCTGATTGCTTTGGTGGAAATAAGAGTAACTGCTCTTTAATTTACACTAAGAATATTTCAAAAAGATTTTTTCTTTATATTTTACATATTGTAGAGTCCTGTAGATCAGTGGTTTGAGCACTCGCCTTGCAAGTGAGAGACTTGGGTTTGATTTGACAGAGGGTGAAACCTTGGCCAAAGTTCCTTACTCCATACAGTATTCTTATTATTCTTATTATTCTTATTACATTGTTCAAATTTGTGAAAAAATTATATTTGTTCATTTTATTTAATAATAATATTCACTATTTTTTCTCTCTTCTCACATGATTATCCTTGGGGTAGATTTATACAAAGCCTGGCACTTTGCCCGAGTGTCCTCTCTTCATGTTTGCGCCTGGGCATTATTGAGTATCAGCAAACTAACTATACAATAGGGGATGGACATAAACCACACCCAAGTCTACCCACATATCAGTTTGCAAACACTTTCCTTCAGTGGATCAGATATGGGAAGCTCAGTTGCTTTGTCCCCTTCCTAGCCCTGGGTAATGAGGCCAATTGTAAAGCTCCAGCTGATGCCATTTTACTGCATCACATCGGCCACCATGCATAATATCTTCAACAACAACCAATTGCATTTATATAGCACCTTTCTCTTTGGGAGGACATCCCAAGGTGTCTGACAGTAGAGGGTTTGCATCTGAACTGGGGATTGGATTTGAGAGGGATAGGAGCCAAGTAGGTTGGGAAGGTAAACCTTGAAAGAGGCAAGGGCCAGGCAAAGGGACTCTGGGATGAAACTACAGGGATAGTGGGGGCAGACCTGGCTGGGATTTGATGCAGGCTAATGCCTGCTGAGTGGAGGGAATGGCTGGGTTGGTAAGGCTTTAGAAGGTCAAGGAGATAGAATGGCCTGCATCAAGACCGTGATGGGATTTAAAAGTGAGAATGAAGATGTTGAACTTGATCCACTGAGGGAATGGAAGCCAGTGAAGCCGATGGGGGAATTGACTCACAGAACCTGGTAACTTCCAAACCTGTATGGCGCACTAACCACAGAAGCAGGACTTTTACTGTTAAGAAACCAATCTTGCAAACAAATATAACTAATTCCAAAAGTGAACTAGAGTGTAGAACATTGTCCGAAACTCAGTATTGTTCCAATAGGATGATAATTGTTTTTTCTCAAACACAATTGTTTTTTCTCAAACATTGAAGTAATATTAATTTAAGAGATTATAAAATGTCCAGGATAATGAATAATTTGGTAAAGCTCACTATAAATAGCAGCTCCCACCTATATCACATCCCTAGCCTCGCCCGCCCTACCATTGGCGGATGGGCCTTCAGCTTCTCTGCTCCCACTATTTGGAACTCCATCCCACTGTCCCTCTGCCTTGCCCATACCTCCTTCAAGATCTTGATGCCTCAAGACCCCCCTCTTTGACTGTGCTTTTGATCAATCTCCTTCCTCCCCCCACCAATCCCACGCCATTCAACCTCCCCAAACACTACCCCCAGTTTGGGTCTGAAATACTGTCTGTCCAGTGCCTTGGGATGTCCTCCCAATATGAAAGGCACCATACAAATGTAATTTTGTTGTTGTTCAGTTCTGGAGATGGCTTGTTTTGGATTACACATATAATAATGTAATTATAACATCAATTGGAATTTCGGAACTAACCATATGCAGTGTCATCAATGAATAATTTAGTAATTACAGTTTAAATATAATATAGTACATTCCCAATTGCACTTTATCCCACTGTATGAAGTAGTGTTGCCCAGACTGTTCAATTATGCGGTTGTGGGTGGGGGATAGGAAATCACAGCCATGTCCAAACCTGACCTCATACAATGTTTGCATGAATACACTTTCTAGCAGGACTTTCCTACTCGGGTCCTGTTAAGCCTGCAAGCCAAAGCCTAACAGGTAAGATATCCCTGGCTGGACGAGCAGTAGGAACCTTACCAGGGAGTGCTTTCAATTGCAAACATATGGTTTTGCCGGTTGAACTCCACCATTTACTCCAACGACTATCACACTCGCCAGCCTCTCTCTGGTAAGTAGGTTCTTCCAGGGAGAAAGTGCACATTCCATTCCATTGCATGCATATGTGTCTTAAAATATGGAACTCAGTCTGTCTTTGATATTCTTAAGCATGGTGCTGCATTTCCGCATATGTCAGACACCCTCAAAAAAACATGCAGGGACATAGGAATGGTAACCTCATTTTGCTTTTCCTGTCTAACTCAAAGCGGTGAAGACCAATTCTTGTGTTCCAACTGATTATCAATTTATTCCATGATAGCAGCCATCACCAGCTGATAAATTATTGCAAAGACATACCAAAGCATGAGCCAAAGCTTACTCTCCCACTGCAAGATTAACCACCACATTTAAATAGCCATGCTCAATTTTATTTGATTCAATGGTAAAATCTTCATTATAATGAACAATTTTATTTATGTATTTTTATGTTGGAATGTAGATTTTGAAAAAACTATAAATATAAATTAGTGACTACACTTTCACCACAGTCCGTTTTCTACTCAGCACCTTAAAATGTTTATCGAACATGGCATTAACTCTACAATGTCATTAATATCTATGTAAACAAACTCTTTATAACAACAATAACAAGATAAACTTATAAAGCGCCTTTCACGTCAGGAGGACGTCCCAAGGCGCTGCACAGGAGGCGTGTGACCCGAGCTGGGAGGGGAGTGTTCGGGAAGGGGTGAAACACGTAGGGGAGGTCGAGAAATTCGGGGGGGAACAAAAGGCACGGTCGAAGAGGAAAGTCTTCAAACTGGCCTTGAAAGAGGAAAGGGAAGAAACAAGATGGAGGGATTGGGGGATGGAATTCCACAGGATGGGAGCGGAGAAACTGAAGGCCCGGCCTCCGATGGTGGGACGGTTCGGGCGGGGGGCTTGGAGCAGGCCAATTCCTGCTGAACGGAGGGTCCGGGTGGGCTTATAGGGGGAAAGTAAATCGGATAAGTAGGGTGGGGCAAAGCCATGTAAGGCCTTGAAGGTGAGGACGAGGATCTTGAACTTGATCCTCTGGAGGATGGGGAGCCAGTGGAGTCGGGCGAGGGTGGGGGTTATGTGGTCGCGGAGACGGGTGCGCGATAGTACACGGGCTGCAGAGTTTTGGATGATCTGCAGCCTGTGAATGGAGGAACTGGGGAGGCCGACGAGGAGAGAGTTTCCGTAGTCCAGCCATGAGATGATGTATGCGTGCACGAGTGTTTCGGCAGCGTGGGGGGTGAGATAGTTGCGGAGCCTAGCAATGTTGCGTAGGTGGAAATAAGCGGTGCCGGTCAAGGCACGGATGTGGGGGAGGAAAGAGAGTTTATGGTCGAACGTGATGCCGAGGTTCCTGACTGGCTTTATGAGGTGGAGAGTACAGCCTTGGATGTTGAGGCTGGCAGCGCCCGATGTGCGGAGGCGCTGGTTTGAGCCAATCAGCAGGGCCTCGGTCTTGCTCACGTTCAATTGGAGGAAGTTGTTCCTCGTCCATGACTCAATGTCGGACAGACATGCTGTCAGAACATCGATGGTCTGGGGGTTGAGGGATGAGGCAGAAAGGTACAGTTGGGTGTCATCCGCATACATGCGGAAATTTACCCCATGTTTGCGGATGACATCGCCCAGAGGGAGCGTGTAAATGGTGAAAAGGAGGGGGCCGAGGACAGAGCCCTGGGGGATGCCGTGAGAAACTGTGCGGGGGTTTGAGGAGAAACCAATGGAAGATACAAAATGTAGGTGGTGGGTCAGGTAGGAATGGAACCAGCCAAGGACTGTGCCTTGAAGGTTGAGGTGGGAGGAAAGACGTTGGAGGAGGATGGTGTGATCGACTGTGTCGAACGCAGCAGACAGGTCAAGGAGGACGAGGAGGCAGAGGGAGCCCTGGCCGCAGGCGGTTAGGATGTCATTAGTGACCTTGACCAGGGCAGTTTCCGTGCTGTGAGCAGGGCAGAAGCCTGATTGGAGGGGTTCAAGGAGTGAGTGAGTTGAGAGGAAAGAGCGGAGCTGGGAGGCAACCACTCTTTCAAGGACCTTAGATAAAAACGGGAGGTTGGAGATGGGTCGGTAGCTTGATGGCCGTGACGCATCAAGGGAGGGTTTTTTCAGGATAGGGGTGATGGTGCCTGTTTTAAGGGAGGTAGGGACGGTGCCTGAGGAGAGGGAAAGTTTGATGGTGTCAGAAATGGGCGGAGCCAAAAAGTGGAGCTGGGTGCGGAAGAGGGGGGTGGGGATGGGGTCCAGTTAACACGTGGTGGGTTTCATGGAGGTGATTATTTTTGTGACTGAAGACGGGGAGGTGGGGGAAGAAAGTATGAAAGGGGGGGTGGGTGGGGGTTGAAATAACGGATGGATGGGCGGAGGTGGAGGAGAGGTGGGGGGAGGAAACCACAGAGCGGATTCTCTCAATTTTGGACTCGAGGAAGTCCAACATCTCCTCGCAACGTTCGTTTGAGGAGAGGATCTGCAAAGCGAGGCAGGGGGCCAGCCAGATTTGCCGTTGGACCGTGAGGCCAGATTTGAGCCAGGTGCGTTCAGCTGCTCTCACTTGGCTTTTGAGGGAACCGAGGTGAGTTGTGTACCACGGTGATGATCGGGAGTGGGGACGGTTCTGGAGGTGAGGGGGGCCAGGGTGTCGAGGGTAGTGGAGAGGGTGTTATGGAGGGTGGTGGAGGCGGAGGATGGGTCAGTACAGGAAGAATGCCACAGCGGGAGGAGCTCGAAGGTTTCGAGGGCAGAAGTGAAGGTTTGAGGGGAAATCTTCTTCCAGGGCCGGTAGAAGGTGGTGGTGGGTTTGGAGGTGGAGGGGGGAGGGATAGAGGTGTTGAAAGAAATTAAAAAATGGTCTGAAATAGCCTTGTCGGTGATGGTGACGCCAGAGACATTGAGGCCTCGGGTGATCACCAGATCGAGCGGATGGCCGTGGGTGTGGGTGGCAGTGTGAACGTGAAGGGAAAAATTGAAAGACAAAAGGAAAGAGGAAAATTCAGAAGAGATGGGGCAGGAGGGGGTGAAATGAAGGTTGAAGTTGCCAAGAATAATAAGGCAATCAGAGGAGGCACAGAGGGAGGTTAAAAGTGAAGAAAAGTCTGAAATGAAAGTGGGGGAGGGTTTTGGGGGGCAATAAACTAAGAGGATTTTGAAGGAACTGTGGGAGTAGTGAGAAAGGGTGAGCTGTTCAAAAGAGGGGATGTAACCAGAGGAGTAGGGAGATAGGGCGAGTGATGTCTTTGAAATGAGGGCCACACCACCGCCACGACGGTTGGGTCGAGGGGCATGGTGGAATGTGTAGTTGGGTGGTGTGGCTTCAACAAGGGGGAAGGTGTCGCCTGGGGTGATCCAAGTCTCCGTCAGGGCCATGATGTCAACGTTCTCATCAAGGATGAGATCGTTGATGGCCAGGGTCTTGTTGCAGACAGAGCGGACGTTTTGGAGGCCAATGCGGAAAGAGCAATTGGCCGAGGGGTTTGAGGGGTGAATTGAATTCACTGTGTATTTTGTGGGCGAAAAGAAACAATAATACAAAGAGACAAGGACTTGCGTTCAGAAGAAAGAATGTCAATCCATTGTTTATATTTTCTTACTTTACATAGGTACTGGTGTTACATATGTAATAGATTAACTAAAGAGCTAGTGCAGGCAAAATATAAACTATTCAAGAATTTCAGGATACTGTAAATAAATTCAGGGGATAATAATGTAAGATGTCTGTTCTTCCTTCCTTTTGTCTAGTTAGATCCCAAACATCTTGTGCAGATATACTCCTTTCTATAGTGGATTCCTACATCCCTCCTGACGTGAAAGGTGCTCTATAAATGTAATTTTGTTGTTGTTGTTGTATGTTGTAATAATAACCCTTGCATTTGATATAGTGCTTATAATAATCCTTGTAACCAAGGTGAAACATAAAAACTGCTATGCGGGAAAAGCACAAATGCAAACCCATACTTTCCTATCTTGTTGTATTCTCATCCACTACAACCACAAATGCCTTACTGTAAACATAGAAGGTCTAGAATGCAGATTGAGCTATAACAGTAGCATATGGACTAGCCAGATTCAAACGCACAGATGTACCCTTACTTATGTAATTAACCACTACCTGATTTTACGATGATTCTGCAGCACTCCAAGATGTTACCCTAAATGAAAAATACTTTCAAAGTGCCATTTGTTGTTGATTCTGTAATATCTCTCATTATTTAATGACATTATTAAAGGCACCTTGGTTAGTCCATAGCCTAATTTTGAATCCAACCCACAAACTAAACCCTAGTATGAAACCTTACAGCAGCACATTTCCATTAAGTTTCATTTATTCTAGTAAAATGCAGATCTGACTGCAATAATGAATATTCTGCATTAAGGCTGGTATTATTTTAATCCATGAATAAGTGTATTGTAGCAGAAGAAACATTATGCTTTGACCTTGCAATAGGTAGTTGCAAAGTGCATATTTATTTAATAACATGGCCTTATCATTCAAAATTACAATCGCCTTCCTTTATTATATAAAGATATTGAATTATTCTGCCTGTGGCACATTCCATGAAGCCACAGGGATTCCATTGCAATCAGTCAAATACAATCAACTCAAGTAGGGATTTAAATTTTCAGTTATTCACATTTGAAGAGCACATTTCACCAAAGTACAAATTGCTAGCCAGGTTGGACTCTCTACAATCGGTATCTTTGTAAACATTCAGCAATACTCTTCTGTATTAAACATTGCTTAAGTTCCAAAGAGATCATCCTTCAGACTCTTCTTCCTCATTGTACCCTCAGTATACACTCCTTGTACATTCACAGCATCCTGCCTGTACCCAACCCAACCTACTCCTAAACCTAACCCAAGAAAGTTATGGGATTCCTTTGTTGCGTGGAAGCAAAGTGTTGTATCCAACATTATTTGTAGTGCATCATCGGGCAACATTCAGTTCCTGATGAAAAATTTATTTGAATCCTAATTCACATTTCAAAAGGCTGTTTGAGAGGCTTGCAGTCAAGTAAATGTCCATACAACTATTTGTAATTATTATCCTTCAAGACCATTCCCCAATGGTACAAATTATTGCCGCTTTTTAAAAACGAATCCTTCTGTGGGTGGTTTGTGGCTACTGTAACACCATCTTGTTTTCACATGGTTCATTGGCTACATTTCTTCTGAAGGGTGATTTATTATTGGTAATAAATATCAATCACTATTATATTTTCAAAGTGTCATTGTTTCTACAAGTACTCAGATCCATTCATCTCAGCCGTCTGAATTCTGCTCAGTCTTGGGCTGCTGAGCACCTTGAAACATAGGGAAGAAACTCATTTTCAATCAATGTTCCGCTAAGCCCTGGGGCTGAAGTGTGGCTAGTTTTTTTTCATTAACCAAGCACCTTGGTCTGAGGAATTTCAATGCTGCTATTCCCAGCACGTCATTCCTCAGCCATTCTACAATGATCGGAGGGAATCACTGTCATTTTTTGCAACCGCAGTTGAGATTGACATGACAGGGCGCCCTCCCACTCACCTAGCTGCCAATGCGACCATGGCCCTGTGTTTTAACTGATCATTGTGACACTCTCCACCCTCCCAAACTCAAAGCCTGACCTCTTGATAAAATTCATCCTAACTGACACCAGCAGAACATTTTAAGTGTGAACAACTTGCCATTTTAACAAGCTATGGGCCTCTAAGTCAATTACTGTGTATCATTTCTTTGATATGATAAGCTTCTTAAAGCCTAAGTAGATTGATAAAATCCCACGCTAAATAAGATTGGTGAGCAGTACTACAATGGAACTATAAATATCAAAAGGATTAACATTGTTTAAAGACTGAATATAATCCAACACCCCGCTGCCTCAAAAAAGAGATTATTTTAGATCCCTATTTAACATGTGAAGAAGGTCTTTCACTCATCTTTGTGGAGAGTGTGTGTCTTTGAAATTTTGGTCAGAAGCACTCACTATGAAATCATTAGGGTCTAGAATGCAATACTTGCAAACCTAGTGAAAGCAGGGCAGAGGTGCATTAATTGCAGTTTTTGATTTGAAATTTATATAAAAAAGGGCTTTTCAATCATGAATAATAATAACAATAACAAAATTACACTTGTATAGCGCTTTTCACGTCAGGAGGATGTCCCAAGGTGCTGGACAGTCATTGTTTCAGACCCGAGCTAGGGATGAGGACGGTGGATTTGGGGTGACCGTTGAAGAGAAGGGACTTGAAGGAGGCCAGGGAGGGACCGTGGGATGGAGTTCCAGAGGTTGGTGGCAGAGTGGCTAAAGGCTCGCTCATCAATGGTGGGGTGGGTGGGGTAGGGGACATGGAGCAGCCCAGAGCCTGCTGAGCGGAGAGGGCGGGCGGGTTAGTAGGGGCACTGCTGTGCGCAATTGGCTGCCATGTTTCGCCCACAAATATACAGTCAATTCACTTTACAGTACATTCTGTGAAGCGGTTTGAGATATCTAGAAGATGTGAAAAGCCTATACCAAAGGCAAGGATTATTATTATTATAATAACGCATTTGACATAGCAGCTTAACACATCAACAAAATGTCTCAAAGTGCTTCTCAGGATTTTATTTCAATCTGTTTCTCAGCTGAGTAGTAAAATGGGTACAGTATTCTCAAAAGATGACATCAGATGGCCTCTAGGTACTTTTTCATCCAAACTAAATCTTGATCTTATGTACCGAAATGAGTTAGTCACTACATTAACATGATCTATTCACTGTACTGGCATGAGTCAGTCACTAAATTAGATTTGAAACAAAAACAGAAATCACTGGGAACACAGCAGGTCAGGCAGCGTCTATTGAGTATTTTGTGTTTTTGACCAAATTAGATTTGATGCATTGCTCTCTTCTTTGCATTGCATAATCCTGCAACCAATATATCTAAGTGGAAAGTGTAATGATTGCCTATGTTGCGCTTTGATACTTCTCGAAGACTTGATAAGACGCTATATCAAATGCAAGGGTTATTATTATATGTTGACACATCTCCTAAGTGATTCTGCTCGAAATATTATATACTGTAAAATGATTTCCAGATTGTAATCACTTCAGGAAACATTTGCCAAGAGGAATGGCAATGGGTTGTCAAATGTGTACGTTTCCCTATATTTATACTCTGTTGCTCTGGATATGAAGCCAGGACTCTGCATTCTTTATGATCCTGTTATGATCCTGTTTATGATTGCTGCTACTTTTAGTCTTCCAATTGGATACATCATTCCTACGAGAGCAGATCTGCCTCAACCACTGTCTCCTCTCACTTAATGCAGTATTACTAAGAACAGATAAGAACATAGCTGCAGCTGTAATTTACCCAGATAGAGGATTATGTATCTTGTTTTACAGCAAACTTCGCAACATACATGAAGACCACCTAACATGCTGAATAATGGCTTTTCATGGCTGTTTATGGGATATTGCTTTGTGCAATTGGGCTGCCACATTTGTCTACAAATACACAATAGTAACTCCACAGTAAATCCTGTAAAGTGCTTTCTGATAGTGAAGGGCACAATACCAAATGCAAGCATTATTATAAATATAGTGGAACATCAAACAGAAAGCAAAGCAGACATGTTGATTTAATTTGCTGGTAAGCCATTATGTTTTGGCTGTGATTATATAATTTAATAAAAACAATATGATTTATGTCATATCGCCTCACCTGGTTTTGCTGGAACACCAAATCCATGGCTGTTTTTTTGCTTCACTAACCTGAAGTCAACTGGTCCCATTAATTCAAACAAGACTGCTGGGGGGAGAGGGGTGGGGAATAAGAAACCAGGCACCTCCGTAAGTTAACTATTAGGTGTGCCACTTGTGAACACAATAGACACCAACAGTCTTAGGAAACAATGAACACCCAATCCTTTGTTCTATGTGGGCAAAACTCATGAGATGATTTTTCACTTTACAGGATTTAATTCCCATCTGACTGAAGGCTGATTAATCAATGTGGCTTCTCAAGGTTGCCATTCAGAATCAGAAGTGAAATGATTTACATACCACCAGGGCTGGTTGGAGTGGGGGCAGGAAGGGTATTCAACCCTATTGACGACAAAATTAATCTACAGCAAAAACTGCTTTATTCATTCAGACTGTTGAGCTATCAAAAAGCAAAGATCTCTGCAAGATGTAATCCTTTCTTTGTTATTTTGAGCAATAAACAATCGGTGCTGATGTCTCCAATTCTTCTTCAAACTGTGGAGAGGCCAACAATATGATCTAGAGCAGCAACTCTCAGTGAATGATCTGAAAACCAGAACTGGTCGCTGATAATCTCATGGCCAGTCCATACCAGAGATCGCTTTAGAATGAGTGACCCTACAAGCTTATTTACTAATGGCCCTCATATTACAGTATAAGAAGAAACTGGATATGGCCCTAATATTGAAACAATTGAGGAACACCCATCTAGAGCTCTTCAGCCACATATCATTAGCCAGGCGGATCATTTGCACAATTTCTAAATAAAATTCACATGATCCGCCTGGCTAATGATATGAGGGACGTCCTTCTGATGCAAAAGGCGCTATACAAATGTAATTTTGTTGTTGTTGTTGTTGAGGAAAAGTTTGAAGATTGTAAAATTTACATTAATATCACATTAAACATTTGTGTTTTAATCCTTTCCCTTTTATGCTCCTTTCCCTTGTTAGTTTTTAAGTCCCACAGCAAGCAAGCAGGAAGAATAGCAGAGCGAGTTTGAAGGTGTTCAAAGACACAATCAATCAGAAATGTTTTTAAGAGGCACTTTGTGGAGGGATTGAGAGCGATATCTAGAAAGCATTTGCATAGTAGGTGAAGGCTCAGCCATCAATGGTACATGGAGGGAGTGAAGGACAAGCAATAGACAGAACTTTGCACTGTGGGGGGTAAAGCCATTGGAGTGGTTGTAAAGATAGGGAAGAGCAAGATTTGAAAGCGATTTGAAGGTCAGAACAAAGGTCTTGAAGTGATCCACTTGCGTGCTAAGAGCCAGTATTTTCTGGCGGGGATGAAGTTAACTTTAAAACCTGAGCCACTCCAACTGCTGGGCTGCTTTGGCCTTTTCCTTCTTGTAATGAAAGTGATGAAACTGCTGGCACTAGTTTAGAAAAAGCCATAATTTTAATTACCCCCATTGTTTCTTTTTTGTATGAACACCATTTGTCATTGACTACATTCCTAATCAAGAGAATGTCCAGTGTCCTCTCACATTCCTCCACACAGTATGCTGACAAAACCTGACGAATGTCCGAATGTCTGAACTTTCCACCAGTCATACGTGAAAAAGTTAATTAGAAGCGATCAGACAGTCAGCAGTATGTCGTAGAAGAGTGATCGTAGTTGCAAAGCCTTTAAACCCTTTCTCACAGCACGGCCAAATCATTTTGCACAATGCCTCTGATCAAATATTTACTAAAGCCATTCAGCTAGAAAGACAGCTCAGCATATTTTCTAATGTTCTTGACATATTTTCCACATGGGTGACTGATAAATCTATGGAAAACTGGTCAAGTTTTGTGACCAGAACTGTGCCCCTTTCAATTGTGCCAATTTAAGAAACAAATATTGGAATGGGTGGGGAGGGGGTGGCCGTTGGGGGTGAATTCAGATTTTTGGGGGGCCTTATAGGTGGCTGGGCTTTCAGTCTCTCTGCCCCCACACTCTGGAACTCCATCCCGCAATCCCTTCATCTCGCTTCCTCCCTTTCCTCCTTCAAGGCCATTCTCAAGACCTTCTTCTTCGACCATGCCTTCTGCTCCCCTCCTAACTCTCCTCCCTCTCCTACTCTCCTTCTCCCTACCCTGACCCTTCCGCCCTGCTCGGGTCCCAACCTAACTGTTCAGTGCTTTGAGACGTGCTCCCGATGTGAAAGGCACTCTATAAATGTAATTTTGTTGTTGTTGTTTGGTCAAAATAAATGGCAAGAATACAAGAATCCTGGTCCTGGAGAGTTTAACTGTAGGTTGATAAGAGCCAAGGCTTAAGCACCTTGGGGTACTGCTGAAGTTTAACTAGCTAAATCCATACAGCTTGCCATTGTGAACACTGGCAAGCTTCCCATTGTTTGTTCAGCTGGGACAACCTTGCCCATTAGGACTTTGGCTTGTGGGGTTAACAAGAAATGAATGGGAAAAATTCCAGGTCCCAGTGAACCTTTCATCTCGGTGGGACCTGGGCTTAAACGGTTGAGATGAGAGTTTCCTCCCTTTGTTGGTTGCAGAGGTACTGTGTGAAGTCAGTTTGCACAGGCTGGATCCAGTTCCAAGTTGGCAAGGGCCCACTTCAGACAACAAGTCATTATTTAGCACTCAGTGACATTAATCGTAGTAGTTTTATTCAGTGTACACATAGAACAGCGGGTGTTAGAAATAGAAATGTCACAATAGTAAAATAGGAATGCCATTGTGTGAATGGGTTGTCATATCCTTTGGACAGAGCAACATTCCCACGGCATGATGTGAAAAGAGAAGGAAGTTTCTCCTGGTATCCTGACCAACAACCCCCCAATAAAATTGGTCATTCACATCACTGTTTGTAGGATATTGATGTCTGCAAATTGCCTACCGTGATGATATAAAATTCAGTCAATAGACATAAATCCTGTGCTTTGAGACCTCTTGTCAAAGATTATCACATTTGCTCATGTACTGACTGTGCTACATACTAAACTCAACTCTGAAATTCAAAAATTTAAGTTGGAAAGAGTTCATTTCTGCATATTTCCCATGAACAAGTGCAAGAAATCACAAAATATAGCAAAAAAAATAAATAATAATGGCATTTGATATTGTGCCTTTTAAATCAATAGAGCACCTCAAAACACTTTCCAGGATTCTCTGTAAAGTATATCTTTGTGTATTTTAAAATTAAGGTTTAATCCTAGAGTTTGAGGAGTCCTGTAGCTCAGTGGTTAGAGTACTATCCTTACGAGTGAGAGACACGGGTTTGATTCCCAGTAGGGCGAAACCTTGGGCAAGTTTCCTTACTCCACATACCTGATGATAATCCCTCAAGAAAAATAAATAATAAATTGGTCACTTCAATCTACAACTGTTTGTGGGACACTGCTGTGTGCAATTGGCTGCTGCGTTCCACCTTCAAATATACAGTCAATTCACTTTACAGTATATTCTGTGAAGCGCTTTAAAACATCTAGAAGACATGAAAAGCACTATGTCAAATGCACAAATTATTATTATGATAGAATCAACCAACCACCCTGCAGTGCCTTGAGACATCCTTCTGAGGTGAAAGGTGCTATACAAATGTAATTTGCTGTTGTTGTTGAGTTCAATGCCCAGAACAGGAGGATGCATTTCAGTATAATTGCCACCATTCTCTTTCTCTGTCTATCTCTCTCTTTCTTTACTGCATTATCAATACTTTTGCTTTTCTACCGATTAGCACCTTTTATGTATCATCCCTTCGCCTCAGACAATGGAAAGAGTTCTGTGTTACCACTAACATGGTAAAGGGGATAAATGTAACTACATATTGTAGTTCACTGAAACACTGCAAGAAGGGATCATTGACTGGACCTGATGAACGAAACAGCTTGGCTGAGCTTTGAAGGCCTGATCAGAGTGTAATTAATTTACGATTAGTCTTTGAATCTAACTAAAGAATATGGTAATGGGTCTAGATGCCATGTTCACTCTGATGGGATATATATTTTAAACTCAGCTCCTACAAGACACAACAGCAACAATCATTCAGGTATGCAATGGCTCTTACTCTGGTGTTTTTGCAATATTGCAGTAGGAAAAGTAGTAAATAGTGAAGAGGATAATAGCAGACTGCAAGAGGACACAGACAGCATGGTAAAATGGGCAGACACATGGCAGATGAAGTTTAATGTGGAGAAATGCGAGGTGATGCATTTTGGGAGCAAGAATGAAGAGAGGTAATATAGACTAGATAGTACAATCTTAAGGGGGGTGAAGGAATAGAGACCTCGGGGTTCATATAAGTAATTCTTTGAAGGTGACAGGACAGGTAGATAAGGCTGTTACAAAAGCATATGGGATACAAGGGTAATAGGGGCATAGAGTACAAAAGTCAGGATATTATGATTAACCTGCAAAAAACGTTGGTTAAGCCTCAGCTAGAGCACTGTGTTTAGTTCTGGGCACCACACTTTAGGAAGGATGTTAAGGCACTGAAAAGGGTGCAGAGGAGATTTACCAGGAATGAGGGACTTTGGAAATGGGGAAAGGCTAGAGAGGCTCGGATTATTCTCATGGAGCAGAGAACCTAATAGAGATTTTCAAAATCATGAGGGGATTCGATAGGGTAAACAGGGAAAAACAGTTTCCACTGGTGGTTGTGTCAGTGACTCAATGTCACAGATTTAAAATAGTTTCTAAAAGAAGCAGAGGGGAGGTGAGGAGAAATGTTTTCATGCAGCGAGTTGTTCGAATCTGTAATGCATTGCCTGAAAGGATGGTGGAGGCCGATTCAATAACAACTTTTAAAAGAGAGGTGGATGGTTATTTGGGGAGGATGGGTTTGCTGGGTTATGGGGAGAGAGCCAGAGAGTGGGATTGACTTTGAATAGCTCTTTTCAAAGAGCTGGCACAGACACAATGGGCCGAATGGCCTCCTTTTGGAATGGGATTTATTTTATCCCTGATTGCTCTCATTCTTATAAGTGAAACCTGTGTTTGAATCCAGGCAGGTCAGAGCTAAACCTTGGGCAAGTTTCCTTATTCCACATGCCTAATAATTTCAATCCATGACTGTTTGTGGGATACTGCTGTGCGCAATTGGCTGCCGCGTTTCACCCATAAGTCAATTCACTTTACAGTATATTCTGTGAAGCTTTTGAGACATTAGAAGACATGAAAAGCACTTTATCAAATGCATGGTTATTATTTTTAATATTAATCAGAGCACTAGCAAAGAAATAGGGATGTGGGCTATGTAGAGGGCTAACATTAGGACAGATGAAACAGACCAAAGGGCTTCTTGTGCAGTAAACATTGTAAAATTCAAAGAGTACAGGCTCGATTTATGTATCTCATCCAAGTACGGTTGGCCAAATACAGTTTTACATTGTCAGTTAATCAGCTATTATGCTTGTTGACCAAGTAAGGAGAGGAAATGTATCCTAAAAGTGGAAAAAGACAAACAAAAACGTGTTTAACTCTTCAGACAACTGGGAAGGTTAAAGGAGGGAGGGGAAATTACACCATGTTCACAAAACTAAATTATAACTGAAATGTTTCATCAATAAATAATTTGTTTTGTCGTAAGTCAAGTTCTTCACAGATAATCATAACAGTGAGAATTTCCCATAATTTTTGGTTCTCTGGGGTGGTTCCACTGAACCACCCCAGGATATATTGTATCTGCTTTAGCAGATACAATATATCCCAACAGATAAAACCTATCTGATTGGAATACTGATACATACATGCAATACTTGAGTCTTCAAAGCGTGCAATGTACCGGTAGAGTAATATTACAACTGACTCATGCCATATCTGAGCCGGGATCATTTGCTGGTGGTGTTACTGCAAAGAGGATAAATGCATTTTGTGCCCCGGCCACTGTCATCCATCATCTCGACAAGCACGCACAACAAATATTAATGAAAAAAGTCTCCAATATTATTTTTAGAAACTTGTTCAAAGCACTTACTCAAAGTGTAATCTGTCAGATCATCTTCTGTACAATAATGATATCAGAGCACTTACAGCTGAATGCAAGTGTTATTGCTAGCAGTAAATTACCGCCTCTTGTAACTTTTTAATTCCACAACATTCACCTACGATTAAGCATAACATTGGTAGAATAAGTCACGTTGACTGAACCAGCAGTTAAAGCCAGTTCCAGTGCAGTAGTAAGGACAGATCTAGTTTAAACAAACATGATTGGTATTGTTCCACTTTTGTTTGACTCTCAACTTGGCCTATATCAATCAGATTGGAAGCAGCGTTTAATATCAGACTTATACTGATGTGTGCACATAGGTTTTCTCAAATGTTACATGGTTGTGGTTGTAACAAAAAATGAAGTAATCTCAAATGCACTGATATTTCATTTGTGTAATATGTGTAATTGAGATATAAAAGCAGCATGCCATCAACCATCAAATGCCTTTTCAGTGTGAATCATCCAATAATGACCAAGATGTGGAAATAATCAGCTATAATGGGACTTCTGGCTCATTTATAATAATTATCATCCTTGAATTTAATACTGTGCCTTATCACGTTGAAATGTCTCAGAGTACTTATCACAGTTTTCTGTGAAGTGTACTGATTGGATTTGTCGGTGGATGTGGCAGCCAATATGTACACAATGTCCCACAAACATCCATGAAGTGAATGATTGATTTTTTTTTCTCATTCATTCAAGGCAACTAGAAAAGCCTCTGAGATATAAACAACTATTTAAATAGTATCTTTCACATCGAATGGGAACTCAAGCCCTTCACATAACCTAGCTGGGTGGAGGTGGGTTGAGGGGAGGTGGCAAAAACACAGTCAAGGAGATGTTTTAATTTGGGTTTTGAAGGTAGAAACAGGCAGGAACAAGACAGAGGGACTCTGGGATGGAGTTCCAGAGAGAGGGAACACTAAGAAATATGGAGGAAAGAGATGGAAAGTGGATTTGATTTTAACAACAACAATAACAACAAAATTACACTTGTATGGCGTCTTTCATGTCAGGAGGACGTCCCAAGGTGCTGGACAGTCATTGTTTCAGATCTGAGTCAGGGACGGGGAGGATTGAGGAAAAGGGGGAGATTTAGGATGAACGATGGAACTGTCGAAGAGAAGGATCTTGAGGTGGAACTTGAAGGAGGCCAGGGAGGAAGCTAGGTGGAGGGATTGAGGGATGGAGTTCCAGAGGTTGGGGGCAGAGTGAATCTGCCGATGGTGGTTTTAAGAAACGCAATTTTAAAAAAACAGTTGTAATGACACAGGCACAATGGGTCAAATGGTTTCCTTCTTTGCTGCAAATCTACTTTTCAGACAGGTGGCATGATTTCCTTACCCTAATGCAATTTGGTGAGTTTACAATTATCAATGGTTATGATAAGGTGGCTGTTAATGATAGGCTGTTTCCATTTGTTAATTAGGCTGAAATGAAGGAGCATAAATATAAGATAGTCATTAGCAAATCTAACAGGGTGGTAGGGAGAATATGGAATTCAACGCCGTACACTGTGGTTTAAGCAAAAAGCATCGACATATTTAAGATGAAACGTAATGCATACAAGAGAAAGATGTAGATGGGCATGGTAGAGGGATTTCAAGGGATGGAGGTTCATATGACACCATCACAGATTACTTGGGCCAAATATTCAATGTAGCTTTATGTAGCTCTATGTATTCCTGTATCTTACAGGAATACATAGAGCACTCATCTTACAAGCCTTACAGAGACCTGGGTTCAATTCCAGGCAGAGCAAACCTTGGGCAAAATTCCTTGTTCCACTTATCTAATAATAATCTCTCAAAAAAAACAATAATAAATTGGTCACTCAATCCACGACTGTTTGTGGGGCACTGCTGTGTGCAATTAGCTGCTGTGTTTCGTAGAATCATAGAATTTTACAGCACAAAAGGAGGTCCATTGTGTCTTTGAAAAGAGCTATTCAAAGCCAATCCCACTCCCCAGTTCTCTCCCCATAGCCCAGCCTCCCCAAATAAACCCATCCTCCCCAAATAACCATCCACCTCTCTTTTCAAAGTTGTTATTGAATCGGCCTCCATCAACCTTTCAGTCAACGCTTTCCAGATTCGAACAACTCGCTGCGTGAAAAAAATTCTCCTGACCTCCCCTCTGCTTCTTTTAGAAACTATTTTAAATCTGTGACCTTGAGGCACTGACACAACCACCAGTGGAAACAGGTTTTCCCTGTTTACCCTATCAAATCCTCTCATGATTTTGAAAACCTCTATTAGGTTTTCTGCTCCAATGAGAATAATCCGAGCCTCTCTAGCCTTTCCTCACATCCAAAGTCCCTCATTCCTGGTAAATCTCCTCTGCACCCTTTTCAGTGCCTTAACATCCTTCCTAAAGTGTGGTACCCAGAATTGAACGTAGTACTATACTCTAGCTGAGGCCTAACTAGTGTTTTATACAGGTTAATCATAACATCCTGACTTTTGTACTTTATGCCCCTATTTATAAAGCCCAGTATCCCGTATGCTTTTTAAACAGCATATACCTGTCCTGCCACCTTCAAAGATTTACTTACGTGAACCCCCAGGTCTCTCTGTTCCTTCACACCCCACCCCTTAAGATTGTACTATCTAGCCTATATTGCCTCTCTTCATTCTTCCTCACAAAATGCATCACCTCGCATTTCTCCACATTAAACTTCATCTGCCCACAAATATACAGTCAATTCACTTTACATTATATTCTGTGAAGCGCTTTGAGACATCTAGAAGATGTGAAAAGTGCTATATCAAATGAAAGGATTATTATTATATTATTATAATTCTATGTAAATTTATAGATTTAATTGACTTTAATCTCGCACAAATATGAAATACTGTACACCTTTTTGTAGTGCTGGTCATCGGCAACTTTTTTGCTTACTGAATGAATATTTACTTTAAAAAATATTATTCATGCTTTTGCAAATTATTTTTTACACAACAAAAGCCTCAAAGCTATAATGTCAAATATTCATTTATAAAATGCATTGAAAAATAATGTCAGAGGAATTGTCTGTGAAACATATGGATTGAACGTTGCTGAAGCTACGTTCAAATCCTAAGCTTATTCCACATTCTGAATTATTGATGGTCTAATATTGACAGTGTAATCGTATTTCTGTTCAATATATACGGTGAACTCAAATAACAAATTCTTAATTTAACACAATCAACTTACTGTATATTCTTGAGCAAAATTTAATCTCAGAGGAACTATTGCACTCTTCTTTATTACAGTAAAACCAATAAAGTTTTATTTAAAAATTGATTGGTGGGAAAACAGAAGAAACACAAAGTGTATCTTACGAAGGGACCAGAGGTGCACTTGAAACATTTATGGTGTGATATGGGGGGAATAGCTGAGTAGTGCTAATGCAGGGCAAAGTTGCTCCAAGAAAGAATCAAACATCTTTCTGTCCAGAGGAAATAATTGAGAGGAATTACAAATGTAAAATGAAAAAATTAATACAAAAGGTCAGTTTGTGAAATTAGGTAGGAAACAAAATGCAAATATTGGAAGATTGTGATCTCGTTGTAGTTACTAAATGTATTCATATACAAAACTGTATTTAAACAATTTTAATTTAACAACGAAACTTAATCAAGCCTACAGCTAAACAATGATTTTTAAAATTAATTGGCAAAATGACCCCATGGTACAGGCCACTAAATACAATGGAGCCTCCTTTAGTAAACAAAGAGCAAGGAATAAAGATCTGCAACAGGATGTCTACTGCCCAAATATAATTCATAATTTAACATTAAATTTTCTTCAGTGTGCTGTACATGGACTCAAATTTCCTTATGCAGTATTTACTTTCTATTGTGTTGCAAGATCTTTATTGTGTTTTTGGCTAATATTTAAAGAGAAATTAAAGTTCATGACTGACCTCCACTGCCTCTTTTGGACACTTTCCAAAGCAATCACCTGGGGCAATCCCTCCATCAGAGAGCTCAGTACCTGAATTTTGAATGCAGAAGTCCATTTGGCATCAGTTGAACAGTGTGCAAAATACAACTACTTGGCTCAGTAGGACTGAAGAGGGCAGTTTACTTTCAACAAACAACTTGAAGGTGTGTTTTCAATAGAAATACTTCTGGATAAATAACATAACAATGCTTGCATTTGATACATGTATTGTGACTTATTACACTGAGTTGTCCCAAAGTGCTTTACAGAGGTTCTGTAAAGTTTAATCACTGCAAATTTGTTGATGAATGTGCTCTGGGATTCTACCCCACATGAAGGGCGCAATTTACATGTAAGTTCTTGTTGTTGTTGTTACTATTCCAATGCCCTCCTCGCCGGTTTCCCCTCCACCACAATCCATAATGTCCAACTCATATAAAACTCTGACACCTGCATTCTTACCCGCATCAAACTTTGCTCCCCCATTGCACCAGTCCTTGCCAGACTTCACTGGCTCCCTGTCCCAGAGAGGATCAATTTCAAGATCCTCACCCTTGTTTTCAAATCCCTCCATTCTTCTGCACCCCCCTACCTCTCCGCCCTCCTCTCTCCTCAAACCAGCACCCGTTGCCTTCGCTCCACCGGGTCTGACCTTCTCCTTGTCCCCCGAATCCTCCGCTCCACCCTCGGCAGCTGTGCCTTCAACCACTACGCCCCAAGGCTCTGGAACTCCCCTCCTCACTCCCTTCGCTCTCCCCCACATAGAGGACATAGAGAATCATAGAATTAAACATCACGGAAGGAGGCCATTTGACCCATCGTGTCTGTGCTGGCTCTTTGAAAAGAGCTGTCCAAATCAATCCCTCTCCCCCGTGCTCACCCCAAACCCTACAAACCTGACATCGCCAAATAACTATCTATATCGAATTGGCTTCCACCACCTTTTCATTTCAGGCAATGCATTCCAGATCTAAACAACTCACTGCATGAAAACACTTTTCCTCACTTCCCCTCTGTTCCTTTTAACAACTATTTTAAATTGGTGTCCTCGGGTTACCAACCCACTCGCCAGTGGAAATAATTTAACATTGTTCACCCTACTGAATCCCATTGTTGTTGAATGTGCCAGCCAATTTACACACGTTGATGAAGTGAATGATCACTTTTATCTGGGGGCCTGTTGGTCATGACAAAGATTACTTTCTCTTTTGAATACTGCCATGGGATCTTTTATAGCCACAGCAACAACAAAACTACATTTGTAAAGCACCTTTCATGTCCCAAAGTGCTGAACAGTTGGGGTACAGGACCCATGCGTTGAAGGGCAAGGTTAACATATGGGAGGGCAGAGAGGTAGGAGGGTGGCTGAAAGCACAGTCAAAACAGAGGGTCTTGAGTTGTGCCTTGAAGGAAGCAAGGGTGGGAGCAAGGTGAAAGGATGGGAGCAGAGAGACTGAAAGCCCAGCCGCCGTAGGTTGGGTTGGGCAGGTGACACAGAGGAGGCTGGAGCCTGCCCTTAAGGGATGGGAGCCAGTGGAGCTGGGCGAGAGTCCAGGTGATGGGGTCATAGAGCCTGCAAAACTCTGCAGCTCATGTTGGAAGAGAACATGAGCTGCAGAGTTTTGAATGAACTGCAACTTGTGAAGGGAAGAGTTGGGGAAGCAACGAAGGAGGATTTTCCATAGTTGAGTCTTAAGGTGATGAGGCAGTGGCGGAGTCAGGAAATGTTTCAGAGGAGGTGGAAGGCAGAGTGGGTCATGGCACAGATATGGAGAAGAAAAGATAGTTGAGGGATAAACAAGACGCCCAGGTTTTTAACTGTCTTAGTGAGGTGGAGTGTGCATCCATGGATGCTGATGCTGCCAGTACCTGAAGTACAGAGGAGCTGGCAATAGTCAATCAGGAGGGCCTCAGTTTTGCTAATATCCAGCTGTAGAAAGGATGTAGAGGTGAAGAGGAGATGACTGAGGACAGCGCCTTGGTGAACTTCACACAAGACTGTGTGGGATCCAGAAGAGAAACCATTGGCGGAGACAAATTAGAGACATGTGAGAGATACAACCTGAACCACTGAAGGACAGAACCTTGAAGGTTGGGGTGAGATGAGAGGTGGTGGAGATGGATAGAGTGGTCCACAGTGTTGAAAGCAGCAGATAGGTCAAAGAGGTCGAGGAGGCAGAGAGATCCTTGGTCAGAGATGGACAGGATGTTGTTTGTGACCTTGACCAGAGCAGTTTCCGTGCTGCTCACAGCACAGAAACCCAATTGAAGGGGCTTGTGAAGGGAGTGGTAAGAGAGGAAGCAGCAATGCTGAGAAGCAACAGCTCTTCCAATGACCTTAAGAACAAAAGGAAGGTTGGAGATGATCCAGAAGTTAGAAAGCAGCGATGAATCCAGGGAAGGCTTTTTTCAGGATGGGGATGATTGTAGCTGTTTTTAGCGAGATAGGAACCCTGCCAGATGAGAGGGAGAGATTGATGGTGTGGGAGAGTAGAGGGGTGAGGAGGTGGAGCAGGATAGCAGGAGATGGGTAAGGATAGGATCAAGGGAGCAACAACTTAAACTTATAAAGCGCCTTTCACATCGGGAGAACGTCCCAAGGCGCAGGTGGTGTGTTTCATGCTGGATATATGGTGGTTATGAGAGAGGAGAAGAAGATAAGTTTAAAGATGTGGAGGGAAGGAAGGGTAGGATTTGGAGTGTGTGGGGGGATTGGAGGGAGTATTGATTATGAGGGAGGAGGCAGCTGAACGAATCCCCTCAATTTTGGATTTGAGGAAATGTACCACCTCCTCAGTCAGAGTTTGAGGAGAAAATGGGAGAGGTGTGGGTGGGTGGACAGAGGAGCCAGTTGGTGGTAGAGAATAGGAGTCTGGGGTTGCCTTTCACCTCCAAGATTATCTGGTTGAACAGGCAGATGGTATCTCAATTGAAGATTTCATTCAAAAGACTATGTGTTCATGGCTAGGGGATTGAACTCACAATCATTTTTGCCTCTGCATTTTCTGCACAAGCTTTAGAACTTCTTTAGAACATCTTGGGCTACATTTCTATCAATACTGTTTGTTAACATTTGCTTTCCTTGTAATCTATACTAAAACAACTATAAACATCTTATATCATGCAATTCTTCTCTTTATAGCCTTGTGCATTTATTTGTTCTTTTTCCAATTGACAGGGTAGGTTAATGGTTTATAATGAACTGTTTGACTGAGGTGCTACTGTGGACAGGAGCCATTAGGAGATGCAGCACTGGGGAGCAATAATGCCATGTGCCAAGGTAAAGGGGCGTTTTGTGTGAGTATTTAAAGCAACAGCAAAAATATAGTGGTTAGCTGCCTGAAGCATGCAGTAAACACATTATGCAGAGCATGGGCAAAGGCTGGGTGGAGAGCAGGAACCTGCTGTGAGCCTTTTATGAGCTGCAGCACTCAGTATGCAATAGATGAGAACATTGCCAACATTTTTCCGCCCACAATTCAACAACAATTTGGAATTACATAGTGCACTTCGTGTAGGATTGCATCTCAGAGTGCTGCAAAATGGAACGAGGGAGCAGGGAGGGGAAGGTGATTAAAGGAGAGATTTAAACTTAGATAAAGAGGAGTAATTCAGACACATACCCTGACACATTGAATGGTGGTTCCACTGTCCACCAGTTGGAAGTGCAGAGCTTCAGTAGTGTCAAATTACCCATTTTCTTGGCATACCAAGTAGATACTAAGCTTTGGATATATGAGAGTGTAGTTTTGAATGCGGACTCCAGTTAATTCCTTCCAACAGTAACTTGCGCCAAGCTTAGGGGTCTTCCTGATCAGCTATCTGACCCATGAGAGATCTGACCTACGGGAAGTCTGCTATCTACTTCTGAGCAGGACCCACAAAACACAGTGTGACAATTTACATCCAGGGCATCAACTTGGTTGGTTGCACTCTCACCTCCAAGTTAGAAGATTGTGAGTTCAAGCCCTCCCTTGGGAATTGGGATACAACAACAACAACAAAATTACACTTGTATAGTGCCTTTCACGTCAGGAGGACATCCCATATAATCTAAATTGACACACCAATGCAATGCTGGAGTGTGCTGCATTGTTGATGGTGTCATCTTTTAGATAGGATGTTGAACCAAGGTCCTGTGTACCTGTTTAAATGGAAGTTTCATCGGATTATTTAAATGGAAGATTCCATCGGATTATTCAAAAAAGAGAAGGAGGTTTCTCCCATTGGGCTGGCAAATAATTTTCCCTGATAAAGTTGATCATTCATTTCAGGCTGTTTTGGGTCAACTATCCTTGTTTCCACATCACCAAGCCAATCAGAAACCTGGGTGTCTTGTTCAACCCTTAACTGTCCTGTCTCTCCCATATCCATGCCATGACCCATTCTGTCTCTGTAGAGACAAGGCACCTCTGCAACATTGCCTGACTCTGTCACTGCTTCACCCCTCAAGCCACATTGTCAGCCTCTTCCCTCCACAAGTTACAGATCATTCAGAACTTCACAGCTCGTGTCCTCTGCTGCACCAGGTTCTGTGATCCCATCACCTCACCCTCGCCAGGTTCCACTGGCTGTCCGTCTGTCAGAGGATAGAATTGAAAATCCTCAACTTCATTTTCAAGGCCCTCCAAGGCTGATCTGCTGACCCTCTGCCTGCTAATTCTGAGCAGGCTCCAACCTACCATCGGTGGCCAGGCTTTCAGCCTCTCTGCCCTGCCCTTTGGAACTCCATCCCACAATCCCCCTGCCTTGCCTCTTTCAAGGCACAGCTCAAGACCCTCCTTTTCTACTGTGCCATCAGCCACTCTCCGGCCTCCCACACCCCAATCCTGCTCCCGCCCACAACCCTGCACTCGGGTCCTTTAATAACCATCATGTATGTGCTCTGTGTATTTTTCCTTTTATCTAAACTCAAAATAGTATTGTCTATATTGAGGGATGTGGGGGTGGGGATGGGGAAGTGTTCTATAGAGATATAGCTTAAGATTTTTATTTCTAGTTATCAATATTAGTTATACCCAATGTTAAACATGAAGCTTGATCACCAACAACATCTCAACTCAGGGATCTAATACTTGATAGTCTACTATTAATAGACATCTTTTCATTACTCATTTACAAAAGGAAATCAATTACTGTTAATTTTAGAAAGCTGCCCTTGAGTACACTCTTTAGTTTTTTCAGTTAAATAAAAATCAGATCAGTTCACTAGGGAGAGAGCAGTGTCTACATGCAACAATTGTGTGTCTCTCTTGTTCAGTTGATCAGCACTCCTGCCTCTAAATCCAAACGTTGTGGGTTCAAGTACCATGTCTAATGCAGTGCTGGGGGTTGCTGCATTGTTGGAGGTGCTGTCCTTCAAATTAAATGTTAAACCAAAGTTCTGGCTGCCTGCTCACATGGGTTCATAGTCGAAAAGACAAGGAATTGTCTCTCAGTATCCTGGGCAACAATCCCCAAAATAAAATTGGTCATTCACTTTGTTGTATATTTGAAGAAATTTGAAGTGCTCTGAGACGCCGTCCAGCGTGGAGGGCACTATATAAATCAAAGTTGTTGTTGTTGCATATTGTTTTAATGACTTAATTGGCAATTGGACATTGACAATGAGAAGCAATAACAACAACAGCAGCTTGCATTTGTATTGCACCCTCCACGCCAGGCGGCGTCTCTGAGCGCTTAAAAGCAAGCAAGATTAAAAGGATTCTGGGAAAGTGATTGGGCAGATTGTGGAAGAGAGCGAAAGTGTAAAGCTTAAATAAAGGAACCAGTGAATCTAAACTGTGTTTTGGATTTATAAACATTACATACTTGACTGTTTGCAAGACATTACTGTATACAAATTGGCTTCTGCGTTCTCGCATTAAATAAAGTCACTGCACTCTACAGTATATCATGTGAAGTGCTCTGAGACATTCTTCCAACATGAAAAGCATACATCAAATGTAATTATTATTATTGATCGGTTTAATTTTTAGGGACATTACCGCCAATTGATCACTAATTTTCCTACACCTATAGTTACTACACTTCACAGTAATAATCCTCAGAAGCGCTGAGACACTCAATAACAGGATAGGTGCTATACCAACTGTGAGGATTATTATTATTTTTATTATATTTTATTATTGGTATAATTGCTTGCTGAAGCACCATGGATCCCCGTAACTACCCCCTACCCCAACCCTCCTCCGCCATGGCTGAGTTAAGTGACCACAAAGCATTCAGATCAGGGGAATAAGGTACATTTGAGAAAAAATCATAATAAATAAATTACAGCAGAGTAATAATAATAATAATCCTTGCATTTGATAATGTTGCGAAACTGAACAGCTTAACCACTGGAGGTAATTTTCATGTGTACATAATGATCCTTGCATTCGATATAACACATTTCACATCTTGGTTGTTCATTTAGTAGTCAAAAACTATTTGAGTAGTCAAAAGCATGCATGATATCCATGAGATGTAGAGTCCTGCCTCTCAGTGGATAGAGGTCCTATCTCTCCCACCGCCTTCACTTCATCTCCTCCAACGGCTTCTCCCCCCGTCCCGCATAACACATGCGGCATTCCCCAGGGCTCTGTCCTTGGCCCCCTGCTCTTCAACCTCTACACTCTCTCCCTGGGCGACATCATCCGCAGACATGGGGTTAATTTCTACATGTAGGCGGACGACATCCAACTCTACCTATCCGCATCAACCCTCGATTCCAGGACCATTGGCGTTCTGACTGCATGTCTGTCCAACATTGAGTCCTGAACGAGGGCAAATTTCCTACAACTCAACGTCAACAAGACGGAAGCCCTTCTGATTGGCTCATGCCAGCACCTCCACACCTCAGGCGCTCACAACATCAGCGTTCAAGGCTGCTCTCTCCACCTCTCAAAGCCAATCAGGAATCTAGGCATCTTGTTCAACCCCAAACTATCCTTCCTCCCCCACATCCACTCCATCACCGGCACAGCCTTCCATCACTTCCATAATATTGCCAGACTCCGCCACTACCTCACCCCCCACGCCGCCGAAACTCTCATCCACGCCTTTATCACTTCCAGAACTCTCTCCTCGTCGGCCTTCCCAGCTCCTCCCTTCACAGGCTGCAGATCATTCAGAAGTCTGTAGCTCGTGTATTCTCCCGCACCAGGCTTCGCGACCATACCACTCCCACCCTCGCCCGTCTCCATTGCTCCCCATCACCCAGAGGATCGAATTCAAGATAATTGTTCTCACTTTCAAGGCCATTCACAGCCTTGCCCCCGCCTATCTCTCTGACCTACTGTCTCCCTATCAGCCTGCCCACATCAGCAGACTCGGGCCTGCTCCATGTCCACCGCCCTAACCGCCCAACCATTGGCAGCCGGGCTTTCAGCCTCTCTGCTCCTACACTGTGGAACTCCATCCCGCAGCACCTCCGCCTTGCTTCCTCCCTTTCCTCCTTCAAGGCTGGTTTGAAGACCTTCCTCTTCGACCGCGCCTTCGGCTGCCCCACAAAGCATCCCCCTCTCCCATTCTCCTTCTCCTTCCCCTTCCCCCGACCCTCCCCCGCCCCCGTCCTGACCTGACTGTTCAGCGCTTTGGGACATCCTCCCGTCATGAAAAGCACTATATAAGTGCAATTTTGTTGTTGTTGTTGTTGTAGAGCACTCACCTTGCAAGCAAGAGACCAGAGTTCAATTCTCGGCATGGCAAAACGTTGAGCAAGTTTTCTTATTCCACGTCTCTGTTTACCTAGCCATAAGTAGGAAACCAGTTGTCAGTCAATTGGTGAGTCACGTTTCTGGGATAATAATCCTTCAAAAATAATAATAATTTGGTCACTCAACCTACAACTGTTTTGGGGATACAGCTGTGCGTAATAGTCAATTCACTTTACAGTATATTCTATGAAGCGCTTTGAGACATCTGGATGACATGAAAAGCACTATATAAAATGCAAGGATTATTATTATTATTTACCTGTGACTGGTTGTATTGCTGAACATCTTATCTGAATAATGATCTTCAAGGTGTCAATTCAACTCTGTCACTAATATGTCACTAATTGATCATTAACAATATTTATGGAAAAGTTCCACAACCTGCTGGCTTCTATTGGACCCTTCTAAAAGAGTCTGTTAAAGGTTCACAAAATGCGAGTGGCTGTCACTAATAGTTGTTACTGACTTTTATCAGGCTCAAAACATTATTGTATGGCTCTGGGCACTGGCCAAAACAGTTGGAAAAGGCACCAAGGTACATTTTGTTCTATTTTTCCTGCAGATGTGAGGAAATTTATACTCTTGTGTTGTCAAGAATGTGTGGCTATAAAATACATGAGCATAATGAATACACATGTGCGTTACCTTGGCAAATGGGGAGTGAGCTGGAGAGATGGAGGACGGAAGAGTGCCAGGCCTGATGTGAGGGGGTTTTATTCAGTTGCGCTGCAGAAGAGATGTAAATGAGATGAAAGGTTTGCCGAATCAATTTATACAATAATACAGTACCCCCAAATCCTGTTAATTTGTCCTAAAGTAATTTGCAGAATGGGGAAGTGGGGAAGGGGCTTGCACCTAGGTCTATATTTTTTACAGGAGTCCTGTAGCTCAGTAATTAGAGCATTCGCCATGTAAGCAAGAGATCTTTGTTCAATTCCAGGCAGGACAAAATGTTGGGCAAGTTTCCTTACTCCACATGCCTGTTTACCTAGCAGTAAGCAGGAACCTGGTTATTAGGCGATTGGCGGATCGCTTTTCCTGGGATAATAATGCTTCAAAAAACTCAATAATAATTTGTCCACTCAATCCACGACTGGTTGTGGAATGTGTGGATTCTGCTTCAAAAATGTGTAATGAAGAATATCACATTTCAGCCTGTGTAAAAATCACTTTTCTAACTTGTTTAAGTAATTTTGGCCTGGCTCAGAAGTCTGTGATTCCGAGGCCCATATCAGTACTTTGTGCTCAAATCGAGCTTGACACTCAATACAATGCTGGGTGAATGGTACATTGTTGGAGGTGTCGTCAATTGGATGATACATTAAACTGAGCCTGTTCAGATGGACTATAAAAATCCCATGGATTCTCTGTACAAAGAGAGAAGGGAGTTTATCCCAGTAAGCTGATCAATAATCCTCCAGGTAAAATTACTTTGATTTTACTTTGCACTTTGTGGCTGTTTGTGGGACATTACTATGCACAAATTGGCTTCCCCACAAAGTCACTTTACAATAGATCCTGTGAAGGACTTTGAGACATCCTGCTGATAAGAAAGGCACTTGTTCCAGTGAGACCCTTATCTTTCTTTCTCCCTCCTCCCAAACCAGAGGATGGAATTTACAGCGATGTATCTTAGAAGCTTTCCTAGTAGTTATTTACCTCTTTCAGTAGATAAAATCTTTTGGTGAAAGCCCAAAGTAGTGCAATTGTACATGGTATCTCGTAAATGGCAGACTCCATGTGCCGAGTTTCCATTTCTTGTTGTGTACTTCTTTATGCTCTTATTCAATGACACACACAACTTTCCTGCTTTGTTGCAGGTTCCAAACATTCGATAGTTTTTTCCAGTGCTGTTGATTCCCCTTTCACCCCAACTCCCCAGAATATGATGGCTAACCCTCCGCAATCCTCATGGGTCTCGAGAACGCACATGCTCATGCATTTCATAGACGGCCATTACCTTGCTAAGGTTTCCTATTGGGACCTATTAAAATAAACTTGCACTTCCTAACATCTCTTGCAAATCCCCAAATGTAACAAAAACTGTTTCTTATAAGATGCAGAATAGATTTAGCTCGAAAACAGCACGTTCCTTTATTTTTGAAAAAGTCATATGTTGGATCTGTCAATAAAATCAAGCTTAAATCTTGTCTGAAAGGAAGCAAGCCTTTAATGGATCATAAAGCCTTCTGCTTCCAGCAGTGTGAAGGTTTAATGGTTTGTACAAGAGCTTTTGCCAAAAGCGGTAAAGCTGGATAAAAAGAGAACAGAAATTTAAAAGGCGTTCAACGACAATGCTACATTTTAGCTTTTGTTGGCCATAATATATTATATCACAAGAAACTGTAGCAATGAAATAATTAAAAAAATTACTTACAGGATATGTCCTTGTGGGTTGACACTCATTAGTACAACAACAACAAAAACAACAAAATTATATTTATAAAGCGCCTTTCACGTCGGGACGACGTCCCAAGGAGCTTAACAGTCAGGTCGGAACCTGAGCAAGGGAGAGGGGCAGGGTATGGGGTAGGGGTGGGAGAGAGTTAGGAGGGGAGGGGGAGAGTTGGGAGAGCAGCAGAAGGCACGATTGAACAGGAAGGTCTTGAAACCAGCCTTGAATGAGGTAAGGGAGGAAGCGAGGCAAAGGGACTGTTGGATGAAGTTACAGATTGTGGGGGAGGAAGGACAATTCAGGGTCGAACAAGACGCCCAGGTTCCTGACTGGCTTTGAGAGGTGGAGTGCAACTTTGGATGCTGATGCTGCCAGCACCTGAGGTGTGGAGGTGCTGATGAGAGCCAATCAGGAGAGCCTCAGTCTTGTGGACATTCAACTGGAGAAAATTGTTTCTCGTCCAGGACTCGATGACAGACAGGCAGGCAGACAGGATGCCGTACATCCTGCAGTTGAGGGTGGAAGCGGAAAGGTAGAATTGGGTGTCGTCCGCATACATGTGGAAATTTACCCCATGTCTGCGGATGATGTCACCGATGAGAGATGGTGCAGGAGGATTGAATGGTCCACGGTGTTAAAGGTAGTGGATAGGTCGAGAAGGACAAGGAGGCAGAGGGAGCCCTGGTCATAGATGGTCAGGATGTCATTTGTGACCTTGACCGGAGCGGTTTCCATGCTGTTGGCAGCACAGAAGCCCAATTGGAGGGGCTTGTGGAGGGAGTGGGATGAGAGAAAGGAGCAAAGCTGGAAGGCAGTGACTCTTTCAAGCACCTCTGACAGAAAAGGAAGGTTGGAGATAGGTTGGTTGCTTGAGAGCTGCGACGCATCAAGGGAAGGTTTCTTAAGGATGGGGGTGATGGGATGGGAGTGATAGTGGCTGTTTTCCCATCTTTCCCTCCCTCTCCCCCCTTGCCCTCTTTTCCCCCTTTCTCCCCTGGCCCCATTTCCGCGACTGTTTGTGGGATACTGATGTGCGCAATTTTGGCTGCCGCATTTCGCCCACAAGTATACAGTCAGCTTTCCTACTCTCCTTCCCCTTACCCCGACCCATCCCCTTGCCATCTTTCCCCCCTTTTTCCCCTAATCCCACTTCCATGACTGTTTGTGGGACACTGCTGTGCGCAATTTGGCTGCCGCATTTTGCCCGCCGCATTTTGCCCGCCGCATTTTGCCCACAAATATACAGTAAATTTTCCTACTCATCTTCATCCTGACCCCTTTCCCGCTGCTCTTGTCCCTACTTAACTGTACAGCACTTTGGGACATCCTCTCAACGTGAAAGGCGCTATATAAATGCAAGTTTTGTTTATTTGTTTGTTTTAAAGGGGGTGGGAATGATGCCTGATGAAAGGGACAGTTTGAACGTGTCTGCAAGTAGTGAGGCAATGAGGTGGAGCTGGGAGGTCAGGACAGGGGTGGGGATGGGGTCCAGGGAGCAGGTGGTGGGCTTCATGGAGGATATGGTGGTGATGATAGAGGACGGGGAGACAGGTTCGAAGATGTGGAAGAGGGGATGGGTAGGAGTTGAAGTGTGGGAGGGAGGTGCAGAGGGGGTGAAAGTTGGAAGGGTGGTGACAGCTGAGCGAATTCTCTCAATTTTAGACTCGAGGAAATCGAGCATCTCCTTGCAGTGGGAGTTGGAGGAGAGGATCTGTGAGGCATGGCCGGGAGGGTGAAGGAGCCGGTTTGTTATGGAGAACAGGAGTTTGGGGTTGTCCGTTACCTCCAGAATTATCCTGAGGTAGAAGTACAATTTGCCGGAAGCCAGAGCAGAGCGGTAGGTTTTGATGTGGTCCAGAGACATGTGCCAGATATACTATTGTGATGACTTCCCGGGTCTCATTCTTTTAGAGAGCAATTGACTAGTCTTTTGTTAGTATTTATGTCTATATTTTGTCATGACTCTCAATTGCAATATCTCACTCCTGGTAAAATACTATAAGATTGGCACTGGTAGCTAGTACTAAGACAGAAAGTGACTACTGTTTCTATATTCTAAATTACAACTTCTGTCATAAAACAAATTGCAAGTACTAGCTGATCTTGGTGTACTGGGGCAATGTCTGAAAATATTTTATTACTTTGGATAAAACTTTTAATTTTCAAGTCAGTGTTCTGTAGTACTTTATAGGGAAAAAAAAACTGGAAAACAGGCTTCCAAATTAACGCTGAATTTAAGAATTTTCCCAAATTCTGCACAATCTTAAATTATAAATCAATTGTCCTAAGATTAGTACCATGAGAAATTCCTAGTATTAATTCTGTGTAAGTTAAATGAAATTGTAACCTACATGATAAAATAAAATTTACATTTATATATTGTCTTTCAGATTAGGAGGTTGAGGTGCTGGACAGCAGTGGCTGTTCACCCAAGCTCGGGACGGGAGCTGAGAGCGGTGTGGGCTGAGTAGTTCGGCAGGGGAAAGATGGCCAAAAGCACAGTAACCTTCACTGCTACTGTAGTGGATCTAGTGACCTGTATCATTCATAGTCTCCCTGGTTCAGGATTGCCCAGATAGCTGATTTTGCTGAGGTCATGTCTGTTGGAACAGATCCTCTGGCTGAGAAAATGTCCGTAGCAACTGCTTCTACTGTAATATAAAACACTATATGAAATGCAAGCATTATTATTTATTATTGTAATACAGTCATTCTCGAGCAGTTTTTTTTTCAAAACTATTCATTTCAGCCACTTCTGGAGTGAAATACCTTTCCTATTACTAAATTCACTAACCTGGAATGAAATGCTCACTTCTCAGTGATCCTCCACAGTTGTGCAACAAAAAGGTCTGAACAAATTAAATTGATCTTGTTTTTATTGGACCAATGTTCATTGATTAAGCTTTGAAGCGATGACAAAATTTCAGGTGCAGCAAAAACCAGGAGAATTTATTCCCAATGTTGTTTCCCTGTCAACATTCCCCAACTGTTTGGCCATGGTTACTTCTCCATTACTTTTATGGACCAGTGGAATGTAAGACATAGCATGTTCTTTACTCCACATGCACCCGCCTGAGTTGGACACCTTCAATCAGTTTGGTAAATAATATGTAAACAAACAAACAAAAATTACATTTGTACAGTGCCTTTCACATCGGGAGAAGGTCCCAATATTTTGGATCTGAACTGGGGGTCGGTATCGGGGAGGGTAGAGGACAGTGGGGAAAGGAGAGTGACTAAAGGTACAGGCAAAGAGGAGGGTCTTGAGATGGGTCTTGCAGCAGGCAAGAGAGGGCGCGAGGTACAGGGACTGCATGGTGAAGGTCCAGAGGATAGAACTTAAATTGATGTGTTGGTTTTATCTTGTTAAGCCATTAATTTGAGCTGTCTTTATTGGCAGATGAGCTTTTACTAAATATCCCCCTGCTGCTGATGATGATCTAGGAAGGAAATGCAGCTGTTAAGGCAACAAGGATATCAGATTTAGAAGCTGCAATAGTAGTTCCACAGATAAATAATAATAATAACAAACCTTGTATTTGATATAGTGCTTTTCACATCTTCTAAACATCTCAAAGCACTTTACAGAATATACTGTAATCTGTATTGACGGTATAATTGTGGGAGAAATGCGGCAGTCAAATACACACAGGAGTGTCCCACATACAGTCGTGGATTGAAGTGAGCAATTTTTTTTTTTAGCGATTATTATCAGGCGTATGGAGTAAGGAAATTTGCCCAAAGCTTCGCCCTGCCGGGAATCAAACCCAAGTCTCTCGCTTGTAAGGCGGGTGCTCTAACCACTGAGCTGCATGACTCCACAAATAAGAATAATAAGGTAAAGGCTTGTTTCAAACACGGCTTCAGTACAAAAGTTGGATATAGGGTCCGTCGATAAGGAAATTTTCCGATATATCGGTGGGCTCATATCGATATATACTGTACCGGTATATCGATATCTCCAGGGGTTTTTATACTGCGCATGGGGATGATTGTATCGACTTGAAGCCAATCGACTGAAAGTCCATCTTTTTTTTACATTTTCAATTTCATTATTATATAAAAACTATAATGAAAGGTTGTATCACAGGCTGAACAGTGTGTGAACTTTTATTGTTACAAAGGATAGAAAGATATTCTTTGGAGAAGCAGATTGAATTCTTCTCTCACTGTACCTTTCTCCGTAAGGGCTGTGACAATACGTGAAACAAGTTTAGGGATGGAAAATCCACTTTGTAACGAGCGCAAGTCCCCATCACAAACTGGCCCACAATCCTGTAAAAATGAATATTAATATCAGTAAGCTGATTCCAAGGGATCCAAAGGGATGGTTGGTGGGAAATGGAAAATATTACCCTGGAACAGCAGGTGTGCTTTCCTGCATGTGGGCCTAAGGGACATGTTGTTGGCTCAGAATGGAGGGAACTGGATCCAGGAATTTTTTGTTATGATTTCTCTAATTTTCTGCCCTTAATCCTCTCCCCAAAAACACCTTGTGTCATTCCAGGTCAACCGTGGTTTCTCAGATACCTCAGTTTGGTGGCCATTCTTCATGGGAACCTATTCAGCATCATCATGGTGTAATGACATGCTCAAAGTCACAATTTTACTTTAGTGTTGTTACAAAACAAAATCTGTTCTTAAAAAGGGGGGATTGACTTGACAGAGGAATGTATATCTGAAGGAGGGAAAGGAAAGCTTTTCTAATGAAATGTGTTTTCCAAAGAAATAAAAATGTGTTATTATATCCTTTGCCACTGCTAATGCTTTTTTACACCTAGATATTAAAAAAATTAATGTTTTAACAGCTAGTATAATTGTACATTAATACTTTTGTAACCTTCTCCACTTTCTTTTTCACATTGCCAGACACTGGAAATGTAAGACTGTGTTATATGCCACTGCAAAGTGCACAAAATTATTAAGCCTATTTATAATACAGTGACGGGACACTCTGGGTTTATAAAAGGTACACTTCTTATTAATGGCTAATGGAAATGCTACCATTTGTTTGTACTATTACACCACCTTGCATTGAAGGCAAAGCATTTTTTTCCCTGTATTCTATGTATTTCCAATTCCAGCTTTAGACTAGCCAGCAATGAGTCATTCTGTGCCACACATTCTCTGCCAGGTTTGTCTGCCAATTAGTGTTGAATGTGGGCAGTTTTATTCACTGATAAATGGTGCTCTATAGACGGGCCAAGCTCTTTTCAATGATAGCCAACAGAGAGGGCAGAGGTGATTCTTTCTTACTGGACTGGCTTCAAACCAGGATCATGGGAAAAGAGAGAGCAGAATTGTAGCAAAGACTTCACATAAGCACACTTAGCATGAATTAACATTTGAGTGGCACCTCCTTTGAAAACTCCTCTTCAGTGTAGAATGCCGTCACGTCATTGTGCTTCTATGCAATCTTTATGTGGCCTTGAAATGTCTGCAGTCTCACTGATCAAATGTAAAGTTAGATCTGCTTTTGAAGTTACTAGTCTGTTACCGAATGACAAACTACATTGATGTAACGTCCTCAGTTATTTGTAGTCTTCATCGCTGGGAGATCTTAGCAGCAACAAAGAACTCCATCAGTCAGTCACACTCGCAACATCAAAAGAAGAAACAACTTTGGTTGGAGTCTGAAGAAGCACAGAACATTATAAGCAAAACGAAAGACAAAATGAACACAGACACTAGTGTGATTCCCCAGGGAATAAGGACTTGGCAAGCTTCTCTTTGTGTTGCATCTACAGAAGCCTTGGATCTGATCCTGTGTGTGAATCAATGAGCATTGTGGCATCCTCAAACTGTTTTGTGCAAGGAATTATCTCTAATTATAACTAAGTTCCAGAAGCTGAATGCATATCTGTATATCTATTAATACACCTGTTCTTATTATGTTATTGCAAGATATATAACTTGTTATATGCAACAACAAAATACTAATAAGGAATAATGAAATAGATACTTCTTTAAAGAGGGAAGTAATGTATGTATTTTCCAGTGATTACCTTTCCGATTTCCGATTCTTGGAATGAGAAAATTCTATCATCAATTGTCAGGGGTTGCCATGGTAATATGATAAATTGAACACTTCTCCTTGAAGCTTACTCTCCATGTTAATTTAGATTTAGTTTATGTGTAAGTAATATACCAAAGATCTACAGTTACAATCCCCCAAGGCAAAAATCATGTTAAATCTTGATATTTCTGTAATTCAAGAACTATTGGGTTGAAATTCTACTCACTGCCATGTGAGGTGACTTTGGGGATGTGTGATTGTAACGGGGATTCCCATTACCGACTCCCACTGCTGTTACACCTAATGCCAACCAGAATTTCTGGCCACTTTGGTGTGGCCACCGTGTCATCCTGTCTCAGGAAGTCACTATTTTGCCTCTGATTCAGAAGGTTGTGGATTACAGTCCCAAATAGGGACTTGAATTTCTTAAATTCAATCTTAGTTTAGAAGCTGATTCTATTTCAGAAATGCGGGATAAACTGTTTAGAAAAAAACTAAATCTTAAGGTTAAGGGTCAGCCTTTTCAAACAAGGTTGAGGAAATACTTATTCACTCAGAGGGTAGTGAATTTATGGAATTCTGTAGATGCTCAATCCATGATTTCTAACGGATAGAGGAATTAAAGGGTGCGGGAATAAGGCGGGCAGATGGAGTTGGATTAGAAGATCAGTCATGATCTTATTGAATGGTGGGGCAGGCTCGAGTGGCCGAATAGCCTACACCTGCTCCTAATTCGTATGTTCCTATAAATTTAAGGTTATTCCAAAATTCTCCATCAAATTAAAACGTTGAGAGAAAATGGCTGCAAATAAGGTGGCATTTCAACCGGTGTATTTTGTTAAAGAGGGAGAGAGAGAGAAAAGTAGAATCACTGGGGCAGGTCCTGTATATGAACCATTTGTAGAGCAGCACGATTAGAGATATGCAGGAAGTTATCTCCTCACAGGGGTTGACAGGATCAAATCTTGGTCAGTGCGGAGGTGGTTGGTTTAAGTATGAGTTGAGCGGGTGGCTAAATCAGTTTAAACTTTTCCCAAATTAGGGAGGGACAAAACATCCAGGGATACTGCTCCTAGTCCCTCTCTAGCACCTTCCACTGGTTGTCGCATGTGTGGCAGTTGGGTGGGGAGAGGTCAAGCTCGGCTGTGGACGCCCTCTACAACTGAGTGAGTGACCTCCCGACAATCACTGCCAAGGATCATGGCAATGGACAATGGGGAGAACATTTAAACATTAACGTTTTTTTAAAGAAAATATGAAAGAGCAAAGGAGGATAAATATAGTGGAGAGACACTATAACTAACAATACCATTACACTACATATTAACATTATTAACATTGTAACAACAGTAGATTGGACAGCGAAAATAGCGAAATGTACAAATGCAAAATACTGCAGATGCTGGAAATCTGAGTGTGGGAATGTACATTGAGTAAATGTACATTGTGACCTCATCACATCTCATTCACTGTTCAATGTGCATTTTGTTCATTTCTTATATATATATATAGATATATATATATTACAATAAAATTTCTGTTGATGCCATGATCTACCTGGTCCTAGCTTGCAAATACTATTTTGAATTGAATATTTGAAACAGTTCATTTGAAGTATTTATTGCATTGTGACTGTGACACATTCATTGAATGGTTCATACAGTATTTTTGTGCTCCTAGATTAGACTTCAAAAGACACACCATTTGATTAGTTACACTGTTGGATTCTGGTGCTGTAATCCTCCTTCGCAAATTCATTAAAAAAAAAGACCTTTGATTTATTATGTGGAACCGTTAAACACTGAGGGAAGTTACACTTATTTTTGATGTCTCAAGGAAGCTGTTATATCTTGAACGACAAACAAGGAAGTATTGAAGCATAGACCTTGTTCCATTGAAGTGAGATGACAGATGAACATAGTTTACATTGGTAGACTGCACCAGTTACATTAAAACCAATAGAGTAATATAATAGCAGAACATAACTTTCTAAATTCCTACCATGATCATGGATTCTTCCCACTTGGCTCCTGTTAATGCTGCAAAACAAAGTCCCAATGGGTGGACAATACACTCAATAGTAAACTATGTTATTTGACAAAATACTGCAATTAGCTTTGCACTTGATATTGCACATTTCACATCCTGATGATGTCTTAAAGTCCCCAAAGGATTTACTGTGGAAAGTCCTTTTTTTTTAATCAAATAATGAAATGGTTAATATCGTTGTGTAACATTTCATCTGGGGATGACACCTCCATCTTCTCCAGCTCTGCATTGGAGTGTCAGCCTAGACTCACTTCTCAATGTGGGGCTTTAACTCACAATCTTCTAACTCGGAGCCAAGAGACCAGAGGCAAGATGTCAACCTGACTCAACCCAACACATTTGTAACACATGAACGCACTCGCAAGCAACCACACACATTAACATGTATTGTGGTAAACAATACTCTCCCAAATTATGTTAAGTAGAGTATATTTCTACAGGGAGAAAGCATGCATTCCATTCTGGACACAGGGAGATTTCCACATATAAGTGGCATACAATATACGGAAGTCTCAGTCCGGTTTAAAATACAAGGTCAATCCACTTTCCAATGTATTTACACTTTACAGTATAAAACCCAAACAAAAATCCCCCCATTGAGCTGGGCACAGGGGAAAAGGGAAGAGGGTAAAGAAAAAATCCCACAAACAGATAACAGGTAAGGCAGGTCATGAGAAGACGTGATGAGGTGCTGTATCAAATGTAAGATTTAATATTATTATTATTATTATTTGTTATGGTTTGGATATTCTTAAGCATATGACAGACAACTGACTGACCATCAAAATCTAAAATGCTGTGTTTATATAAGCTTGGGTCACCAAATCCTACAATAACATACCCTTAGTGAAGGGATTATTTTGTTAAAAAAAATCAGAACCTTTATCCTTTTGCTAGAACAAGCTGAAAGAAAGATAATAAATTAATATATTTCTGCTACTATGATTATACACTATCATATTGTCCATTCAGTGAATGACAGTGCATTGCAGACACTGCATAATAAATACTTTACAGGAGCTGTTTAAAATATTCAGTTCAATGCAGCATTAAATCACATTTCAAAGCTTGTATAGCCAAACCCGTTGTACGAAAAGAGAGATTTGATTAAAATTAGATTTTTTCCAAAAGAGATGAACAGCATAAATGATATGCACAAATATGTAGAAGGTTTATTGCCCTTGTGAAATAATAATGAATCCACTTTGTGTTGCCAACAATGACAATAACACTGAGCGTCTTTGAAATTTATCACATTCTGCCATGTACTGCATTATAATGGCTGAATTGCTGAATCAAAAAACTGGGCAGGAAGAACAAATGTGTTTGATCTCTGACTCCACAGGGATAATGACATACATGAACAAACTCAAACATAAATGTCAACATACAAACAGAAATTCACGAAGGGCACTTAGGGTTCAGAGGAGAATATTGTTTCATATAAAACAAACAACTAACACAATACTAGTGTTAATTCTCTAAACATTGGCAATGTTTATGAGCTATGTTGTGTGAGACATCTATTTCTCACCAGAAGCCCACCACTAACTTATATTTAAATATATAGTAGTCACCCACCAGTGAGTATATTTTAAATGGTTTACCACATTTGCCTATAAGAGAAGGGAGTTTGTCTATTCTGGGGAAACAATTCCCCAGACATAATTGGTTATTCACTTCACTTCTGTGTATGGGACATTTTGCTGTGCACAAAATGACTGCCATCTTCACCTACAAAATACAAAGGTCCGTACACGTTAGAGCAAACGCTGTGAAGCACTTTGGGAATCCTCCTGACATGAAAGCCACTATATCAAGTGTAAAGATTATTATTATTATTCTCATCATAAATAAGAGAATGGCATGGTATTAAATTCTGCAATTTTATATTGATCTCCTAACTGCACGAAGATAAAGGAGTTGCCAAAGATAAAGGTTTTGAACCATGTTTACAGAGTGTGGCAGGGCTATCACTGTCACCAACTGTCAGTGAAAATAGCTTCAATTGTAAAATGTCACCCCTCTCCCTGCCCACTCTACATTGTTTTACACACACACACACACACACACAATGATTAAATTAATTGAGTTACCCAGAGCTGTCTAGTTTTTGATCTGTGGTTCTCCAATCCTCCATCCACCTGACTGGTTCTCACAATAGCCAGCAGCATGCAATCTCCAAAGCCCTGCTGTCGGAGACAGAGCCCTACGTTACCCATCAAAACAAGCAATTAGACCAAAATGGTTTATTATAAAATACAAGCTCCTTGTACTATCTCCTCTTTTAGTTTGAAGGCTGTAGGTTTAAGAAAAGGCTACAATGGATTCAATGTGATGGTCATATCTTTTAATGAAATAGCATATGTTTCGGTGAAAAGGGACAAGCTGGAGGGAGGGATCTATAGAGCTTTTCCTGCGGCAATGCTTTCAAATCCCATAGCTTTGTGCACCTATTGGGGTTTTCGCATTTGTATCACATTTACACAATGCTGAATTACTTCTAAAATGTTCATGCTCCAACATTTGAACTAAAGAGTTTGTCAATCATACCAGGAAGGTTTGGCTCACTCTTGCACTGTACTTCAGCAGTAGGTAACTCTGGTCACTGCAGGTGTCTCAATGGCTCCAGCCTAATCGCTGAAACAAGTAAATCTACCAGTCGCATGCAGAACAAGGAGCAGAATCAGGAACTCATGTAGATCACTAAAGGTTTAAAGAATAAAAAATCAAGTTTACCTCTGAGAATCCCACCAGCAGCTAAACAACCCCGAGAGAGGCCTGCAGTTGGTATGAATAAGATACCAACCTATAAAACTCAAATGAAATGCAATCTCAGGGACATATTGAACACTTTTCCAATGAATGAGATAAGGAAAATGTAAAAGGTCCCCTGGGCCAGAGGTTTATGCAGTTTTGAGGGCAGGATTATTTGCCACCTCGAGGAGCAGTATTCAAATGTAAATGGCTTTTATTTCTTTATCTATTATCTTTGAAAAGGCCATAATTATCAATATTCATCATTTTTCTGGTGTTACAAACACCGTGCACTGAAGCTAAAGTGCAATTTTTATTCAGAGGATACATTTGAATATCTTAACCTCTACCAAAGTTATTTTATTGCCCCCCCCAGCACTTATAAGTAGTTCAATAAGATAGCGTCATATTCAAAGTGAAATATTAAAAACAGGCAGCTTGATAACTGAATAATTTAGTTAGGTTTTAGTATGAGGGAAGAGAGACTCTCAAATGGAACTAGACAGATGTAATATGTGCTATCGATGCCCTAGTTTGTCGAGATGATTAACTAGTTAGTATCTGGTGCATTCATTCCTACTTCAGATGTTTTTAATGATTGTGTAGTAACATTAGTCTTGTTGCTTCACTCTGCCAGGCTCACTGTTTACCTTTCACACAGAGCCAATTCTATTTGTATCACTAAAGCTGCGCCAAAGCAATGAATTGAAACAATCTGGGAATCGTGAGTGACTGTTAATCACATCTCAAGCACTTGTAGCTTCTGTTATGCACAGGAGTTTAGATAAAGTTCAACTGAAATCACTTTTGTCCCCAGTTTACAGGATTATTCTGAATATAAATCTAAACTAAAAACATCCCTTGAACACAGAACAAAAATAATACAACTTTGTGGCACCCATGTTCTCAAGTTCGCTCTATTTGATATTGACTGACTCCATTTGTTTGTGTAAAATGCCTGTTCTCTGCTTGACTAAATATTTTAATGTTGCTGACAGCATAATCCACACCTTGAATAAACTATATACACTGCCTGATCAGTGATAAAAGCAATACAAACTAGTATAACAATAATAAAACCAGACATGGGAACCTTTTCACAAGAAGTACAAACATAGATTAGAAAGCCAAAAATGGATTAGAAAATGAACCTATTCCCAGGACTGCTAATCTCAGTTATCAGTTTATCTCTGCTAACTCCTATTCACTAAAATGATCTGGTTTATTCAGTGCTGCAAACCATGTGACACCATGTGCTGTCCCCTCTAGATTCTGGAAAGTGCTATATAAATGTAAGGATTATTCTTAGTATTATTATTATTACCCATTCATTTAATCTCATCAGAAATGTTTTTTTGGGCAGGATTAGTCTCTGCTCCCCAAAGATTATATTCCCAGAAACGCTCATCACCCAAGCTCTCACCATATTCCACTGTCTCTTTAAGTGCTCTGAGACACCGTCCAGTGTGGAGGGCGCTATATAAAGCCAAGTTGTTGATTTTGTCTCCTTGAATGCCAGCAAATCAATTTCAAGGTCCTCACCATCACCAACAAATCCATCCACATACTGGCACCTCCTTATCTCTCCAATCTCCTCCTACCTACTCCTCCGCTTGCTCCCTCTGCTCAGCTAACTCAGGCTTGCCACATATCCCTTACCCTCTCCAAACTATCGATGGCCAAGCATTCACTTCCTATGTTTCTAAATTCTGCAACTTCCTCCCTCTACCACTTTGTCTCACTCCCTTTCTATCCCAAATCCACAATCCTTTCACTTTACAGTACATCCCGTGAAGCCCTTTGAGACATCATCCTGACATGAAAGGTGCTACGCCAAATGCAATGATTATTACTATTAGTATTACTCATAAATCCTACCTCACATCCTACTTCTTTGAACATCCCTATAGTCACCTCCCCTGTCTTTTCACCAAATCTAATCTCTCTCCTGACTTTCTCATGAGCTCCTGCCTCTTTCTTATCCTTCTCACTAACTCCCATTTCTCTCCTGGCCATCCACAGACCTGCCATCCCTCACTCACTCAAGTCTCTCTGTGCCTCTCAAATTTCTCATCTTGCCTTTCTTGAGGTTTTCGATGACAAAAATCAAGTTAAATCTCAAATTCAATCTCTGTTTCAGTTATTGCTCTTTTACTAAGAATGGGGGATTTCTCTAAAGGATAAGAAGAAGGAACATTTCCATTTCAGCCTGATACTGTGATTCTCTGGACTAAGTCTCCTCCATTACAATAAATTTATAGTACAGTTAATCCTCGTCAAACGCAGGGGTTACGTTCCTGGAAAACTGCGCACTAAGTAAAATCGCATTTGGTAAGCTTAACAAATAATGGGAAAAGGGGAATCCAGCCACAAGCTACCCACCTCAAGCCTCCAGGCACATCCACACCCGACCAATGCAAGGTACATACTGAGGCTGGCCCGCTCTCCCCGCTCTCCCCGCTCTCCTCGCTCTCCCTGCTCTCCCCACTCTCATCACTCTCCCCGCTCTCCCAGTTCTCCCTGCTCTCCCCGCTCTCCCTGCTCTTGTCACTCTCCCCGCTCTTGTTGCTTGTCGTTCTCCCCGCTCTCATAACAGTCCGAGGCCGAGGAATCATCGGCCTCCGACTCCATTGAAGTGGATGCTTGGGGAGAGGCAGAAGTGGGTGGCCGAGAAGATGTAGCAGCAGGTAAGTTTTCAGTGGATGACTGCTGAGACAAACTGGCAGGTTGAAAGAAGGAAGTGATTTTCCGTTGTTTTGCCTTCCACAGAAAGTCTTTCATGAGCTCCCTGTAAGGTCCTAAAAGGCCATCCAGACCTGTTTTAAATTTCAGACTCCTTTCTATTATGGAGTCCATCTCCAAGCCTGACTTCCCATGTGTGCTTCATGCGGGGCTGGCATCCTCACAAGTGCATTACGTAAAAAAGTGACACATTTTTTTCTTCACGTATAGTTGAATTCGCAATCGAGAAAGTCACGTTCAGCGAGGGTTAACTGTACAGTATTTAATTCCTCATAATATAATAGAAATTATGTAATCCAGAGAAGTGAATATAGTCTTGGGACGTCCTCTCGACGTGAAAGGTGCTATATAAATGTAAGTTTTGTTTGTTGTTGTTTTTGTCTCTTAAGAACAAATCTACAAATATATTTCATGCTGCTGATAGCCCTTAATTTCACCCACTATAATCAAGCAACATCTACAAGCTACCCTTTCCAATAAGCCTTGCATTTATTATACTGCCTTTCATGTCAGTGGAGTTTTCCAAAGTGCTTCACAGGATATAATAAAAAGTGGATTGACTGTGTTTTGTGGGCAACTGCGGCTGCCACCTTGCACACAACAATTTCCCACAAGCTATGAAGTGAATTATGAATGTTATTTGAGGGATTGCTGGCCAGGACACTAGGAGGAACTCCCTTCTCTTTTTGAATAATGCATTAATATCTTTAACGTAACATTGAATCCAAAGGACGCCAACTCCAACAATGTAGGACACCCCCAACACTGAATTAGTGACAGTTTATAGACTACAACAACAACATCAAAATTATATTCACATTTCACATTGGGAGGACGTCCAAGGCCCAAGACCATATGAGTTTCAAAGCCCGACATGGGGCTCTGAACCCACAGTCTTCTAACTCAGAGGCAAATGTAATACCAACTGAATCAAGGTGACCTACAATAATCAGCCATGGTTGTGTTTCAAATACAGGTACATTTCATTTATTTTATAGTTACACGGCATCAATCAGCGTTTAAAAAGATTCTTCTATGTCTTTCTCCTTTTGGTGCAGAAATTCAGCAATGTATGGTTCAGTGGAGGAACCAAACTGTTGCCACTTGCTGGTAGTTACATAAAATCATGACAAATGAGTGTGTTGTGTCTTGCAACTCACGATCAGGGTTATTTACCGTCACTGCTGACATTTCATCCTCCATCAGGCTCCAACGCAATTTTGGCTTGTGTCAGCACGATACACTTAAATGGCATCAGCATGAATCTGAATATTTCTGCTCAGCAATCCTCTTGATGTAAGTAAAGAGCAGCCTTAGCCTTTCAATGTCTCCAATGTGATTATATTTATAAAGAAATGAAATAATTCAATATGCAAACTTGAGACGTGAAGATCAAAACTATTCTTTGGCATGTACTGAAAGCATTTACTGAAAGGTTCTTCATTCCAATCTAGAATTTGTTGATTAAGTAGATATCAACTATAAGAACATATCAATATCTTACATAATTACCAACCAGAGGCAACTGAAGTCAGCTCAGCTCCTCTCCAACTTTGGCTCCCAGTCATTTCTGGGAAGTACTTTGAGATGTCCTCTCAATTGAAATGTGCTACACAAATGTAAAGAGTTGTTGCTGAAGTCAGAGTTAAGGGTCAAGCCAGGCCAACTCTGCACAATATCTGATCTCAACCTAACAGTTATGGAAATCAGTCAATCGTAAGGTAATAGTGGGAACTCCAGAATAGCCAATATCCTGAAAATAATGTTGGAGAGGTTGCTTTAGGCTATCCAAAATGATCCTTATTAAGCAGGAATTCAAAATGCCAGCATACAAATGTTGTTTTATAGGCTGACAATTTCAGCAAAATCTCAGTTGACATTTTTAAATACAGAAGTCTCTCCAGCCCAAGCTTATTCGTGGCAAACTAGTCAAAATCTAACCCAGTTTGGCCATTATCCTTTTAATGAGGTCAAAACTGATCCCTGCTGACCTACAAACTAAATGGTAGAACCTGGCTTGACGTCGGTCTTACTATTGTTCCAAAGAATTTGTCATTTTTACCCTGTATTTTGAATTTCCAGTTCACTGTTGCAGTGTATATTGTATAGACTGGAATATGCCTGATCCCTGATACAATGTAATTATTCAATCCCTCCACATGCAGAGCATGTGTCTAGTCAATGGCCACCTTAGAGCTGCTTGTCCATGGTCCTTGATGTCTACAATATAGCAAAAAGTGTATTGTGAGCCCTACAATATTCAAGTAGATAAACACCAGAAAGCAATAGGTATGTTAATACTGTAATAATAATCCTTGCACTTGATATAGAGCTTTTCACGTCTTCGAGACGTCTCAGAATACTTCACAGAGTGTACTGTAAAGTGAATTGAATGTATATTTGTGGGCGAAATGTGGCATCCAATTGCACACAGTAGTGTCCCAAAAACAGTTGTTGATTGAAATGACCATTTATTATTGTTTTATTTGAGGGATTATTATTAGGAATGTGGAGTAAGGAAACTTGTCCAAGGATTCGCCCTGCCTGGATTTGAACACAGGTCTCTTGCTTCCAAGGCAAGTGCTGTAACCACTGAGCTAATAGCTGTTAAAGCAGTTATTATTGACAAAGTAAATTGGTGGGAAAGGTCAAGTACTGTATTTAGTTTAGGATTTGTGGGATACTGTGAAGTATGGATACCTTGTCCTTTCACCTATAAAATGTGGGATTCAATTCAGATCAGTGGGTTGAAACTCCCCTCTCTTTGCTGACTGTTCAGATCCAAAATCAAATGAGGTTCTCAAGTCGGGAAGAGATCTGAATAACAAGCTATCCTAATTTGGCACTAGTAAATAATGTCATCAAAAGGGAACTTTAACTTGGCCATACATTGGACTTGGAGTGATTCTTACTAACAACAGGTCAGCAACAATTGACTAAATGCACCTGGAAAGCAGACTCAAGTAGTTAATTGCAATTTCTGGTTTGCGAATATTGGATTGAAGAATCACAAAAAGATTAATTCAGGAATCACAAGTTGGAAAACTCCATGAAAAGCTGGAGAGCACAACGCTGCTTTATTTGCGCTGATGGTTTGATGGTTACTCACTGCTTTTTTTCTTTTAAGACCTTACTAACCTTGGGATTTGCAATTTAGGGTTTGGCGAAATCTGGCCACAGCAAAGTATAAATCACCATCGATGCAAACATTTCCAGTTTACAAATATTACATTTTATGACTCCCCCAAAAAGGGAAAGCTCACCTCAATGAGCACAAAAACGTCATCAAAGGTTTACATTTAAAAGATCGAGGTTTGTGGAGAATTAATACTGTAATATGAATATCTATGAGTAACGGCAACAGCATATTATCTCACGTCATCTTCATAGATTCATAGAAAGTACAGCTGAGAAACAGGCCATTCAGTCTATTAAATCTGATGTTTATACAATGGCTACAGCATCTTGCAGTTATATACCACCCTTCACTCCCATCCTAGATTTTCTAAACTCAAAATTAATACATGATTTTGCCCATTTAATTCTTTTTTAAAAAGCTGCATAGGCCAACGCAACATTATCATTGCTTTACATTCTTTGTACATATGGAGAGGGTATAATCGAATATTAAGACTCTTCAGAAAATGGGATACTTATCTGAAACCTTCACCCCAAGTACATCAGTGAAGTTTCAAATTCTTATATTGTATTAGTTATATTTTCATGATGTGTTTCACAAGGACATTGAAACGTGGTGATGGGAACACAATAGATAAACTGTTGCCAAAAAGGGAAATCTCACCTTTTGATCTTAGTTACAGTTTTCATTGGGCAAGAGAATGTTCACAGCCTAAGTTTAAGCCACCTTCTGTGTGTGCGGATCGGCCCACAATTAAAAGGGAATAATTTATATCTCGATCTACCAGCTAATATTTGTTTCAATCGAAATTAAGAAACCCTGATGCATGCCAAGAACGCTTAAAGGATTTGTATTGTCTCTGCTTTAATTTTCCTCAGAGGATACTGTGAAAAATGAATTCTCTGACATTTGCTGGTTTTCTCAATCCTCAGCATGAAGTCTCCAGGGAATGAACATCCCTGAGCATCCTAGTTTCATTAGTCAATTCCAACCTTTATTATTGATGTGTTATTGTTTATTCCTCATCCCAACCCTGCCCCCCCCCCCCCCCCCCCCCCCCCCCCCTCCACCCCTCCCCTGATTGTTTAGCGCCTTGGAACGTCCTTTCAACGTGAAAGGCACTCTACAAATGTAATTTTATTGTTATTTTGCTGTTGTTGTCTTCGCCTGCCCTTTTACACTAACAGAAAACCTATGGAATCCTGATGCTCATCCTATCAAGTCCTTTGGGAAATTGTTGGACTCATTTAGTGACAAGGCTGGCCCTAATGTCTGCTAAAAAAAACACTTAAATATATTCTGGAAATATATTCACCTTCAACTATTTTATATCTTACACATGATTCAACGTTCAATCAGATTTAAAGTTGAATTCTACATAAATTGGATCACTTTGAATATTGGAGTAACCAAAGCTATAAGCTCTGAACTTTGTGTACAGTCTGATGTATTATATACATAAGTAAACTTTGCATTGTGTATCACTCCAAAGCATTAAATTCAGTTTATTATATTTAGCATTAATTAAAATTAAAGGACTATTAAAGTATAGACTCAGAAATATTATTTTTCTGTAGCTTTAAATACAGTACCTAGACTATAGGTTATTAGAGCCCCATAATGTGGTGGTTAGAGAGCTTGCCTCACAAGCGAGAAGATTTGGATTCGATTCCCAGGCTGGGTGAAACCTTAGGCAAGTTTGTTTGCTCCACACACAAATGCCTCTGTTCACCTAGCAGTGAGTAGGAACCCGCTTGTTAATTGATTAGTGGATCGCTTGACGGGGATTAATAATCCATTCACAAAATAATAATAAATTGGTCATTTCAATCCTCGATTGCTATGCGCAGTTGGCTGCAATCTTTCGCCCATATTTACATGTAATCAATTCACTTTACAGTATATTCTGTGAAGCCCTTTGAAGACGTGAAAAGCACTATATCAAATGCAAGGATTATTACTATAAGTATTATTATTATTACAAGGTAAGTATTTGTCTATCCTTCTTTTAAACATTGGTATTCATTCCACTGCTAGGGCTTTTCTGGGGCAGGGAACTCCACATCTTCACAAACCTCAGTTCATACCATTCTACCTCTGATTTTAAAGCTATGCTTCTTGTTATGTCCCCTTGTAAAGGAGGACATTTAGTTACATCTGGAGCAATGACCAAATTCATATTACTTGTACTGTATGGGTGAGATATATCTTGTCAAAAGGGAAGCTGAAAAAGATCTATTTGGTCTACATTGTCAAATTGAGTGTAAATCTCCAGAAGCCATACCATTGCTGTATAGTGCTCTGGTAGGTTATATCTAGAGCATGGTGTACAGTTCTAGCCATCATGATATAAAGGGGCAGCGAATGCCTTAGAGACAATGTAGAGGAGACAACAAGGATGATCCCCAGAGTTAGAGGAATGAGCTACGACAATTACACATGCTGGCACCCATTATTCTTGAAAAAACACATCTCAAAAGGGACTTTATAGGGGAATATTAAATTTTAAGTAGGATTAATAAAGTAAATCCACAACAACTCTTACATTCCTCCTGACGTGAAAGGCGCTCTATAAATGTAATTTTGTTGTTGTTGTTGCATTCACTGAGACAGCAGTACAAGAGGACCCAGGTTTAGTTAGCAAACCAGATTTTTAGGACAGACCCCAGGAAGTCTTTCTTTACTCAGAGGATAATTAACAACAACTTGCATTTATATAGCGTCCTCTATCCGGCCGGTGTCTCAGATCACTAAATTAATAAGTGGAATAGAATAATAATCCTTGATTTGATATAGCGCTTTTCACGTCTTCTAGACGTCTCAAAGTGGTTCACAGAATATACTGTAAAGTGAATTGACTGTATATTTGTTGGTGAACTACAGCAGCCAATTGCGCACAGTCGTATCCCCTAAACAGTCGTGGATTGAGCAAACAAATTGTTATTTTTTTTAGGGATTTTCATTATTATTAGGATGGATAGTTAAGGCCTGGATTCTGGATATTTTTATATAAAAAACAGCTTGATGCAGTGTTGAGAGCTTGGGTGTTCAGGAAGGATGAGATCAAATGAACTGAAGTGCCTTCTTCATCCAAACCTCTCTTGTGATCTTATGATGTTTAGGCATTCGAAATGGCCGGTGATAAATATTGACTGTTTGTGACCACGTTTGTTTGGGCGATGAAGAATTTCCAATGGTAATAATACCAGTTGCTGCAAATCTCCACCCACCCCCTATTGGTTTAAAGCTAAAACCATGTGCTTTCTTGAGATGGTGTTCGATGATAGGTCCCAGTGATAAAGAACCTAAAATGCAAATTAAAAAGTTTTAAAATTCAAATACAAGAATAATTTTATTATACCTGAGAGTGGGATTTATTTGTTATGAGTAAAAGCAGAATTAGTAACTGTTGCAGAATCATTAAACTCCAAGGTAAGAAATAAAGCTAGTTCATATCTAATAATTATAAACTAGTTTTGTTTGGGACAGCATCAGATCAACATGCTGAACATCAATTCACATTGATGTTGGTGTATGATGCCTATGAATCCCTCAGTATTCTGGACCTACTGTTTAGGTTTTTTATAAATATAATAATAATAATATACCTTACATCTAGACGTCTGAATATGTGGATGAAACACGGAAACCAATTACACATAGCAGTGTCCCACAAACAGTCTTGGATTGAAATGACCAATTTATTATTGTTCTTTATGAGGGATTACTGTACATTTCATTTTCCATTAGAAGTATTCTCCCTGACTACATTAAAAAAGTTATAAAACTTATAGCTTTTAACAAAATATCCTCATGTTGCCAGAAACTTCTGCCTCAACAATTTAGCTGTTTCACTGACAGTTTTAGAGTTAAGAATTGGTCTCCCAAAATAAAAGACTTTCAACAGGGCAGGCAAGTCTAGATGACCTGGGCTCATGTCACATAGTAGAGTGTATGCAGTGATATCCAGCTGTATTTCCTTTTCAGAAGCTGGTATTGGCTCTCAGGCCAGTCCAAAGTAGGCACCCACCTTTATGTTTATGAAGAGATGCTGCCTTAAAGGAGGAAACACACCTAACAATCTAATATTGGGGGAAACATTATGTAATTAATACTGAATTTTGTATTTTGAAAATGAACTAAATTCCAATACATTATTTCTATTGTAAATACTGAAACAAAATATATGGATGCTTGATATTTACAATATATTACAATATATACACAATTATACAGTATTTGTAGATTTATTGAGTGACACTTGGCAGCCAATTGTGCGCATCAGTGCCCCAGAAATAGCCGTGGATTGAATATAAATTATTATAGTTGTTTTTAGAAGGGGTTATTACCTTCACAAGGTGATCCACCAATCAACAAACAACCAGGTTCTTATTTACTGCTAGATACACAGAGGAGTGTGTGGGGAGTAACGAAAGTTGCCGAAGATTTCACCCTGCTTGGGAATCGAAACTGGGTTCTCTCAGTTGCGAGGTGAGTGCTCTAACCACTGAGCTACAGGACTCTGCTGTAACCGCACTCACATGTCAATTATGTAATTCCCCATTAAGACAACAACAACAAAATTGCATTTATATAGTGCCTTTCACATCAAGAGGACTTCCCAAGGCGCTGAACAGTTAGGGGTCGGGACCCTAGCAATGGGAATGGGCAGAGTAGGGTTGAGGGGAGGCAGAAAAGTGGGAGGGCAGCTGAAGGCACGATCGAAAAGGAGGGTCTTGAGACCGGTCTTGAAGGAGGCAAGGGAGGAAGCAAGGCAATGGCACTCTGGGCTGGAGCTCCAGAGTGTGGGGGCAGAGAGGCTGAAAGACTTGCCACAAATGGCCAGGGTATCAATTGTGACCTTGACCAGAGCCGTTTCGATGTTGTGGGCAGCATGGAAGCCCGATTGGAGGGGGTTGGGTTGAGAGGAAAGAGCAAAGCTTGGAGGCAACAACTCTTTCAAGGACCTTGGACTGAAAAGGGAGGTTGGAAATGGGCCAGTAGTTAGAGAATGGCGATGCATCAAGGGAAGGTTTCTTCAGATTGAGGGTGAAAGTGGCTGTTTTGAGGCCAGCTGTCACTGAGACGAAGCAGAGAAATTCTATGACAACATAGTCATAGCATCATAAATAGCATCAAGCCTAAATGACTTAGCAGAATGATGTTGTAATTTTTACATATACAGTACATATACTGTATATATAATACAATAACATCATAATTTCATTGCAAAAGTACATTTTATCAACTGTTCGTACACATCAATTTTCATTAATAATCCCTATAATCCCGTTTTTGTATTTTAATATATTCACCGATCATCCCATTGGAGACAAGATTGATGAGGATCTCAATAATTATCATTCATAGGTTCTTTTTCAGGTATTTTTAAATATTCATATTTTCCTTCATTAAGCATTCGTCTGCCATCTCTTTGTCTGATTTACACTTCACTGTGAATAAGGAAAAGTAACTGCCATTGATGTCTGGAGTACTTTTGCTGATGAGCAATTACAGTACCATATTTACTGCAGTTCTCCCTAGGGTTCTTGAAGACAAATGTGCCATGCAGGAGCTGGGGATCAGGCACCTTGTGTCACTGCACACAAGGTTCAAGCATTTACACAGATCACTTTGATATACTGTTTTATTGCATATGCCTGACATCTTTCAGATGAATAAAAACAATTTGGATGATTTAGATGATAATTTATGTGAAGTTAACATCAATTGTTTGTTTTGTAGACTGCGGGGTTTACACTCATTTGTATTTTTGGGGATTCTGCATCTGCTCAAGGGCCGGAAATTGTTCTTCACAAATAAAGATTTGGCAAGTGGCTCAGAACATTCACTTTTCAAAGAAATTATTTTGGAGAAACTGCATGGGGCTGAATAAGTGTCACACCTGACAGACAGACATCACTGTCAGTGTTGATAACCATTAGAGTGTAAAACTGCCAACCTTCTGTATTGGTGTCCCTGCAATCTTTGCCTTGATCATAATCCTATCACCACCTTGCCTGGAATTATTAAACGCTGAGCTCAATCCTGTGAGCAGTATCTTTGTTGAAACCACAAGGAAATGTTCACATTACAGGGAAGACCCATTAGAGGCAATCGGCCAGACCGACTAAAAGGCTGCACATTACAGTAAAGCAATCAGGACATGGTGAAAACATGTTTACAACTGGAGTTTACACACGTCAAAGTCATATATGAGTGAGTTTTCCTGTATTTCAACAAGCGGCCTGCGAAACTCCAGGGAATGTAGCCTCTGTACCTAACAACACAATGTTTCATTATTCATGCCTCACTCTGCATAATTTGAAAGGCAGATTCCAGGTCAGGTACACTCCAAACTACTATTCCTTGCTTGGTAATAGTTCAGTCCCCTTTGAAGGTAGGTCAGAAAGGACTTTCTGCTAATATTCCTGCCTTTCTATCTGTGCAGCATTGAATCTATAATGCTGACTGATAACAGCTCTAATTTTGCAACTAAACTGTATACATTTGGAAGGGATTGAGAGAAGCAAAACATTAATCTTAAATTTCAGGCAATTCTGGCTGGTGATCGAAGCTTAAAAATGTGCTGTGGACCTACAACGGTTTCTTACATCGCAGCCAAGGGGAGAACTAAAAAGGGCCTTCTGTGCAGACTGCCAATAGCTTGGCAATGATGGATTTTATGACGTCAACACCTTATTACCATATCTCACTGCAGACTGGCAGTGGAACAGCTTGTATCAAAACTGTAAATGCAAATAAAAGTGTTCAAAACTGGACTGATGCCAACTTGGAGCCAGGGCCCATTAGAAGTCCCTGTAAAAGTAGTGTAGCGATACACACTTGTGAGATGGTGGAGGGTTGGTTTCCTTTGGGTAAGATTCCACTAATGCCTAGTGGAAAACTGACGAAATTAATTTATGCAGAATGGAATTCTGCTTAGCACAGAGTCCTCACGCTTAAAACCTTAGAAAACAAGAATATTAAGCGTAAGACAAAACTCAATTCTTCCAAACTGACAAAAACTATTTTTAGTAACTTTTTAAATTAATTCTTGTTAAAGTATGCGCCGATCAAAGTGAAGGATGCCAGTGTTAGAGAGTGTCTGGGTTGAGCTGTCAGAATCAGACAGTCCTCAGGTTAGAACAATTCTTTCTGCTTTCCCCCAGTAATGAGTGTAAGACCTATCCTCAGAATCAGACCTCCCACTGGAGCGATGTGACACAGCAGGGAGAGGGAATATTCATCCTTCAAATCTAAGTGTGATTCCTGGAGTTGAAAGGTTAGTTTGTTAACCCGCTGAACCACTTTGGGGCTGAATCTGAAGGTTGTGTAAACAATGTATAAAAAATATATTTAAAGATGGAATTGCAGCAGACTACACTTATTAATTAACAATCAGGAAAAAGGATTGTATAATTACCAGCAAATCCTTTCTAATGATTGAGAATTATATAAATATGAGCACTTATAATTCCTTCAATGCACATAGTTCACACTTGGTCTACACAACCACAAGTTGCATTTTTAAAGTGTCTGAATAGTTCCAAGCATCTCTAAATGTCTTACATGTAAATGCTGACAAGGGCAGTCACTTGTGCCAGGATCGACCATGATGTGAATGATCCAAAGTATCTGGAGGATGGCTGATCAAGGCAACAGGAAAAACTCTTCTTGAATTGTGTCACGGCATCTTATAATCAATTTGTCACTCGATCCACAACTGTTTGTGGGACAATGCTGTGTGCAATTGGCTGCCGTGTTTCGGCCACAAATACTGTCAATTCCCTCAACAGTATGACCTGTAAAGCACTTTTGAAACATCTAGCGTTGGGTCCATAAAGAGAGGTGAACACGACCAGAGTGCCCTTAGCCCCTTCTCTACACTATCCTTCAGATACCTTAGTAAATAAATCCAGTGTTGGATTTATTCTGTTCTAATATTCTCACACTATTGAAACATAGTCCTTTCAAGTAAAATATTATGTTCACACTGAATGTCAGCAGCAAACTGAATTTGTCATCTAAAATGGCACTTTCTGGGTGGAATTACAAATACCAAATATTTGTCTACTTCAGGGAGGTCTGTCTCTGGTAGGGAAAATCCATGCACAGAGAAACAAGGTGTTCCTTCATGCATATGTAATGTTTTTTTTAACAACCCTTGCTGTTGCTTTCCACAAGCATGCTGCAGTTTCCTTATCCCAACATTGCTTCCCCAGGGTGGCAGCTTCTGTGGATGGATTCAGAGCAATAAGGGTTGGTGCTTGATTTCTATTTTGCTGCCCAGCTGTCCAAGGACTAGTGGACTTGAGGGATTAGTAGGAATCTCAGATTCCCTACTAGGCCAGGGGTGCCTGTGTCTGCTCTTTGGTATTCCAGCAAGGCATATACACCTGTATCCCTTAATAATCTGGTGGGAAATTAGACCAATTATACAGTAAAACTCACATAAATCATATGTCTGGACCATTACTTTTAATATGCTTTACGCAAAGTCCGAGGTGCAGGCAAACTTGCCTAGGTTGTATAAAATCTGATTGAATCAATAATCTACACCGGGTTTACGTAATTCAAAGCAGCTGGTAAGTGCCGTTGCAATACTTCATCACTGCTGCCAATACATTTGTAGGTGGCGTTGGGTCAGGACATCACTTCACACGATTCAAAGCAACTCGTAAGTGTGGGAATAATGCAGGATAGGGGAGCAGCGTTACAAGTTAGGAGGTGATTTATATGAATAGTGCAAATAAACCAAAGTGTTTTGGACACTCGAGTGCATGTATGACTTAGGTAATTATACGATTGATAAAGATACCACCTGTGTGAGTTTCACTATTTATCATGCCTAAACTATATGCTAATGATTGTGCAGAACAATAGAAATCTATGATGCAGGAGGAAAGCCATCCAAACCACTTGCTGGTTGTCAGCTGTGTATTATGCAAGTGGATGTAAAACTTGTGCTCAGACAGAATTATAGGAGCCCTAAATTACGGAATTACTAACCGATCATTGACCTGGTTTGGTAATTACACAATTTCGCAGGCACCTGCATGTCCTTTTGTACACATATGTTTAAACATGGCTCACACATGCTGCAGAATAGAACCTCTCCCACTTCTCTGGCTTCATGAACCAATTTGAAGATCTTCACAAACTAAAATCCAACAACATATGTAATATTGTGTGCACTGCTACATGTCATTAGATAGTAAATCTGATGCCATGTTAGATTGCTAATAGATAACTTCTTCATACTGAAAACCTTCCAACACCTCTACTCTTTCCTATGAAAACAGTCCAACCATGAAGTGTTATACCGACCACTGAGCAAACACATGGTAAGAGGCCTTATTCTACCTATTTTAAAAAATAAGATACAAATGAGAACTACATTAATGTCATGTCTCTACCTGTCACACAGAGGGTTGATAAAAATTCAAATGGGTTGTTTGATTTTAATGTCGGGAGAATGTTTCACAGCAGTTCACAGGATTCACTACAAAGTGATTGTATTTCGTAGGTGATCACATCAGTCAATTTGTAGACAACAACAACAAAATTATATTTGTAGAGTGCCTTTCACGTCAAGAGGACATCCCAAGGCGCTGACAGTCAATTTGCACAAACAACCACAAAGTTAATGACCAATTTTACTTGAGTAGAACATTGGGAGAAACATCCTTTGGTTTTTGAACAGTGCCCTGAGATCTTTACATCCACCTGAACAGGCATACCGTTCCTCGATTTAACGTCTCATCTGAAGGAACATTGGAGGAATGCTCCTCCATCAATGTAACACACTCCCGGCACTGCAATGGTCAGCTTAGATAATGTGAGTTCCAAGTCCCAATGTGGGTCTTGAACACACATTTAGCCTTCTGACTCAGAGGCAAGCGTGTTTCCAACTGAGCCAGGCTGAAGTAAGCTAAACGTGAAACCGGAAAACATTTCTCACACAGAGTTTGTGCAAATATGAAGCTGTCTCACGTAGATACAAAAACAATAGGGTGAAAAAGAGAAAGGGAAAGAAACAGAGAATGAGAAATAAAAAGAGAGTGAAAGAGAAGAAGAGAGAAAAAGAAAGAAACAAAGAAGACAGCGAGCAGATGAAAAGTAAGGAAATAGGATTAAAACATCTGTCATCATCTAATAAAGATCAGCCAATGATCTTTTAATCTTTGATCAAAAAGGCACAAAGCCCTTTTTACGGTTTGTTTAATCAGTTGGCCAACTCCTCACTCCACCAAACATGTTCCCTATACAGTAAGTGATCCCATGGAATGAGATCATAGGGGAGAGATTTAAAACAATGGTAGCCAAATGTTGCTTTTGATTTGCTCATTGCAATTAATATGAAAGTGCATCAACCTGATGATCTTGATACTTTTAAAAATTATTCTCTATGGCAAACATTAAAGCTAATGGATCAATACCACACAACGTACAACAACTACTTGCATTTACCGTATATAGCGCCCTCCACGCCAGATGGCGTCTCAGAGCGCTTCACAACCGCAGAGCCCGGGGCCGAGCCAGGGGGAGGGGCCAGGTGACCATAGGCGCAATCGAACAAAACGTTCTTCAGGTGCCACCTGAAAATGGAAAATGAGGAGGTGAGGCAAAAGGATTGAGGGAGGGAGTTCCAGAGTATCGAGGCGTAGTGGCTGATGGCACGGTAACTGGCTCAATGGGCTGTGTGATGTGCTCCAGATCACACTGTCTGGTTGTGACATCTTCCCTCCTCTCCTCTTTTTTTTATTTCTAGTGAATTGGTGAGGGTAAATTATGCAGTCATACTTAACAATGACCTTTTATCTCTGGGACATCCTACCAACGTGAAAGGCGCTATATAAATGCAATGTATTGTTGTTGTTGATGTTGTTGTAGCACAATCACAGGGATACAGCTGGTCTGCACTTGGTGTGCTATTCAGAAACTCAGTGGCAGTTCAATTGGCATTACCTTCATTGAATAAATCTCACGCAGACGTTATTATCTCATGCAGTTCACAAGTGCCAGCAATTTTATTGCTGTTATGTTAGCAAGCTGTTTATAATATGGTAGCTACTCACTATGAAACTCTGCTCCATCATGACCTCTAATAACAGTAACATTGTTTATGACTCTGTCATTAATATTGGAATCATATAAAATACTCTATTCCAAGCTCTACGACGGTAACATGCATTTTCATGGCTCCCAAAGACAGTTACTATTGCTTATCCAGCAAGCACAATTAGGTAAACAGTTACAAAACGAATTTGAATTTGTGTAAAAAAGCATCAAAGTCACAAGAAAAGTCCCTGCCTGCAAACAAGAATGTCCTGTTTGTGAACGGTTGTTTAGTAGCATCAATTTGGCAAGACAAATCAACCACTCGTATCTTTGCAATGATTATATTAGAAGCTTTTAAATGTCTTGGTCATCATATATCAGCTTTTATAGACCAGCACTTTGAAAATGATCCAAAAACATTTTAGAAAAAGATAGCGGTTAACTTGTTTTATTGCAGCTGTCTTCGTCCTGATGTGTTTCCCCTTCCCCAGAGTTGCGGTAACAGCTCTGGCTATCCTGGGTTTGTACCGTAATCCTGCTGTCTCTGTGCTTTCCCTGTGGGATGACAAGCAGCCTTTAAGAAAAACATTTCAGTTTCTGTATTTTTCCTAATCAATACTCGTGGAGAAACAAAGCAAAGTCAGTCACCTGGAGCTGTGACAAATCAAGTTAATGATAATTCTCAGCGCTTTAAAGCAACCAGAGGTTAGCGTGAAGTATTATGACTGCAACTGCATTAAATGGTCTCTTGGGGAGGATTTGAGTTGAACAATAGGCCACCTGGACCCTTCTGCTGCAAAATTACAGCACCGGCTTTGCATTTCTCCAGCATTCCTATTCTCGACGGGATAAGTAGGCATAGGTTAAGTCTGAAACTAGAAATTATGAATGCTTCAAGCACTTTTGTTTTGTAATGTTGCAGGATGTGAACATTTATAGAAAAAGTGATGCAGTTGGGGACAAGGATCTTTGATGAATAGGAGCTGGAGGCCTCTGTTTACAACTGATCCAAATATCCCTCCAACAGAATAATAAGAATCCTTGCATTTGATTTAGCGCCTTATCATATCATTGAGACGTCTCAAAGCACTTCACAGAATGTATTGTAAAGTGGATTGACTGTGTATGCTGTGTGTATCAAGCGCTCTGGGACTCTACTGTGTGAAGGGGCTATATAAATGCAAATTGTTGTATTTTGCGGAAGAAACAGAGACTTTATAGATTCATCTTTATAGGTTCACCAAAGGTTAACTTTACAAAGCCACCCTACCACGCATGAAGTATTTGTTTTAAATTGTGCGTCAATATTCTGCAAATTCACGAGGATAAAAATCATTTCCATCAATAATTTTGGTCAATAATAATTTAGGTTGGTCTTCAGCTTGGTCTGAGCCAAAAGCTACTACTGTATATGAAATTGACTTGTATTAACCACTTCTGCTTAATGAAGGACTATATCTCATTCAACTGAAAGTGTCAGAGATAAGCAAAGCCTGGGGCTTGTAGCTACAGGTTCAGCTGCTAACTGTCTCTTTTCTTTTGCTCGCTGCTCTTCACTTTTTGACAAATGTTTGTGGATTTGTTTTCTCTTTTAGCCATCTTCCATGAAATGCCAGTGGGTTTCCCACATTCAGAGCTGTCAACGTCTGGGAAATATTAGGGGCAAGATTTACGATTGCAATGAGTGTGGCAGGTTTCAGACCCATTTAAACATTGGGAGCTGTGTTTATTTTCCAGAGTTATATATATCAAAATGGGTTGAATTTTTTTAAGCGAAGCCAGCAAATCACATTCCAAGTGAGTGAGACATGATAAAGCTGCACTTTGGTTTGTGCAAAAACACTTCTGCTGACAGCAGTTCAATGCAAAACATTATTCCTAGAAAATGTTTTCCAGTTGTCTATAATAATAATAATAATCCTTGCATTTGATATGGCACCTTTCCACATTGGGAGAAGGCACTTTACAGGATTTACTAGAGTAAATTAGAGTCAAAATCCCTGACTGTGAATCGCGTTGGGATGTCCTCTCGATGTGGAAGGCTCGATACAAATATAATTTGTTGTTGTTGACTCTGTATTTTACCAGCAAATACAGTAGCAAATTTGTGCATAGCAATGTCCCACAAACAGCTGTGGTGTGGTCGTTTCTGACTGTATTTTATTTAGTTATGTGTGATTATATCTAGTGTAATCAGACTACACTAAATCGAAGGAAACAATTAATTTTTTCGGAAGTTAGAATTGCAGGTACTTAACAGCTGGTTGTGAAATCTGTTTCTAGGAACGCAAAGGTATCCAAACATCTGCTTGTGTGTTAGTAAGACAACAAAACCAGTTCACTCACAATGGTAACCACCTCAAAGTCATGTCAAATGAGTCAATAGTGGCAGCTAACAGACTCTTTCAGGATTTCCAGACTTAAAGGTCACCTAAAATGTTAATTCTATTTTCTTAAAAGCGCAGTAAATTCTCACTATTTTTCTCTCAGATAATCTGTGACCAAAACAATGGTTATATTTCAGAGATTGAATCCCATCCAGAAATAGGCTTGAAAGCTGACTACACTGAAAGGCAGTACATCGTCCCGATTTATGCCTGTTGCGCCCTGTCACTGTAAATCAGACCTACCTAAGGGGTTTTGTGCTAATGGAGATATGGGTGCACACTGAATCATCGCAGGCAGATAAAAGCAGAATAGTGGGTGGGCAAACAGCCTATAATTCAAGTCAATAACTTTGACGGTGCTGTTGCCCAACCATGTTTGCCCTAATGCTCCAATTATGCTGCACATTTAGTAGTAAATGCCATGATTTGGGCAGTGATACACCACCAACTGGTACAAAATATACAGATGGTCAGAGAGAATGAATCTGGAGGAAGCAATTTCGGGACAAGTGTGATTCACAGTCACAACAGTATAAAACATGGGAGAGCTCTAGGACCTTTTGCTCAGAGGATTTCTAACATTATTATGCAGGTAATAATAAGACAGGCTCTGTATCAATCATTTGTACAAAAGTCTATTTTGGTATTTGCACTTGTGTTATTTCAGACATATGCAAACTCGCAAATCATGCCAAAATGCTTAAGGGTTATTTGTTTCAGGCCAATTGAGTGTTGCGGATTGAACAATTTAAACCTGACTTTCTCCTTTATATTAGGATGCTGTCTTATTATCAATGAAAATTAAGATTATTTTCAGTTACATGCAAATACATGCATTTGTTGTGGTAATCATACCTAATTTCCATTGGTCATATATTTGATGAGGTTGGCTTGCAAAGTTGGTTGACGAGTAGGAATTCTCACGAAACCGGCTCCTATTTGTCACCCTCAGCAATTTTGGTATTCAACAAAGCCTATATCAGTGCGCAATTGAACATTGAAGACTGTTCAGCTAGCAGAGAAAGCCACTCCTTGCTCATGTAGTCTGTGTAATCCAAAACAGTGCAGACTAATGGATTTGATGAGCATGGCATGCCAGACACTACCTTCTGAACATCAGTGAGAGTGTCTGTGATGTCAGGCAAACCCTGCAGCAACCCTGTGAATTTTGGAGCAGAACCCAGGGCTCTACGTTTTTGGCAATAACATTAAAGTCTCTATCAGTACACCCAATATTCTGTATTAATGCAGGATTTCATCCTTTGTCCACAGAAGTGCATGAGCGGCATTGGATAAATGAAATATTGTAAACGCAAACATAGAACTGTGAGAAATATATTTATTTCTGTCTTGCCAAGAAATGCATTAAGTATGCCCTTGGTGCAGGTGACCTGGCTGCAGTCATTCATGCTACTAATATATAAATAATAATGAAAAGCTGGTGCCTGATTTGTGACTGAATCCTTCCCTCTCTTCCAATTATACTGTCCATTGCACTTCCTAGTATAGAGTAGCATGCCAGCCCCATTCACCTGCTTTCTACTGTTGCACAGTTTTAGTTTCCAGCTAAAACAATTGGCCATGCATTAAAATCAAAACATAAAAGAACTTGATTCTTGCCAAGTAGCTGCCCTTCTGTAAAGCATGAAGAAGCATTACTGTACTTAAGGAACTCCATTCAGTCTGCCGGCGTAGATTCAAAGTATCAAGTCAAGAATAGGTCAACCCGTCTCGGAATAACCGCAGTGAAGATATACTGCTTTATTTTCTACCTATTCCACTTTGCCAAAGTGCATTTATGACACATGGGGTCAAAACTGCAATATGTTATATTAGCACCAGTGGTATATCATCAACCGAAACTGTGGTCAAAGCAAGTCAACATGTGGGGCCTCTGGTACATGTTGGGAAATAATTAGAAGGATCCAACCCTACCACCTCTATTGAGTGTCTTTGACCACATACTTGGTCGATGTGAAATAAACAATAACAATGTGTGCCACAATTTTGTCCAAATAAGAAGGAATTCAGATGGAAAATCAAAACATATTATAAATGTGACAATTTCTTAGCCAGTGGCAAGATCCCATCTTTAACGTCCACTTGACCAGGCAGACAGGACATTGGTTTAATACCTGATCTGTAAGACAGTACCTCCAATAGTCCAGCACACTCCCAGCACTGCATTTGAGTGTCAGCCTAAACTCGTGATTTCAAAGTTCCAGTGTAACGTTTGAACCCTTCTGACTCAGAGTTACCAACTGAGCCAGGTTGACACCAAAATAACCACAAGAAAATGCTACTGATTCAGGTGGAGTACAGACTGAGGAAAGAGTGGGCAACATTTCCCAGTGCTTTTGCTTATCACCGACATGCCACTCAAACCGTAATGGTGGAGCCAGATTCATAATGGTTCATTACAACAGTTCACAAGAGAATTATATTAAGCAGCTGGTGTTGAATAAACCTGACACAACATTGGACTTGGATTTCAAGTACATGAAGGGAGCTGGCACCTCACAAGTTGTCCTGAATGGTTCCATCCAACATGGTAAAAGCATATATGTGTCAAATAGCTGTTGAGGAAATGCTAACGCTTGAGACGACAACTGCTGGAAGGAATCCTGGTTCATAAACACTTGTTCTATATCCGGGCAATGGTATTCACCTCGATTTGTGTGCAAAGAGGGTAAGCAGCTGCCATTAAAGCTCTACAATTCCCAATTCCCTGTTGGCACCATCTCTCAATGGTAGGGATGCATGTCTGATCTTTGGCAGTAGAAAGTTAGTGATGTTTCACACATTTCAAGCTGAGCTGCTCACCAGGGGAGTTGCAATGAGTTGCTGGTGCCCGCTATCCACTTTAGTCCTGGCTCACACCTGCAATTGTTGCTATCTAAGAACCAATAAATAACTATCCTCCTTGGAGGAAAGGTGAGGTAAATGGGATCTCATTGGGGTTGAGCTAGTGACATGTTTGGCAATGGAATTTTGGCATCATGCCAATCCTCTGGGCAGCCTGGATCATCCAATTCTGGAGTTTGCTGTACTCCAGGGCACTGTTTGTAACAGACCAGCTAGGCTGGTTCATCAGCATGACTTGCATGGACAGACCAGTTATCTAGGCACAAGGATTGTCCTCACTTGGCTCCTATTAATCCTGCAAGTCAAAGCCTAAACACGTAGGGTGGTCCTAGCTGCACACACAGCAAGAAGCTTGCCAGATACAGTATTGGCAATGTCAAGCGATGTGGTTTTTACTGGTTTAGTTCCAGCAGTACCTTAATGCACACTATGGGGTGCCCAAGCCTTGTCTCTCGCTATCCTTGGTGTAGTATTCTCCAGAATCAACTCAGCAGGGTGCGTCCTTCGATGAGAGAGTGACTATGTTTCCAGATAGAAGGGAAATTTCTATAAGTAGGTGGCAACACACGTAGGTGGCAACACACGTAGTCTGTTTTGGACACTATTAAGCATATGATGGGTTTCCTTCTGTATCAGACAGACACCACGTTGACCAAAAAAATGCACCAGAGATCTCGTTGTCTGCTTTTGCTCAGGGCAACTGGAACAACCTGACAGGTTTTGTACTACGGAGCTGTCTGTTACATTCTAAACTACCAGAAATATTACAGGAATGCTGTGCATAGCTGAAATATTAAAATATACAAAATAAATAATGCACTAGTGTAATATAGAGACATTGACATCTTAAAATAAATAAAGTAGCTCTTTGTTCTTTCATAATTTGAGATGGTTACACAATCATTTAGAAGGTAAATTTCAGTCACTGAAGGGTTACATGTATTCAATGTTCCTTATAAACCTTCCTTGGTACTCTTCTGAAATAACTGAACAGAACTGAAATAGCTTTGTGTTGCAAAATAGCTGTTACAAATAAAAAATCATATAAATTCACTCTTTAAAACACAGCGCTCACAAAGAGATCATTATAGGTGTCTATTGCATCTATAAATTATTTCAAATGCACAATCATTTTGTATGAATACTTTAATACTCAACAACATTCACAACTCCTTTCAAAGTTCTTGTCCATAAATTGAAAATGCATTATTTATATTTCTGTTTAAAATCTGTCTTTATGTTGCCATAATTGCCATTATTTGTAATTACATCCTGTTGGAACTAATGAAGCTTATTAGAAAACAAAATAAAAGAATACGAGGTGAAATTTTTGCCATTTTTATGACACATTCCCACAAGGAATGCGTTCTGAATTGCTTCACACTTCACCTCCATGTTTGCACAAGTTCTAATAGTCATAATATACAACCTACATAAAATAAAGACATTCTGATGTTTTAACCTAGATCTTTACATTTATCTGTATTTTCACAATGCACCAGCATGGTTTGCAGGGCAAGCCAGAGCAGTCCTGTCTACATACCTACCAAATAAAATCTTGCAATGGTAACTTAATGTCTTAGGAAGACATGAGCAGATTATACATTTTTTGTAAGTAAACAATTTTCAGGATATTACATTAAAACAGAAAATGAGAATAATGAACATAAATTAGATTCGGAGGAAATGCTTGGCAGAAAGCCATCTACATGTGAAAGCAGCTAATAAATTAAGTTTATAAATTATTCACAGCTAACCGTGGAATTTCGGGGACAAAGTCTTTTAAAAATTAAGTAAGAGCCCCTGGCAGAAAGACTCAAAAGAGGTTTTTCTGAGCTGCCAAAAAAGAAGAATGCACCAATCACATCATAATGAATTTCAGTTGTGCAGCTGTCTGTGAAAGCAGGTCCATATAACTCAAACGCAAATCAGTGACAAATCACACTGCCATTTGTTTCAGCTCAAGCTGTCCTGCTGATCAGCCTGCTGTTTTTATCGTCTCCTGAGGCTAAGGATACAGTGAACAGGAGGAAGGATAAGCTCGGGGGACAAAAACACATATACAGGCTGATCTGTGCATCTTACTGCCTTAATACTTTAAGACTTTTTTTTTGCACTCCATGTTATACTCCATGTGTGGAAAGGTTTACTGTAGTGTTGAAGGTGGTTTGAATGATCTAATGTTGAACAGGTCTGAGCTTTAGGAAGTCAACAAGCTTTCGAACCTTGATTCTGAGCAGAACCTTGCAAATAATACACAATATTTGTCACTGATCTCAGTGCCCAACTCCCATGAAACGCCAGAAAGCATCATCAGCAAGAATCCACATAAACTGCCCACATTTTGTTATTTCTAGTTACAGAAATAGAAAGTTCTTTAAATAACTATTGTCAAATCTGTTCCCTTTCACCATCAATTACTTTAGACAAATAATTGAAAGATATTTCAAACTGACAAGAATGAGAAACTTAAGAGTCAACAATCATACAAAATGTTTGAGTACAAGGCTCAGAAGAAAGGCCAAGTAGCCATTTTAGATATTTTTCTACATTTGTGTTGAATCTACAGAGTGGCCAATTATCCTCCTCTTTGAAAGACATTAAAAGAGGCCCCAGAGAGTGAAAATGGGCTTTTCTCTCTCTCTCGCTGTGCACAAAGACATCTTTCATATGTGATGGGAGGAAAAAGGAATGAAGAAACTTAGCCAACATGACAATGATTAAGGATCATCCACCAAATTAATAATGGGGGAAGAAACAAAAAGGGGTTCCTTTACAGCCTCATGGCTGCTCACACAATTTCCTCTCTGCTCTTGTAAAGTGCCTGTAAAGTGGGTTTATTTAAAGGGAAGGAATACTTTGATCCAGATGTGAAGAAAAAGTTGTATGGTTGATGTCAAGACTGGAGGGAGATGGAGATGGTCTGAATAGGTCCCATACCTTGGCCGAAGTGAGAAACAAACTAAATGGGTTCAGTGGGCTTTTCCTGAGTTCCTGATGATAGGAAAGTAGTTCAAGAGGTTATAACAGTGAAGAAAAAAGGAGGAAGGCAGTGTAAATAATCTACAGCACAAGCATCAATTACCTTGTGTTGAACAAACATTTTCCCATAGTCTTGAAAGGGGGCAATTTCATTGCCATAGTAATCGCCATGTTTCAGCAGCATAAGTAACTGGGAGTTTTTAGGGTTGTGGTAAATAAAGAACAATTCAGAACATGTTTGTGTATAAGACTTCCTAAATGTAGGGAAACTCGGAGAAGTCAACAAACTTAAACCATGGAAAACTCTTAGTTTTAGGAAGTCAAAAGAAAGCGTTGGGAAGTATCAAACCGTGAAGCTCCATAACTGATGAATATCCTCTCCTGACCACCAGTGATTAATACTGGATGAAATGGTTGCACACACCCTGGTAAACTTTCACAACTATGCATAACTTAATTTGATTGCTGAAGAAAAACATGAAGTTAGTGGTGGATCAATGATGTGTGCAACTAACACTGTGAGAAATGAAGTATAAAATTGCATGGTGACACTACGATGCATTGTTGGGTAAGTAGAAGCTGAAATGTTCCAGATGCAACCCTTTTGGCCTGAAAGCCACGGAGAAGACAGGGGTCTGAGAGAAAAGTACAGCTTCGTTTTTGAGTTTTCAAAAAGGATTTGAATTTAACAAAGTGTAAAATGTAACTTAAACCTCAATGCAATGCATGGACTACCAGCCGTGCTGCTTCTGTTCTGAATGACAGTGTATGTTACAATTGCTTTGCCTCCAGTCTGGAGAGCTCACATATTCAAACATTGTGCAATAATAAAACGTAATCCAAGCTCAATTGTTTCTTCTAACATCACTTACTATATAGTTTGAAGATATTGTGTTAAATTATAATGTTTTTACAGTACTTAGGCTTGGCGTCAATGATTTCCAACAGTTAGCCATTGATGAATTCAATGAGATATGTCTCTGATCAAAATATCAAGGAAATATCCTCAACTTAAACTTTGAGGAGTTTGAGTTACAATTAAAAGTTATATCACTTATGTTAGTATAAAGCTCTTTATTCTGTAATTAGTCTAATCATTGATTCAAGGTTACTGGAGCACAGCTGGGCTGCGGTTGCCACAGTCCTGTCTAGTGAGCTTTCTATTTGTAATGCTTCCAGCCCACTGACTTTGCTTCAAACAATTACACATGACAAAGACAGCTGTGGCTATAGCCTAGAATTCATAAAGATTGAAGGTTTTGTTCTGCTTGAGTTTGGAAGCCTTGTTATTTTGCTGTGCTCATTATTAGCTCTGCGATGGTTAGGCAGCAGTGTCAGTGAAGGTTAGAGTGTTGAAACCACATATCTCACAGGATTTCTTTGTGATTACGACATTGCCTTCAATTAGTCTCTACAAAGATAATTTCACTTCCGACGGATATCCTTTGACTGTGTAGAAACCATCAACTGTTGTACAGACATTTCATTCAAACCTTAAATGTTGCGAACGGCAATAAAATAATGTAAACCTATAATCAATGACACGCAGGAACCATTTTCCACGCACTAGGCCTACATCATAGACATCTCAAATACAAATCTTTTCAATGTTGGCTTTCTCGTTATAAGGTTACAAAATAGCATGGCTGTTTATTAACAATTCTGGTGATGGTTTCACAGCTGCAGAAAGATGATGCTTAGCACAAAGCTTGTGCACATTTCAGTATTTTACAGGGATCAAATAGGGACCAAACCTTTAAAATAAGATTAAAAGCTACATGACAAAACCCAACTAGTATTTACACATATAAAGACCAGTTAATTGGAACTTGGGTTCAATAGCAATAATGGTCTCCTCTCTCTGTAGATTAGAAGTAGGCTTGTCTGGATTTGATCAAAATCGGTAAAACATTGATATCATTCAGATTTTGTCGTTTCAATTTTTTTTCAAATGTTTTCCCCTCTGGTATATGCCTCTTTGCTTGTGGCTTTCTGGCTTTCTATCACTGGTGTGTGTTCTGCAGATTCTGTTCGTTCTCCAGTACATCACCCCACCAAGGGTCCATTATTCTCATGTGTGGCTTGGCAGTGTTTAGGGTGTCACAGCACAGATTGATCTCTTTCTCTTGATCTCTTCCAGGAGGGATCAATAGCAGGAAACCTGGATTGGCTTGCTCCTGCCTTACCCCAGGAAAGATGGGGGGGGGAAATTTAGCCTTCCCTATGTAGCTGACACAGCAAACTCAGTAATGACCTGGGATTCTAATCAGAGAGCTCCTGGTCGATTACCTGCTGTTCTCTCCACTACAGTGTGGCTGCCACTGTTCTGCAATCCAATGTGGATACATTGTCATTGATTAAAAATCATTTATTTAGAATGCCCTGAAGGTGAAGAATTTAGATGATAATGGCTTGAGGTTTAGAAACATCATGTAATAGGGTCAAAGATGGGAGGTGTAGGGAAACATAAACACTTGTAGTTTGACTCACCAATAGGTGTCCGAAACGCCTACTTTTATATGAGCGATAAATGTTTATCATTTTCATACATGATAAATGTACGTTATCATTAATATTACCAATTTCTCCCTGCTTTGGGTATTCCCAAATTTGAAGATCATCGAAAAATAAAGTTGTTAAAAACCATCCCCAAATTTTTTTAATTGCATATATTATTTATCATTGTTATAACAATCTTCAATAGTATCTGACCAAAAATCTGATTTTTTTTTGATTTCCAGCAACCCATTATGACTGTCCAGCACCTTAGGACATCCTCCCAATGTGAAAGGCACGAGACAAATGTAATTTTGTATTGTATAACTAACATGAGTTTGAGTAAAATTTGCCAGTAAAAAGATGTCTCAAGCACCTAACTGCTGTCAAATGACTAACTACTGTAATTGGCGTTTATTTGCTAATTTTGCTGCAAGGTGTCATAAGGATAATATGAGAGGAATGTAAATGTGGCATTTGTTCAGTAAGGAGTATCCTCCTGAGGTTGGAGATGAAGTACAATTCAACCCATAGCATGCTTGAATTGCATACACGATGTGTCATTCGAAGCAAAGCGGAAAAATGTTTGATTTTCCACGTTGCTTGAGTTGAATTCGAATGGATATAACATTTTTTGGGATGAGTTTTAAATCCACAACTTGTACTAAGTATTTTGCCTAGAGAGCTGGGATTTGAGCAGGGAATAATATGTTGCATCAAAGAATCGTTTAAAAGAACAATATTCTAGTCATCCAAATCAACTGAGGTCATAGTGTACTGTATAGTTCTTAATGTATATATTTGTATATTTATATCTTTTTCAGTTTAATTTTTCAGTGTGCTTTCTTTTGTTTTTTTAAAGATAGAAACAGATTCAGTCGTAATAACACTATTAAAAAGGTAATTAAGTCAAGGAGTTCTTTGCTTTTTCATGATTCAGTGTCTGCTTGAGAGCTTCCTATTCAATGTTAAGTGAAGCCTGAACAGAACGTTACAACAGCTCCAGCTCATGACACCTTCCAGAGCATTTATTTCGATAAGAAATCAGGTGTGAGGAAATAAAATTATTCATGAAGTTTAGATGAAAAAATTTAAGCATGTTCATACAAAAATCAATTGTTAATAAATGGCTATGCCGCAAGCTTCCTGTTTAAACGTAAGGCTTGTTTTGAAACAGAGAGGGGTGTTGTTGATTTGGTGTCTACATTGCAATCATAGGCTATTGGACTCTCAACTGGATCCAACTCCCATGTCTGAATTACTTAAATAACATTTTCTCTTAAATGTGAGTTTCGAAGGTCTGTGAATTTTTCATCTACTGGAAAGCTCTTTCTGTGCTTAAAAATCTCCAGTTCTAGTGAGATAACTACTCAAAGAAGAGGACACCATTAGATAATTTGTTTGTCTGTACTGCAGCACACAATCGCTTGCCCCTCCACCACCACCCCACGCACACACACACAGCAAAGTGAAACAATTCCTTCCCATGCATGGGGAATATAAGCATTAGGAAGACATTAAGGCATTAGGAATACCAAAATTCCCATTAAAATATGATGGATTAATTGAATGAGCACTTTACCTGCCTTGTTCAGCTAGAACATTGGCTTGGGGCTATCAAGAGCTACATTGGAGGAATCCAATACCCCAGTGATATCCCTATTGCTTCTTGACCCATTCTCAAGTGTTGGACTAGAGCAAGCCTAGCGATCTGGCAGTTTCCTCTTCTTTTCCACTTCATTCTTACAGACAAGGCACCAGGTGAGTTGATCCAGAGCCAATATGAAAGGCAATTCATGATTAGAGACCAGACTCTCCTGGTTAACTGACGAATGTAGGTGGAAAGATTATTCCACTTAATACTGAAACCTGAAATAACAATTAACCAACAATATACATACTGTATATAAAATTTTAAAACATCCTCGCAAAGTGAAAGATGTATTGTTTGTATAGTATTGTATAAATCAAGGCTTATTGCTCATAAAATATGCTTTTGCATTAGCTTCATAATAATTTGACATTGAGGCAATTTTCAAAACTATTTTTAATATCATAAGATTGTAACATTTTCTCCAATGTAAATCTATGTTTATGTATATTTGCCATTGAGAACATTTTATTTGATTGCACTTAATTGGCTGCCATAATTTTACTTGTGGCTTTATGTAAAATCAATTTATTCACAAGAGAGCAAAATAATTCTAACATTTATGACAATCTGTCAGAGTTCGAGTATTATTGGTGACATGAAGCAATGCTGGCATTTATCTTACTAATAAGGACTTTGTAGTCTCAAAGCTAACATTTATTTTAGTAGGAACTCTTTCACAACTCCAGTCTTTTTTAGAATCATAGAATGATACAAATAGACATGAACTCTTGAGTGACAGTAGAAGACTAGTTTCTAAGTGCTTTCCATTGAGGAAGCCCCAGTACACTTGGCTATCCAGGAAGACATTCCAGCAATCTATTAACCCAGGTACCTCTCTAGATTTTATTTTATATTTTACCATGAACCGTTACCAAGTTCCAAATGCTAGTGCACGATCTCCCCAGCGATTGATTAATCCTGCCAAGGTGGCCTTGGCTGATTCATTTTGATCTTGGTTTTCTGGGAGAGTTTGGCTCTTGGGTGACTGATGATTTGTGTTTCAGAGATGCCACACTCAGAGGGATCATCTTGTGATTGTGAAGTTACATGTATCTTTTTCTCAGCAGAGATAGAGAGTGGCAGCACCCTAGATGTGTGTCTGAGAGAAGCAGCTGTTGTTGCTGCAGTCATAATGGCTGGTTGTGAGAGTGCAAATTCTTTCCTTGCTAACTCATCATGTGGTCTGCTTCCAATATCACCAACTCTTATTCTTGAATTTTCCCTCTCAATCTGGAAGGCATATTGAGTTGACCTCCAGCCACTACTCCTCTTTTCTAGTCTCTCTTTTCTCAATGTTTGAAGGATCTCAAATGCAAGGCTGAATTCCACCTTTAACGCTTCGAGCTCATGGGTCAGTGAGTCTTGTTGTTTTGCACAGTCCTTCAGACAACGCTCCAAGGAAAGAAAGAATTCCCTCCCAAATGTGGACAGAGCTTCGTCACCTTTAAGGAGAAAACAGAAAAATAGGCAACTCATGTATTTTAAATGAGAGCAGATATTCCATCTCAAGTGGAACAGTAAGAGAGATTTACTAACGCCATATGTCACATCAAGAAAGAAAAAACATAAATCAGTTCCAGTTTGACAGCAGTAGGAATGTGTCTGAATGTTTTTAAATCTCTGTCCACTTTATATCACCTGGTTCTCATCAACATACCTTTTATAGACAGTAGTAATCTGTAGAGAAGAAAATTGGGAATTTAGTGTAAAAGTACAGAAGAATTGACAAAGAATTTGCAACTTCAATTCTGTTTGTTAAATGTTGGAAATAAATGTCATCAAATAAGACATACATCGTCTACAGCTGTATTCCTGTAATGGTGTGCACTCTAGTGAAACATATAAAACCTCAATACTATTGCGCCAACATCAGCTGTATAGTACTACAATATACCAGGAGATGATTCAAGTCTTCCAACAAAATGCTAACATGGTAGAACAATGTTTAATTAATTTTATTTTTGACAATAAAACGGTTACAAGAAAATGTATCCAAAAATGTTGATGACCCCATCAAAAGACTTCAAAAAGGATGAAAATAGTATGATAAACAATCCCACTGTAATGCACCTCACTATAACCCTAGTTCATTTTTAAGGAAGTGACTTTCGATGGTATCCTGATGTCCTGGAAGTCAAGACATTTTATCGAGTGTCTTTACAACCCATGGACTGAGACATTGGGCCCAGATGACTGTGTTATAAAGCAATTGTCCTATACCATACCAGTATATTGGGAATTAATTGCCTTTCCTTCATTCCATATAGCATGGGAGAAGAGAGAAGTTCATGTTCCATTTAAGAAATGTGATTATCCATGGACTAATTGGAAACATCTGTGAAAGATTATAAACACAATATGCATCAACAAGTGAGATTACCTATTCTCACTTTAGCATTTCGATACACTAGATCCCTCACATGCGTTTTAGAAATTGTACATGTCATATCTATTAACAGCTTGTGAAAACATTTATCTTAAATTAAAATCTCATGCCAACCATAAAATCAAGTCAAGTGATTGTTCTGAGAGACCTAAGTTGCTGTATGACCAATAGATAAAATAAGATTCTCATCAATGTGGGTATTATTACAAGAACACTATGTAAATCATGAAAGCACACTATCCAGCAACCGTCCTCCCACAAACAACAGTAAAAATCAAATAAAATTACATGTTATGGTAAAGCTATTAAAACTTCCTTTTGTATACACAAACATTGTAAATACTGTACAGTAAAAGCTTGGTTATCCGGCACCCAACCAACCGGAACGCTCAACCAACTGGTATCTCCCAATACAATTTACCATTCCAGCAACCGGATCTCATACCATATCCATCCGGGACACAAGTATGCTCACTTTGTGCATGCATGCGAACTTATTAAACTTACCGAACGCTGGAATTTTTATTTTACCGATCGTGCTGGAATGCTTTATTGATAAGTATCCATACAATATTCTGTTATTATTTAGTCTATTATTAATATGGTATGTTTTAAAATAAGTAAATTTTTTGTGAGGGTTTCGGCAATTTGCCGCTCAAATATCCGGCATATTTAATTAAACGGAATCGGTCAAGTCCTGAGGGTGCCAGATAACTAAGCTTTTACTATAATGTTTTTACTGTTTGGCAACGTATCAAACCTAAAAACAGGACACTGCTTCTTGTTATCAAGATAGACTAAATCTTTGGCAGTTCCTTAACCGGATAGATCTCTGGCCAGTTATTGATTTTATGTTCCATCTAGTCTCTAAATTCAGTTTAACATTCATTTAATATTATCATAAAAATAAATGCCATACTGTAGATCAAATAGATTTATTGTTCTAATGGATAAAATTATAGTGATATGGTTGAAACTGCTTAGACATTGATTTCCTTTTACAGATCCTGGCAAACAACACTAGATATGGGCTAGATTTTTTATCTTGGTGAGAAACTGGTAGTAAATATCCAGAAAATTGTCGAATGTATAATTTCCACTAATTTAGTTGCAGGGTCTACCTGATGCTTTGAATGAAACATTCTCCCTACCCTGTAGGTTGGGCAAGGAGACCATGGAATTAAGCTAATAGTATTGGGAGAATCCCAACAATGCAATCCCTTCAAACTATATACAGTACATGCCTTGTCTTCCCTAACTTTGCTTTCTTTGAAAGAACTAGATGAGGGGCCAAAGCCCATAGCACAAAACATAACCAAGTCTGAAAAGAGCAAGAGATTGATTTTTCCCAGACAAGACAGAATAGTATGAAAGATAGTAAGAATACAACCACAATAACTATTTATCTATTATCATTAATAGAGCTAATTAAACCCTCTATAACACTATCCAGCATGGAGGCTACTATATATATATATGCAAATTGTTGTTGTTGTTGTTGTTAATAGAGGGTAGTGGTGCTCTTTGAGAGGAATCATAGTTGACAGATGATGCATTATTTGAGGAATGGGAATGGCCTGACATGGCAGGATCCCTCAAAAATAAACTTTTGTCAAGGGAATACATATCACACACATACTCACACACCTAGACTCATATACATATTCATACACACACATACATGCACTTATTAACATATACACACAGATACATATGCAGCTTTGAACAAGACCTAACCCTCAACTTTATCCCTCAGCCAACTCAGCCAATGACATGCATAATCCTGTGGAGAACCGGATGTTAGAAATAAATAATACAACAAAATTACATTGATAGAGTGCCTTTCATATCAGGGGGACATGATTAATAATAATCCTTGCATTTGATATAGCGCTTTTCATATCTTCTAGACGTCTCAAAGCGCTTCACAGAATATACTGTTGAGGGAATTGACTGTATATTTGTGGGTGAAACGCAGCAGCCAATTGCATATAGCAGTGTCTCACAAACAGTTATGCATTGAATGACCAAATTATTATTGTATCAAATCTCTTGCTAATACACTCATCAGTTCTATTATCAGAATGTTTTAAGAGGAAATAAAGAAATAAACTATTTACAAGTTTGATCAGTCCTATGGTTGATAGCTCTTGACCATTTAAGGAGATTGTTGAGGTAGATTGAAGCTGCCTGAATACAATATAATCCAGAGTTCAGAAATGGAATTTAGTCTGAAAATAGATCAACAATATATCTGTATCCCAATCACCCATATCAGATCAGTTCTGCTGCCTACAACAAAATAAATGATGGCAATGATAAACGGAGCTGCAGGAATACGCAAATGTATATTTTGGAAAATTGACAACCTAAATGTCTCCTCACATCAGAAACAGCTGCTTAGAACATAGAGCATTTCTTTCAGAGAATCCCAGTTATTTGCGTAAGTCACAAATAACTCAAGGGAATGTGGCTCTGAGGCAATTGCAGGTCAGAACTGAGTTTTCATACACTGTATTACATTTTTACTGGTGTAAGGTGTTATCTGCACTGGCATTTTCCCAATAACTTATTTTGCAACCCTATTGCGGAACTCCACTGTCACACAGACCAATTTCTCTGCAGGCAGCAGACTGATTTTATACGAAGAGAGAGGCACATTTTACATGATTCCTTTTTAAACCCAATGAAAAGATTTAAGTTCATTGAGTCTAATGAAAAGGTCCAATTTAAATTTCAAAATCATTGCATGTGAGAGAATATCTTGTGTGCAAGTTCCAGTGGGTTGAAAACAGGTGTATACTGTATAGTCAATCAGCTTTCCTCTACTAGAGGAAATTAAAAACACTGATGTAGCCACTAACGTACAAGTGAGATACACAAGATACCTTTAGTATTGTAAGAGATGTGTCACTTCATGGTTTCAGATCATACTTAGAATACATTGTAGGATAAACTTCATGGATAAAGGAGAAGGGTAGGAAAATGGGATTGAGAGATAGCTCTTAAAAGAGCGAACACAGATACGATGGGCTGAATGATCTTCTTCTGTGTTTAAGTTTTTTATGCCACGAGTTACTGGGTATTAACTTGCCCAAGCTAAATTATGACTGTCATGCTGGAATATATAAGGATTCGGTCTTATTGGACTAATATTCAAAGCAGCTCATGAAGGTAAGATTGAACAGACTTTAATATTACACAGATTGTTTACTGATAAACCTATGACCAAGCCATTTTTATTTTATAAAAAATATTATTTTTTAAATAAGTTATTTTTCCTGGCAAAAAATAATTTTGTCTGACCATTCCAAACAAATGAAAGAAACAGAGCAGGAGAAACCAAAATAGACAGTCACAAATCAACTCATAAATCTGTGTTTTTTCCCTATTGACTTCTCTCATTGGAAACGGGAACTTTAGTAGCTTGATTTGTCTTGAGGTTTGATGGGGTTTGCTTGTTCTGAGTGTATCAAACTGACTACATTCACTATATGCACTGTTGATGTTTGATGGTCCCATGAAACAGTGAGTTACTGCGTTGGCCTACTCCTCCTGTATGATTTGTAGCTGTGATTCATCATCTCAATCAGATATGTCTGAAGATGCAGTGAATGGAATGAAGCTCTTCCCAGAGGGAAGGAAAAAAAAATCAGTGTTGCTCACATTCACCAACAATTAAACAGTTGTGGAGTAAAGTTGAACTATTGGAACTCATTGAATCAGACCCATGATTTTATTAGCCATAGCAACTCCGCCTTCTCTCAATCTCCACTAATATCCTTACTTTCCAAGTACTTTTCCATCTCTATCAAAACTACCTCAACTCATTCTACAAAGTATCTGGAGCAGTATATTCCACATTCTCACAACACTTTGTGTGAAGAAAAAATTCTGATTTCACCTTTACAACAACAAAGACAAATTACATTTTTAGAATTTTATTCCATATGGGAGGGGAGGGAGGTGGACAGGCAAAGGATTATATCCATCTTAGCTCCAATTAATGCTTTCATGGATTCGTAGAAATTTACAGCACAGAAGGGGGCCATTTGGCAAATCAAGTCTGCACCACCTCTCAGAGCAAGCTGTTCATTCAATTGAGGATGGTGCATAGCATTAACCTCCTTGAGAGGGAAACTTAAGCTCCTTGAACTAAGCTAGCTCCAAGGTGAAGCACTTGACAACGGAAATTTGGAATTGAGTCAATGCTCAGTAATGAGCTCGGCAACCTGGTTCCTGAGTCAGCTGGTTCTGCCATACACCAGTACTGTTGATAGGCAGTCTAACCTCACTTAGGTTTTGATTCAGCAGTATGTGTGCAGACCTACCAGGGCGAGGAATTCTTTCTACTCAGCTCCTGTCAACCTTGCAAGTCAAAGCCTACCTGAATAAGTAGTGGGAAAGCTTGCCAGGCAGTGACCTCAATGGCAAGTTATGCGGGTTTAACTGGTTAAGATGGTTAAACTCCAGCAGTACCCCACATCACACTCTGGGGTTCACAAGCATTTGCTCTTGCCAAATTGTGCCTAATACTCTGCAGAATTCGGTAAACAGCGTGCATTCTTTGGGGAAAGAGAGCGCACATTCCATTCCAGGTACAAACATTTCCATGAGTTAGTGGCATGTATGGAACTCTCAGTCTGGTTTGGACACCCTTAAGCAAGCTGATGGATTTTTGCTTATGTCAGAGAAACAAAACACAGCATGGAGAAACCTAACCTCGTGAAGCAATTCATGAAAAATAAAATGCAGTATACTTGAAGTAAAATGGAAAAGGTAAAGATTATCTTTGTGCAAAGCTTAAACATTACTGGAAGCTTCACTGCGTTGACCAATCTGATATAATTCAATATACCGTATATCTCCGCGTATAAGGCGCACCCGCGTATAAGGCGCACCCCCCGTTTTTGACCTTTTCTTGGTGAAAAACAACGGAAGCATTTTCAATGATATTGCCGGCAGAAGGGAGGAGAGACAGGAGAGACAGGTAGGTAGGGAGAGAGAGAGGCAGGCAGCCAGGCAGCCAGGGAGGGAGAGAGGGAGGCAGGGAGAGAGAGAGGGAGAGAGGCAGGCCGGCAGCATGGGAGAGAGAGGGAGAGAGGCAGGCCGGCAGCCAGGGAGGGAGGGAGAGAGAGAGGGAGAGAGGCAGGCCGGCAGCCCGGGAGAGAGAGAGAGGGAGAGAGGCAGGCCGGCAGCCTGGGAGAGAGAGAGGGAGAGAGGCAGGCCGGCAGCCTGGGAGAGAGAGCGGGAGAGAGGGAGAGAGGCAGGCCGGCAGCCCGGCAGTCCGGGAGAGAGAGAGGGAGAGAGGCAGGCCGGCAGCCTGGGAGATAGAGAGGGAGAGAGGCAGGCCGGCACGCAGGCAGGGAGGGAGGGAGGGAGAGCGGCAGGGAGTGAGGCAGGCAGACTGGGTTCGGCAGAAGGTAAGCACAGCACTGAAGTCCGCTGCTGCTGCCGCTGCCCGGGCGGCCGAGGCCGAAGCCCCGTCACCCGCTCCCTCCCAACCCCCGCCGGACACTGACCAAACCCCGGCTGACAGCGCGCCGGCCGCCCCTCCTGTTTACTGTATTTCCGAGGCTCAAAATTGCTTGTACCTGCGTATAGGGCGCACCCCCTACTTTCAAGATCTTCCGACCTGAAAAAAAGTGCGCCTTATACGCGGAGATATACGGTAATTGATTTTTTTTTTCAATTATTTGAAGGATAAAGCAGTTTTCTGCTTTATCTATCATTGCAATTAGAAACATTTTGATCTATTGGCCATATTAGAACCCTGGCATCCATACAGCTGTAGGAGTATCCCAAATGGTCTACTTAATCTTTCTGACCTTGTGAAAAAAACAGTTATCTTCAATACAGACATTTTCCACTTCTTAAAAAAACGCATAATACAGATTATGTTTTTCAGTCAAGCAAAATCTAGCAAAAATTTCAACAACTCATAAATGTCTGCACTACTCTTTCAGAAATAAGCTTTTTAAAGTGAAATGATCGCGAATGCTTAACTTCCTTCAGGATTACATAGTCTTTAGAATCCTATGTTCAATTAAATAGTTTGTAACATGGCCTGTTTGTTGGCTTCATTAATAAAACCCAAAGGCACTGTGCTAAAAAGGGTTATATTTATTATGGATGGTCATTGGCAAAATAGATATGTTTTCAACTACCAATGTACCGAATTATGCTCTGTAATAACATATATTTGGATAGTTTAACATTTCAATCTACTTTGTAGAATATAAGGAATAAAACACACGTTTCCGATGTAATATTTACAATATTGAATGTTGCTCTTTACCATCACTTTGTTGGAGTGGGGAAGGTGTGAGCGCATTTACTGCATCTTGCATCTGTTCGGCATTATTTTTAAAAGCAGCTAAGAAGTCTCCTAGTGCTGTTTCCGAGGCTGTCACTTTGAGGTTTGTATAGGAAGTGAGCACGTCTGAAAGAGAAACTTTTATTACTATGCATCGTAGATAAAAAAAACTTTCTGATTATAAGGCCTGAAAAAGCCTAATCTTCAAATTACTATAAATTACCCATAATTTGTGCTGTAATTGTATCTGAAAATAGAGTGAAATATAGTAAGCTTCAAGTGTTTTTCAGTATACTATATACATAAAAACTGGTTGTCTACAGTGGTACTGTAAAAATAATAATCCTTGCATTTGATATAATGGTTTTCAAGTCTTCTAGATCTTCACAGAATAAACTGTAAATTGAATTTACTGTATATTTTCTTTATGGGCAAAATGCAGCAGCGAATTGTGAACAGTAGCGTCCGACAAACAATCGTGGGTTGTAACAACCAATTTATTTATATTTTTTCTTGAGGAATTATTATTAGGCGTGTCGAATAAGGAAACTTGCCCAAGGTTTCGCCCTGCCTGGAATCAAACACAGGTCTCTTGCTTGTAAGGTGCATGCTGTAACCACTGAGCTACAGGACTCCACAATTCTGACAATATATTAAAGATTCAGACTTCAGCTTGCAATTATGTGCCAGTTGTATATTTTTAAAAATTGGTTTGTCCCAGATATGTTCTTTACAGACAGTTACTGTGTTCATTGTAAAAGTTTATTTTGTTTAGCCAGTCTTCCATGTGAAGCAGCAGTAAACCCAGTCACACTTTTCCTAGAGATTCTCATCATTGCTTATGATGCTGTTGTACTACAATGTGAAACTTTCGAAATAGGTTGACGTAAATTAGCAATATATAAAATGTACAGCATAGCTTTCTGCAAGTATATTGGATGAATATTGAAATGTATCTCATCAGATACAAAGTGATAATTATTATATGGAATCTTAAGAAACAACAACAACAAAATTACATTTTGTTTAGCGCCTTTCACGTCAGGAGGACATCCCAAGGTGCTGAAACACTGCAATTTGCACCAACAGTTGTTATGTGGTGATCGAGAACCACAACAGCTTGCATTTATATAGCACCAGTGGTGTTTGGCAAGGACTGGGGAAATTGGGGCACAAAGTTTGGTGTGGATGAGAATGTGGGAGTTGTAGTTTTGGATGAGCTGAATTTTCTGAATGGTGGAGGAGGGGGTTAGAGTAGTCCAGCCAAGAGGTGACAAATGCATGGACCAGGGTTTCTTCAGCTGTTGGGGTGAGGTATTGGCAGAGACGGGCAATGTGGCGGAGATGGACCAAAGCAGTGCTGGTTAGGGAGTGGATGTGGGGGAGAAGGATAACTGGGGATCGAACCTGATGCTAAGTTGTGCACAGGTTTGGAGAGTTTTAAGAACAAGTTAGTTGATTGAGCAAGTCGAACAGAAGCCGTCAATGGGAGCCAAAGAGTATGACTTTTGTCTTATAAGTGCAGGAAATTTGCACTCATCCAGCACTTGATTCCAACAAAAAAGCTGACAGAACATCAGGGGACTAGGTGTTGAAACCGCCTTTCTGTGAATACATTGGAAATGTATGAAACAATCTAGTTTGCTTAGATAAGATTTTATTGTGTTAGGAGCTGAGTGGTTGAGGGTTATGGAAAGTTGGATAAAATTATGAAATTAACTATGTCTCGTGTTCAAAAACCGATTCAGAAAAGATCAAAGACAGTTTTGTCAAGTATAATTTGTTGGAATGTATGCATTTTCTGTTTCTTCAAATTAGAAGCTTAAAATAAACTATATTATGGAGAAAAAATGAGTTTTGATCTTTAAGTAGTCAGATATGTGTAAATGAAGAAGAATGAATGCTTTAAAAACACTAGAATACACAGTGGTAAAATATTCAGTGTTTCATAACCAATTCAACATGATAATTAAATCATATGGTGAGTCGATAAGTTGTTCGATAGTTATCATGTGGTGATAATTATCACATGAAATCAGGTTTGAAAAAATGCACATGTCTTACCTTAATGTGGCTTTTGCATTTATAGTAACCAGCTGTCGATCACCACTTAACAGTGTCACAATCTGACCATAAAATTTGGTCATTCTTACATATAAATGACACAGAGCTCAGCCCCTGTTGATGGCTCCTGCGAACTCCACTGCTGAACTGAATGAAGCCATCCCACAAACTACTGTAGAAAACAATAGACTCGCTACATGTTTTCAGGGTTACAATCTGATTTTAGATGAGGATTACAAATCGTTCAACTTTTGTTCTTAAGAGACGTTGTCTGAGCAACTCAATGAAATTGCTGCCCTCTAATCACTCCCAGGTATCCATTATTTTCCATGTAATTAGGATATTCAGTCAATGTACTGACTTCGATGAAGTACTTTATGACTGGAGGCACTGATTTCAACTGATCTGTCAGGAGCATTCAATTGCTCCTGATAGACTTAGCAATGAAAAATTTCAATCAGATTTTTAAATGAGTAATTATTTCCTTATAACATAACAAAATATGCAACAAGAAAAGGCCACTTGGCTCATCAACCCAGTTCCATCCCTCTGTGTGCAATCTACTCCAATATTTATTCAACCTATTTTATGTTTCTCCCAAAAGGTAAATTACGCACAATGACTAATAATTTACAATATTCATATATTAACAGCTGCTTTTCTTGGGAATTATTTGCAAGGACTCTTGACCTGAAAATATTTAATGGTCATACTCGTTGCCAAGATGGATAAGTACTCTAGTCTTGTGCAATGACATCAGTCAATTTAATTGCAATAAAGGTCTAGATATATAGAATTTTTAATAAAACAATGCATGATAGCAGCATACCCACAAATGACAAGACGTGCATTCCTTTGAGGTCTGGTGCAGGGACAAATGCAAGAGTGAGTTTAACACTGCTCAATTTTGCACAAAGCATTTGGGGTCAGAGAGCAGGGTCAGCTCCCAGAGCTGATTTACCTCTAAAATAGCTGGGCTGAAGCAGAGGTAAAGATTGCTCACGCAACTCTCTTTCATATCCAAGCTCTTTCAACATAAAAATAGTCTTAAAGTTAATCCATTTCTGCCTGAATATCGTTAGTAGCAAATTCACTTATTTGCTAATGATAGATTTTTTTGACAGGAAATGTATTCCATGGTTTTTGGTATGGGTGAAAAACAAAACAAAGTACCCCCCAAATAATTCCCACCATAGGAACACTGGCAATTTAAAACACCCCACCACTACATACTGTGATTGCGTTCTTTTCATCAATCCAGCACAAAATCTAACATCAGCTAACAATTGTCAATGCATCACACTCCATACTGTCAACATCATTGTAATGCCATAACGTTCACTCTCCATAACAAAAATAAAACCAGCTGAAAACACAGCTGGAAAAAGGCCATTTACATTACTTAAAAAGTCACAGGTGCAGAACAAAAAGAAGATTGATAGTAGAATCCTTTTGAACTTCACTTGTGAAAAGAGTAGTATTTTTCACTTGCATCTGTGGAGATTTCAAGTTTCGGTCTCACAACTACATTGCTAATCATCTATTATCCTTGCAATTGTATTTAACAATTATTGTTCATTATTGATAATAACTTCATTATTTTAATAGCTTCCAGCTTTTGACTTGCGTTACAAGATTAGATGTTTGGAATTTAACAACTGGTGAAATGTATATCTCCTGTTCATGTGAGGACACCAACATGGAAGTAGCTTGCTATTAAAAAAAGCAAAGAAAATATTCTTCCTTTCAATTTTTCCAACTTAAATGATAACATTTAACTTTGTCACCTATGAATGTGCTCACTAAAAAATCTATCGTTTTTCAGAGGTGCAGATTTAAGTGTCCTTTCATTACTCCATCCAATTGTTCTCAGATGTGTAATAAAAGCGCTAGCTACAAACTAGTGAAGACTGAGCATTTCCTACTCAGGGGAATCAAATGACCTGAAAAGAGCATTGTACAGGAAAGCTTTGTTGACTGAGCAGTAAATCATAGTGGATCCTGCAAAAGGGGACCTTTTTTTCTCAGGTTTGGGGAGGGTCTTACTCTTTTTAGAACGCAAACTTTTTCCCTTTCTCGGTTCATGCTCTTTCTGTATTGCACACCCTTCGTGCCTGAGAGGTCACATATTTGACCTTGCAATGCTTCTCTGAAGTCAACTGTTAGGAGATGCACTAAAGTGAATTGTGAATTATTCTCCCTCTCCAACCATTTCTGCCTGGTCCCTGCTTAAAAACCTTCTTCAATCAGGAATCCGAGAGTATGAGAATGGGAAAAAACAGAGGTGTATCAGGCTATATCCCTTTACTCCCTCCATGCCACAACTTGTTGATGCCGTAACGCTTGGCAACAACCACCTACACAACAAAAGGAACTGTCACTGGTTAATAATTTACCCTTTATGCCTTGAAACATCCAGTCCCTTGGCTCCAGTGTAAACAGAATGAATAAAATGCTGCTGCAAACAGACAAAAAAACTCATAGCTAAATAGATTATTTCACGATCAGTTATTCAGACGGATTAAATGTCCATGAAATAACATTTGTACCCAGGAAATTGGATATTTCCATATGTAAATAATGGATTTATCAGGTGCTTGACTACTGATCTACTGTAATCCTACTACTCTTGCGCAATGAGTAATTAGTTTCTTTATCTCCAAAGACAAAATCTAATCATTTCCCATTAACCTCTTAGGCCATACCATACAGAATGCATGATCTAGGCACAGTTAAATTCATGATGCTGACTCAGACATTATATTTTCTTTGAATCACGTCCACATTGTAAACCTCAATCAAAGCTTTATGTAACAAACTCTTTCTTTCAGAGGAACTGAAAGCTGTCAATTATCCAAATTCACTTGTTTCTGAGTATATTTGTTCAAAACCTCCCACTTTTTGCCTTAATGTCTGTGCTCTTGGAGCTCTTCCAGGATTACATTTAGATCTTGGGTGAGTTGGAAGCTAGTTCCTGCAAAGCTAACTAAAGTAACTAAAAATACAGTTTTTTAGGACAAACTCCCTGCTTATCGGCCTCTCCAGTTCCTCCCTCCATAGGCTGTAGATCATCCACAACTCTGCAGCCAGTGTCCTCTCCCGCACCAGGCTTCGTGACCCTATCACCACTATCCTCGCCCAACTCCACCAGCTTCCCATCACATAGAGGATACATTTCAATATTCTGGTCATCATCTTCAAAGCCCTCTATGGATTTGCTCCACCCTACCTCTGCGACATCCTAACCCACTACCAACCTGCCTGCTTTCTCTGTTCAGTGGGCTCTGGCCTGCTTCATGTCCCCCGCTTCGACCGCCACACCACTGGCAGGCAGGCCTTCAGACACTCTGCCCCACCCTCTGGAAGCCTGGCCCTTCCATTGCCTCCTTCAAGACCCATCGCAAGACCCTCCTCTTCGATCATGCCTTCAATCACCCCCTTCCCCACTGACCTCCACATCAGATTTATTTATTTGAATAAAATCTACTGTAATTTCCAAAATAGAAACAAGGGGAGCCATTAGGTGCCATTCTCGAAATACAGTGCAACATACCTTGCAAATCTGCCTCCACCCACTCCATCCTGCAGTCCCTCCAAGTTGCCCCGTCCCTTACCTCCTTCATGACCAGTCTGAAGACCCTCCTCTTCAACCATGCCTTTGGTCACCCTCCTTCCCCGCCCACTCTCCACCCTCCCAGATTCTGACCCCCAGCTCGGGTCTGAAAACACATGACTTTCGCCTTGGGACGTCCTCCCGATATGAATTTTGTATTGCAAATTTTTAATGGGATTATATCTCACCTAATTAAATTAACAAATGATCCAAAAATGCTCCTTGTGTGATACACTGGAATACAACAACAACAACTTGCATTTATATAGCACCATTCCCGCTGGGCACAACCTCAAGACGGGGAAGGAGGGGGTGAGGCAAATGGGTTGAGGGAGGGAATTCCAAAATTTCTGTGCGCAATGGCTAAAAGCACAGCCGCCAATGGTGGAGAGAAGGATTCGGGAGACAAGGAGGTTGATGAACCCAGTAGAATGGAGGCAGCAGGTACTGCTGTGAATACAAAATTTATTCCACAAGTGACTTTTCAATTCCAATAAGTCAATATTCAAGCCCCTCAATGAGCAGGGGAAAGGTAGGGCCTCCTTCCATCAGGAATTGCGGATATTCTTGGTTTCTTTTCCTTTCACACGTTAGCTGCTTTTTCAGTTTCATCAGTTACCTTACATTCTGGTTTCTGATTTTCAGAAAATAATTCATCTGGCCAATGAAAAGTCCTCTATATGAGTAGAAGCATCCCAGTGTCAAACTAACTGTTAGATTAGGTCTTCGATCTCAACAATAATAATAATAATAATCCTTGCATTTGAATATAGCGCTTTTAACGACTTCTAAACGTCTCAAAGCGCTTCACTGAATACACTGTGATAGTATAATTGTAGGTGAAACATGGCAGCCAATTTTGCACAACAGTTGTGCACAACTGTCTCAAAAACAGTTGTGGATTGAAGTGGCCAATTTTTTTTTTTTTTTCTTGAGGGATTATTATCAGGTGTGTGGTGTAAGGAAACTTGCCCAAGATTTGCGCCCTGCTGGGACTCAAACCGAGGTCTCTTGGTTGTGAGGCGGTGCTCTAACCACTGAGCTACAGGACTCCACCAGGTTTGCCTTTGCATACACCAGAGCACTCACATAGAACTAGATCAGAAATTCTATACTGTACATATTGATAGTCTTAAATGTACAAAGTAGGGATTTGCAAGGTTCCACCTACTAGTTCCCTTGATAGTATAGTATTCACTCTATGTTCCTTAGTTGCATTGTGAAACTGTCCTGTAAACTGAATGAATAAATAAAACAAAGGTCCAAAAATCTAATTAGCCAAAATACAGGATAATATGTTGTGCAGAACTCTTCAATAGCAGACCTACTAAACAGAATGTGAAGCTGTCTTAACCTAAATCTTTCCAGGAAGAGGAATAAATTATTGCCATCTTTTAGTGATGATCAAAAAGCAATGTTTCACTGGATTTCTCCATATGTTTTAGAACACATGGCAGAGGTTTCCTTTATTAAATTTCAATACGGTACATTTTTTCTTCAAAACATATCTTATTAAGGAGACAGTTTCCTTGTTCCAGGAAATTAGATCATAGCAATATTGGCTTCTCCTGCAGATTTGATGATGTAATTGGAAGCAGAAGCTTTATGTGATAAACTCATCCTTTTAGAAGGAATCGCCAGATGCAATACTGTCCATAATTAGTCAGGTCAGAAGAAAGAGTCAATACTATGCTCATGTCTTCAGATTGTGCGGTCGGCTTGGAATTTCTGACCACAGTAATGCTATTTATGAGCACAAACAAAACTACGCCTCAATAGTAAGTGCCCTTACATTATAAAATCTATTAAAGGGCGTTTGAAACTGAAGTGGATCTGCATAAAGTGTTACTATCTGTAGGAAAATGAACACTGGGGAATTTGCAAATGGTAAAGAAACAACCAGCTTAATTTATGGATGAAATATATCTCGGTACTGATTATTCATCAGTAACTTGCATTATTTCTCCCCATCTTTTAATTTACAAACATATTAAATTAATCATCCCTCTGTAATATTTAGTGCATTCCATAAATACATATTAACTCAGACCTTGGAAACTTATTTTGTACACATCACTTTCAGGGCTTTAAATTAACTCTTAACATCTTTAAAAATACATAAGGTAGATGCATGCACAGCAAGAAGAGGGTGATGATGGGATCACGGATCCTAGTGCAGAAGATGACACAAGCTGCAGAGGTCTGGATGATCTGCAGCTTGTGGAGAGAAGAATTGGGGAGGCTGACAAGAAAGGAGTTTCCATAGTCGAACCTTGAGGTGACGATCGCCTGTATGAAGGCTTCGGTGGCCTGAAGCAATGGTGGAGTCATGCAATATTGCATAGGTGGGAGAAGGCAGAGCAGGTCATGGCATAGATATGGGGGAGAAAGAACATTAGAGGGTCAAACAAGATGCCCAAGTTCCTGGCTTGAGGTAGAGTGTGCAACCGTGGCTGCTGATGCTGGCAGTGCCTAAGGTGCAGAGGTGATGGTCAATCAGGAGGGTCTCAGTCTTGCTGACATTCAGCTGTAGAAAGTTGTCTCTCATCCAGGATGTGATATCTGACGGGCAGTCTGTCAGGACGTCAGATGTCCTGGAGTCGAGGGTAGAGCCACAGATATAGAGTTGGGTGTCATCCTTGTACCTGTGTAAGTTGACCCCATGTGGGTGGGGTATATCACCAAGTGGGAGCATGTAGAGTTTGAAGAGGAGGGGACCAAGGACAGAGCACTGAGGAACACTACAAGAGACTGTGCAGGATTGGGTTGGGTCCAGGAAAGGTGGGTGATTGGGGTGATTATAGCTGTTTCTAGGGAGATGGGAAGAGTTCCAGATGAAAGGGAGAGATTTATAGTGTCAGAGAGAAAAGGGGCAAGGAGGTTCAATTATGAAGTAAGAGAGAGGGGTGGGGATGGGTTCAAGTGAGCAGGTGGTGTGTTTCATGTTGGATATGATGGTGATTTTGAGCATCGTACACACTATCCCCTTGCAGTTTTTCCCTCAAAATCCTCCTTGTCTACCATTCCCCCAAGTCCTCCCCCACCTTCCTCTGGGACATCTCCACCCTCCTGTCTTCCATCTCCCTCTGTTCTGAACGCCTTCTCATTGTAGGTGTCTTCAACCTCAACTTCATCCCCTCCTCCTCTACCTCTGTTAACTTTTCCTCCCCCCTCTCCTCTCTCAAGCTCTCCCTCCACATCTCCTCTGCTATGCAAGTCCATGGCCACCCTCTTTACCTAGTGATCAACAACAAACAACAACAAAATTGCACTTATATAATGCCTTTCACATCGGGAGGACGTCCGAAAGCGCTGAACAGTCAGGTCGGGACCCGAGCTGGGGTACCCGGGGTCTCACCATCTCGGACATCACTATCACGAATAAAGCCATTTAGGACCATGATTTTATTTTGGACCATCTTCCTTAACACCTCCGTACCAATTCCCCTTACTCAACGGGAAGAAAACTCCTCCCTCTCCGCTACCTTGGTGTCATCTGAACTCCTTCCCCTCTGGCCACTCATAGACCAATCTACCCTCTTTGCTCTCTTTTCTCCATAACTCCCTCTCCTCCATCCTTGACTCCCTTGCCCTCCTCACCTCTCAAACCACTTCAAACTCAAGGCACAATTGAGAGCCATCGAATGCACCTGGACCAAACAGTTCACCAGCAGCTTTGGCTGGATCACACCAAGATCTACCACTCCACCCTTGCCTTTGCCAAATCTTCCTAGATAATCTTGGAGGCCAAGGATAACTCAAGGCTCATCTTCTCCACTACTACCCGCCATTCACTTTCCCATGCCTTGCCATCCTCTCCTCCGATTCCAACTGTGAGGCAATGCTGTAGTTCCTCGAATCCCAAATCGAGGGGATCCATTCAGCTTCCTCAACTTCGTCCAGCACTATCCCCTCATCACCTCTCCCTCATGACACACTCCCTCCCACTCCCCCATACACCTTCGACCCTTGCTGTCCCTCGTCCTCACCTCCATCATCTCCAAAATGAAGCCCAACATCTCCTCCCTCAACCCCATTCCCACTCCCTTCTCACCTTCCAGCTCCATCTTCTGATCAACATCATCAACCTCTACTTACCCACTAGCATTGTTACCACCCCCATCAAAACAGCTGTCATCACCAGCATCTTGAAAAAAATATTCCCTTGACCCATATCTACTCTCCAGCCCCATCTCCAACCTTCCATTCCTCTCCAAGGTTCTTTGCTTACCAGCTTCGCTTTTTCTTTCCCACCATTCCCTGTTTGAACTCCTCCAATCCAGCTTCTGTGCTGCCCAAAGCACAGAAACAGCTCTAGTCAAAGTCTCTAATGATCTTCTAAACATCTGCAACCAGGACTCCCTCTGCTTCCTTGTCCTGCTCGACCGACCTCTCTGCAATCTTCAATACTGTTGACCACTCCATCCTCCAACACCACCTCTCCTCTCAGCTCAAATTTTGTGGACCTGTCCTTGACTGGTTTGAACCTTACCTCTCTTACCATCTCCACTTTGTCACCACTAATGACTTCTACTCCACTCCCTGCATTATCATGTGTGGCATCTCCCAGGGCTCTGTACATGGCTCTCTACTTTTCAACATGGAGTCCTGTAGCTCAGTGATTAGAGCACTCACCTTGCAAGTGAGAGTCCTGGGTTCGATTCCAGGCAGGGTGAAACCTTGGGCACGTTTCCTTACTTCTATACGTCTGATCATAATCCCTCAAGCAAAAAACATTAATACATTGGTCATTTCAATCCACGACTGTTTGTGGGATACTGCTACTGCTGTGTGCCCACAAATATACAGTCAATATAAATGTAATTTTGTTGTTGTTGTTCTTCAATGCAATTTACCACCATATGAGGTGCTGTATAATGAATAAAACTTAGGAAACCTGCTTGTGGAATTCAATCCACTAATATGAACTTACAGTTATCCTGCAACTAACAGACATCAAAGAATAATACTACTGTAATAATAATGAGATTTCGAGAAGATGTGAAACACGCTATATCAAATACAAGGATTATTATTAATAAAAATAAAAAGAGGAACAAACATGAAAGCTTTATCCTGGTTTTGTCTAGTCTTGTTCCAAGCAATTCAGCAATTACATAAAAATAAGTGCAATCATACCACCCTTCCAGTAAAATGTCCCAAAGCATTTCGTAGAATGAGATTGAACTAGAAATAAAGTGAATATTGTTATGGAGGCAAATATATTATTTGTAGACATGGGCAACATAGAGCCATATATAAAATTCTGTATATAAACTTGTACTGACCTTGCAGAGGCAAACATAGGATCTCAGCTACATTTGCTTGAAAAGCATGGTATGCCTGCTTGATTGCTTGGAAAACTGACTCTGTGTATTTGATCTGAATGTTATATAGGCGCTTGTGGAAATCCAGTTCAGACTGTAAAGCTGTAACCTAATGCAACAGAAAAATTTCTAAATAGAATTGAACACTGGGGTCAATTAGCAGTGTATTAGGCATTTATCACACTGAGTTCACCCAGATATACTGGTACATTTCCATTCCCCATCACCCACCCAAACTGTGCTCACTGGTGAGGTCTGTGATTCTGCCTGCGCCTGTGGCATTGGACTTCTTCCTTGTTGTCTTATGGATTGTGGTTTTCAATTATCATTTAATGAGATTATTTTTATTAAAAACAAAATAACAACAACAAAATTACACTTATATAGCGCCTTTCACATCGGGAGGACATGCCAAAGCACTGAACAGTCAGGTCGGGACCCGAGTGGGAGGGGGGGGGGGGGGAGTTTTGGGGTAGGGGGAAGGGGAAGGAGACTGGGAGAGGGGGAAGAGTTAGTGGGGCAGCCGAAGGCGCGGTCGAAGAGGAAGGTCTTCAGACCGGCCTTGAAGGAGGAAAGGGAGGAAGCAAGGCGGAGGGGCTGCAGAATGGAGGTCCACAGTGTGGGAGCAGAGCGGCTGAGAGCCCGGCCGCCGATGGTTGGGCGGTTAGGGCGGTGGACACGGAGCAGGCCTGAGTCTGCTGAACGGAGGGGACGGGCAGGCTGATAGGGAGACAGTAGGTCAGAGAGATAGGCGGGGGGGACGGGCAGGCTGGTAGGGAGACAGTAGGTCAGAGAGATAGGCGGGGGCAAGGCCGTGAATGGCCTTGAAAGTGAGAACAAGAATCTTGAATTCGATCCTCTGGGTGACGGGGAGCCAGTGGAGACGGGCGAGGGTGGAAGTGATGTGGTCACGAAGCCTGGTGCGGGAGAGTGCACAAGCTGCAGAATTCTGAAATGATCTGCAGCCTGTGAAGGGAGGAGCTGAGAGGCCGACGAGGAGAGATTTCCAGTAGTCGAGCCTGGAAATGATAAAGGTGTGGATGAGAGTTTCAGCGGCATGGGGGATGAAGTAGTGACGGAGTCTGGCAATATTACGGAGATGATGGAAGGCTGTGCCGGTCAAGGAGCGGATGTGCGGGAGGAAGGATAGTTCGGAGTTGAACAAGACGCCCAGATTCCTGAATGTTTTCGAGAGGTGGAAAGCAGCCTTGAACGCTGATGTTGTCAGCGCCTGAGGTGCGGAGGCACTGACGTGAGCCAATCAGGATGGCTTCCATCTTGTTGAGTTGTAGGAAATTTGCCCTCGTTCAGGACTCAATGTTGGATAGGCATGCAGTCAGAATGCCAGTGGTCCTGGAATCAAGAGTTGACGTAGGCAGGGAGAGTTGGGTGTCAGCCGCATACATGTGGAAATTTACCCCATGTCTACGGAAGATGTCGCCCAGGGGGAGAGTGTAAAGGGGGTCAAGGACAGAGCCCTGGGGAACACCACATGTGACTGTGTGGGGGCTGGAGGAGAAGCCGTTGGAGGAGATGAAGTGAAGGCGGTGGGAGAGATAGGACTGGAACCATTCGAGGAAAGAGCCTTGCAGGTTGAGGAAGGAGAAGAGGCAGTGAAGGAGGATAGCATGGTCCACGGTATCAAAGGCAATGGATAGGTCAAGGGGGACGAGGAGGCAGAGGGAACCCTGGTCACAGATGGTCAGGATGTCGTTTGTGATCTTGATCAAGGCAATTTCCGTGGTATGGGAGACACGGAAACCCGATTGGAGGGGTTCGAGGAATGTGTTTTGTGGTGAAAGAGCGGAGCTGGGAGGCAACTACTCTTTCAAGGACTTTGGAAAGGAAGGGGAGGTTGGAGATAGGCTGGTAGCTTGATAGCTGCGATGCATCGAGGGAAGGCTTTTTTGGGACGGGGGTAATGGTAGTGGTTTTGAAGGGAGTGGGAACGGTCTCAGATGAGAGGGACAGGTTGATAGTGTTGGTGATTAGAGGTGCTAGAAGGTGGAGCTGGGTGGTGAGGAGAGGGGTGAGGATGGGATCTAGAGAGCAGGTGGTGAGCTTCATTGAGGAGATGGTCTCAATAACAGAGGATGGGGAAATAGTGTCGAAGGTGTGGGTGGAGGGAGGGATGGGTACTAGACGGGGTGTGGAGGGAGGTGGGGAGGGGATGGAAGTTGGGGGGACAGTGACCGCAGAGCAGATTCTCTCGATTTTGGTCACAAGGAAATCCAGCATCTCCTCGCAGCAGGAGTTCGAGGAGAGGATCTGCAAGGTGGACGGAGGAGTTGGTTGGTGGTGGAGAAGAGAAGCTGGGGGTTGTCCAGGATTATCTTGGAGTAGAAGGACAATTTGGCGGAGGATAGGGCGGAGCGGTAGGAAGATGTGAGGTCCAGCCAGATATGCCGGTGGAACATGAAACCGGATTTGAACCAGGTGTGTTCAGCAGCCCGCACCTGGCCCTTGAGGGAACGGAGGTGGGTGGTGAACTAGGGTGAAGTTCGGGAGTAGGAGGCAGTTTGGGAAGTGAGGGGGGCAAGAGTGTTGAATGTGGTGGAGAGGGTGTTGTTGAGCAGGTTGAGTGCGAAGGATGGGTTAGTGCAGGAGGTGGGCCAGAGGTAGAGGAGTTTGGAGGACTCCAAGGCAGCGGAGAGAGTTTGTGGGGGGATCTTCTTCCATGAGCGGTAGAAGATGGTGGTAGGTTTGGGGGTAGAGGGGAGAGGGTTAGAGGAGTTGAAAGAAATGAAGTGGTGGTCAGAGATGGCCTTGTCAGAGATGGTGAAATCCAAGACGCTGAGGCCCCGGGCGATCACCAAGTGAAGCGTGGGTGGCAGAATGGATGTGGAGGGAGAGGTTGAGAGAGGATAGGGAGGAAAATTCTCCTCCCTTTAACCTCTACTTCACCAGGAGGTGGAGCAGGAGGTGGTGAAGTGGAGATTAAAGTCACCGAGGATGATGAGGCGATCGGAGGAGGCACAGAGGGAAGCAATGAGAGTGAAGAAGTCAGAGATGAAGGTTGGGGAAGGTATTGGGGGACAGTAAATCAGGAGGAATTTGAGGAAGAGATGGGAGGAGTGGGAGAGGGTGAGGTGTTCGAAAGAGAGGAAGGAACCAGAGGAGTAGGGGGATAGGGCAAGTGGCGCCCTGGAGATGAGGGCCACGCCACCGCAGCGGCGGTTAGGGCGAGGGACATGATGGATGGTGTAGCCAAGTGGTGTGGCCTCTGTGAGGGGGAAGGTGTCCCCTGGGGTGATCCAGGTTTCAGTTAGGGCCATGATGTCAACATTCTCATCAAGGATGAGATCGTTGATGGCCAGGGTCTTGTTGCAGAGGGAGTGAATATTTTGGAGGCCAATGCGGAGGGAGCAGTTGGCAGAGGGATGTGAGGGGGACCGGATTGGGCGGCAGGGGTGGAAGGGATGAGAGAAGAGAGGTTAGCCCCCCGGATCTGTGTCCGGCGTGGCTGGCGGCAGTTACGTGGAATTGGGCAGTCGGTGTGGCTGCTGCTCTTAAGCCAACGCCGAGTGCCACGGTGAGCCCGGCGGAGGATTTCCAGGCTGGAGCAGAGGGAGGCTGTGGGAAGGTTGAGTGGGGATAGGAGGTGGGAAGGGAGGAGAGAGAGTAGGGAAGAGCGGGAGAGTTGCAGAGGGGGGCTGGGGGGTGTAGACAGGAAGGGAATTGGGAGAGAAGGACAGGGTGGGAGTAGTGGATAGAAGGGGTTGGGAGGACAGACATTTAGGGTGGTGGGGGAGGCTGGGGTCGGGACGGCAGCCAAAGTGCGCACTCAGAAATTAAAAGCTGTTAAAGTTGTTTATTAAGTTAAAAGCTGGTATCTTGCTTAACCATAAGTTGAAAGCTGAGATCCATAAGTCCAATGCCTCTGGTTCATTTTCACAGACCTCACCATTGACAACGGAGTGGAACAATCTATCTCCCACACATCAGGGTACATTCAATGTAATGATTATCTAAGGCAGTGTTAAATTGACCCCACTCAGAACATAAGAATATACAGAACTGAAAAAAACATTACAGTTCATCTGGCATTCCCACAATCTCAATAATGGTATACAATACTCTACATCTTGAACTCTTTATTTGCCAAAAATCTATTCACTTTACTCTTAAATTTGCCAAAGTTGTCCGCACTCACTTTTTCGATTATTCTAACTACAACAAACAGAATATAATGTATACTAATAGAATTAAACTAAAATTCCTAACATGGTTGCCAGTTATTAAGGATAGTTTTAGAGGTCTCCCAAAGGTTTGAATCCAAGTTCATGAGGAGTTATCTTAACCAGTACAATAGCTGGAAGTACTTCAAATGGCTCCACTGTCCTACAGAGGAAAAAAAACTCCACCTCCAGCTAGTCAAAACCCCCTGCTGGAGGGTGCATTTGTGTGATCAGTTTGATGCCTTTTGTAGTTCAATGGTTTGCCAACATTCACTGACAAGTTCCAAATATGAATATTGGCCATTAGGTAAGGTACAAATGGAACTCTGTTAAGAAGAGAAGTCAAGTGCCTTCAGGAAAGGAGGGAAAATAATAAATAAGAACAATTTAAACAGTTTCATATTTACATCTACAAGCCCTTGAATGCTGCTCTATATTGAGTGATAGAATGAACGATTGGCAAGGCAGAAGAGTTTTCCTGACAAGATTTCTTCTCCTGTCATCATGAGACACTACATCTATTTACCAGGCCAAGAACCCTACAGAGCAGGGTTGCCAACAGTCAGTAAATTTACTGGCAGTCAGTAAAGAGCTGCTATTTTGGCTCATCAGTAAAAAGAAATGTGCAAGGCAGCAGAAATTATTGCCTGTTCTCTCCTTGAAACCCTGTTCTCACAACGCTTCTGGTTCCAGTGTTATCCCTGGTTCCTCAGCTCTCACAATAGGATTTAAAGTGAAATCCCAGGTTGAACTTGTTCTATGCAATAACTCGTGTTGAGCGGTGATTTGTATGGAAAGAGAAGGGGGAGGCAGTGGCAGTTTGAATAATGAAAAGTCCATTCTTTGAAATTGTGGTCAAGACAGAAAACAGAACAGAGGGAGAACAATTGAGCACAGAGAAAGCAGACAAAGGGAGTGCAAAAGACAATTTTTTTTCAAAACAATGTAAATCAATTAAGAAAAATTAAATATGAGAAAAATTAATCCAAACATTTTAGAAACATTTTGGAAGGATTAAATTATGTTTTCTAATTTATATAACTCGGTAGAAATATACTTCGCCGGTAAATAAATATTTGTCTGTGAATTCATCTTGAGACTGTGGGCAACCTGAATTCATTCCAAATCCCTGACTGTCCAGCGCCTTGGGACGTCCACCTGATGTGAATGGTGCTATACAAATGTAATTTTGCATTGGATTTTGTATTGTATTGTCCAGTAAAGTCTCTAATACTCTCCCAGTGAGCCACCTTCCTACACATTACTATTGTTGAGCATTACAACAAAGAAATATAAATGTTATGTTATAAACATAAAGCAGTAGTATGGGAAGAATATTTTAGAGTAAGCTCAGAGTAGACTGTATCTTAAATAAAAAGGTCTATCTTGGCATCAAATACCCACTGTAATATGATATGGTTAAGGTTGTACTATAGCTCAGTTGTAGAGCACTCAGCTAGCAATAACAACAATAAAATTACACTTGTATAGTGCCTTTCACGCCGGGAGGATGTCCCAAGGTGAGAGACCCGGGTTTGATTCCAGGCAGGGCGAAACCTTGGTCAAGTTTCCTTATACAGTAATAAGAAAATAATAATAATAATCCCCCCAAAAACAATAATTAGTCATTTCAATCCATGACTGTTTGTGGGACACTGCTGTGCGCAATTGCCAGCCACGTTTCGCCCACAAATATACAGTCAATTCACTTTATAGTATATTCCATGAAGCGCTTTGAGATGTCTAGAAGATGTGAAAAGCGCGACATCAATTGCACAAATTATTATTATGTATTTGTTTCAAGAGTGTACCAGTTCTGATTTACTACTTTGTAAATTTGGGATTTAATTCAACGAGAGTATATACTGTTTACAGATATGAAAGCAAGTCAATCTGTTTGTTCATCCCTCAATGTGTGTCCTTCAGCTATAAAATATCACATACCATTAATATTTCAAGAGTTTTTAAAGACAGTAGATCTAGCAGACTTAGTGTATACTTCCTGCATTACAAAATCAATGAACAACCTGCACTTTATGTTTAAACAAAATCTGTTATAAATAACAGCTATGATTTCAAAGCAATAAAAATAATATCTATAAATAATGACGCAACATTTTCCTTTTTTTACACATGAATGCTTGATTTAGAATTAAATGAAATATACCTAGAATACTTTGAGCAATTAATGTGCTGAAAAAACCCAGAGAAATAAATTGATATGAAAACACAGAATAAAATAGAAATATGTTACACTCAAAATAGATTTCAACAACATTTATCCTCAAGAATAATTTAATGTCTATAAAGCATCTTTCATGGCAGTAATAATGAAATACAAAAACTAAAATATATTATGATTTATTTTCAAATGAAATGCTCTATAGTATGTTTAGTCACAGATTTTTTTGAATTATCTGGGGAAATGCAATAAAATATCTAGGCACCTTTAAACTTTCACGACAAAATATCAAAACATTCTTTGCTTCATTTCTCCCAGTGTCCCAGCCAACAATTTTCCGGATAAAATTAGTGATTTATCTCATAACTGTTTATCAGATATCACTGTGTGCAAATTGAAGTATCAAATGCAATTTTACTAAAGTAAGTCATTGTTTTCTGTTTAACGTAGTTCCTTTTAAATGCAAGGATTATTAATTAAATCTATCAATTATTTTATATTAATAACTTGTGAAAGTGTACATGTCAAAATAAAAGTATGCATTGGATTTGATCCCCTGAAGAATGTCAATGGTATATAGTTAGTCCTGAGGAGCTCAATGAGATGGTTCATAATGTAATTTGATGCTTTAACACAGGACAATGGAGAGATTGAGAGTGACCACTGAAGATAGTAAAATCCTAGGAAGATTTGGAACACTGTTGGAATCCAATGAATGTTAACCATTGCCTAGACATATAGTGGATCGAAATAAAGGTGAATTCCCCCCCACTAGCTGTCAAAGTAAAGCTGTTGTGTGAGATTGGAAACCAAGTTGATATCACCAATACCATAAAGTCTTGTGGAGTCCTGTAGCTCAATGGTTAGAGCACTCGGCTTGCAAACAAGAGATCTGGGTTCCATTCCAAGCAGGCTGAAACCATAGGCAAGTTTCCTTGTTCCACATGCCTGATAATAATCCCTTAAAAAAGACAATAATGAATTGGTCACTCAATCCACAACTATTTGTGGGACATTGCTGTGTGCAATTGGCTGCCTCTTTTCACCCACATATGTCAATTCACTTTACAGTGTGTTCTGAGAAGCGCTTTGAGACGTCTCAATGACGTGAAAAATAGCAAGTCAGAGATGGACATCCAAGGAGTGCAGACATGAGAGTTGGCAGGAGGCATGGAACAGACTGAAGGTATAATACGGATTGAAGGTATAAAGTTCCAAGTTTTTTTTTGAGGGGGAGCAACAATCTACACAGCTACACAGATCTCTAAAAACGATGCTATATCTCCTGTCTGCTCCTCGCTGACGATGACCATCAAAGCACACAGAGCAGGCCATGTTATCTATTAATTTGTAGAAGAACGTGTGCATTGGAGGGAGATGGTACAATGCGACTTTAAAAAGCGCATATAGGGCAGGGGGAAGGAATCATAGAACGCTACAGTACAAAAGAGGCAATGACCATCAAATCTGCTCTGCTGTTTGTCTCCACATGAGTCACCTGATCTTATACAACTCTCCCTCAAACTCTTTAATATTCCTCTTTCTCAAGCAATTATCTATAGTCCTTTGGATGAGACACAAATCTGGGGACCCACATGCCCATTGAGGTGGTAAAGATTCTGTGGCATTGTTTGAAAAGAGGAAGAAGTTTCCCCCAGTGTTCTGATCAAAAATTAATTTAATGGCTGTTAGGATATTACTGTGCACAAGTTGGCTATATCAATCACCTAAATGCTCAAATTTAATATAATAATAATCCTTGCATTTGATATAGCGCTTTTCATGTCTTCTAGATGTCTCAAAGCGTTTCACAGAATATACAGTACTGTAAAGCCAATTGTGGACAACAGTGTCCCACAAACAGTCGTGGATTGAAATAACCAATTTATTATTGTTTTATTTTTCGAGGGATTATTATTTGGCATGTGGAGTAAGGAAACGTGCCCAAGGTTTCATCCTGCCTGGAATCGAATCCAGGTCTCTTGCTTGTAAGGCGAGTGCTCTAACCCCTGAGCTAACACTAATATAGTTTTCAAGAACATTTTGAAGCGCTTTGAGATATCCCTAGGGTTATGGATGCTATATCAAATGCAATGAATATTTCATTCTTATAATAATAGAGCCAGCACTAATCTGCACTAATTGGGACCACCTCTATTGTTGATATTGAAATAGGGTCATCAGATATCAGATCATATATAAATATAAATATATAAATATATAAAAATCAGATATCAGGACAATACTGTCTACAGGACAATACTCCCAAACATGTCTTTCACCTGTCACAGTGGTATCAGCCCTTCTCCCTCTCTTGTCTCTGTTTTTCTTGCTCACATTTTTGCTCCTTTCTCTCGTTCCCTTTTCTTGTTCGGCATCCTTTCTCCCTTTTTCTCTGATTTTCTCCTTTTCTCTAACTAATAGATCTGCATAGTTGTAACAACAAATAGTGTACAAACACGGGGCTTGAAGGAGGCAAGGGAGTGAGCAAGGCAAAGGGATTGTGGGATGGAGTTCCAAAGTGTGGGGGCAGAGAGGCTGAAAACCCAGCAACCGATGGTAGGGAGGATCGGGTGGGAGTCATGGAGCAGGCTGGTGCCTGCTGAACAGAGGCAGGTTGATAGGAGGTCAGCATGTCAGAGAAGTAGGAGGGGGCAAAGCCGTGCACGGCCTTGAAAGTGAGGATGAGCATTCTGAACTCTATCCTCTGAGGGATAGTGGAGCCAGGAGAGGGTGGGGGTGATGGAGTCACGAGCCTGGCCTAGGAGGGAACACGAGCTGTGGTTTTGGATGATCTGCAGCTTATGGAGGGACGTGTTGGTGAGGCCAACAAGGAGGGAGTTTCCATAGTCAAGCCTTGAGGTGACAAATGTGTGTATGAGGTTTTCGGCAGCCTGAGGGGTGAGGCATTACAAAGTTGGACAACGTTGTGGAGGTGGTGGAAGGCAGAGCTGGTCATGGCATGCATATGGGGGAGAAAGGACATTTGAAGGTCGAACAAGACGCCAAGATTCCTGACTGGCTTGAGTTGAGGGAGTTTCCGTAGTCGAGGTTTGAGGTGAGAAATCCGTGTGTGAACTCTGTGAAGCACTACAAGACATTTTGATGTTATAAGGTGCTATATCAAAACTAAGTACGGATACACAAATTTCTATTCTAATTTTTTTGGAAAGAATTTATAGACTCTGTATTTGTTAGTGCATGAAAAAAAACTCATTAAGTGACACATTCTTTGATTGAAAAATATTTTAACCCTGACAAAATCTAAATCCCGATAATACAACACCCAAAATATTATTGCATTGAAACTTATCTCTAATATTATGATAAACTAAAATGAAACAAAACGGATATAAGTAAATCACTACAAGAAGCTATCTTGATGTTCTAGTACAAAACATTTAGAGACCAAGTTCAACAGAGGTACTTAGTCAAATATTCCAATGAGACAATTTGTAATTTAAAATATTACATTTAAATTTTTTACGGCATGGGAAAAAAATAAGGACTTTAGACCCTCTTGGGTTCCACTGGTTTTGACCCCCTAACACTAGTAATTAATTCATTCTTGTGAGGGAAACACCATTTCTAATCCATATGTATGTGTTTGAGTTAATTCTGATTCAATTATTCACACATAATTGTTATTTTAAAATCCTTTGCTATTTGCTTCAAAACAACAATCCGTATGAGAGCAGGAGGTCAAAAACAATCTTATCATCAAATTAATATTTGTTAAGTTTTCAAATAATTTATTATTCCTGTCTTCCATCCATCGGATTAGTAGAAGACTGATTAACATAGCAATTGGAAATTTTAAATATTATAAAGATAACTACCGCTGATGTAGCTTTTTTGTATTATTCAATCAAGCTTGAACCAACTGAATTGATGAGGCACAGCATCATTTTAAATGTCAGATCATACAAGATTGGGAATTGTATGGAATAATTTTCTTTTTAATATTCTGTCTTGAACCAACGTTCTCTTTTTTCAAGAGGATTCTTGGGAAATTAAACAAGAGACTTGCAAAAATGTCTATGCATTAATCAACCACTTTCAAACCTTCCTATAATTCTGAACAATTACTAGCACCTTTTTTGTTTTAATTACTTATAAGTACCAGTCAGATAAAAATATTCCTTTCTTATACTAGAAAGGAATTTAATCCTTTTTGATAACCCTATAGGAATGTACAAAATATTCTAAGTGGCTCCTTCTTTTTAATATAAACAGTACATGGAATTAAGAATCATATCAGACTGTTAACACCATTCAGACTTGGTAAAAGCATTATATCTAGAGCTCTAGATATGCAGTTACAATTAACTTTACCAGGGACTAAAGGTTTTTCTCATGCATGCAAGCAAAGGAACTGTAAAAATATTATTGAAAACTAAAAAATGAATTAACAACCTGAAGTATCTATTCATTTTGAATGTTCTGGGATGTGAAGGTATCATTTTGAAGGAGGGGTTGAATGCAGTGTTTAAAGCTGCTATATAAATGTAAACATATTGTTGATTTACAATTCTACAGTGTGGAGTCCTATAGCTCAGTGGTTAGAGCACTCGCATTACAAGCGAGAGACTTGGGTTCAATTTCAGACAAGGCGAAACCTTGGGCAAGTTTCCTTACTACAGACACCTGATAATAATCCCTCAAAAAAAAACTGTTCATTCCGATCCATGACTTTTGTGGAACACTGCTGTGCAAAATTGGCTGCCGCGTATCACTCACATATATAGTCAAATTCACTTTCCAGTATATTCTGTGAAGCACTTTGAGACATCTAGAAGACGTGTAAAGTGCTATATCAAATACAAGAATTATTATTACACCATATAATTATTTTGGTAATTAATAGAAAGTGCACTCGTAAAAATCACTAATTTGAATCCAGGTACTATTGACCATGCTGTTAGTCCATAAAGGTTTGTCCCAAATACTACATTTCAATAGTCCAATTTCCTGAAAGAAAAACTACTTTTTCCCAGCATTTTTTACTGCATACCTTACTTGCAATACAACTAATGAATCTGAATTTGACATGTATGCTTAAGTAAATCTAATATGCTTTAAATTGATATGGCTAGCATTACAAAAATAACACAAACAGCAAATAAAATTAATCATGTCAAAAAGTAATACAATTATATTCTTCTTCTACTTGTGTACGCTTAACTATCCAAAACAACACCATATTGCTGACAATGTAGAATTCTTCTCTACTGAGGACAGTTAACAATAAAACCAGATCCAAATGATGAATTCCCACCTCAACCAAAGGGTCAAGGTGAGATTCCAAGTGAACCCGAAGCGAATTCTCGCTGCAAATAACACAGATGGGATCAGTCTGTTTTTGCATACCCAAAGCTATCCCTCATTTGACTAGCAGCACAGAGGCATTAGCATATACTTAAAACAGAATAATCACGCTTCCAGTCCCATTAGTGCATTTAAACATAATTGCCCCATCACCAGCACTCCAAAACGAATCCAAGGTTCATGCCACGATTTTCATCATTGCAAGCAGGAGTTTATCAGAAACTGATTTGTAGAAAATTATTAAGTAGAGTTCACATCATTGCAGTGCATTTTCATTGGGAATATTTTCCTTAATATAAAATTAGTTTTTCATAGTTTCCTTAGCTTTTATTAGCATGAGCAAAATTACTTTTCATTTGATAGAACTCACCTAACATTTTAGATAACTTTGTTATAATCTCGTAATATTTCAATTTTTAGAACAATTTAGAAACTTGCTGATGCATTTTTATACTGTGGAAAATCCCCCAAATTATTAATAATTGTAATGTTTGCATTTGATATACCGCCTTATCACATCTTCTAGATTTCACAGGAAATATTTTAAATGTAATTGACTGTATATTTGTGGGTGAAAGGCAGCAGCCAATTGCACCTGGCATTGTCCCACAAACAGGAGTGGTTTGAGGAGCATCTTGGGAGGTCCTCATGTCGTGAAATGCAATTTGTTGCAATGCAGGGATCCCTTCAATACTATGCTGGAATGTTAGCCTGGATTGTGAACTCAGAGAGTTGAATCCTGAATTGAGGATTATCAATGGAAAACAGGAGGTGGTACACAGTAGGAGACACTTCTCTAGGGTTGAGACTGCCTGAGATGAGGGGATTTCACTTGATGCCCCTCATTGCGACACTGCTAAAGGATTACTCATGTGTTGGTTTGATTACATTGGAAGAAATTCCCTTCTTTCAAAGTGTCATGGGTAAGAGTAATAGACATAAATATCAGCACAAATAAAAGCAAAAAGCACAGTAAAGGGTTTCAAAAACAACAACAACATCAGCTTGCAATTATATAGCACTCTCCAGGCAGGATAGTGTCTCAGAGTGCTTAACAAGCCAGTCGAGGTGGAGAATTGGAAAGTGAGGAGGTTGGAGAGGTAGAGAGGTGCCAGGAGGTGAGTAGATTTGAACACGAGTGTGAGGATCTTGAAGCCGATCTATTTGGTGATGGGGAGCCAGGGGAGCCTGGCTAGAACTGGTGATATGTGGGCACGGAGTTTGGCCTGGGTCAGTATGTGGGACGTAGAGTTCTGAATCAGCTGGATCTTTTGAATGGTGGAGCTGGGGAGACTGGCGATGAGTGCTTTGGAGTAATCCAAATGGGAGGTATATTCTGTGGAATGCTTTGAGACGTCCCCTGCATCGCCTGCCCCATAATTGTCAGGTGGGCCTTCAGCCACTCTACTCACACTGTCTGGAATTCCATCCCACAGTCCCTCTGCCTCACTCCCTCCCTTGCCTACTTCAAGACCGGTCTTAAGACCCTCCTCTTCGACTGTACCTTCAGGCTTTCTCCTTGCCCCTGCTCTGCATCCTATCTGATCCAGACTCTCAGCTTGCATCTGAAACACTGACTGTCCAGACTCTTGGGACATCCTCCCAATCTCTCCCTAGACTCACAGAACCAGTGCACAACCTAGGTAACACAAATACTATTTTGTTGTTGTCTCAACGATGTGATACGGGGCTTTACCAAACACAAGGATTATTGCTTTCCAAATTTTAGAACTTTCCCAGTGTGTTAGTAGATATTGCAGTATTGTTTGCCATTGGACTCTGGTTTTAGTTTGCCCACCTGCTGCATAGCCATTAGCCTGGAGTAGTTTGCTGCCTTTACCAAGGCTTCCACAGCCCTCTTCGCTCGCTGTTGAGGGGCACCCTTAGGGAATGTAGGCAATGCTGAAAGCACATTTTCCACAGTGAATTCCTGGCAGACTTCATGTTCCAATTTTGCCTGTAGAAGATTACATGGTTCAACAGTAAGAGTAGAGATGTTTTTAATGTTTCCATCATTTCACATCAAATTTAAGACAAAACAAGTAAAGACAAAGTGTAGACAAATACATGTTGCCATGTGCACAATAACTGCTCAATGGGACACTGTACTTGCAATAAGATTTGTTTCTTGGCTGATAGGTCATAATCCAGATGTAACACAGGTAATTCAAGCAAGATATTTAAATAATTCAAATTTAGCAACTCAGTTCAATCAGACACAATCGGTCAATAAAAAAGTCAAGAAAATTGGTAAAAATTATTAGAAAATGTTCACAGGATGATGATTACTTTTAAAATATGCTCAGCAGCCCAAAGGTTAAAAGCTTTTTTCTTTGTTGTCACAGATAATAGTATTACATCTATGTAGTAAGATCATGAAGGATTTGATGATAATGTGTAACTGAATTATAGTGATATAATGAAACTCACAATAGAAACCAACTAAGGTGGCCACAGCAAGATATTAGCTGATGTTGAAATACTATCAGACAATTGTTTACATTTATTTAATTTACACATTAAAATTTTCAATGAGGCATTATACTGAAGATAAATTGAAGATAATACAATAGGAATCGACAAAGATCACTAAATTAGAGAATTTATGTTCCAGCTAAATTTCAGCAGTTCACTGCTCCTATGATAACCCTTGCATTTGTTATTGTGCTTTATCACGTCGATGAGAAGTCTCAAAGCACTTCACAGCATGTACTGTAAAGTGAATTGACTGTATATTTTGGGAATGAAATGCTGCAGCCAATTGTGCCCAGCAGTGTCCAAAAAACAATTGTGGATAGAGTGATCAAATTCTTCTTATTTATTTTTGAAAGGATTATTACCCCAGTAAAAGCGATCTGCTTATCAACTAACAACCTGGTTCCACCTTACTGTTAGGTGAACAGAGACGTGTGGAGTAAGGAAACTTGCCTAAGGTTTCACCCTGCCTGAGAATCCAACCTGGATCATCTTGCTTCCACGTTTCGCCCACAAAATACAATCAATAATTTGAGAAGCACTTTCAGACATCTCAATGACATGAAAAGGTCTATATCAAATGAAAAGATTATTGCTATGCATGCACAGTCTGTGGGAAGTAATGGCAGAAGTGATATGACAACCAGGAAACGCTGAATGGAAGCTATTGTGTTGAGTGCCCCATCGTAACGTGGGGGTTGTCTGATATTATGGCCCCAAAATACCATGTCAAAACTGGGTCCAACTGTATTCATGGACTTTCACCTTCAAGGGTCTCTGAAGAATCATCAGGAGCAGGAAGAATGCCTGATGTTCCTCTTCCTAACCCAGGCATAATGAAGTTAGTTGTGGTGCCCCAACTGTTGCTATGATTGTGATCAGTGAACTTAATCCAACTTGGCTGCCCCAATGTATGGCCTTTACCATCTGGACCATGTGGGAACTCATAGAGACATTCATTATGCTGTGTTTCTATCTGCATTACTGCTATTTTCACATGCATTCCATTCAATTGCTCTTTGTTTTATTACCCTGGTTAATTTTACTGTACACAATTTCATAAATTGAGGTTGGCATCCGCTGAATAGGTATATAGCTTAGAGAAGATTTTGCTTTAATGGCGATTCTCTATAATTGCAGAGATTCCCAAAAGCAATTGGATTTCCTCACAGTCTTTTATCACCACATTTCAGGTTGTCTTAAATGCACATTGCACTGGATAAGGCCTGCAAACAGAATCTGGCTTACAATACACTTTTAAATGGAGGGAGCAAAATTTAAAATTATATATTAAATTTTCAATTTAAGATAAATTTTAATGTTTTTATATATAAAAAACGAAGGGTTCCAAAAAACAATTTCATGCGAGATTATCTTATGCACAGAATTTTTTTTAAATAAAAAAAATATTTTGCATTCTACAGAAATTCTACACTGGTGATTCCTGTAGCCATGAGTGTGGCCTGAGATTCATACTCATGTTCAATGGGAGTTTCCAAAGGTAGCTCAAATTTGCAAGTAAATTATTCCAATTTACAATATCTTTTGTTGACTTATCTTTCACTTCCTCCATTTTCAATCACTGCGTGGAATTGTGGGGCCCAACACTCCAAGGAGACCCGGACAATAATCTTAAATTAGTGTTAGTGATTTACAAGACTCTTTTTTATATAACTGAAACAACTGGAGCCATCTGGTGTCATCTCTGGGCTAAAGTAAATGAGATATGTGGCCATCTTTTGATATTTAATTATACATTGGAATCATTATAATGCAATGGTTGGGAACAATAATCCCAACCACTATATAATATGACGATAGGGAGTTTTACTGATCATGTATGCAATCAGCCATCCCACACTCCCTGAGCCAGTTTATGTGCTAAAAGAATAACTGACTTCTGCTGCATTAGATTACTTTGACACCACTCCCAGTTTGTTGCGCAAAGCAAAAAGTGACATTGGTGATCATCTAATGGTCAGTTGGCCATTTTAGTGCAAAAGTTGACTAGTCCATGGGAATGGGTTCTACAATGCAACCATGTTAGAACCAAATTGTGCTATAGCATAGTGCATAATAATGAGAATCTGTATCTCTAATTTTTTCGAAGGAATCTTTAAGTGTTATGTTGTAGGTTCAACCATATAGGTTCAACAGTACATCACAGACAGAAATAACCATGGTTATCTACGAGGCAGGATTATGTACCGCAACATGTGGACTAACTGCATACAGCTTCCTAAAAAGCAATCTAAATCAATCTAAACTCAGGGGCCATGCAACTCTAGTGCTTACACAACAAACATAGATGAACTTCACAGAAATATTTATAATCCAAAAACATCCATTAAGTCTAAACAATTAATTGGTTTAAAGCAATATACTATAATGGGTAACAACAGAGGAACAGTACCATGTAATTGATAATTTCTCAAATACAACAGCCTACTAATGTTGAATTTACATATGAAAGAAGCACAATATCATGGGAATATTCCGTGTCAATGGTGTAAAAAACCCTTGCTATTCTCACCTCAATCCATATGGATGCACACTTCACAACTGTGCTTTAATCTTTACACCCGTGCTCTGATCCACTTAGGTTTCTCCCTCCCTGTAACATGGCCGCCTCTGCCACTACCTCTCCTGTTGGTTCATGAGACTCTGATTCATTGAACATGTCCATGCTAGATTACGCTAACTCTAGTTTGTCAGACTAACCAACTCTTCCCTTTACAAGCTGTAGACTATCCAGGATTCTGCAACTTGGATGCTTTCCACACTAAGCTCCGCAAACGTATCACTCCCCATCATTGTCCGGCTCCCCATCCCCCAGAGGACCGAGATGAAGATCCTCATTCTGACATTTAAATTCCTCCATGGTTTTGCCCCCACCCCCCAACTCTACGACCTTCTCAAATCTTACAAACCCACCTGCTTCCTCTTCTCAGTGGGCACTGGTCTGCTTCCTGTCTCCCACCCTATCCACCCTTCAGCTGATGCCCCACTCTCTGGAACTTAACTGTGGAATCTCTACAACTCTCCACTTCCCCCAACTCCAACCCCTAGCTCAGGTGCAAACTCTGGACTGTCCAGCACCTTGGCATGTCCTCCCAACCTGAAAGGCACTATATAAATGCAAATTTGTTGCTGTTGTTATCATTTGCTTGAGAGGAAAATCAGCTCCGATCCTGGGTCGCAAAAGATCCCTACCAATGTGCATCAAGCAATATCAAAATAGAGTGGTATAAACTTGCCTGCTCTGGAAGTGTTTCTCTAGCTACTAGGCATGCAATGGTATGAGGAAGTTGTGCTAATTTATTAGTTTGTTAATTGTCTCTACCTAATATAATAAATCAGTGAATGTCTACCATTACACTTTGGCCTCTGTGTTTAGATCATGTTTATTTATAGACAATTGATCCACACATTGGAAAGGGTGGAGTCTTGATGCACATATGGAATATGTGTAAAACAGGCTGCAGATCAACTGGTACCGAAGTACAGATCATCCTCCAAAAGGTGATGATAGATTAAATAATGTGTACATGTCACAGGAACAAAGGAGCACAGTGAGAAAGAGACATGGAACCTGACACCATGTAAAGGAACATGAAGTCATCCTCAGGTGTAGATGACTTCAGTGGAACATCGTTAATTTTAACTACCTAGAGCCATTTGGAAATGTCAAAACAAGAGCGATGAGAAGCTTGTAGCACAAAGGTAGCACATGATAAAAAGATAGAGAAAGAGCACCAAAGCACAGGTGCAGTACAGTCATTATGTTTTTAAGTCTACCATCTCTTTACAGCTTTGTTTGAATATGCTTGGAAAAGTTTATACCGATCTTGAGAAAGTGAAGGATTTTACCTAGGTACACATTTGCTGATTTTAATTTAACGTATCTGTACTGGACATACAACAACAAAATTACATTTGTGTAGTGCCTTTCATGTCAGGAGGACGTCCAAAGTTCTATATACTGTACATACTAAATCTGACTGAAGCAGCAAAGAGATAACATGTCCTACTTTGATAACAACTTGCCGATATTTTATTTGACACAACCTATTTTTTCCTAATTAGCAAATCCGAATGTATGGATCCACAGGAAGGTTGGTAGTTTTCAAGTGAGGCCACCCTAACTGATGTCAATGTATGAGATTTCTGCCTTGGAGAATGTCAAATGATGTTTAAGCCTCTGTGGCAATGGTAATCAATTCCAAATGCAATAAGCAATCTACATTCACTAGAGTGTTCAATAATCTAAGAAAACTAAACATTGGGAAACAAAGGAAGAAGTAATTGCTGGAAAGTGTCATGTTTAATACAGTGAGGACTGGGCAATCTGACTCCTTGGAGCAACATTTGCCATCTGTGCGATGCCAAGAATGGCTATGAAATTCTTCTATTTCTTGGAGCTTTGCAGCAGCACCTCTATCAGTTCACCAAAAATACCTTTACCATTGAAGGGCATTTCCAGAAATGTTATCTGCTTCAGAGATACAAACTTGATTCACAGCATCACAAAATGGAAGCATGACAGAGTAAAACAGTACAACTTGAATTGATATACAGTCGCGCCATTCATGTACAATTATGGCTTTAGAACTCTACAGTGGTAGGTTAGAACACCAATCAACGAGAAGTGGAGGGGGAAGTGACCAAAGGATGGTTAAAGAGGTAGATTTTCAGGATATAAAGATACATAAGAAAATTCAAATTGGAGGGATTGAGGCAGGATAAAAAGGTAAGAAATACATTATTTTATAAACAAATAAAACTATCTATAAAATCTGGTGGACAGGTTTGCTGCTACCCTTGCCATGTGCAATGTCAAAATTGTCCGAAGGTCAGGGCTGTTTTGGGATCCGCAGTGCTGGTGAATGGAATTGATCATGTTCATTCATGCGAAAGGTGCTGGTATATAACTTTTGCACTATAACATTTCCTATTAATCCAAGAGGGCATAACAACAGCAAGGAAGTGAAAGTTGTAATGTGAACACCAGTATTTTTTTCAGTAGACATGAAACAAAATGGGTTTCAAGCTGTCATTAACAGGAAGCAATTTGACATGGACATCTGATAGCCACTGGTTATCTCCCACAAACAGTCGTGGATTAAAATGACCAATTTGTTATTTTTTGGGGGATGGGTTATTATTAGGCATGTGGAGTAAGGAAACTTCCCCAAGTTTGAAACACAGGTTGCACTTGTAAGGCTAGTGCTCTAATCACCGAGCTACAGGACTCCAAGTGCGCCGCATCATAATAACTTATATTATTATAAATTGCTCAACCTTTAGAGAAAGAGACCGCTTATTGTAGGAGAACATCCCAGTATTTAGTCTACGAGATTGATCCAGCATTAACCGGTTTAATAAAATATTTATTTTAATTATAATAATTAAACGTGTGTCAAGTGACTCTTGGTTCATGACCAATGAGTTATCTCATCAAGGCAGAATTGAAAAAATAACTCATCAAGTGGGGGCATGTCTCTATTTTACATAAGAAAATCACTTGAAAGACTAATCTGGTCACATCAATGACCAGATCAATTAGATTTTTAGCTTCGATTGAAACTGAGGCTACAACAACAGACTTTTGAAATGAACATGAGCTATTTATTTTGGATTTAACTGCTTCCAAAATAGATGGAGTACATTGGAAAAACATACTGACTTAGGGATATTATAGACCGGTTGGCAGTCCAAGGAATTAAATACATTTGAGGAACTTGCTTAAAAATCAGCAAATCTTTTGTAAAACTTTCAAAACCAGAATCGTACGTGATGCCTAATTTGTGGCATTTTCTCACTGAGGAAACCAAAACAAGGATCACCTGACATGTGGGGTAATAAACTTCTGGTTAAAACTCGCATTCCTTAGCGATTGCATTAGAAATTGTAACACATTAGAGCCCCCACCATCCCATCAATAATCATTTATAATCATAACCCTTTTGTTTACAAGTTTTTTTGTTTTTGAAATTATAGCATATTGTCTACCTTATATAGTCTGCTGAATGTACTGTACCTCTTACATTTTCACTGGTGTAGAATTGTATGTGGATGCACATATAAAAGCCATATCCTATTTGAAAAATTCCCAAAGGCTTTCTAATTTTTTTGGAGCGAGGTGTAATCTGTCTTGTCTGACGCATTGTATTCAGTAGTAATGGAATACAAAGTAAAAGACACCCGATGAATCATAAAGTACAGAAGAGACAAAACTACAAAGTGAGTAAGAGATGGGTAGATGATGACCTTGAATACTAGATATAAGGCACAGTGGTACTTAGTTCGAAATTCTTCTCGGCAAGTTGAAGCTTATTACTTTTGTTTGACTATTTAGCTTACTTAGGTCTGGATTACTACCCTGCAGCACAAGTCTTGTGGTAAGTGATTGCATACCTGAACCGAATTCAGAGTTTTGGATGACCTCCACAGACCTTGCAGCATAAAAATGACTCTAAAAATAAAACACAATAGTTAATGTTGCTTACTTTTTCATTATCCTGTGCAGGAGTCCCAAGGGCACTCTATTGCTTGAAGAAGGGAAACATGTTATTCGACACATAACCTGTATTTCTAAATACACACTATAGATGAGTCTACTGGGAAGCAACCTGGAGCAAGGCTGCAGCAGGTTGATAGCCTTCGTAGTCTATAGTGACACTCACGTCTGGGTCTGAAAATTGTGGATTCTGGTCCTACATTAAGCTCACATTCCAGGACATTCCTGGGAGAGTCCTGCGATGTCATGTATCAATGGCATATGAAACCGAGGTTCTGTCTGACTGTTTGGATATGAAGATCTAATGACATCATTTGAAAAGAGAAGGGTGTTTCTTTTGGGTGTCCTGGTCAACAATCCTCAATAACTGGTAGTGAGGCAAATTGGCTGCTGTATTTGCTTGCAACTACAAACACTTGATAGCAATTCTCTGTGAAACATATATTTTCATCTACATACAGTAATAATAAACCTTTCATTCGATATAGTGCCTTATCACATTTTTGAGGCGTCCCAAAGAGCTACACAGGTATACCATAAAGTGGATTGACTGTATTTTATGGGCGAACTGCAGACATTGTACACAGCAATGTTTCACAACAAGTCATGGAGTAAGTGACCAATTTGATTTGGGGGATTGTTGATCAGGCACACAGGGAGAAACTTACTTCTCTTTTCGAATTGTGCCATGGGATCTTTAACATCCACCAGAACAGGCAGATGGGATGTCGGTTTATCGTCTTCTCTGAAGGGCGGCACCCGCAATAATGCAACACACCCCAGTGCATTAGTGCCAGCTTAGACAAAATTATTCCAAGTTCCAATGTGAAGCATGAACCCACAATTTTATGACTCAGAGGTGAGAGTGCTACCTACTGCGCCAGGATCCCTGCTTTATATCAAATGTAAGTATTATTATCTTGGCTGGAAAAGGAAAAATCTCGAGTGGATATTTAGGGACAACAATTGGGCTAATGTAATTGAATCTATAAAAGGTATAGACATGCTGGAATACTGATAATATCAATTGATATGGGCAGGTGAATAATATAAGGAGGATAATTAGCCTTCAGGAAGATCTGGACAATTTAGTAGATTGAAGAAGCAGTGGTTGATGGATTTTAATATAGATAAATGCAAGGTACTGAATACTGAAACAAGAAACCGTGAACGTATGCACAAAAAACAACAAATTTCCATTTAGCAGAGATGAATGAGGAAAGCGACTTGGATGTGATTATTGATGATTCACTTAAGGTTTTCAGTCAGTTTGAAGCTACTGTCAAAGATAATCAAATACTAGGTTTCATTTCAAGTGTATTTGGCAACAAGTCAAAGAGGTAATGCTAACTTTCTACAGGTGATCGGTGAACACTGTGTCCAGATCCGTCCTTCAAAGGACATCGAAACCTTGAAGATTGTTCACAGAACAACTGGGATGATTCTGTGGCTTAGGGCTCTAGGTTATGAAAAGGAATCTGCAGAGGTGAACTTTCTCTCTTTTGTAAAAAGACTGAAGGATACATAATTCAGATTTTTTAAATGGAAAAGGATGTAAAGATTAATATAAATCTAAGCAATTTATATGCCTCATATCATGAGAACTGGAGAGTATGCATGCAGAACATACCCGAGGGGACAGAGTAGCATGGAGCAAAGTTCACAACAGCATAAGTTTAAAATGGTCTGTTGAAAGAGTTGGCTTTATTGGAGAATGGGCATTTTCTCATTCTTTGCTTACTTATCTTGGTCAGACTCAGATTTTTATTTGGGAGACTTGTTGGCAAGGATACTGGGGGAAGAAACTCCTTTCTCTTTTCAAATAGTACTGTGGGAACTTTAATGTCCACCTGAACGGGTAAACGGGTCCTCGGTATAATGCCTCATCCAAGAACAGCACCTCCGAAAATGCAACTGCCCTCAGCACCGCCCTGGAGTATCAGCTTAGACTTTGTGATTCCAATTCCCAACACAGAGCTTCAACGCACAATCATATAACTCAGGCAACAGTGCAACGGAGCTCCTGTGGCTCAGTGGTTAGAGCACTTGTCTTGCAAGCTGGGGAAACCAAGCTGGAGAGACCTGTGTTTGAATCCAGGCAGGTCAGGGCGAAACCTTGGGCAAGTTTCCTTACTCCACACGCCTAATAATAATCCCTCCAAAAAAACACAATAATAAAATTGGTCATTTCAATCCACGACTGTGTGTGGGACACTGCTGTGCGCAATTGGCTGCCGCGATTCGCCCACAAATATATACAGTCAATTCACTTTACAGTATATTCTGTGAAGCGCTTTGGGACGTTGATAAGATGTGGAAAGCGCTATATCAAATGCAAGGATTATTATTATTATTATCACTGGGCCAGCCTGACACACATCATATCCTCCTTTGAGTTGGTTGTGGGAGGCGGAAGAGGTAAGGGGAACTCCTTGAAGCTGATGTTTGGGCAACGGAATATCAGACTCAAGCCAGCCCCGTGTAGTGATCTCTGTGGTCCAGTTCCTGATTCAGCCACGTCTGCATTAGCCCAGAGCACTGCTGATGACAGCCCAGCCAGCCTAGTTAATTGTCAGGAATAGGAAGGGCAGACCAGTCACTGTGGCAGAAACTCTTCCCACTCAGGGACTCTTCCCACTCAGTTCCTCCCACATGAAACCTGGAAGCCAAAGCCCTAAGGGGTTGGTCCTAACTGGACAAGCAGTGAGAAATATCAGCAGACAGTGTTTTCAATGGCAAACTATGCAGAACTTCAGAAGTACCCTGATGCACACTCTGGGGTCCCTAAGACTTGGCTCTTACTAACCTGCGCTTAATATTTTCTGGATTTAGGTAAGCAGAATGTGTCCCTCCAAGGAGAGAATGCACATTCCATTCCAATAAACATCTCTGGGATTTCCATTTACAGGTGGGATGCATAGAACTCTGTTTGGTTTGGACACTCTTTAAGTATATGGTGGCTTTCCGCATGAAACCCTGCTGACCTAAAAAAGTTTCCTCTCAAAGAGAAAGTCCTCTATGGAACACATTACACATTACAATTCAATCCACCTGCCAATGCAAAAAATAGAACATCTTTGAGAATAATATTTAGAACTGCGGCAATTTACAGCACAAAAGGCTCTCATTCGGCCCTTTATGTTTGTGCTGGAACTTTGAAAGAACAATCCATTTAGTCACTTATAGCTGACTATTTCCCGACAACTGCATGTTATTCTTATTTTGATATCATCTAGTTTTCCCTTGAAAGATACTTGAAAGATAGTTTTCCCTTGAAAGATACATCCGTGCCTTGACCGGCACCACTTATTTCCACCTGCGCAACATTGCCAGGCTCCGCAACCATCTCACCCCGCCACGCTGCCGAAAAACTCGTGCACGCGTACATCACCTCACGGCTGGACTCCGGAAATTCTCTCCTCGTCGGCCTCCCCAGCTCCTCCATTCACAGGCTGCAGGTTATCCAAAACTCTGCAGCCCGTGTACTATCCCGCACCCGCCCACATAACCCCCCACCCTCGCCCGTCTCCACTGGCTCCCCATCCCCCAGAGGATTGAGTTCAAGATCCTTGTCCTCGTTTTCAAGCCCTTACAGGGCCTTGCCCCGCCCTATTTATCCGATTTACTCTCCCCCTATAAGCCCACCCCGGACCCTCCGTTCAGCAGAACTTGGCCTGCTCCAAGCCCCCCGCCCGAACCGCCCCACCATCGGAGGCCGGGCCTTCAGTTTCTCCGCTCCCACCCAATGGAATTCCATCCCCCAATCCCTCCGCCTTGTTTCTTCCCTTTCCTCTTTCAAGGCCGGTTTGAAGACTTTCCTTTTCGACCATGCCTTCTGTTCCCCCCCTAATTTTTCGACCTCCCCCACGTTTTTTACCCCCTCCCGAACACTCCCCTCCCAGCTCGGGTCACACGCCTCCTGTGCAGCGCCTTGGGATGTCCTCCCAACGTGAAAGGCGCTCTATAAGTCTAATTTGTTGTTGTTGTTATGAATCCTGCTTTCATGCCTGCACCTGGGAGAACAATCCACATCCTAACAATTCTATATGTTAGAATTAGTTCAAGGCAAGTGCTTTATCTGTAGCTCAGTGGTTTAGAGCACTCACCTTGTAAGCGAGAGAGCTGGGTTCGATTCCCAGCAGGGTGAAACCTTGGGCAAGTTTCCTTATTTCACACGCCTGATAATAATAATAATCCTTGCATTTGATATTGTGATTTTCACGTCTTCTAGACATCTCACAGTGCTTCACAGAATATACTGTAAAGTGAATTGATCCCTCAAGAAAGCAAACAATAATAATTTTATCACTCAATCCATGACTATTTGTGGGATATTGCTGTGCTCAATTGGCTGCCATATTTCACCCACAAATATACAGTGAATTCACTTTACAGTATATTCTTTGAAATGCTTTGTGGCATCTAGAAGACATGTAAAGCATTATATCAAATGCAAGCATTATTATACTGTGTGTAAAAAAAACTAAATTTTGCTAATCTCCTAATTGTTAGGAGATTAATCACAATTAATTCCTAATTAATTAATTCCTACTTAATTCACAATTAATTCCTAATTGTTACTTTGTTAACTAAAATTGAAGCCCTCTAATCACTTGCTCTCACTAACCACTGGAAATAATTTCTGCTTACTTTATCAAAACCCCTCATCACCTTTATCACCTTCTCTCAATTTTTTCCCAGAAATAGCTTACACTTAACTCTTTCATTTGACATAGCACATTACCGTATCACTGAAACATCTTAAAGCAATTGATAGCATTATTGTAAATTGTAGTGACTGTGCATTTGTTGGCAATGCGAAAGCAAATTTTGCCTACAGCAATATCCTAGAAAGAGCCATGAAGTGAATAATTTATTTTATCCAGGGGATTGTTAGCCAAAATACCAGGAAAAACTCCCTTCTCTTTTTAAAAAGTAGCTATGGGATATTTAATGTCCTCCTGTACCTATAACAAAACATTGAAAAAGACTTGGATAACATAAAATCCCCAAGTCACTAACATGGTGGTAATTTCCTACGACAGCAAAAACAACAGGATGATTAAAGTTCCTCTCATTACAGACTGGCAAGTCTAAGATATTAATGCATTTATCGACAAGGCAGGAACCACATGGGTGATGGCATAATGTTTGGCATTACAATATCTCAACGCTAATTTTTTTTAATGTCCAGCAACATTACCTACGGTAATGCCTTGCAGAGCCAGCAATGTGTAGAGGTTGAGAAACTCCATAGTATTAATAATAATGTTAATAATAATGTCACTACAAAGGAACATATACTCCCAGTCACGGTTAATTGAAAGGGCAATGATTCTTGAAACCAAATAACGTCAGCAAAGAAATGGTATGAAAATGATTAAATATAACCCAAATTTTATTGTATTACATTGTACCAGTTTATTTAATTAAAACAATTCAGAAAGGATTCTTTTTCATTTCTATGATTTAAACCGGTTGCAAACATCCATTTTTACTAAGTGCCAAATTAATGGCAAGAACACAACTGCAAACAAAATATGGAATAGATTGTTGCTAAATGCCGTATATGATTCATTTTTAAGTGCAATTCAAGGAACTTACTACAACGAGCATTCCTTCAGCTTGTATCCAGCTGATCAAGCTTACCAGTTTCCATTCCCAGAGGTATAATCATGTGGTCTACGTTTTAATAAACAATGCTGTTCTGTATAGTATACTGATACAATTCTTCTCCCACCTTAAATTCAGCTGATCCCTGCTTAATGCAAGTCATCAATACAGTCTAATCATATGTACCTTCAAATCCAAAAGGAGATTTATCACCTTCACAGAATGCAGTGATATTGACCAAAACAATGAGTCACAGCTCAGCAAACTTAACAAGGTGTGCATTCAAGTCTTTTTTTGCACACCAGCATTTAATCAGGTACTTGAAACATTCAATACAGCTTCCACTTCTGTCACTGGCTTGTCATACAACATCCTGCAGGCTAATGGTAAACCAGGAACCTACAAGCATATGTATGAGTTCTGCTAATTAAAGAATTGATTTATCGCGTTCAGTATTAAATTAGTTGCTATTGTGAATTTAATGTTCAGATAAAATATTCTGCCCATGACACGAGCTTACTACAGGCTAATAGCTAACCCTATACTTTTATAGGGAACACAATTCTAAATAAAAACGGAGGAGATTAAGCAATCCAATACTGTAATTTGATTTCTCTGCCAAATTTATCCATGGCTTTAGTAGAATGTTTCCTAGGTCTTTGTTTTAGTTTATCTCTTGCCTATCAATTATTACATTGAAAGGGTGATTTTAATGGATTAAAAGAGCAAGAATATGCATCTCCAGCTACCTTAAAATAAAGCAAGATCCTGGGAAAGTCCAACCTCTCACTCCCCTTGCTCCCAACGCCTGTCCTTTTTAGGATTCACGGGAGACAACTGCTAATACTGGACTGGTAGCTGGAGAAGCATTACTGATACCAATGACAATGGGCCAAAATTACATTACGAGACCCCCTTGCAGTTCTATCTTAGTATTCTCACTTACATCAATTTGCAATAGGCTCCCACTGTTCAACCACTGTGCTTGTGCCAGTAAAGTTAAATTTAGCTAAAGAAATACTAAATTCAACTGGAAATTATTATTGGAATCCCATTCATATTTAATTTGATTTCTATCAACTGATCAAGAGATAACATTATACTGAACAGCTGATCTCCAATATTTCTAGGCATGAGATATGACAAGATAAATTGTCATATTAATTGGAACCCCTATTTTTAAGCACTAGACACTGACATATTTTTCTTTTGAATCAAATGTCCCAAAGCTTGACTGAATACAAATATCATGCTAACATAAGGCTTTTATTGTTCAGTGTTCAATGGGTACCCATGGTACAACATACATTTATGGATTCACTTTCAACATGAATCCTTTCCCACAGCTCCCCTCACATCAGATAAAAATGATATGGCTGGCTCTGGATCCACAGAATGCCGATGGTGTCCCCAGGTTCCAACACTGGCTGTGCTACAACAATAATTAACAATGCATTGACAATAATAGTAAATTTTGTCTATGATTATAATTCACATTGAAGTACATTTTAAATAATCACATTTGCCGTGAAATTCAGAAACTTATTTAAATCAGATAAGACCTCATATTGAGTTGAGAAAATTCTATTGTCTGATAGCTCTTCAACAGCTGTAAAATATTGCAAAGTGCATAAATGACAGTTTGGGCATTCAATTCCTTATGGAACCAATTTGGATTGTAGTAAAATTCACTTATATGCAACTCGGATACACATTTATAACCTAATACTGTATCAGAAAATAGTGTCCAGCCTCAATTTTTTTCCAGTTTGGTCATTATACACGAGTTTGTTAGAAGTAACATATATTATCTCCATCAATTTATTCTTCTTCAGTAAATCCCCACATCAATTCACACTGACAAAGTTCTAAAATTTACAGATCAACAGAGAATAAAATATTTCTGTCCAAAAGATCCAATAAATTTACCGACCTTTAGAAAGTCACCCCAAATCTGTTATTTATAATGGTGGTTCATAGGGATTTCATTTCAACTGTAGTCAATCCCACAATCCCTTCACCTTGCTTTAACCCATGCCTCCTTCAAGACCGGTCTCAACACCCTCCTCTTCGACAGTGCATTCAGTCACTGTCCTACCTCCCTGCCCTCCCTCATCGCTTGGACAAGTTTCCTTACTCCACACGCCTAATAATAATCTGTCCAAAAAAAACTATAATAAATTGGTCATTTCAATCCATGACTGTTTGTGGGACACTGCTGTGCACAATCGTGCACAGTAGTGTCCCATAGTAGCTGCTGTGTTTTTCCCACAAATGTACAGTCTAAAAGATATGAAAAGAATTATATCAAATGCAAGGATTATATATTTATTATATTATTGGGCAGTCAAAGTGGATCCAGTCAGGTAAGACTCAGAAGTTCCAGTTTAGCCTTCTAGTTGATAAGAACAGTCATCAGACTGGGCTAGACTCAAAGAAGTTGTGATGATAGGTGAATAATACAGAGCTGCCAACCTTCAAGGAAGATTTTCAGGAAGGTTGCAGTAATTTTTCAGGAAGGTTTTACATTTTCAGGAAGGATTTTGTTATTGCCTCTATCATTTCAGTATCAGCCAATAGTTAAGCCAGGGCTCAACATTAACAGGCATCCAGACACCCTGGACACCTTAATTTTGCGCATCCGTGATTTATATCCTTGGTTTAAATTTTCAAGTTTCACTCCTCCAAACAAGGGACCGCATTCACCCGCGTATTGATGCATATTCATCTGCTCTACAGTTCCCACCTATCAGTATCTTTACTACCCCATGTGGTCTAGCTGCACTCATGGATCTACAGGTATTGTGTGTGTGCAAACAGCTACCGTATAGTACTAGGACCCAGTTGCTATGTTGCAATCAACCAGCGACAACACTTCTCTCTTAGGATTAAGGTAAATACAACGCTTCTCTCTTAGGATTAAGGTAAATACAACGCTTCTCTCTATAGTATTTCACTTTTTCTTCTCCATTAAACTGATTCTTCCATCCTTTCCCTACTGAACATAGGTGGTGTAAGGGGGATTTATCTTAAATTATTAAATAGCAAAAAATCGGAAGTTATTTATCTGGGATCGGGAGGGCGGAAGGGAGCATGTAAAAGCAGAAGGCTTCCTCAAAAATCGGGAGGGTTGGCAGCTCTGATAATATGGTAGGAATGGGCAATAAAGGAATATCTGCACTACAGATTTAACACTAAACTGAGATCCCACCTGTTTGTCCCAATGGTTCAGTAAATGTTAAAGATCCCATGGAATTATCTCAAAGAGCCACAATCAATTCTCCCAGATCCTGGCTAGTATTAGCCTCCCTTAGTCTCCCTCACATCTAGCATAAAGAAAATAGTTATTTGGTTGTTTATCTCTTTTTTTTGTAGGATTTTACTAATGCAGATTATCTGTTACTATTTGTTATGTAGACAAATGTAAAAGATAACCTTGCATTTAATATTGTACCATCATATCTGGAGCATGTCTCAAAGTGCTTTATAGAATTTACTGTAAATTGTAGATGACTATGTTTTGTAGGCAAACATGGCACACTGATGTCCCCAAATCATCATAATAATAATCCTTGCATTTGATATAGTGCTTTTCACATCTTCTAAATGTGTCAAAGCGCTTCACAGAATATATTGTAAAGTGAATTGACTGTATATTTGTGAGTGAAACGCAGCAGCAAATTGTGCACAGCAGTGTCCCACAAACAGTCTTAGATTAAATTGACCAATTCATTATTGTTTTTTTCTTGAGGGATTATTATCAGTTGTGTGGAGTAAGGAAACTCGCCCAAGGTTTTGCCTTGACCTGCTGGGAATCGAACCCAGGTCTCTCGCCAAATGGAGAAACATGAACAGCCCCTCATGAATAGAACAGCAATGCCCAAAGGCAATAACAGAGAGAAACAGGTCACAGTGGGTAAAAGGTTGGGGAATGGGGGCGGGGGCGGGGGCAGGGTGGTTAATCATAATATTCTGTGAATATAATATAATAGTACTATACTGTAATAATACTGTGAAGGGATAAGATTGGGAAATTAACAAACAAAAATAGTTGATGAAAAGGAGAACAAATAACCATGTGTTAAATTAACGAATCACAAGACCTGAAGAAGTGGGGGGTATGGAAATATTCACCCAAAATACTGATGATTAGTCCACACACAAATGTGATCTGCAATGTTTAGGTGTATGTGAAGACTCCTTTTTACAGAAATGGTTTTACTACACAGTATTAAACAGTGATTTTGTAAACCTGATGTCCGAATTCCAATTGTGAGGTATTTTATAACAGAGAACTTCAACGACAGTTGGTATATAAACTGGAAATATTACATATTACTGGTATACTGTAGTAGTGAGTAACATTAAGGCAATGGGGGGCAACTTGTGGAATACTTGGGCTTCGCTTCAGCAGAAAAATCACACACACACACAAAAATTAGTTCCTCCCAAGGTAGCTTTGATTTTAATTCAAATGGAATCCGTAAAATAATCAATCAGACTTGGTTATGCCAAAAAGCCAACAAAATATACTGTTTTAAGAGAAGATGTAATTTGGGGCCTATGAAACTCTTCTTGCATGAAAAGAATATTGTACCCCAAACAATGAATAATTTATTTGAAGATATTTGTTCAACAACTCCTAAACAGCTGCAAGAGTCCATAAAGAAGAGGATGCACTCACCCATGGAGCAGATGGTATGATCAATGTGAGTGTCAGCAGATCTGTGCAGCATTCTTCCAGTGATTGGTTACATCTGACCACATGATTCAGCAGCCTAGCATAGATGACATTTGGGAGGATGTGACGGGCATGCTCATGAGACTCTTGACCTGGTGCAAGAATGAGACTCAGCGTATGTTTGATGGCATTTAAGTGTCTGTATAACTCGCTGAGTTTTGATTCCAGGACACTCTGAAATAAAAAAAACAATTTGAAACACAAATAAACTTGAAGCTCTGGAGCCAAAACTCAATCCCAGATTGTCTCCATCAAGGTGCCTGCAAAACCAGTCCTTTGGCTCTAGCTGAAATTTCTTATTGACAATATAGCTGAGTTGCTGTTATTTGATGAGGAACAAAATGGATAGCTGCCTCAGCAACCACTCAACAGGAAGTTTTCATGAGCCAACAGTGTACCCTTAATGATTAATTAATACAAACATGAAATTTGTTTATTTTTTAAATATGTATTCCAATTATAAGCACACACACCAGTACTCAGTAAATTTACAGATAAGCACACTGTGAAAGGTCAGTATATTTACCATCAGTGGAAGAATAGCCCTGATATTCCATTGGTGACCCGTTTGCAGCTTAAAAGTTCATGTACTTAACATTTCAGGAAGGGTATTTCATGGTTATTAGCAACTCTGTCAGTTTATGAAAATGTACTTTGAAGATGAATACGGGTGACTCTTCCTACTTTTTTTTTTATCCTTTCAGCAGCTGCTCCCTCATCACATACTCCAGTTTTGCCGTTTGTTGTTCCTCTTGTATTTGTATTATTAAATTAGGTACTATTAATCAATACATCTTTATGCTATCCATAAAGGTTGCTAGATTTACAATTTTAAATTAACTTTGATAAGTGTCTTCCCCACAACCTTTGATAAGAGTCTTACCCACAACTCTAATCTATCTTATTCACAGCTAATACTTTCCTACTCATTATCCCTAATGTCATATTAAGACACCAAGAGCTGCAGGTTTTAAATTAGACTCTTGTTTTAAGATCTTGAAGGCAGGCTTATTTCGGAAAGGTTTATTTTGGACATATCTGTGTATTAGGAAATTAAACGATCTGAAATTAACCACCCACATCCACATTCAGGATGAATTATATTTACAGATATGAAGGAATGTAAACCAAATAAAGAAGTGGATAAAAGCCCATGGATGACTATATTTTGTTTAATTCTGCAGTAGCGAGAGAGGAAAGTGCAGAAATTTTAGACTCATGTGCTCTTCATTACTGAAAACTTGTGAACAATTTGTAACTTGGGGCCATCTCTCAGTGACCTCAGTGGTTAGATATTTGATCTTTATCACCCAGTCTGGAATGAGTTTAACTGTGTAATTATCACACATGGCACTAATGTCTGTTTAACCTTTTTACTTAAAAACACTAAATCCTAAAAAGTAAACCCCACATTACTGCCAGAGCATGGGTGGTGTGGCATTTTCATTTTTCTAAATGTGGTCTTCAATAAATATTTAGCTTTGCAGAGGCTTTTTGCCCTATCCTGTGACTGGTGCGTGGGCTCAACGGAGGTTGTGCACTCATGCACAGAGGCTATGGTCTATTGGAGGACCTCCCACCTGTATCCCACCCTAACGTGTGACAGGATAATGCATGAGGCCACAGTGCAGTCCTGCGATAGATCACAGATCTCAGCGGTGCATCTAAGAATGTGTGCCCAATCTCCCCCGAGTACCCGCACCAGTCTCAGCAACCCCTTGTGGCCCAGGAAGACCTATGCCTAACCACCACCACCAACAACAACTTGGATTTATATAGCACTCTCCACGCTGAATGGCGTCTATACTTAACCAGCCACTCTGGATACCTGGTCAATGAGAGCTATTCCCTTGGAGTGATGAGTTATCAGGAGTTTGTGATAACTTTAGCAACAACTTTTTTAAGCAAATAGTCAGGTGATTTGGCCTTCTGTTTCAGGTATCCATTTCTATATGTTTCTGAGACCTGGGTGTAAAGAGCTTACTTCCTGTAACTACTCTCACCGCTCAGTACTTTCAGCAAGAATCAGCAATGGAATACTGGATCATGTTTTTATACCAAGCCTGAGAAATGCAAAGACTACAGCCCAACTCAGCAGATAGGCTATCTTAATAGGGCAATTTTAATAAATACATTTTTGCAATTAAATGTTTTGTTTTAAAGCCTATTCATCAGATGAACATTCAAGGCTAAGGCCATTGGTGGGCCTTATCCTATGAGTATTGCTTCCATGGCTTTTATGTCTTTGTACTAGAGTAAAATCTCAATAATCTGGCAAATTGGGCCCAACCACCTCCCGGATTTTGGAGTTTGCCGGTAATTAGAACCTAACGTAGAAATGGCTGGGGAAGCGCCATTGTTGTAATAGTCTTTGTAATATAATCATTTGTATTTAATAATAGGTTTAAATTAAACAGTCATAATGAAAATGTATCCATTTGAAAATTCTTGGTGACATTTATACAGCACCCTTCACATATAGCACACTAAAGAATTCAATCAAATTCACATCATATTAAATCGCCTATTGTTACAATCCACATAATATTATACTAGCGGCCGATCTGGGTCTTGCTTGATATGTTTTGTACAGATTTTAGTACAGTATTGTTATAGCTGTACAATGTTATAATTTATCTTCTAAGCAATTTGTGGTCCTGATTAACAAAAGATTAAATAATATTATACCCAGCAATTTAATGGTGCTGGAGCAGTCCGAAGTACCTAAAATCTGAAATGTAGAGAGATGTGGATGGTCCAATGAAAGCACAGAATGAGTTGATGAACACGTGGATGGTTCAATGGGAACTTAGGGCAGGTTAGTGGAAGGCAGATAGTTCAATGAGAAGAGACAGTTACAGCAGCAAATTTTAGTTCAGTATACACATTGGCTGTTATTTTTGTAGATTCAATTTTTATGATAAAACTGTAAAAATAACAAATTTATTCAAAAATTATTATACAAAAAGCAAAATATGGGATTTTTAAAAACATTTTTTATCATCCTGAATTTGTAAATGACTTTCAGAACAGTGTGGAAGTGTTTTGTCGGTAAGTAAAAGGTTAGACAGGATATAAATGAATCAGACATGACTGTATTAATGCATAAAACATTTAAAGAAACCAGGCAGTTGAAGATTTTCGCCCAGGAGTATACAGTCGGCTTTCCTGCTCTCCTTCCCCCTACCCCACTCCCCTGATCCCTCCCCTTGCCATCTTTCCCCCCTTTTCCCTTAATCCCGCTTCTACGACTGTTTGTGGGACACTGCTGTGCGGAATTTGGCTGCCACGTTTCGCCTACAAATATAGTCAATTTTCCTACTCTTCTTCATCCTGCCCCGACCCCTCCCCACCTGCTCTTGTCCCTGCCTAACTGTACAGCGCCTTGGGACGTCCTCTCGACGTGAAAGGCGCAATATCAATGTAAATTTTGATTGATTGATTGATTGATTGATTGATACTAACAGAATTATAAGTTGTGTCTTTTAAAATATTGAAGAAACCTTCAAGAATTCTTCACCATCAGAAAGATACATCTATAGTGTATCATTTTACCTTCTTCTAAACTGATATATAAATTTAATTTTTTTTCTTTGTAATTCCAAAAACAGGAGAGGGTCAGTTAAGTCAAGTCTGCTTTGATTAATGATAAAGGAGAGAGTTTTCAAGTGCACTGTGACTTTGCATCAATCACTGTTGGCTCTGCTCCCTTTCTCCTTTCCTTTGGAGGAAACTAACTCCTGTCATTTGTTGCATGTGTCAGACAGGGATGCAGGAATTTAATGAACTCAACATCTGTTCTTAGGGCTTGGAGAATGTTTTAGGTTATAAAGTGGGCATCATTCCCAGTTAAACTCATCAATGAAGTATGCTGTTGTACAGCATATTTATTTCAGTGCACAATATGCACATGACAGCAACCATATATACTTGCAGAAGATAAATCCCTATAATTACACAATTTTATAAATGTACAAATAACCGCAAAAAAACACAGTAATTGCCAATAAAATTGTTACCATAATTAAACTGTGTACCACAATCTTGGCAAAGCTTCCTTATTCACCTTCACAGTCATTTAATATTTACATTCAAGGCAGGTTGAGTGTTTCAGTGTTTACAGCATTTGCAGTGTGCCTTTTTCATACTTCTCGCTTTGGGACCTCAAATGTTTCATAATGATCTTTTCCAATCTCATCAGTTTGTTTGTATGTCCTTATCTCAAAGACTTTCAGATATGACAGGTTTTCAGTTCTAAACTAAATATTAATTACCTTTAACATAGTTTAACCTCATTCTTTGAATGTGGTTCAGCCTCCAGTTATAAATGAAAAGACTATTATCCTAACAGAAGAATTCTGATCTTCTGTTATTCTGAGCTCTTACAGCCAGGAGCAAATTGGTTTTGTGCCTGGCAGTGCAGGATTGTGGAATGGGAAGCTCAATAGCTCTATATTAGACTTAATCAGGGTATATACAATTATAACACCCAATTTAGTTGTTTTGCACATCTGCAGCTTAACATATCTGCTGAGCTCTGAAATTGGGTGCTTTGTATTATATTTAAAAACTTTACACCATTTTTTTAACAACATTAAAAAAACACTTCCATGATGGTTCAAGAGACTAATGGAGCATGGTGGCATGAGCACCTGATCAGTTTATAGGGTGCGGGAGTGAATTGCAGCAATCCTGAATTCTGCTCCTCCTGGAGGTGATGGGAATGAAACTCTAGCACAATTTATACTGTGTTAGCCTGCACTTATACTGAGAATTCAATTAGCAAGTCAATGACAAAATACTAACAATCTCCCTCCAAATATGCCATATAAGCACAACGTAAAAAAGTACCATGGTAATGGTGGTAGTACCATGGTAGTATCATGGTTAGGGTGGTAGTACTATGGTTCTACCACCATAACCATGGTACTTTTTAAAATTGTAACATGGGAACTCCACAGCCATAATGTTTACAAAAGCCTAGAATTGCACCCATGTTTCTTTAAAGGAAATGCCAGTAAAAGATTGATTACATAATAATAATCCTTGCGTTTGACACAGTGCCTATAATGTCAAAACTTTTCAAAGTGCTTTACAGGTAATTGTTGTCAAATATAATCAGCTTTTTTTGTAGGCAAATATGGAACGTAATTTACACAAAACCATGTTTCGCAAATAGTCAGATCAATTTATCTGAGGATCATTTGATCCAGAACACCAGGAAAAATATTCTGATCTTTCTGAACAGGAACCTTTAATGTTCACCTGAACAGGCAGACAGCAGCTTGGCTTAATGGCCCATCTGAAGGACAATGCCTCCGACATTGCAGTGTACACTCACTCTAGACTGTGAGCTAAATCTCAACATAAACCTTCCAACAGAGCGCTGTCAATTGACCCAAGGTGTAAAAAGTGTGCATCTAAAAGTCACTCTAATAGTGATATTGCTGTATGGCCAGTCAACCAAAGCACTTATGATGTGAACAGCATTTAAGATTGTGACTTGGATCTATCAGTGCTAAAGATGTACAATTCTGAAAACAGGGGTAAAGAAAGGAAGTTTTGAATGCAGTGATTCAAAGAAATTAGATTATGTTCATCTAAAGTACTTTGTCATTAAATGTCAACAAGATGGAAGCCATACTCTTTGGCTCCAGTCGACGTCTTTTGTCCCACAGTTTCGACCTCCTCAACCTACCTGACCTGTCCTTAAAACTCTCCGAACCGATGCACAACTTAGGCATCAGGTTCAATCCCCAGTTATTCTTCCTCCCCCACGTCTGGTCCCCCACCAGCACTGCTTTCTTCCATTTTCGCCACATTGTCCGTCTCCATCAATACCTCACCACAAACTGCTGAATCCCTTGTCTATGCCTTTCTCACTTATCGGCTGGACTACCCCAACGCCCTCCTTGCTGGTCTCCCCTCCTCCACCATTCACAAAATTCAACCCATCCAACTGTGCTGCCCTCTTTCTCACTCGCACCAAACTTTGTACCCCTATTATACCAGTCCTTGCCAAACTCCACTGGCTCCCTATCACAGAGCGGATCAACTTCAAGATCCTCAATCGTGTTTAAATCCCTCCGCTCTTTGGCAGCCTCCTACCTCTCTAACCTCCTCTTTCCTCTCAGCAGTGCCCACTGCCTCTGCTTTACTGGATCCAGCCTCTGTCTTGTCCCCTGAATTCTCCACTCCACCAACGATGGCCATGCTTTCAGCCACTACACCCCCAAACTTTGAAACTTCCTCCCTCAAACCCTTTGCTTCACCCCCTCCTTCCACATCTTCAGGTCGCGCCTGAAGATCTTTATCTTTGACCGCACTTACGGTCACTTTCCCCCTTCCCCTGGCTTGGCTTAGGGCTCCCACATTGTTCTCCCAAATTGTTTAGCACTCTGAGATGCTGTCCGGCATGGAGGGCGCTATATAAATCCAAGTTGTTGTTATAAATGCAAGTTGTTGTTGTTGTTGTTCCTCACTTCTACAAACCAACTAATTATCTAAAAGTTGTATGTGAAAGGTACACAACTTAAATATTAAAATGATGCTTTGTGATGTCTCAAAGACTTGATGAGGCACTATATCAAATGTAAAGATTATTATTATTGTTGTTATTAACTTCAAGCCTAGAAGGCCAGTGGAACAGAACTCCCAAAAGTTCACCTTGGGCTGTAGGTCAAACCACCGATGTTAGGAGCAGTCCCTTCAATTTGAGTTAAGAGAAGCTTTTAAATAGTGATCATAATAATAGTCCTTACATTTTATATAGGTAGCATGGCACAAAATGCTTCAACACTGCAAAGTGAATGACTGTATTTTGTGCTTGACTGCAGCAGCAATTTATGCACAGTCATACCCCACCAAACAGAGCCATGAAGTGAATGACCAATTTATTATTTGGGGGATTGTTGGCCAGAATGCCAGGACAGATTCCCTTTTCTTTTCAAATAGTGTCAGTGGATCATTAGTGTCCATCTGTACAGGATCCTCAGCTTAAATTCTCATCTGAAAGATACACAAGAATAGAGACTTAATGCCTGGTGGGGTAGAGAGGGGTAGCAAGAGAAAGCTCTGAAGGCAGTAATGCAAATAAATAAGATTATGTTCAGCTGCAACATATCTCTAACAAAAAAACTCAAGTAAACTTTCTAGGTAATGATTGGGTATACCTGAAGCTTTGTTTCCACATGACACAGAAACATAATCAGTCTGGATAATTATGTTTACAGAGAAAACAACTCTACAAATATGTACAGCATGGTATTTCCCCTGAGATATAAAGCAAGTGACAGCAGGTAGAATTTAGACAATGTCATTTCTGGAAATAAATGAAACACAGACATGACTTTGAGAGAAGAAACAAAGTTTGGATGTGGGCTTAGAATTTGTCATGAATGGGGGTCCCTGCAGAGAACAGATGGGGGAGATCATGTGCCACACATATTGTTAGATAAACACTTAATAAGGAACTGTGTCCTGAATTGACACCATTAACCAGTGGGCGATTTATATCAGTTTGATCAAATGTAAACCCTTTGTTGTTCAAGCCATGCAACAAACGTATATTTAAAAAAGGAATGGGGGGTGAGGGGGAATTTGTGATAGTTCTTAACAGATCTGCTCTGATAATTCTCATATCAAATTTGTTATGAAATGTTACACATTTAGCCCTGATGCCTGCAAACCTCTAAAGGAATTTCCAAGCATTGGTGGTATGTCTCCATTCCCATGCGTTATTTTCAAACGAAATATTTCCTGTAAATCCAAGAGATGGGACAAAATGAAATACTGTAGAAGCCCGTTTATCCGGCACCCTTAGGACCTGGCCAGTGCCGGTTAAAGCACCTGCCGGATATTCGGCAGAAAACCCAACAAAAAAAAATATTCATTAAAAAATATATATATATATAAAAACATAGCATATTAATAATAGACTAAATAATAAGTTATATGATAATATAATATATAAATAATAATTATAATCCTTTTACACACAGCGACCAGACAGTTCAGAAAGATCTTTAAACTCGTGCAAAAGTTACACGTCTGAATGACACTGTTTTCATTGAGAGCAGAAGAGAGGAAAGCTTGTGTTATTGAGAAAGCAGAGAGTGAGCGGCGGTCGCTCAGTTCAGTTAACTTTCTTTCCAAAAAGCCTTGTGATGCCTGTGTGTCTGTGTGTGTTGAACTCTGTAAAACGAGCATTGCAGGGATGAGTCTTTTTTATTAAAATAAAAGCCAATGAATTGATCTGCAAGCTTTGCTCAGGGTGGGTGTGTTTTGTTGCTAAATTAAATCTAAATTAATCAACTCACCCCGCTCTGCCTCTCAAAGAGTACACTCCGGAGAGTGCATTGCTTTACAGTACCGGCAGCATTCTGAGCTAGTGCCACCATCAGGCACCTAGTAGCAGCATTCCAAAATACTGACGCAACACAAAACATCAAAAAAATGCATTTTTCTGGATAAATTACGGTTTATCGAATGCGGACCTTTTTTCTGCAGTATGGAAGGTACGGTTGATTGGGTCACAGATAAACGGGCTTCTACTGTACATATGTTTTCAAGTATCCCAAAGCTGTTCGAAGTTACTATGAAAAAATGGCCCCCATGTGTATTCAAAAAATTGTTTCCCACAATTTTGCTGTAATATAATTTACACTGTCCCTGCAGTTTGAGCAAATCTGGCAAGTTGCCCACTATCTCCTAGGAGAGCTGTCTGTTGATACACAATAACAGTGATATTACAAATTTGCAGTGTTATAATTTCTGTTCCCACTGATAATTTTGTGGCTAAGAATACCATTAATTGTATGGAATCACTCAAAATTATGTATAATGAAGGGATTCATATAACCAGCTAGCGTAGCTGTCATCTGTGGTTTTACATTCTGTGCACAAGAATGGATCATCACATAGTTGAGTAGAATTCACTTACACCATTTTAACATATTATTTTGATTGTGTCTTAGTGTTTGCAGGAAATTATTATCATTCACACAACTATACGGTACTCTTCTCAGCTATGATGTTTCAGTGCCATCTTCATTTTCACTTGGGCTACTTTATAGGATTTCCCACAGAACAGAGGATATTTAGTGGATTGCAGAATAGAAAAATAACTGCATTTGGAAGCGTGTGCACGTGCAACTATTGTCAAGTTGTGATTTGGGTCTATTTCTGACCACAAGATCTTTCCATTGGTTGTGGTTGAGGATACCATTCACTGGCCAACAAACAAAAGCACTGTGCTGAGTTGTATAGGCAAGTGTGAGATGCTCAGTCCACCAGCAGCCAGAAAACGATGGCTGACTCTATGGACAACTAAATATTTGACCTTGTTAGGTGGATCACAGATACGTTAGAGGTTGCTGCAGCACTTTGTTGGCTTTCCAAGGCTGAAAATCCACTGTGTTTGCCATCAAAAATAGTGCTTAAAGTAGATGAGGACACATACTCTATCACTTGAACACCCTTATACACTAATATACTATCCAAGAGTCGGGCTTGTATTGTTTCTTTAATCTGTTTGGCACTCCGAGACACTATTCTGCATGAAGGATGCTATTAAATGCAATTATTGTTCTCCAGTAGAAATTACTCAGTTTGGAACATCTAGTACTGTAATCATTTTTACGCAGATTTTTTTTGAGGTTCCAAGTCTAAAAATAAAAACTACAGAATTTCAAACAATTAATATTCAAACCATCTTAATAACCACAAGCAGAATATAATTTAGTGATTGTAGATGTATTAAATGTATATTAGGGAACGGCGATATATCGGTATATCGCTAAAACCCGATATGATTTTCGTATCGATACGCCGATATAGACATTTTAAAAATATCGGTATATCGAAAAACGATATATCGAGGTAAAAAATCGGGATGCGAGCACAATCAACTACAAGACCCAGAATGCTCATCTCTATACACAATGCACAGACCGAGGTGCAAAGCCGCCATCTTGTATTCATAGTCCTCGAATACAATATACAGGTATGCAAGGGGTGGGGGGAGAGAGACGGCTGTGGGTGGGGGGGGTGAGGGGGAGAGAGACTGCTGGGGGGGGGGTGAGGGGGAGAGAGACGGCTGGGGGGGGGGAGGGGGAGAGAGACGGCTGGGGAGGGGAGGAGAGGGGGAGAGATGGCTGGGGGGGGGGGAGGAGAGGGGGAGAGAGACGGCTGGGGGGAGGGGGAGATAGACGGCTGAGGGGGGGGAGAGGGGAGAGAGACGGCTGGGGGGGGGGAGAGGGGGAGAGAGATGGCTGGGGGGGGGGAGAGGGGGAGAGAGATGGCTGGGGGGGGGGAGAGGGGGAGAGAGACGGCTGTGGGGGGGGGAGAGGGGGAGAGAGACGGCTGTGGGGGGGGGAGAGGGGGAGAGAGACGGCTGGGGGGGAGAGGGGGAGAGAGATGGCTGGGGGGGAGAGGGGGAGAGAGATGGCTGGGGGGGAGAGGGGGAGAGAGATGGCTGGGGGGGAGAGGGGGAGAGAGACGGCTGGGGGGGGAGAGATGGCGGGGTGGGGGGGAGAGGGGGAGAGAGACGGCTGGGGGGGGAGGGAGAGAGAGATGGCTGGGGGGGGAGGGAGAGAGACGGCGGAGGGGTGGGGGGGGGGGTAGAGACGGGGTGGATGTGATAATATACAGATAGATAGAGATGGGGGGGATGTGAGAGAGGGAGAGAGACATAGAGAGACACAGACAGAAAAACACAGAGATGGAGAGAGTGAGAGAAAGATATTTACCTCCTGAGAAGATAGGCCCCGAATGCGCGCGCACCCAGAATGCGCGCGCGCATGCGCAGTACGAAAAAACTGAAAATATCGATATTTCGGTATATCTCGGTATGAGCCAACCGATATATCCATATCCGGAAATTTCCATATCGCCGTTCCCTAATGTATATGAGAATTTTTTGGCCGTAAAACTCAACTCAATATTTTCTACGGAAAACAGATGGCAGTCAAATGCTAAATTCTCAATGCATACATATTTGCACCACAGAGATTAGGAATGTCATATTATATACTATCATTAATAAACAGCATGACTTCTGACACACTAAAGTGTTTAAGTCATCATTACATGCATAGCACTAGGAAGAACAGCTGCCCACAGCTCAAGTAAGTTTGTGAATCAATCCCCAAGGTAGTTTTCAAATTTTTTTAAAGTGCTGTAAGACTATTTGGAATTTGGTTGAGTGGATTCCAGAGCATGAACATCATGAACTAGAGCCTTTTCCCAGTAAAATCAAATAAAAATGTTGGTGGGAACTTTGGTTATTATGTGAGTGCTTTAGAAATCAACAGAAATTGATAAAACTACTGTGTGCACGACAAAGCAGCACTGAGCAGCCCTCCAATTACAAATGCTCCATTTCCACCAAAGCACCGTGTACAAAATCTCTGAAGTGCTACTGCAAAAGTATTAAAGAAAATAAAAGCATCAATGCCAATAACCATTAGTGGCCTGTATGGCAAAAAGAAAAGGAAGCTTAACCCCAGAGTGAGGAATATAAAGTAAAAAACCAACTCAATTGCTAGAATGTTGGGACACTTCTTTTTAAAAGCACAGTGCATTATTTTTGAAGCCTTGTCAAGCACACTACACAAAATTGTGAAGTATCCAGGGTTGAACTGTGAAGTCTGGTGCTACATTTACTCAATAGCATGTAGATGGTACAATGGACCGAACTTCATGAATAATTTAGAAGAGAAGCAATTTTTAATCAGTCAAGATACAGGCTGAAATGGTGCATTCAAAAAGTATAATCTGTGTAAACTAGAAACTGTCACTGCACATTTGTTCCACTCGGAATCTGACAGGTCACTGTCTTGACACAGGGAAAAACGCATGTGACCTTTCCCCAATTTCTATGACATACAGCATATTTTTTCTATTAAAGACCTCTGTGTCACTGATTCTTCTGCTACTGGCAAATACAACATAGCTGCAAAAAAATTGGATTCTATAAAAATGAACAGCCAAAAAGGTCACACACATACACACACAGCTGCACAATTTCAACTACATCTCCAGCAATCAATTGCGATTATTGTCATCGGCTGAATCCCACACTCACCAATACTGCCCTGCTAAATTCTTGTGATGTGAAATTTCAGGCAGGTGTTTTCATGGGGATAATTCAGAACATTTAGATTGCTATAGGGAGTTATATTTTTCAGAAAAAGCAAAGCGAAAAAACATTGTATTTCTCATTTGTGCATGTTGGCTAGGGTCCGTCAATATGGAAATTTTCCGATATTGATATATCGGTTTGCCCATATCGACATACACAGATATATCGATATCGCGATATATCGATATATATCGATATATGATATATCGATATCGCAGGGTTTTTTTGGTCTGTGCATGCGCACGTGCATTCCGTGTGCGCGCGCATTCGGATATCGACAAGGTAAGTTGAAAAAGTCCGCATTTTACTGATATATACCGATATATCGTCGGAAACGATATATCAATATTTGCGATATATCATTTTTTTTTCGATATATTGAATTTTTCAATATATTTATATTTTTTAAATTCCGATATTGGCATATCGATATGAAAATATATCGGATATAACCGATATATCGATATATTGCCAGACCCTAGTGTGGGCAAAGTTGCACTTTTCACAAAGTGTTGGCTCTACTTATTTTGCATAAGATAAGAACATTATTTTCTTTCTTTAACATTGTGCAATTGTAAGTTTAATAGGAATGGAGAAACGTACAAGAACAGATTATCAGGGTCCTTCTGGCCAATGTCATTTGCTAAATACCGTTACTCTCTAACTTTCCTAATGCCCAATGCAGCCATTTAAAAATGGCACTAAGAACACCTGTCAGCCATAAATATAAACATAATGGGTGATATCAATTTTGTGGCTCAGACTTAATTTGTTTCCAGCTAAGTAGTTTTGTATTTCACCAATTAATTCAAGATTAATAAGACAAGCTCAACAATGACCTCCCTGGCTGCCTCTGTTTGCATTTGCTTCCAAGACACTTACCACCTGCTGAAAGTTAAGGTTGTCCATCTTGCCATGGCAAAGGTCTAGAAGAGTTAAGGGATGTTTTGTCAGATTCCTCCCAGACATCAGCCATGGTATGGAAAGATTCTCGATTGTTGTTGCCTAAAATAAGAATTTAAATATTAAAAATAGAATTTTGAACTGGCTCGCATTTTAGAATGCAATATACCAGCGCCTTGGGACGTCCTCCCAATATAAAAGGCACTATGCAAATGTAATTTTGTTGTTGTCGAATATATTTATGTAACGGCTTTCACATCGGGAGGATGTCTCAAAGCGCTTGTCACTGCTAGTTGGGCTCTCAATCTGGAAATGGGAGCCAAAGAAGGTAACGAGGTGAAAGTTAACTCAACGGATATGTCTTAACATAGGCCTACAATGAGGGGAAGGAGTATGTCAGAGGAACTCCAGGATGGAGTTCAGAGAGTAGGAGCAGAATGGCTGAAAGCTCGCTGCATGGTGGGGCGGAAAGAATGGTCAGCGTTCATTAAAATTGGAAAAGGAATTAAGTAAATTCAAGCTGTGCAAACATCCTTTTGATTATTTAATATTGTAATAATCAAACAAGTTCAATAGAAAAAGAAATAGAAAATGTAAAAGAATAAATCAACACATTTGAATCCGATTCTTTCCAGCACTTGCATCCACACAAGAAAAGTTTCACTTTTGGTTAGCTTTATATTGTAGTGTCAGGTTGACTCAGTTTGTAGCGCTCTCTCAACTGAGTCAGAGGTTTTCAATTCAAGCATCTCATTGGGATCATAGTCTAGGGTCTAGGCTGACATTCAGTGTTGTGCTGAGGGAGCAATGCATTATCAGATGTGCTGTTGTTTGGATGAAACATTAAACTTCAGTCCTGTCAGATGGATGTTAATGATTCCGCAGCACTATTTGAAAGAGAATTGAATTTTTCCCAGTGTCCTGGCCAACAATTTGCCAGATAAAATTGGCAATTGACTTCATGCGTGTTTGTGATCAAATTGACTCCTAACAAATTCTCTAATAGACTTTACACTAAAACTATGTGAAGCGCTTTGAAACATTTTGATGATGTGATAAGTCACTACCTGTACATCAAATGCATAAATCATTATTTTATAATGCCTATTTTCTCCTTATTATGAAGTAATGCAGATTTCACCCCCAGGAAATACCTATGTTATAATAATAATCAGTCCATTGAGAAAACCAAAGTTGAAGGTTGCAGTAGTATCCAGCAAAAAGTCACTCATTAAAATAAACATTCGCTGCATCTGTATCTGAACCTCTGTAAAGGATTCAAAACAACTTTTGTATTGTCCTCATTTTGGGAAAGCAGCCAGGTTACAAACAGAACAAAATTTCTAAAATATTAACATCCTGAGATGTACATAAACAGGCTAGAAAACAACAAAATCTAAATTACAGGTACTCCACCCCAACCGCGTTTTGTTCTACCGCTAATTTCAAAATGTGTTTTGCTTATCCACGGGTTTTAACACTAGCATTTGGTGCTAGGACCCGGTTGCATCAACCAGCCACAATGTCGCTTCTCTCTTAGGATTAAGGTAAATAATATGAATTTATTGTTGCTCTCCACATTCCCCCCCACCTCCATGTCACCCACCACACCACCTTCTCCACATCCCCACTCCTCCGTGTCACCCACCACAACACCTTCTCCGCATCCCCCCCACCCCACCCCCACCGTGTCATTTCTCTCTCTCTTTCTGTGTCTGTGTGTAGATCAGTCAGTCAGTCAGACAGCCTTGCAGATTGCTGCAGATCCTGTCAGCCAATGCGCCCAAACTTACTCCCCCTATCCTCATGTTTCCCATAGGGCCCTGTATTTTCCAAATGCAACAAAGCAAACGTATTCCCACTATCCCCATGTTTCCCATTGGGCCCTGTATTCTGTATTTTCCAACCACGGTTTTACTAACCGCAGAGGTTTTCAGGAACGTATGTCCCATGGTTGGGGAGGGGTACCTGTATATTAATGCACAAATGCAAAAAATTAAGAATGCAAAAAACCCATGTTATGAATAAATTTATGAAAATTTACAAACCTACTACAGCACTTTTAATAGGACATGTTTCTTTGCATTTGCAATTAAAATAATTTTTCTGGCAGTCAAATCAGTTTGGCTACAAGACCTAACTTGCAAGAAATAATTTTTCAAAGTACTTTTGTTCAAATAACAGGATAAAAGTAAGAATGATTAATGTCCTTTAAAAATGTATGTTCTTTTTACAAAAAGAAAATCAACATGACTTTAGGTCATATGGTTAAAAGGCTTAGATAGAGGCACTAAGCTGTCAAGGCCAGAAAGTCACGAGTTTGATTTATAGTTCAACTGATTACATCAGTTTCTCCACTGATGTAATCAGTGTGTGTAAGTATGTGGGGGTGGGGATCCGTGTGCGGGTGTTGGGGGGCATGGTAAGGGTTCCTTTTCCTGATCATCAAATCCAGAAAGTTTGGGATTGATGGACTTCTAATCCTTCTAAGGATTAGATTTGGTGATAAGCATTCTACACATGAACAGTCTGGTAAAGCTCAGGAAATCAAAGGCAACTCAGCCAAATGAGAAACTTTAGAAACAAAGAGTTCCCCAAAAGATAAAGGAAGAAATAGGCAATTATTTAGCTTAAAAACTGAAATGCACAGATAATGTAAATATATAAGATGGCTATTTGACTCAGCCCATGAGAGCAATGTTAGATATATGCAAGTACAGTTATAATTATATAGCACAGAAAGAGGCCATTTAGCCCATCTTGTCTGTTCCAGTTCCTTGAAAATCAATCCCACTCCTCCACTCTCTAGCCCTGCAAACTTGTCCTCCCGAAATAATTATGCATTTCTCTTAAAGGTTGAATCAGCTTCCACCACCCTTTAGGGCAATGCATTCCGGTTCACTTTACAGTATATTCCATGAAGGACTTTGAGACATAGAAGACGTGAAAAGCACCATATCAAATGCAACGATTATTATTTTTCTAACAAACACTTCATAGAACAATGGCAAAATTGTGCATTACTCTCAGTTAGTCAAAGTAAATAGAGGGAATGTTACCTGTGGGAAAAAAAATCCAGGTGAATGGGAGACATATATACAGTCAATTAACTTTACAGTATATTCTGTGAAGCACTTTGAGACGTCGATAAGATGTGAAAAGTGCTATATCAAAATGCAAGGATTATTATATTTATTATTATATGGGGATGGAGGAATAATAATAATAATCCTTCCATTTAATATAGCAGCCATAACAACAACAACTTAAACTTATAAAGCGCCTTTCACGTCGGGAGGGCGTCCCAAGGCGCTGCACAGGAGGCGTGTGACCCGAGCTGGGAAGGGAGTGTTCGGGAAGGGGTGAAACACATAGGGGAGGTTGAAAAATTTGGGGGGGGAACAAAAGGCACGGTCGAAGAGGAATTTCTTCAGACCGGCCTTGAAAGAGGAAAGGGAAGAAACAAGGCGGAGGGATTGAGGGATGGAATTCCACAGGGTGGGAGCGGAGAAACTGAAGGCCCGGCCTCCGATGGTGGGGCAGTTCGGACGGGGGGCTTGGAGCAGGCCATAACACATATTTGAGACATCTCATAGCGTTTCATAGAATATACATTACTGAAAAGTGAAATGTATGTATATTTTGTGGACGAAACAAATATTTTATGCAGTGTTAAAATAATTATGCTTTACATTTGAACAGAGCTTTCATTTTGAGAGAATGTCTCAAACTGCTTCACAGTTGATTTGAACAAAGCACTGTTTTGCTCAAATATCAGAACATTGGCTCAGAAAGTTGCTGAGGTGGAGTTAACAAAAGAGCATTCTATGAATTGTTTGTGTAAGGATGGCCTGAATAGTTTGTGTATGTCTTTAAATGCTCACTGCCTTGGTTTGTTCACAAAGAATGGCCACATAGGCCACACAGTGGTCTGCCACTGACAGTGAAACTATTCTTAACCAAGTGCATTACATTCATTCGAGGAGAAGGAAGAGGCAAAGTGGAAATAAAAGTCCACAGCAATTTGTTGGTCATCTGGGTATTTTACACATAAAAACAACCCATGACAATGTTTAAGAGTATCCAAACAGAGTTCTACCTAAACTTGGAAATTCCAGTTTATTGGCAAAAAAATTATGTAATAAATAGTGCTAGTATCTCCTAAATGAAGCCAGTGGCCAAACATGGTATCCTGAGATTTGTACTTGCAAAATGAACATTAACCTTTTCAGCAGAAACTTTTACATGGCTTATTTATGCTTGTCATAAATTCATCTCAAAGTGTTTTACAAAATATACTGTAAAATGAATTGACTGTGAAAAGCACTATACATGTGTAATTTTGTTGTTGTTGTTGTATATTTTGTGGGCGAAATGCAGCAGTGTCTCACAGTCGTGGTTTGAGTGACCAATTTGTTTAAAGGAATTATTTTCCCAGGAAAAGCGATCCGCCAATCGACTGACAACCGGTTCCTACTTACTGCTAGGTAAACAGAAGTAAGGAGTAAAGAAACTTGCCCAACGTTTTGCCCTGCTGGGAATCGAACTCAGATCTTTCGCTTGAAAGGCGAACGCTCTAACCACTGAACTACAGGACTAAATATGGAGGTGAAGTAAAGGAAAATCAATGTCAATGCAACTTTTCTGCAGTCCTCAGACTACTCCCTTCTCCTAACACTGGAAAAATAACTTTTTTTATGGTTACTGAAAATACCCTGTAAAAATAGTTTTTATCAAAACATGGAACAAAAAATACCTAAGAAGTTTATTCATTCTCAGAGCAACTTTCTCTACAGTATACTATTTATAACTGGTTCCAGTTGCTCAAGGCATCATGATCAATAATTTTGCTGTACATGGTTTAAACTTTAAATCGTGTGAAATACTCAAAGTTTATAACTTTGCATAGGGATTACACAATCTACTTGGTCAGAAAAATACAGATTACGTGTAAGAACATTGCTTCTGATGTAAAAAAAAATCTTCAAAGCTATTTCTTTTACTAATGTGAACAAAGAGTTGATTCTGAAAGTCCCCAGGAATTAGACAGCGGGGAAGCTGTTTCTTGCTTTTTGTCTGAGGCTTGTAAGATGCAATAGATGATGGCTTGACTCGAATCAAAAGTCTCTATATTCCAAGGCTTGTTGTAATGCCAAGATCACCATCTGGTATGTTCCTCTGTGCTGAGCTGGAGCTGGAGCTTCTCAGGAGACTCATTTCCTGAACTCCTGTTCCCAGTAGACAAAGGATGAGCCAGAAATATGTCAGTTTGCTACAGGAGAACCTTTTTGATGCCACCTGGCAACCATCACCTGAGCCTTTCATTTGACTGCACTGTTACAGTTATCACATGCTGTTAAAAAATAACCTGGTACAAAGTGCAAATCAGAAACTAACAGTGCGTACATCTGGTCCTGCCAAATCAATGCATTTAAAAGAACTACTGTCCAACCTAATCTATTGATCAATGTGTTAATTAATTGAATAATATTCATCCTTCACCTAAAGTCTTTTTCACTTCCGCCATCTTGAGAAGATTAATTTCTTCAGCAGTCCCTCACTGCACCATTAATAAACATCACTCGGAGATTAAACCGAGGATTGTCGGGGGCTGTCAAGAAAAATTCATAAGAGGGAAAAAAGCATTGATATTTACCATAGATTGAACCAATATAAATGTAGTAGAATACAATTTAATGCATTCTATTAATGCTGATATTTGCTCTTCAAATTATGTCATTATTCCTAATTCCAATTACATGTTTTTTCTCTGTATCCACAAATATATATTCTGATGGCATTCTATTTAATATACTGTACTAATGTTCTGCATAACTACTCATTTCAGTAAAGGTTAGTTTCTTCCTTCACATTGGGACTTCAGTTCCTATGGTCATTCCACAGAATTGGGGGAGTGCTGCATGGTCAGAGGTGTTGGCATGAACCAAATTCCTGCCTCTGCCTGTTCAGATTTTTTGCGCTGTTCAAAAGGAGAAGAGCGTTTCTCCCAATAGTTCCATCCAAAACAAATAAACATTATCGTACAATTACAAGTCTCAAGCAAGCTTAGGATTCAAGAACAATGAATATCTGGAACATATTCCCAACTAAGAAAGAACCTGCAATTTTATAGTGCTTTAGCTAGGTCCTGCCAAATCATTCAGGGCAAAACAAAACCAAGCTCTTCAAAAACTCTCAAAGCACAAATAATTGCTGTCAAATATAATATTTTTATAGGCGAAAACAGCAGTTATTTACATGAACAAGGTCTTACAAACAGCCATGAGATGGATGACTAATTCATCTATAGTCCTGTTGGCAGAACATCAACTGAAACTCCCTTCTCCTTTAAACATTGTCATCCCTCTGAACAGGCAGAGACAGGAACTTGGTTCAAGCCAGCACCTCCTACAAAGCAGTGCTCTCCAATGGAATGATAGACCTCCTCCAATGGCCTCCTCCATGTCTCCCAAATCCTCCGCTCCACCCTCGACGGCTGTGCCTTCAGCCACTCTGCCCCGAGGCTCTGGAATTCCCTTTCTTACTACCTTCGCCTTGCCCCCTCTTTTCTCAGCTTCAGGTCCCAGCTGAAAACCTTTCTCTTCGACCGCGCTTTTGGTCACCTTTCTACCCCTGCCCCTGGCTCGGTCCTGGGATCCGCTATTGTGAAGTGCTCTGAGACGCTGTCCGGCATGGAGGGCGCCATATAAATCGAAGTTGTTGTTGTAGTAAAAATAATCCTTGCATTTGATATAGTGCTTATAACATCTCAAAGCACAAAACAGAATATACTGAAATGTGAATCGATTGCATATTTTGTGGGTGAAACACAGTAGCCAATTGCCAATTGCGCGTCCCACAAACAGTCATGGATTGAAGTGCTCAATTAATTTTTTTTTAGTGAATTATTACCCCCATAGAAGTGATCCACCAATCGACTAACCACCAGGTTCCTATTTACTACTAGGTAAACAAAGAAGTGTGGAGTAAGGAAACTTGGGCAACATTTTGCCTTGCCGGGGATCGAACCCGGGTCCTTTGTTTGCGAAGCATGTGCTCTAACCACTGAGCTAAGGTCTCCACACTGATGAAAATAATAATCCTTTCATTTGGTAGCGCTTTTCACATCTTCTAGACGTCTAAGTGCTTCTTAATAATAATCCTTGCATTTGATTTAGTATATCTTTCTAGTCATCTCAAAGTGCTTCACAGAATATACTGTAAGGTGAATTGACTGTATACTTGCAGGTGAAACGCGGCAACCAATTGGACACAGTAGTGTCCCACAAACAGTCGTGGATTGAAATGACCAATTTTATTATTGTGGGTTTTTGGAGGGATTATTATTAGAACTGAAGTCCCAAAGTGGGACTTGAACCAAAAATGTGAATCACATCCCACAGGGAAAAGTGAACTACAGTGGAATCTCGCTAACGCGACCACCCACGGGACCACGACCAGGTAGTCACATTGGTGGGGTGGTCGCGTTAGTGAGGTGTCGATTCTGTTGGATGGAAGATTAAACTATTGGCTACCGTCCGTGCAGAGTCGGCCCTGTACGCATCGAGGGCCGGGGAAGAGTAATCCCGTGATCCTAATCTGACCCTAGGTATTTGGCAGCAAATCCCCTAGTGGCAGGATTGGGAACCAGTCTAGCAACCCAGAAGTGACGACACAGGAGAGTGGCGCGAAGTTTAAAAACTTTTCTTGGGGATTTTGTGCTTAGTTCGTTCCCTGATTGGCCAGAATGGTCGCGTTAGGACCAGGAAAATGTTGTTTGGGAACCGCCAAATCAGTGGTCGTGGTCCGGGAACCTGGGTGGTCGCGTCAGTGAGGTTTATTTAACTGGAAATGAGGTAGCAAATATTCGGTACCGACTCTGACTGGTCGCCTAGGCGCCACTGAGGTGGTCGCCAACCGAGGTTCCACTGTATGTTGGCACTAAAACTTGGCGATGCATATCTTCTTCAAAATTCTGTGAAGCACTTTGAGGCATCTAGAAGATGTGAAAAGCACTATATCAAATGCAAGAAATATTATTATTATAATAACACAATGCTTGAGACGGTAATTGGAAAATAGATAATAGATAGATACAGATTGAAATGAAGAAATATTACAGGACCCGGTTTGTAAATAAAACATTGAAACACTTATCAATAATAGTTTGGTTCTGAGGTACAACACATTGAAAGGTTTTTTTAAGGCTTTTGAGCAAAGAGATCACTTGGAGTAAAAAGGCTCCTTTGGGCTACGTTGAGATAATTCTTTGATAAGCGTTTTGAGCTAAACACACACTCAAAAAATTCTGGATCTTGCAGGTGATTTAAGTATGGAAAAAACTGGAGCTGCAATTAAAAGAATGTTTCAGTTAAAGTAACAGATTTCCTATTCTAACTGCTGCACAATCCATCATGATGAATCCTTGAACTGTAGCTTGTTAATATCAACACCATCAGCACATTAGCACTGGTGTTAAAAACATCAGAAATTTTATAGGGAAATAAAGCTTCTCTGAATTCCATCCATTAATGGGGATCCATTAAGGATTTTAAAATAGAAAATGAAAATGTTTGTGCCGCAAAAATTGCGTACATAATTCGGTTTGTATTTTAACTTAATTTTTTCTTACTTTTGTTTTACATGTTTCTTACATTCCATCCCCCCACCCACCACCGATTATGTTACTTTCAAATTATTTGGGATTTGAATCCTCACCTGCTTTTAATTTTTTTTCCTCTGACCTGTTTATTCAGTCACTGTGACCTTCATTGTTCTTTTTTTTCTCAGTGAATAAACTTCCTTTCGCCATCCTCTAAAATAGGTATTTAACAGCAAAACTAATTTCTTCTGGTTTATTTTCTGGTGTTTCCTCGAACTTAACCGAGAACCCTTCGCATTATGCTTTTGAAGTCTTGTATATCAGTATTTTATATCCAACTCATTTAAAACTCAACTGACCATATATATATATACTATATATATATACTCACCTCTGTAAATTCTGTGCCCCCATCATACGAATCCTCTCACCAGGCTCCAGATCACACAACAAATAAATTTCAAGATCCTCATACTCGACTACTAATCCCTTCATGCCCTGGCACCTCCCTAGCTCTCCGACCTGCTTAATCCCCACTCTACCACCCGCACCTCCGTTTGGCTGGCTCCAACTTGTCCCCTCTTCTCCACCATTACCGGCCATGGTTTCGGCAACTAGGCCCCAATATTTGAAACTCTCCCTCAATTACTGAGCTTTGCCTCCTACTTTGCCAATGTCAGATCACACACAAATAATTTACTTTATCAATGGACATCTCCAACTTCTTGCCAGTTCAACATTAGGCTCCCACCACGGTTAAGCATTACAATATGATACACACATGAAGGGTGCTGTAAATAAATGCTATTTGTTTCGTTATTGCCTTTGTTGGCTTTTACTTTTATCATAACAAATCTAACTATACCAAGAACCAATAATCAAATCTAAAGATCAAAATCAAATCTCCTTCATTATTTTGCTTCTTGAGTTGTCTTAGGACTGGCTACCTATTACTTCTATGCAATTATGTTATGCTCTCAGTTAAGCTTGATCTGTCCACCAGAATTATATTATTATTAATGAAGTTATGAGATCTGGACACTGTGGGGTTTTAAAATTTGACATTTCAAAATACTTCCAATTTCTCTTAAGTTTCCACTTGTCTTTAAGCATTGAGAATTATTTGATGGATCCAACTGAAGCCATTTTGGAAAAAATGTTTGAAAACAATGCATGGATGATTTAGTTGTAAAATTTCTGATTCAATTACTTTTGAGTGTGATGTGAAACATTTAAATTCAAGTTGAAAGAAAAATTTCTACTCTGGCTTCTCTTAAAGAACCGTAAAGAGAATTTTTCAGCACAAAGGGAAACCATTCGACACACTGTGCCTGTGTAGCTCTCTGCAAGTCTTACTTTTGTCTTTTTTCCCCCATACGTTTCCCTCTGTCCAAACTAAGCATTCCATCAAGTATGTAAGAGAAATACCAATGTATGTTAATGTATTGCAAAATTACTATATTCATTCCCTGGCTCAGGATTATTAAGTCATTAGTACTTCAACATAAATCAGTTTCTATAATAAATATATTGAAGACCCCGCTCTGTACTAATTGTATCTAAATAATCCATTGTGTGACTTTGTGGTCAAAACAAAGATTGAATCTTTGCCCTTCGGTGTATAGAATTTATTGCTTTAGTCATTCCGGATGGTAATATTTTTGAAAAACAATTATAACATAACACAATTACAAAAAGAAGCAAATATCATACCGAATAGAGAACTGGTCAATGAATCATTTGGTGTTCTGAGGGATTGAGTTATCAAGTTTTACAATAGGAATTCTCCAAAATATTTTATTACACCAACATTATGGGCTGTAAGCCACCATTACTAAGAATATTCAATCATCACAGTTTATATCTATGCTGCAGCCAAATCGCAAGTTTGTAAAAGTATGTGTCTAGTAGCATTCGACTTCAATGACTTAACTATCAATACCATGGATTTGCCAGTGATAATACTACAATAAGCTATACAACAGTTTTTTTAAAAACTCTATATAACCCCAGCGGAGTACTGTAGCTTAGTGATAGAGCACTCGCCTTGCAAGCGAGAGACCAGGGCTCAATTCCAGGCAGGACAAAACTTTGGGCAAGTTTGCTTACTCAAAGCACTCCTGATAATAATCCCTCGAAATAAAACAATAATAACTTGGTCATTTCAATCCATGACTGTTTGTGGGAAAATTGGCTGCCGCATTTCACCCACAAATACACAGTCAATTCACCTTACAGTATATTCTGTGAAGCGCTTTGAGATGTCTACAAAATGTAAAAAGCGCTATAGCAAAGTATTCCTCTTCTTATTATTATAGGCCATAAAGTAAAAGCATTCAAATAAATTGATAATTTCTGCATCGAAATACGTTTTTAGGATTTGGTTATAAAAGTTGACATTTCCAGAAGATTGAACAGTGAAAAAGTGATTTTGTGCAATAATATTCACAGTCTCAGTCAATGTACCTCTTTGTTATACTGCAACAGTATGTGTGTAATGTATATGCAAATATGTTTCTGGTCACATTCAACTTCAGTCATTTAACTATCAATACTATGGTTTTGCCAGAAATGATTCAGAAAATATCAAAAATGCGCTCATAGAAATTGGCATTTTCTGAAGATTACATGGAGAAAAAAAGGTATTTTTGCAATGACTGGTATGAACATTCATTATAGCTATGAAAGCAAAAACATTCAAAGCTACAGCAAAATCTATAACAAAATAAATAGGATGCCATGAGACAAGTTGACATTTCCCGAAGATTAGAAAATGATAAAAGAGTAATTTTTGCAATAATGTATCTCATGCCCTTACCTTTCCAAGACCGTGGTCTTAATAGTAGAGGTTCTGTTGTGCAGAATTTTGTAAAATTGTTAGATTTGATAATTGTTTGGGAAACTGGTATTCTATTGTTCTTTTTAAAGTTTATTCTTCTTAAGAATGGCATATACAGCTTACAAATTAGCACAGCATTGAATTTTTTTCAAAATTCTGTACGATCATAAATTTATCAACGCTAAGTCACTTCTGATGAGTAAAGTGCATTTACAAAATAGCCAGTTTAGCCAATAATTTGAATAAGACTTGATCTCAGTAGCATTTCATTCCAGCTGGAATCATGCAGACTTGTTACAAACATAAGAAAACATGAATTGCAGTAAGATGTTTGAATCCATCTAAAAAAAAACTATAATCATTGACCTATCATGGAGTCTACCCAACATATTTAGGCTCCTAAGATCAAACATTCTGCCAAGTTTTCTCCCTGCCCTCAAAGGTAATCAAGTAAAACTCCAGAGTAGCTTAACTTTACAACCCACATTATTCAACTCTGACCAGTTATTTTCCCCAGATGATATCTCCTGATCCCTGGAAGGGCATCATCCTCAGTAGAATTTCCATGATCAATTGCATTTCTTTCAATTGGGGCCCATATCGTTTTAATTGGTTGGTATTTCAACAGTACAAGAACTCTGCTGTATGACACAGACAAATGCAACTCCAAATGCATCTAAACTGAGGTCCCATCTGCGTGTTCAGGTGGACCTTAAAGATTTTGACACTGACATTATTTAAAAATTGAACAAAGCCCAGCAATCCTCCAAATAAAAATTAGGTTACTTACTTCATGATTGTCTGTTGGGCATTCTGTGAAGTATAATGACTGCCCACAATGAACAGTTATACAATGGAGCCCCAGTAATAAAACAACAATATTACATTTGTATAGCAACTCTCACATCAGGAGGATGTCCCAAGGCGCTGGACAGATACTGCTTCAGACCCGAGCTGAGGACGGTGGGGGGGGGGGGGGGGGGGGGAGTTGCTGATGGGTCCATCGAAGAGGAGAGTCTTGAGGTGAGACTTGAAGGAGGCCAGGGAGGGGACAAGGCGGAGGGACTTTGGGATGGAGTTCCAGAGGTTGGGGGCAGAGTGACTGATGGCTTGCCCGCCAATGGTTGGTCGGGTGGGTGGGTCTGCTGAGGGGCGGGCAGGTTGGTAAGGGGATAGGAGGTCACGGATATAAGGTGGGGCAAGGTTATGGAGGGCTTTAAATGTGAGGACCAGGAACTTGAATTGGATCTTCTGGATGATGGGGAGTCAATGGAATCGGGCAAGGATGGGGGAGATGGGGGTCACGGAGTTTGAAATGGTAGAGGACAAGAGCCACAGAGTTCTAGATTATCTGCAGCCTGTGGAGGGAGGAATTGGGAAGGCTGACCAGCAAGGCATTTGCATAGTCAAGCCGGGATGTAATGATGGGGTGGATGAGAGTTTCAGCGGCTTTAGGGGTGAGGTAATGGCGGAGTTTGGAAATGTTGCGGAGGTGGGGAAAGGCAGAGCGAGTCATTGCTTGAATGTGAGGGAAGAAAGACAGTTGAGGGTCGAACAAGACACCTAGGTTCCTGACTGGCTTGGTGAGGTTGAATGTGCAACCATGGAGGTTGATACTGCTAGTGCCTGGTGCAAGAAGGCGCTGGCGCGAGCCAATCAATAGGACCTCGGTCTTGTTGACATTGAACTTTAGAAAGTTAGCTCTCATCCAGGACTTGATGTCTGACAGACAGTCTGTCAGGACAGAAGTAGGCCTGGAGTCGAGGGTAGAGGCATAGAGATAGTGTTGAGTGTCATCCGCATACATGTGGAAGTTAACCCCATGTCTGCGGATGATGTCACCAAGTGGGAGCATATAGATGTTGAAAAGCAGGGGGCCAGGGACAGAGCCCTGGCGACGCCACAGGTGATAGTGCGGGGGCCGGAAGAGAAACCGTTGATGAGACAAAGTGTAGGTGATGAGAGAGGTAGGAACCGAACCAGGTAAAGGCAGGTCCGCAGAGATTGAGGAGGGAGGAGAGGCAGTGCAGGAGGATGGAATGGTCGACAGTGTCAAAAGTGGTCGAGAGGTCGAGAAGGACAAGGAGGTAGAGAGAGCCTGGTCACAGATGTTAAGAATGTCATTAGAGACTTTGACCAGGGCTGTCTTGATGCTGTGGGCAGCACAGAAGCCAGATTGAAGGGATTCGAGGAGGGAGTGGCAGGAGAGTAAGGAGCGAAGCTGAGAAGCAACAACTCTTTCCAGGGCCTTGGAGAGGAATGGGAGATTGGAGATGGGGCGATAGTTAGAGAGTAGGGATGGGTCGAGAGAAGGTTTTTTTAAGATGGGGGTGATGATAGCAGTTTTTAGAGGAGTGGGGATGGTGCCGGTGGATAGGGAGAGGTTGATGACTTCAGTTAGGAGTGGGGGCTAGGAGCTGGGAGATGAGGAGGGGATGTTTACACAAGTTGGAATCCATAATATTTAAACTCTCACTACAATTAAGCACAATATCTGTTTCATTGCATATATTGGCAACCAGAAGAAAAGCTCGTTCCTGCGTGTCAGCTGATTATCTTGTTAAAACAAAAGATGGACGATTTCTGGATCATCCGATCACTGCAAACAACTTTGTGTTTTTGAAAATGCACAAAGCAGGAACAGACATCAGCAGTGACCTAATGACCAGAAGTCAGTCATCTTTTGGTTTCCTGATTGTTTGTGGGGCATCATTCACTTCATGCCCCAAAAAACATTAAAATGGATGATTCAATGTGAGATTCCTTGTTGACTTTCATTTAGCTGTCAGGTTTAAGTCAAATGCTTAAAATCATTTTTAAAAAGATTATTCCCACATTCTACAACAAATAAATGAGAGCTGGATCTAAGAAGGATGGTAAACTAAATTCAGATTGTTGGAGATAAGATTAGAATAGAAAGAAAATAGTATTGGTAACAAAACATTTGAAAATTACAACAAAATTACATTTGTATAGCGACTTTCACATCATGAGGTCCCAAGACACAGGGCAGTCAGTGTTTCGGACCCGAGCTGGGGGTCAGATTGGGAATGGTGGAGGGCGGGGGTGAAGGAGGGTGATCAAAAGCATGGTCGAAGAGGAGGGACTTGAGATGGGTCTTGAAGGAAGCAGGGAGTGGGCGAGGCAAAGGGTCTGTGGAATGGAGTTCCAGAGGGTGGGGGCAGAATGACTGAAAGCCTGCCCGCTATTGGTGAGGGGGACGAGATGGGGATGTGAAGCAGACTGGAGCCCACTGAGCGGAGGGAGTGGGTAGGTTGGTAGGGGCTTAGGAGGTCGCACAAGTTGGTGGGAGTAAGGCCATGGAGAACTTTGAAGGTGAGGATCAAAATTTTGAACTGTATTCTCTGTGTGATGAGAAGCCAGTGGAGAAGGTGAGGTTGGGGATGATAGGGTGTTGGAGCCTGGTGCAGGAGAGGACATGGGCTTCAGATTTCTGGGTGATCTGCAGCCTATGGAGGGAGGACTTATAGAGGCGACAAACAGGGAGTTTGCACTGTCAAACCTGAATGTTATGAATGCATATATGAGGGATTTGGTGGCCTGCAGTGTGAGACAATGGCAGAGGTGGGAGATGTTGCGGAAGCAGGGTGCAGGAAGAGCGTAATCAATGTTACGTATTAATAAAGCTTATCAAATCTTATTTTTTTTAATCTATATTTTTGTACATTGTTAGTGGGTTGGGATTAATAGAAGATCTGTGTTTGAATGAATATCTTTAGTGAATATTACTTTAGTATTTCCTCAACATCAGCATCTTAGGTCAGAGATGAATATTCATGGATGTGCCAGAACTCCAAGGGTTAAATCAACAAGATTTAAATAATGGGAAGATAATGCTTGATGAGTACGTACTTCTTTCTATAAAAAAACTGGATCTATTTTCCAAAGAAATATTTGCTGAATTGTAGCAGTTGAATTCATGCTTCAGTTGCATACAGCTATAAACTATTGCAGACTCCCCACTTCCAAAAAATATATAAGTGGAAACATACAACTTGGTTTATAGTATTTGAGGACATTTGGATCAACTTAAAATAAGATTAAATATAGGTGGAATGATCCTTACAACTTCCAAAACTAACCTAGGTTTAGTATCTGTTCAAAAATATATTGCAAATACATTGCCTACAATTATTCCAAGCAATTGAATTTCATAAGTTCTTAAAGGCTACATGCATATCACAGGCAATTATCTATGCACTGTCAATCCTCCTGACCTTTCGCCTGACCCCCTCTATTAACCTATTCCCCACTGCTCGCAACAGAAATCTCCTTGAAAAAGCTCACACATGAACACCATGTGCAAGTGTATATTTTCAATGCATACTAAATTAGTTCTGAGTGGAGTTTTAAATTATGAGGCCTATCCTATTAATCGGCATTATAGTTAAACCCATTTTTCTCCTTTAACACATACAGTTTAATTTAAACAATCAAGAGAAAGAAACTATGTAATGCATTTACTAATTACTGGAGACAAGTTGTCCACTGGCAACATAAAAATATTCTGCCTATTTTGTTGGAAGGCCCTGAAGGGGGGCTTCATAATGAAACAATCAATTTTTCATGCAAATTCAATAGTAGTTCCTAAAATGTTTGAAACCAAATTCATTATTTATTTCTTTATTTTCCTTTGGGGAATTCGAAACCCAGCTGTGACCTAGAAAGACAAAAAGTAATGTTAGTTCTTAAATTCCAAATATGTTCCAATAAACGATGGGATTAAAAATAGTTAAAATGAAAATTTATCTGTACCATCCATCTAAGACTAATACCAATCAATAATTATTCTCTGATCTTACAATGAGTAAAACGATAACATAGATTCTACAATGATGTTATTTTTAGTCACTTATAAAATACATAGTCACCACCCTTCACAATGATCCAGTGAAGTACTCTGAGGCACTTAGACAATATGATAAAGTGCGATATCCAAGGATTATTTAATTTTCATACACGATGATAGCACCAATATGATCACACTTTTTTTTTCTGAAAGCAGTCAACACTTCTCCTACATTACAAGAAGGCAGCTCGAAACAGATGTTAGGAGATGTCAGCTTCCTCTCCATAGCAACCAGATGTGCAACCAATTATATTAAAGGCTAAACTTTGCACCTCAGAAAACTTAAAACATGCAAGAAAAATCAAGCCACGGGTGATGGTGGAAAGGTGGACTGTACAATTAATTTTAAGAGGATTATCAGAAATACTCTGGTTCATTTATCTCTGAAATCCATTCTGTAACAGTACTAAAGCAATCTCGGAATACATTCATCATGGGAGTTCTACCATATTCTGTATCCAACTATCACCACATTAATGTTTCAGACCCACACCAGCAACACCACACAACTAAATATGCATTGAGTCCCATATATCTAAGAAACAGTGACATCACATCAATACCCCTCCTTTATGGAGAGGTTTTCAAGTAATGGTCCTTAAACTCAGCCTCCATTTGTTTTGTGCTCTCTCAGAGGCAGTAGAGAGAAACAATGGGGGAAAAAATCCAAGAAAAGTGAAAGAAATAAACCAAAAGGCAGATAAAACAAGTAATTTATACACGATCCATCATTACAGTTTGGTTCATTCCTACTGACTCATCTCCATAAAGTCCTCCATGCTGTTTGTCTCCTTGAGCATAAAGTTTTTATGAATATTTTCTTTTCCCCAGCTATAATTCATCTGCATTAGTAGAGGTAAATAACATTTTAGAATAAATATTTTATTTTGAAACATCCCTTGATGGTTGATAAGGAATATGAATATTGATCTTAGGAATCATCTCGTCCCTGATTTACCACTACAGGAATTAAAAATATATATTTTCTACAGTTTTATGCTAGAGATACAGACTTCAAAAGAGATGTAGAACTATTAATAAGCAAAACGAATCTAGAGCCTCAGAGGAGACATGGGAATCTTGCAATTTTGGAGCAGAGAATCAGCAGGAGAAATCCAGGTTAGATGTTCTGACAAAAACATTATATGGGGTAATACCTCTTGTAACTTATTTTACCTTAACCACCAGAGCTGGTCACAACAGCAACTTGCATTTGTATAGCGGCCCTCACCTAAGAAGGCATCTGGAGCGCTTTACACAATAAACAGAGGAAATTGCTTTGCACATATTGAATAAAATAATATTTAGCCAAGGCACAAAAAGAGTGATACACTTTGTTAGATTCTTTGAGAAGACAATGCTTCAGACGACATTTGGTGAAACTGAAGTTGGAGGACTTATTTATAAAAAGGAACAAGGCCATTCAAATCATCGAGCCTGTTCCACCAGTTTATTGGAACTTGGCTAAGATGGTTTGCTATACCCCTTTATTCCTCTACTGTACAAGAATCTATCTCTCTTTTAAATCTCCCAATTGATTTTGTCTCCACAGCTTTCTGGGACATAACATTCCACATCTTCATAACCTCTCAGTGTACAGAAATGATTCCTGACCTCAGTTGTAACTGTCTCCATTCTGATTTTAAAGTGATCCCTGCCTTGCAATGGATCCTTCTACCTCAGGGAAGAATCAATGTCATTCATTGTGACTAGTTTCAAAGCCTGTGTGCACGGTTACCTTTTGACATAGTCCCACTTGATTCCTCAATCTGATGCACCACTTAAAATGGCAGTTCATTGTTCATACCACCATACAACTTTTCAGTCCAATGTAGTCTGTGCATGCCCCAAGGGGAGAGTGGAGTGGAGGATGGTCCCTCAAAGACCAACGCAGCACTCCTTCAATATTACACTGGAGAGTCAGACTAGATTATGAGCTCAAGTCTTGATGTGGAGATGCTGTACAAGCTCAGAGTCAGTGCTACCAACTGAGACAGACAATGGGTGAGTAGACGTGATAAAGATTACTGATAAGATTACTTTCATTGCAATCACCCCCAACCACCAAATACTCTCTACTTGCAGTACTATTGATAACATTCAGATGGTTTGACATGATTATTGAAGTAGTAAATTGCTGAAGTCATTGTTGCAGTGGATTACTGAGAAATAATACTATCCTACATATTATATAAAATTACAACACTGACTTTTAAGGCTGTTACACATCATCACAGTTCAGATGTCATTAATAAACCAGCCTTGTGGTTTTGGTGGGAAATAATATAAAAGAACTAGAGAGCGAGCACATTATCCTAAGCTAAAGCCACCTTCATATTGGTATGTTTGCTGATTTTTGTGGCACTTTAAAAAGATACTGACCTCAAAGACAAATTAAAATATCTCATAAACTCGTGACAAACATTAAAAATAATATATGTCCTGGAGCTTAGAAAAAGTTTGATCCTGGCACTCACAATTTGTCATCTGAACCCTTTCAAGTGATTACAATCACTCATAGATATTTATAATTATCTATTTGTTTATTTTTCCTCTGATACTAAATATTTATCTTAAATATTCTCCTCCTCAAATTAATCTTTTAGTTGATGGCACTACCAGATGCTCCACACCACCCCCCCACCCCACCACCCAAAAAAAAATCCATTTATCTAAATAATCAATTATCAAGGCTGCAACGTTTTCAATTATGCCAACACTAAATTCACAGAATGTAAGGATTGTCTTAAGTTTGCAAAACAGAGCTCCAAGACTACTGCGTGATGGGTATTATATAAATGCTCTGAGTAAAGCGCTCTGAGACGCCATCCAGCATGGAGGGCACTATATAAATCAAAGTTGTTGTTGTTATATAAAACGCAAATTGTGGTAGAGCAGAGCAAATGTATCTATATGTTGCATAAAAAATTTAAGAGAGAATATTGACCCCTCTCATTGCTTTATTTTTTAATCAGTCATATTAATAAATTGATTTCAGCCTCATAGGAAGCAATCCTTGAAATCAAAACTCACACAACAAGATATCTTAAAATGTGTGTAATGACAAGAGAAGACACTGTACTAAATGCAATAATCTCTCAGCAGCAAGTTAATAGACTGGCTAATGTTAATGTATGATGATATACATGAACAGTTGTAACAGAGCCTTTTCATTGCCACCCTCAGTCTGGCAACCAAAATAAATGACATTTAAAAGAAGCTTTGGATTTTTTGGGGTCAGCTGGGTGTCTGAAACATATGCAGGCCACCTGGGTAGGATCATTTCCTTATGTCTGGAATGGAATGTACAGTCTCCCCTTGGAGCGAAAACCACATTGAGGACACTGTCTCCAGGTTTCCTGGAACTCTGCAGCCGATGTCCTCTCTTCCGCCAGGCTCTGCAAACCCCGTTCAAACTGAGCTCCATTGGCTTCCTCCAGCAGATCAATTTCAACATTCTCATCTTAACTTTCAAATGCCTCCATGGCCTCCCCCACCCTATCTATTGCCCTGGCAACTTGCTGCGCTCAAGAAAAATCAGCCTGAATAATTCCCCAACCCATTCCACCCCACCATTAATGGACAAGCTTCCTGCCACTCTTCCCGTCACTCTGAAAATCCATCCCAGAATCCCTGCGCCTTGCCTGTATCTCTTCAAGCCACATTCAGCCATCTTTACTCCTCCCTTTCCCACTGCCCCTTCCCCCACCACTGCTGCTGATGCTCCCAGTCAGCTGTATGAAACACTTTGAGATTTTGCTTGATATGAATGACTGTACAAATGTCAATTATATTTGCTGTTGTTGGTATCCATGTTATGTTGTGTTTGTTGTGCTGTCTACCTGCTAAGGCTTTGGTTTATAGGATTAACAAAATGTAGTGTGAAAAATCTCTGCCCTGGTCTAACCCTCTAAATCCTACTGACAAGCTAGTTTGGTTAGTCTCATCAGCAGTGCTTCAGAGTGCGGCAAACCTGTCTCTCTCAGGAACCAGACCGCCAAGACCGTCACAGAGTGTTGACACGATTCCGACAGTCGGCTGCCAACCACGTTACCTTGGCGCTAGCTCAGTCCTTAAGAGACCCCAATTAGCTCCCATTCGAGGAAGACAGCTACTAGTTGATCACAGAAAATGGTGAACCACTATGTAATGAAAATACTAAAAATGGCAATTTTTTTTAGTCAGATATAACAACTTGAATTTATGTCATCCTTAACATGAGTAATGTCTCAGAGTGTGCCTAATAGCATGTGACTTGACACACAGGTAGAGAGGGGAGGAGTCCGAAGCCACAATCGAAGAGGAAAGGGTTCAGGTGTGATTTGAAGATGGGCAAAGAGGGAGCAAAACAGAGGGAAGTAATTCCAGATATTTGGGGCATAGTGACTGAAAGCAGTGCCACTATTTGTGGAGCTAAAGAGAAGAGGGACATGCAGAAGACACAAGCCAGCTGATCGAAAATAGTGGGTAAAAGATCAGTGAGGTACCGAGGTGCCAGGACATGAAGTGATTTGAAAGTGAGAGTGAACATCTTGAAATTGTTTTCATATATATTTCGATTCAATTGAATACATGAATCAATGACGGCTGAGGAATTAAAACCATCCAAAAAATGTACTAGAAATGCCTGCAAGACAGCATGGTGGAGGTGAGAGTTAGCACAATAAGACTCAGTGACATTGGAGGAGAACAGATGCAGATTAAGTTTCCAATCTGAACAGGGAAAACCGATCAGAGTTGCACTTGGACGACTCTGCTGCCTCCCGGTGGATGGCTATAGAGAGCATTTGTGGCAGCTGTAGAACAGGTCCTGTGTCCATTTTCAAGTAGGTTCTAGATCAAGCAGTTTACAACAATTTGTATTTCAGTAGAGTTTTTCACTTAGAACGAACTACGTCTCAAAGTACTTCACTACTATAATGGGGATCACCTAGCAGAGAGAGGAGGAGGGGAAGTGGGGTGGGGGGGGGGAGCAGGGAGAGTCCATCCAACTTGATCAAAGAAGACAACAAAAACTGGTTTTCATGACAGGAGAAGGTACATGGCAAGAAGATTTGGGAAGAGTATTCAAGAGACTGGGCATAGAGGCTGAAACCTCCGCTACCAATGATGGGAGGGAGGGACGAGCAGAAGGCAAAATTTGGAGGAATGGAAGGCACAAGCAAGAAAATAGAACTGGAGGAAATTACAAAGGTAACAGTGTGGTGTGGGACAAAATTGTGAAGAGATTTTAAGATCAGAAGACAATCTAAGAAAACTGATTAAAAACATGAAAATGAAAATATCCCCATGATAATGTTTTTAAATTATATTTAAATAGTAGTAAAAATATATTTTCACAGTATGAAGTGGATGCAATCAATTTTCAAACATTAATTAACAAGCCTTGCACTGAAAACAGGAAGCACATTTAGGAAGGTCTAATCAGTTGCAGAATCTATCATTAAAGTTTCTTATCTGATCTATAAAGTGGTTAACCTTAAGTGAGAAGAAAATTAGTCTATATGTACAGTATATGAAAAATGTGTGAAGAAGTCCCACTGGGCAGAAATTGTTGAGAAAGAAGGTGACATTATTAAATCACAAATGAGAAAAGACTACTGAATAAAATTAGGATATACTGATTATAGGAACGACAATAGAACATTTAAGAAAAGTGCATTAAATAACATTGCAATTTCCCTACTGCAAAACCATTAAATGCATAAATTTGTATAATTTTAGTCACAAGCTTTTCTTTTACTATGTTTAACAAAAACAGTCTAAGTAGCCACCTAGTGGAATTCTTTGAAATTTCAAAGACAATGGGGTTTATCGTACATTGACTGAGTAAAACTAAAATTTCCCAGAATTATAACAGGCTGATTAGCAAACTGATCACTCAGGAAGCATTTCAGAAAGCAAGTCCTATAGATTAAAGATTAATTGGATCAAAATTAATGTTCAGCAGCTATTGAAAGACAAGTACAGTAGTAATAATAATCCTAAATACAATGCAAAGAACAAAATTAATTTCACAAGAACCCACTGTTAAATGTAGTGACTCCATTTATCGATAAATACAGCAGTCATTTGTACCGATAAGAACCCACAAATAGCCTTGTAAATTCTGAAGAACCGCTGATCAGAATACTGGGAAGTAACACTTTTCGAGCGATACCATGGGATCATTGATGTCCACTTGAACAAGCAGATAAGCTTAAGTGCTATTTATATGACATAAATGAGGAAATACAACTGCGAAGAATTTGATTGTAAAACGACACAAAGGAAAGCTAGGTTTAGCAACAACAGTGACATAATTCCTAATAAATGTGGTAATGGAGAGAAGCCAAAGCTTCCTGGGCAGGGGATGGTTGTGGTGGGCCAATAGAGAAAGGATCAACAGATTTAGTAAAGGCTGTGGAGAACACGTGCCGGTCATCCAGATGAAGCTTTACAAATTCAATGTTATTGTTCTTTAATCTTTTACCATGGTTATATAATGAAATGGCAAATACATTATCAACCCTGCAGAGCATTTCAATTTGCAGAGATGCCAGCAGGATTTTTCCCCATAATATTAGGGCCTTGTGTTAATTATTACATACAGGTAGACCCCACTTCTCCGCTTAACAAAGGCTGCTTTCGCTATAACGATTGTTTACACACACTTTAAATCTCGTGGGCTTCTCCTGTGAGCTTCTCATGCGCAGCTTCTCTCTGGTTGCCCCAGCAACGCACACTCAGTCTTTAGCGTGCCTCAGTTAATCAGTGCAGTGCAGTCCCTCCCATATGGGAGGAGCTTAAGCAGCAGGATGCTTTGTGGCTTCAATAATAGTAAGTTGAGATGGGGGGAGAGGGGATAGAGAGGAGTGGGGGATAGAGAGGAGGGGGAGGGATAGAGAGATGGGGAGGGATAGAGAGATAGAGAGAAGAGGGGGATAGAGAGATGGGGGGGAGGAATTGAGAGGGAGGGGATGGGGATAGAGGGGAGGGGGGATAGAGAGATAGAGAGGAGAAGGGGATGGAGAGGGAGGGGAGGGGGGATAGAGAGGGAGGGGAGGGGGGATAGAGAGGGAGGGGAGGGGGGATAGAGAGTATAGAGGAGTGGGGGGAATAGAAAGATAGAAAAGAGGGCGGGATAGAGGGGGGGAATAGAGAGGGAGTGGAGGGGGGGATAGAGAGATAGAGAGGGGAGGGATAGAGAGATAGGTGGGTGGGTAGAGAGAAAGAGAGGAGGGGGAGGAAGAAAGAAGCGCATCACGTGTCTGGAAATGCCTGGGCCCAGGTTGCGATATTTCGGCGCGGTGACTGTGATGACCTGGCCTGGAGCAGGTAGGATTGGCATTTTTATTCCTGCAATTTTTGTCACATTCCAGATTCCGGAACTCCGGACTTTTGGCTGCTCAACCTGTACACAGAAAATGTTAGCGCTAGGAACCGCTAGGAACTAAACTTATTTTAGCGTGGAGGCTCAGGTCGGGGCGGCATTTTGGCTGCCGCCAAATATAGTTAATAGTTAAATTCTCGCTTAACGAAATTTTCGCTTACTGAGGGGTTTTAAAGTCCCTAATTCCTTCATTAAGCGGGGTCTACCTGTACTGCATTTTTCACATAGGTCCATTACTTCAATATTTCAAATGACTACAACATATGGAGGGCTGTTGGGGAAACTCTTTTCTCTTTTTGAATTTGGTGTAGTCCTGAAATATTAGCAAGTAATGGCCCTGTGGGAAAAATATGTGATTTGATATTTACAGGACAGAGAATGCAGTCTCTGTAATATTAGAAATTGGAACAGAACATTCAACCCCTACCCTTATCCGCTTTTCAGGCAAAAAGGTTTTTGCCCAGTCCCTTAAACCTTTAATATTAGCAACATGATTTTTTCTTCAGTGAGCAACTTTCCCACCAATATTATACGAGCTGTGATTGAATACTACTTCACCTGATAACAAATTAAAATTAAGGATGCGTTTTCTGTCCTAATGATAATCATCACATAACTGTCCTCCATATGATCTTGTCTAAATTTAAACTTTCCTTTGGCAGCAGATGGAGTTAGATTAGATCAGCCATGATCTTATTGAATGACGGGGCAGGCTCGAGGGGCCAAATGGCCTACTCCTAATTCCTATGTTCCTATCTCTCACAATGTACACACCAAACATGTATATAATAATACATAAAGAAGGATCACTGGAGTTGACCCATTCGGAGGACAAACTGAAGGGAAATCTTGAGGTACAGCTGAGCTAACATCACTTAACAAAGTCCTCATCAAAGATACAAATTACGTCCTCTTTCCCTCCGTGACTAGTGCAACCTCTGCCCCCAGTTAGCTATTGAGATTGCATTGGGGCTAAAATGACAGCCTGCCACACCCAGCTAGCTACACTAATCCCTCACTCTGTTTTAATTGGGAGATTATCTATTAATTAATCTACATGTCAAAGAATAAGCAGTTATGCTACCAAAAGTGTGAGAGCATGAAAATTTGTGTTGAGATTACATGTAAAGAGGCACGGAAAATAGAATAAGTGAGTAAATATTTTTAAGTAAAATGCGATGTTATTTGATTATAAATGTGACATCTGTCAGATCCTGGTAAGGATTTTAGCATTTGAATATTATAATATCTTTGGCTAAAATTTAAAGCAACATTTTAATCAGATTGTTTACAATATACAAATGCAATTTCCTTAATAATTAAAAAAAATCCACAAAATGCTGGCTGATAGCAAGATCACCCTGTGGGTTATTTGGGACGAAAGAATGTACAGTGGTACATTCTTAACAGGTCTTTTTGGAAGATCAGAGTCTTCAAATATAAATTTCAATTCCCAAACCATGTCATGTAGCACACAGCATGCTAATGTTATTTTAGCAGTTTTTAAAATTGTGCACATTGCAGATGGCCTCCTAAACAATTTTTAAACATTCTGATTCAATATCACAGGCATCCTATATTACAACTTCAGTTGATGCATCATCCTCATTTTTACATCTTTCAGATCTACCTCAGCGTGTATTAAGGCAGCCTTCAGCCACATAGTTAATAACAATAATCCTTGCATTTGATATAGCGCTTTTCACATCTTATCGACGTCCCAAAGCAATTCACAGCACATACTGTAAAATGATTTGACTGTATATTTGTGGGCAAATCGCAGCAGCCAATTGCGCACAGCAGTGTCCCACAAACAATCATGGATTGAAATGACCAATTTTATTAGTGTTTTTTTTGGACGGATTATTATTAGGCATGTGGAGTAAGGAAATTTGCCCAAGGTTTCACCCTGACCTGCCTGGATTCGAACACAGGGCTCCCCAGCTTGGTCTCCCCAGCTTGCAAGACAAGTGCTCTAACCACTGAGCCACAGGAGCTCTAATGCATAGAAAAGATCTCTCAAAATCCATCACTGATAGGCATGTTCTTAATACTGTCTGATATGACTTACACATTTATATAATATTCATCTTTTTGATGTAAAAAAACAAGTACAGTGATGGCGAGAAATCATTAAAAATGATCATTTTAATTGCTGAACACACATAACACCAGAACATTTCAAAGTGCTTTACAATAAATTGCTTTAAAAGACCATGACTGAAAAGTTATAGTCAATGCTATAGTCAACTCCCTGGACTCTTCGTAACTTCAAAATTTGAAAGAAGCTTTGCTGCTGACTTGAATCAGGCAGTATTAATCGTGAATCTCTTCGGCCTAAAACAGTAGTTTGGTTGAAATTTACAATATTTATATGTAGATGTCTGCTACACATACACAAATCTCATTTAGGTGTCTAAAATCTTAAAAACTGTTTGTGGTGTACAAGTCACGGTTGTGGTAACCATTATATTGAATACATAATAAATTATGTAAAGTATGGCTGCTGCTTAGCTTTGTGATCATACACACAAATTGTTTGCCAGATCACCTTCAGTAAAAGTAGGCACTAGTATCACTCACTTCTAGGCAAATATCAATTTTAGTACACACTATGAATTAGGTACATTCTCATGCTGGTAAACGGTCTATGTGGTATGAACTACCACTCATTACAATCAGATATCCAATAATAGGTATAATGCTGCTACGGTAAAATGACTGGTCAAGGGATAATGAAACACACAGATCACAAAAATATGTCCTTTTTCCATAGTGAAAAAGTTGTATACTGTACTCATAAGTGTTAATTCGTTACTCACAGTGGAATGTGGGCTCATCTGGAAATCCTGTGGAGAAATGATGCTGGGCCAGCTTTTGCTCTTATTTAGCATACGAGTTCACATCTTTAAATCCAGAATTTGCCATAACCCGGCAATGTTAACAACGGTGGACACTGACCAGAAATTGAAGTTTTTGTAATAGAAGCAGTAATTACTCTAACAAATGCCAGTATCACATTATCACAGGTATGTGATAATGTAAAGTTTACTAGTTATAAAATGGCTGCATAATGAAGTACCTATTAACAACCTACAAAAGTAACATATTAATAAACATTTTGTACTTCCTAACCCCATTGAATTATAGTATTTGAGGAATTTTAAACTCTGTTCACCAATTCTAACTGCTAAAATTTCTGACAGTAAATGATGCAATGATACTTCCACTGAGAGTTTTCAAGAAAGAAAGCAAATTATGGCCTTTTTTTTAATGGTTCCCCACATATCAAGGATCAAAGTAAACACTCAATTTGTCCAGTTCACTAAAGAAGTTCTAAAATGGCATGAATTACTATACTTTGTACCATCCATCTAAAAGCACTAGGACATGTCAGAAAGCAATTTCTTTGAAGTTTTGCAAATTCTATGTGTATTTTATCTTACAGAAATCCTAACTGACATACCCAGGGAAGAACAGCAGATACCAGTCAAATGGAATTGTACCTTTTTCCACATCTCTTCATTGATCATTAGCTTATCTCCCATTGAACCTTGCATCCCCAAAACCTGATTTACCAGTTTCTACTTACAGTATTCTGGCTGAAAATATTTTGCCAGGATGAAGGTCATCGTGGCAAAAGGTTATTTTCCTTACTGGGAATATTGTACTATCTATGCCAAAACTCCCAAGTTATCTTTTCTGATAACTAAGTTCCCCCCATACACACTCTGGAGTCCAAGACTTGGCTCTTGCCGACCTGCGCTTATTAGTTTCCAGAATTAATTAATCAATGTTTCTCCAGGGAGACAGTACACATTCCATTTCAACAATCTATCTCTGGGATTTCTTATGTATAGGTGGGATGTATGGAAATCTCAGCTTTATTTGGATAGTCTTAGGCATTGTAATGATGGGTTTTCTCATGTCTCAGACACTCAGTTGACCCCAAAAAAATGATTTCTGATACCCAGAATACATTTCTATTCAGCACATAAAGTATTCCACACTACACATTTGCAGAATCTCATGACTTTATCATTTGTTGTATTGAACTGCATCTGCCACCTATCTGCCCGTATTTCCACATCTGTTTGATTGTATGTGTATTGATTCTCATTATATGCCACTGCTTCCAAGTCAACCTCATCTAAAAACTGCGACACCTTTGACAAGATAATAGTTGCCTAATTATTTATAAAAATTATAAATAAACATGACTCAAGTATATAGCCATGTATAGCACATCATTAACAAATATCTCAGTCAGATCACTACTTGTGCTTTCTATTAAATAGGCAGTTGCTAATTCAGTTTAATATACAAGGTATCCCTCCCCAACCGCGAGGGATACGTTCCTGTAAAATTGCGGTTGAAAAATGCAGGGCCCTATGGGAAACATGGGGATACGGGGAGTTCACGTAAGTTCACCTTTAGTAAAACTAAAGGCAAAAAAAACACATACACATTTTCATGAAAAAAATTCTGCAAAATCTTCTACTTGTAAAGCTATCTCTGATTATCCTGTACTAAAAGATGTTCCCATATTATACTTTTATCATAGTTTTAAACCTATTTTTTTCAAATTGTGGGGTTACTTTGATAGTTCATTCCTAGACCCATTTTAATGGCGTGACTTACATTTGCTGTGTCAAAAATATGTGACATAGATATCCTCTACAAATAAAATACAATCATACAATCCTCTACAAATAAAATATAATAATATCTCAGTGTTAAATTCTTTCTTGTGAACATTTTTAAGAAGTGTGTGGGAAGTAATATTGTAATTGATAAACAATTTTAATCAAATCCAGAATACATTAATCAGAAGAGATTGTCTTTGCTCAGAAGTATGAGTGAATGCATTTTAATGTAACAAACAAATCCTACTTTAATTGGTCTGCTTACAGTCCAGTGTGAAAAGTTGAAAAAATATTCATCTATCTTATTGGTCCAGGACCAGTAATTGCTAAAAAGGTAATGGTGCATGTTATATTAGTTGGCCTTGAGTATTTGAACAGTAAACCATACTAATAAAAATCATATAAGATAGCAATACTACATGGAACATACATAGTTGGTGAACAATGAAAATTATTTTGGATACAAAATGACAAAATAAAGAATTGAAGTAGAACTACAGTACTGTATTTACAATATAATAATCCCAACAGAAGGTTTGGATGAGGGGCATATTAACAAGGAAAGTGATTTCTCATTTTCTTCCTTGTTCAGCAAGCTGGAAGATGGTTCAAGTTTACAGTAAACACCTGCAATTTGATGAGATATGTCAAACAATATAATCAATAGTTTGCTATTGGAAGTATTTGACATTAGATTGGGATGGTTTGCTATCCATTTAGTTCCACAATGAGTTTTATTTTCTTTTTTGGTCAATCGGGTATAATACATGTGGAAACCCATGACCATGCTAAAGAGTACCAAGAACAACTTGCACTTATATATAATAATAGTAATAATCCTTGCATTTGATCTAGTGCTTTTCAGGTCTTCCAAACTTCTCAAACTGCTTCAATATAGATCCTCCTTGCAGGGTTGCGTCTCAGAGCGCTTCACAATGGTGGAGCCTGACTCCCAAGTTGGGGGGGTTGGGGGGGTGGAGGTGACCATAAGCAAGGTCAAAGAGGGTTTTAGGCATGTTGAGTAAGAAAATTTGCCCAATGTTTCACCCTGCAGTGCAACTACACAGAATAGTAACAAAAATAATAATCCTCGCATTTGATCTAGACGTCTCAAAGTACTTCACAGAATATAATCTAAAGTGAATTGACTTTAGACCAGTATATTTTTTGGGCAAAACACAGCAGCCAATTAATTGCGCACAGCAGTGTCCCATAAACACTCGTAGACCCCCCCGCCTCACTTCTTCTCTTGCCTCCTTCAAGGCTGGTATCAAGACTCTCCTTTTTGACTGGGCCTTCAGCTGCCCTCCCACCTCTCTGCCTCCCCTCACACCTACCGTACTCCTCCCCCATGCTCGACCCCTGACTGTTCAGCATGTTGGGATATCCTCCCGCTGTGAAAGGTGCTCTATAAATGTAATTTTGTTGTAGTGTAATTTATACGAATCTAAACGATGAAAAAGAGAGTGCTTGCTAAATTGATGGCTGGTTTTCACAGCACATTTTCGTATAAAAATTTCCCACAACAACTCCAGAACGATTAGGTTTGAATGGGATGATTGCAAGCATTTCTTTAATAGTTTTCACTGATGGTTAATTATATATTTAAGGGCACCTGAAATTCCCACTTTATAATACTTTAAATAATGTTAACACAATATGCAAATTATCAACATATAGAAGGCAAACTAGATGGACCTCAATTTTTATATTGTTCAGCAATTCCTATGTTTTGTTACACTCTAATTCAAATGTTGAAAATAGCAAAAAAAATTATTAGAAGAAACAAAGGGCAGTTTAGTTCCTATTTTCAACAATGTGCTGCAAACTTACCAAACTCGGATTAAGTTGATTTATCTTACCTTATCTTATCTTGGTAAGCTTCAAATAACAATTTTGCAGCAAATGACAGCCACACTACTCCCTCTTAGATTGGTGAACCACCCGACTGGATAAAATGGATGGTATCACCAAAATATATTCGTTTTTTGAGGCCTAAGAACTTCATTCCATCTGCAGTTTTGAGTATTAGGGAAGTATAAGTCTATCATCCACCAAATACACTTGCAAGGGAGTGAAGTGATGTGAAAGGTCAATGGAGTCATTTACAAGCCACAACGTAATGTGCTTTTTATATTTTTCCAAAGGCAATGGAAATAGATTATAATTAGTCACAAACATAACTACAAGAAAGGAAAGGCAAATACCAACACCAACAACAACTTGCATTTATATAGAGTCCCTCACCCAGAGTAGCATCCCAGAGTGCTTGACAGTGGCAGACTATGACTCCGAGCCGGGGTGAGGCTGAGGTGATCATACCATTAACAACTTAGCAAAGAATAGAATTTCTTTGCAGCATTATTTGTTTTATTATGTTCTAAAATCAATTAGCTACTGTTTTTAAAATTAGGCAATAAGAAATGAAGTACTAACAATACTGCAAAGAATATAAGATCTATGTACAGTAGAAACATGCAATAAGTTAAATTAGCAGAACAGAATCTAACCACCAACACTACATTTTTCAGATGGTAGACATTTTTGGAGCTGTTTTAGCACATCTTTATTTCAGTGGGACCCCATCACAAAACCACTAGCATGTTCTAAAGCTGGCAACAGTTCATTGGTGTTTCAGAACCTAATTTACAAACCTTAAAAAGTTGCGTACTTGTAAAGCTGTTCAGAATTATTTTCAAAAGGTAAGGGTTGTAAAGAATAAAAGGAATCTGCTCAAATCCCGTATAGCAAATCACAGGAAAAGTACAATCATTATTTTGTGGGTTTGCTCCATTATTATACTGTAAAACAAATTCTACAATAGATTTTCTTGGATCTTTTTATGCAACAGATTTCCTAAAAACAAAGTCCAAGAAAAGCTTTTTTTAAATGGTAAACGGATGTTGGACACATGCAGAAACCCAACACCATGCTCAAAAGTATCCAAACCAGACTCAAATTGCACATATGCATGCTACCCCTATGCATGGAAATTTCTGTATCTGGAATAAAATAGATTAGAATGGGCACTTTCTAGTCCAAATAATGAGTCGTTTTAGGTACAGGTTGAGGAGAAACAATGCTTGGATACCCAGTGGCATTGCTAGAAGTTAACCAGCTAAAACCACAAAGCTAGCCATTGTGAGCATTGTCTACCGAGCTTCCCACTGTTTGTTCAGCTAAAGCCTTTCTACCAATAGGGCTTTGGCGTGCAGGGTTAACAGATGTCAAGTCGGAAGATCGCTGCACCAAATGGGATTTACACTAACATTCTTTTTGAGGTCTTTCCATATGTATTTGGATGTCACCCAACTCTATCTTTCTGCGTCCACGCTCAATTCAAGGACCACTATTATCCTGACAGACTGCCTGTCAAACATCAATTCCTGGATGAGAGCTAACTTTCTACAGTTGAGTGTCAACAAGACCGAGGCCCTCCTGATTGACTTACATCAGCGCCTCTGCATCTCAGGCACTAACATCATCAACCTCCATGGATGAACACTCCAACTCACGAAGCAAATCAGGAACCTAGGTGTTTTGTTTGATTCTCAACGTCTTTTCTCCCCCACATCCATGCCATCATCCGCTCCGCCTTCCCTCACCTCCACAACATTGCTCAACTTAGCCACTACCTCACTCCTCAGGCTGCTGAAACTCCCATTCATGCCTTCATCATGTTTACACCAGCATGATTACACCAATGCCCTGATGGCCTTCCCAACTCCTCCCTCCATAGGCTGCAGATCATCCAGAACTCTGCAGCCCATGTCCTCTCCCGCACCAAGCTCTGTGATCACATCACCCCCATTCTTCCTGACTGCACTGGCATCCCCATCATTCAGAGGATTCAATTCAAGATCCTGGTCCTCCCCTTTATAGCCCTCATGGCCTCACCCCACCCTACCTCTGCGACGTCCTAAACCCCTATCAACCTGTCCGCTCCCTCCGCTCAGTGGGCTCTGGCCTGCTCCATGTCCCCTCCCCACCATTAGCAAGCAAGCTTCAGCCACTCTGCTCCCAACCTTTGGAATTCCATACTGGAACCTCTCTGCCTGGCCCCCTCCCTAGCCTTCTTCAAGTCCCGCCTCAAGACCCTCCTCTTCAACCTTGCCATCGGTCATCCTCCTTCCCTCCACCATCCCCGATCCTGATCCCAGCTCAGGTCTGACTGTTCAGCAACTTGGCACATTCTCCCAATGTGAAAGGTGCTTTACAAATGTCATTTTGTTGCTTTTGTTTCAATTCTGGTCTATTTGTTACCATCATATTTCTTCCCTTGCTTAGAATTCAACTTTTTTTTCGCCATGTAAGTTTTTTTCAACAAATGTTGTCCTCTGCAATCAGATAACCAACCATGAATTGGAAAAGATTTCAGTTCATCAAGTCTTTTCTTTTTACAGTATTTTATTTCATCATGGCAAATGTTTTAATTCTGTTGCTGTTTTGTCTTCATAACCCTTAATTTTGTTACTATCCAAGTATCTAACCATCTACTTATTAAGTATTCCAATCAATTCTTCATCTATGGTTTAAGTATAATGGATTCCATATTTTCTCAATCCTTTGCTTGAACGTTTTCTGATCCCATTTCATCTGGTTTAAGTTTAATTTGATCCAGAATTTATCACATAGGTTTAAATTGTTACAGGTAAATTATGCTTTCCAAATTGCTTTGTCAGCTTCATCAATGGTTTCAGAACTCAGATAACTGTGCATAAAGATCTCGATCTGAAGGATAATGGGAAATTACTTACGACTAGTTTATCTTCTGAATAAGCATTCCTCAAACATATATAGGAATCCCTTTGTGATCCTGTGGCTTGTATTTGTCGCATAGGTTCACCACCCTCTGTTGTTCTAGATAATGGAGAGGGTGGGTGAAGGTAGTGCAGTTGATGTATTTTATATGGATTTTCAAAAGGCATTTGATAGTGTGGCACAAAGTATACTTGTAAGCAAAATAGAAGCCCCAGTGTTAAAGCAGTGGCAGGATGGATATCAAACTGGCTAGGAGACAGAATGGATTGGATTGGAGGGAAATGTGCAGTAGTGTTCCCTCAGGGGTCAGTATCGGGACCAATACGGTTTTTGGTCTATATAAATGACTTGGGTATAGGGAGTACAATTTCAAAGTTTGCAGATAATACAAAGCTGGGAGAAGTAGTAAACAGCGAGGAGGATAGTAGCCAACTGCAAGAGGACATAGACAGACTGCTAAAATGGGCAGATACATGGCAGATGAAGTTGAATCTAGATAAATGCAAAGTGATGCATTTTGGAAGGAAGAATGAGGAGAGGCAGTATAAGCTAGATGGTGGAATCTTAAAGGGGGTGAAGGAACAGAGAGACCTGGAGGGCTCAAATAAATAAATTGTTGAATATGGCAGGACAGGTAAATATAGCTATCAAAAAAGCTAGGATACTAGGCTTTATAAATAGGGGCATGGAATACAAAAGTCAGGAAATTATGATAAACCTTTATAAAATATCAGTTAGGCCTCAGCTGGAGTATGTGTTCAGTTCTGGCTACCATACTTTAGGAAGGATGTCAAGGCGTGGGAGAGGATGCAAAGGAGATTTACCAGAATGGTACTAGGAATGAGGGACTTTAGTTATCAGGAGAGGCTAGAGAAGCTAGGATTATTCTCCTTGGACCAGAGAAGGTTAAGAGGAGACTTAATAAAAGATCTCAAAATTATCAGGAGATTTGATAGGGTGAACAAGGAGAAACTATTTCCACTGGCAAGTGGATCAGTAACCCAAGAACACTGATTTAAAATAGTTGTTAAAAGAAACAGAGGGGAGGTGAGAAGAAATTTTTCACACAGCAAGTTGTTTGGATCGGGAATGCATTGCCTGAAAGAGTGGTGGAAATCCATTCACTTTTAAAAAAGAAGTAGATAGATATTTGGGGGATAACTGATTTCCAGGTCTATGGAGAGAGAGCAGGGGAGTGAGATTGATTTGAACAGCTCTTTTTAAGGAGTCAGCACGATGGGCCGAATTTCCTCCTTCTGTGCTGTATAATTCTGTAATATGATTCTATGTCCAAGTAGTTCTCCTTCACGGTTCCATATTCTTAGGCATGCAACAGAATGGTTTTCATCAACCCATTTGCAAGGTCCAAAACCAAGCAGTGAGATGGATTTGGTGGTAAAAAGAGGAAGTGGCTTCAGAAGGCTCAAGCCTAAACTCACCTGTCTCGCTGCTTTTTGGAGGCAGCATCAGCAGACAAGTCTCTTTGCCAAGTCCTCTCACATGAAAATCAAGGTTAAGCAGCTAGTGTTGAGTAATATAGGACTACAAATTTAGACCTGGCATATCACAAATTGTTTTGCAGAGGTCATTTCACCACACTAAAGACAGATGTCCATCAAATAACAGATAAGAAAACTGAGGCTTGGGACAACTTTAGCTGGAAAGCGTTGGGAGTCCTGTAGCTCAGTGGTTAGAGCATTTGCCTTACAAGTGGGAGACCTGGATTCAATTCCACGCAGGCAAAACCTTAGGCAAGCTTCCTTACTGCAATAATGCTCCCTCAAAAAAAAAAAGATTGGTCATTTCAATCCACGACTGTTTGTGAGACACTGCTGTGCAAAATTGGCTGCCGCATTTCGCCCACATATATACAGTCAATTCACTTTACAATATGTTCTGTGAAGCACTTTGAGACTCTAGAAGACATGAAAAGCGCTATATCAACTACAAGGATTATTATTATCTGCAGAGTAGTTTCATGGTTATGTGCCCATATAGTTGGCACTTGGTATCTAACTTGATTGGTATACAGAGAGGGAAGCAGCTGCTGCTGAAGCTACTGTCCCTTCAACTTGTGGAATGGATAAGGTTGTTTGTCCAAGCTGTGGGCAGGAACATTATGCAAAGCTATGTGCAATGATTAGACAATCTAGAACTCTTCTTGAGAGGAAGGAACCTCATAGGATGTGTAATATTTTTAATGGAATTGCAAAAGTAAACCCATATCAATATTTTAGGAATCAAAAAGACAGTAAATCAAGAGTATATAGGTCTATAGTTTAGAGTTGTAAAAGGCAATTTCAGGATGGATACCAGGAAGGTTTTCTTCACAGAGGGTAAAGAACCGAGTGGAACAATTATTATTTTATTGTCATAGTTAACTGTGGCTTCATCCTATTTTTAAGGCACTGCATGTAAACCAAACCTCTAAAAATTTACAAAATACAATATACAGTATTGTGTGTTCCCCTAAATATCACATACAGAATGTTAATCAATAAGAATATTGAATTCTTAATATTGAATTCTTATTTCTGAAGCTGGTGCTTCATTATTACAGAATATTTACAGATAAATAGTGAAATAATAATTCCACAAAGATCTTTATCTTGTTCTTGTGACTTAAAATCAGTGGTAGGTATAGAGGTAATTCTCATGTGGTCAAAAGTTAGTATTGCATTGTTAATACATACAGTATTGTGCTGTGTATCCCCTACTTATCAACATAGAGTGATATTCAGGCCATTACATAATCAAGAGTAATAGCCACAGGAAATTCAATTTGGAAAACATTGTGACATAACTATTGTATACAGCCCAGCTGTTTACCTACTTAATAAAATTATTGTAAGTCAGCCATATATCAGTCAGCAAGGCATCTTAAATCTCAACTATACTGAAATGAAATTTGAGGATGCCATTTCAGCTAACTGCTTTCAACCACTACTCATGTGTGAATGCATCAGGAATGTGGAACAATTCATCTTTTGTTTGGTTTACAGCTTACAGTGTGGCGTGCCTGTAGTCTCCATTGAAGGGCTTGACACATTTCAATGAGTTGCAGTAGCTTAGCTCGAGAAAATAGTACTTCCGATGCTTGACTTTCAGAGCTCAGTAAGGATCTGTGGAGAAGCCCAAACAATTCTTAGAAATTGATTTAATTATCAAAGTACATTTCTGCGGCAAACACAAACTTACATTCATTTTCAATATTGAATGAAGAGGAATTACAAATTGACCATTTTGAAACTCCCATTTGGAAGATAGCTGCTCCTCTCAGTTTATAGCAAACCCATTGAAGGATATATCAAAAGAATAAATTCAAGGACACCCATTCTTGTCTGAACTGGGGAAATTGGCCTGAAACTCCAAAGAATGCAAACACAGTCTTTGGCTCTATGCCCAGAGGAATAGAGTACAAAAGTTGGGAAACAATGCTGAATACATGCAAAACCTTGGTTAAACCACACGTGGAGTGCTGTGTGCAATCTCATCACCATTTTGCATGAGAATATTATATAATTGGAGAGAGTACGGCATAATTTGGATACCAAAAATGTTAGGGGAATTTAAAATTGAGAAACCATAGAGCTCTTATGGAATGTATGTCAGAAAGTTGAGTGAAAAAGATAGTGGGGTCTCTGTTTTGATTTTCTAAAGATCCTTCAAGTCTGATAGGGTGTCAGAGGATTGGAGGCTAGCAATGAACCTCAAGAAAGGTACAAAAGAATAGGCTGGGAAACTACAGGCTAATCATTTGTAGGTAAATTTTGGAGACAATATCAGGGAACAGGTTAATGATCATTTATATAGGTTTAAATTAATCAGTGATAGTCTCCATGGATTTGTAAATGGCAGCTTGTTTTTGACCAATTTAATAGAGTTCTTTGAAGTAGTAATGTAGGTGCAGAAAAACGCATTGAGAATACAAAGACTTACAAAGAATGTACAGCATGGAAATAGGCCACTCAGCCGAATCAGTCTCTACCAATCCACCGATTCCTTTACTCCCTCCCATATCCTTCTCTTCCCCTCCCCCTCAGGTAAAGGTCTAGCTTTCTCCTGAATGCATCTACACTAACTAATTCAACTACAGCTTCAGGCAGCAAGTTCCACAATCTCATACTGCATGAAGTAGTTGCTCCAAAATTCTCTTTTTGATCCCCTAGTCACTATCTTACATAAAATATAGTATTGCATTTATTATTTTGTATTGCATCTTGTTATACCAAAGGTATTTGATAAGGTGTCACACTGAAGATATGTGGGGAAACTCAGGGTACACTGAATAGAAGGAAATGTATTGATTTGGATAGAGTTGTGCTAAAAGGATGCTTTTCCAGTTGGTGGAACTTAATTACTGAGTCAGTGAAGGGGCCTCTCATTTATTCCATATATATTAATGACAGCAACTAATGTATAGGGAATGTACACCAAAGTGTAGTGAAATAGTGTGCATGGTGACCAGTGACTGCAGAAGATTTAAACGGGCCAAAACAATATACAGTACTGTATATTGCAATTTTAAAAAAAATCCAACTTTATGGAGGGAGCAATTTAAGCAAATGAATGAGGATCCCTGGGAGTTCTGGATTGCCAATTAGACTGCCAATTTAGTACTAATTTGTCTGCTTCATTCTATTCTGAACTCTAAGCCACGAACAATTGTATTTGAGGTGCCCAAGCTCATTTGAAAATAGAACTCACAGCTGATGAAGGCAGATGATTTTCACTTCATTAGTCTTGGGTTGGATTTGAACCCAAGGACAATGTACTAGCATTACATTAACCCATTCCCTAAGCCACAAACTTTTTCATACATTTTGCATTTACCTGAATTGTTCATTCATGGATGCTAAAGCATTTTCTATTTCCAACATCTGAGCAGCTCTGGAACTCAGTCCCTCTGCAAGAAGCAACACCTATATAAAATAATACATCAATAGTCATTCCTACTGAACTGAAAATAATAGGAAGAGACTAATTGTTTCGCTAAACTTGCCAGGATGAGGCGAACAAATTTTAATCAAGTCATACCGAATTATGTACACTTTAGCTTCAACAAGGCACTGATATATTGCAGGGGGTTAACAGAAAGTCAACAAGGATGATTAACAAGTTATTGCGAGTCACAGAGAAACCAGGGAGCAATGAACCATGAGGTCTAGGCTGTTGCTGTTATTAACGTTCCCCCCACGTTCAGAGATTGAATCTGCATGGTAATGAGCTGTGAATCTGTGAGTCTGTATTTGGTTGGGGGTTGCTGCAGTACTGCAGATGCAGCCTATCCGGCTATTATAGCTTCAGCATGACTTCTGCTGCACCCCAACGTATTTGGCAATATACCTAACATCATGTTTGTTTTGTTTATTGTCATCCAACATCCATGCCCTGACCAGCTCTGCCTTCCCCCACCTCTGCAATATCAACTGGTTTAGCCACAGCCTCTCTCTCAGGACATCAATACTTTTATCCATGCATTTGTTACATGACCACTCCAACTCTTTGCTTGTTGGCCTCTCATCCCCCAAAGGATAGAATTAAAAATACTTGTCTTCATTTTCAAGGCTCTCTACACCCTTGCTTTATGACTTGCTAACCCCATATCAAATTGTCTGCTCCCTCCGCTCAGCAGGTTTTGGCCTGCTCCGTATCCTTCAGCCTCTCTGCCACCATACATTGGAACGCCATCCGATAGTCCCTTTGCCTTTCTCCCTCCCTTGCCTCCTTTCAAGGCACGTCTCAAGACCCTCCTCTTCGACCGCGCCTTCAGCCACCCTCCTATCTGCCCTCCGCGTCCCCTGATCCGTACCTGCTGCTCTCGAGTTGAAATTCCTGACTATCCAGCACTTCGGGACATCCTTCCGAAATGGAAGGAGCTATCCAAATGTAATTTGTTGGTTTGGTTTGGGCTATGGTGAGCAATAACTCAACTAATACTCCTAGATCTCTTTCAGCTTCCCCTTCAGCAAATTCTATCTAATTTTTACTGCCAGTTTCCAATTGAGTCTCTCGTGGTATTTCATCAAATGAGTCCTGTAGCTGAGTGGTTAGAACACTCGCCTTACCAGCATGAGACCTGTGTTCAAATCCAGGCAGGTCAGGGCGAAACTTGGGCAAGTTTCCTTACTCCACACGCCTAATAATAATCCCTCCAAAAAAGCACAATAATAAAATTGGTCATTTCAATCCACGACTGTTTGTGGAACACTGCTGTGCACAATTGGCTGCCGAATTTCACTCACAAATATACAGTCAATTCACTTTACAGTTTATTCGGTGAAGCGCTTTGAGACGTTTAGAAGACATGGAAAAAAGCACTGTTTCAAATTCAAGGATTATTATTATATTATAAAGGCTTTTTAGATGTCCAGGCACCCTTTCACTTAAACCTTGGCTTGCCAGTATCAATTTCAGATTTCTCTCCATCAAAAAAAATCTCAAGTAGATCAGGGATAATCTACCCCTTGACCACATCATTTGTTATGCTACAATCATACAGGATATTCAGTCGTTTTGCTTCCAATGATTGAAGCTCCTTATTTAAAATGAGCGTACATGAACTCCAGACATAGATTAATGATCAGTCCAGTTACATCAAATGTTCTGCGCATCCTCTTTTTAAATTATTAAATAATAACAAAGGACATTTAACATTTATCTAATGCTGCAATTGACTAATTGCTTGCATTTGTTTTACATACTACTATACTTACAGGAAATCATATTTTCTCAGTGACAAAGTGATTAATGATTCACACTAAAGTCCAAAATGTGAAAACATTAATTTATTTCACATACTCTATAAATCTAATATAAAATCTGAAATTATTATTAAAATTTCCAATGTAAACCCCTTAATCTAAATCATACCAGTGTAATCGTTCATTTTTTCAAACCCTATTCGCAAATGGCTTTAGTTTCCATGAACTTTCAATTAGATTATAAATATAAATATCACATATATCCTGCAGTAGTTTTTGCACATAATTGTTATATAGTGTGCCATTAAAAACATCTTAAAATGCATCCAAGCTCCAGTATAAACAAATTGGTTTTGCTGCAATGCACATTAATATTATATTAAAATTCTACAAAAATATGTCCAGAAACCAATTGTAAGATATAAATTACCCTACAGCTAGTTATGAGGTGTTCTCCATTTCTCCCCTTTTACCCTACAATCTTACATTTATATAGCACCGTTCACATTGGGAGGATACCCCAGAGCACTTAACAATCCTGGTTTGGCTGGAGATTGCGAGGCGAAAGTTGTGGGAAGGGGGAAGATGGCCAAAAGCATGGTCAAAAAGGTATGTCTTGAGACAGACACTGAAAGAGGTGAGGATTGGAGCGAATTGGAGGGACTCCAGGAGTTCTAGAGTGGGGCAGATAGTCTGAAAGCCCAACAGACCATGTCGGGGAGGGTAGGAAACATGAAACAGGCTAGTGCCTGTACTGAGCGAATGGAGTGGCTGGGTTGGTACCTATTGAGGAGGTCACCAAGGTAGAGTGGGGAAAGACCATGGAAGAATTTAAAGATGAGGAAGAGTAAGGATCTTGAACTCAAACTGCCCTTTTTGTGACAAGGTCAAATGGCAAACAGAGAAGCAAAAAAATAAAGAAATAAACCAATTAAACCAATTGAAACATTTTATTCTCTTAAAATAAACAAATTACCTGTCTCTCCAGCTGCAATACTTGCGCCTTCAGGAGAGTTACACGTCTTTCATCATAATGTTGATAGTTCCCTTCTTCAAGGAGTTGCTGATATTGATACCTTTAAAGCAAAAGATAAACAGTTCATTTTAAAGTAAATTGTGGATATTGTTTAGAACAGAACTTTTTTTTGGTGGGGGGGATGGTTGGGTGGGAAGAAAAGAAAACATGCCCCAAAGATACCCTGGAATAAATTGGAACCCCTTTTGAAATTTCGAAAACCACTGTTGGACAATTAACAAACATTCATTGAAGATATCTCTTAGCCATTACCTTAAATCTTCCAGTTCACATTTTAGCTGCAAGTTCTCTTCTTTCAGTTTCTATAGTTGGAGCAAAGGCAAACCTTACATTTTAATTACAATAATTACATCAGGAAATCCCATCCCAACTAATCAGTTGCAAATGCCCCGCAGGGTGCAATCAATATATTTCTGTATACAGTACTATTTATTCATGCTTGTTCGAGTGGACATTAAAGATCCCATGGCACTATTCAAAACATGAGGGGGTTTCTCCTGCTGTCGTAGCCAACAATCCCCAAGATAAAATGAGTGGAACAATTCTGTACACAAATTGATTACCACATTTACCTATTAAAGGCACAGTCATTACATTTCACTAAAATCCTGTAAAATGCTTTAAGATGTCCTCCCAGTATGGTCCGTCGATATGGTAATTTTCCGATTTAGAGATATCGATGGGCACATATCGAGATATACCGAAATATCGATATTTTCGGGTTTTTCGTACTGCACATGCGTGCGCAATGCGCGCATTCGGGGTGCGCGAGCATTCGGGGCCTATCTCCTCAGGAGGTAAATATCTTTCTCTCTCTGTGTCTCTCACACTCACTCTCTTCATCTCTGTGTTTTTCTGTCTGTGTCTCTCTCCTCTCTCACATCCCCCCCCATCTCTATCTGTATATTATCACATCCACCCCGTCTCTCCCCTCCACCCCCGCCGCCGTCCCTCTCTCCTCCCCCCCCCCCCCCCGCCGCCGTCCCTGTCTCCCACCCCCCTTCGCCGTCTCTCTCCCCCCCCCGCACCCCCCCAGCCATCTCTTTCCCCCTGCCCCTCCCCCTTTCCCTCCCCCCGCCGTCTCTCTCTCCCTCCCCCCCAGCCGTCTCTCTCCCCCTTCCCCCCCAGCCGTCTCCCCCTCCCCCCACCAGCCGTCTCTCTCCGCCTCCCCCCCCCCCCCCCCCCACCCCCAGCCGTCTCTCTCCCCTCACCCTTTGCATACCTGTACATTGTATTCGAGGACTATGAATACAATATGGCGGCTTTGCACTTCGGTCTGTGCATTGTGTATAGAGATGAGCATTCTGGGTCTTGTAGTTCAGTGTGCGCGCATTCCGATTTTTTCCCTCGATATTGATTTTTCGATATATCGATATTTTTGAAATGCCTATAATCGGCGTATCGATATGAAAATTATATCGGGTTTTAGCGATATATCGATATGTCACCCGAACCTACCTCCCAGAGTGAAAGATGTATATCAAATGCAAAGATTATTGTTGTTATTAATAGTAGCATTATTATCTTCGCAACTATGTTTGCATGAGAATGTTATCTTTAGAGAGCACCACCCCCATAAAAAAATGTAATTGCTTGACCAAAAAATCGAATACTGGATGGATTGGAGTCTAGATTAGATTTTTTTCATACAAGGGCTAAAAAGGCAGCCATAAAGCCTTTTTAAGCATATAAATGGATCTTATTTTGCTTCATGGTAAGGAAAAATAGATAAACTGGGATCTGAATGTATTACGTAAAACATTTCCAAATATGTTTTTCAAATAATTCCAAAATAACATGTCAGGGTAGTTTATGTGGTGTCATGAATTAATTTTCATCATGTTACTTCAAGTTTTCACATACCTTTATCTCTCCCTCTGCTTCTCTAGGCTTTCTGCATTGATCACCTTTCAGGAATGATTTGCTGGTGCAGTTAGAACTCATTGAAAGTCGACTCCCTGCAAATAGTTTTGGTAAATACTTTCCCACCTAAAATTTAATTAGATTAGATTTAAATGATAAATCATCATCTATTAAAATCAATGAGATATTAGAAAACTGAAACGCTATTGCAGTCACTTCAGTACATTTTGTAATCTTTAGGACGTCTAGAAGACATGAAAAGCGCTTTATCAAATGCAAGGATTATTATTCTTTTTATTATGGTTGTTAAAATTACTGAAATAGAATTCATAACAGATAAACATTGTTGCAGCAATACGTAGCTACATTCAGTTAATTTCTACTCCCAATGTACTGTATATTAAAATCAAAAGATTGAGTTATTGGCTGTATTGTAACTTACTGAAAACTTAAGTCTACAACTCTGTGACTCAACACTCTACTCGGTAAAAAGCCTTTTTGACCAACTTTAGAAAAATATAACTTGATCAGACTTTAAAAATCCAGTGCAATAGAACTGTAAAATCGTAAACGTTACAGCAGAGACTAGACTGTTCATTCATCCCATCACGCTAGACCAACAACAACTTGCATTTATGTAGCAACCCCCACACAGGGTAGCATCCCAGAGTACTTGACAGTAGTGGAATCTGACACTGAGCTAGGGGCTGAGGGTTGCGACCAGAAGTATAATGAAAATGGAAGATCTTCAGGTGGGATTTGAAAGTAGGTTTCAATTTATTTCAATCTTGATTTGGAAGGTAGATTTGTTTTACAATCTGCGGGGAGGCCAGCTAAATGTTAGAGAGACTCAGATACAGTTAACGGGGGATGCGGGAGGGAGTTTCAGAGTTTCAAGGCATAATGGTTGAAGGCATGGCAGATACTAATTCGTTCATTGGAGATAACATCCAAATTCTTTGTAACGATTGTTTTCAATCATGGAAACACAATTGAATTGATTCCAAAATTGAATTTTCAATGTTTCTTGATAGATTTAATAAAATAATTACCACACCAATATGACAATTTTACACCATGGAACTGCAAATTCGGTTTGGATGAAAAATCCTATCTCTTCTTATTTCTCTAGAAAAAGTCACCCCACCATCCTCGCATCATATAATCCAAGCTGATTTTTAAATGAGTCGAATGTCCTGACCTCAAGCTTTCACCACCCTTCTAGATTTCAACTAGCTGGTTATGAAGAATCTGAGTCTGCTTGCAGCTGAACTGGCTCCAAGGTGACATGTTTGCACGGAATGTCAGGATAAAGCCCACCCTATGTGGCAGTCAAGGTAGTCCAGTTACTGAGTCAGGCGGGTCAGAATTCCATCACACTGCTGATGACAGCATAGCCAGTTTGATTCATCGGCTGGACTTGGAAGTCACTGGGAGTAGAGACTTTTTGCACACAGCTTCAATTAATCCTTGCAAGCCCAAACCCCAATGAATATGGCTGGACAAGCAGTGGAAAAGCTAGTCAAGACATCAATCGGGTGAGTGGTATGAACTTTTAGCTACTTAGACTCTGGCAGTACTCCAACGTACACACTACTTTTCAAAATACCGGAAGCCTTGGCTCTTGCCAACCTGCGTCAAATACTTTATGGCATTGGGTAAGCAGGATGCATCCCTCCAGGGAGAATGTGTGCACCCATTCCCAAAAATATTTTTGGAATTTCCAATAGGCGGAAATACATGGAACTCTGTTTGGTTTGGTTGCTAACTGCTGTTCTAGTTAAGGGGAATGAGAATCAATTAATGTGTCAGACAATCGGCTGACCAATTTTTTAAAACTCTTTTGATAGATATGTAATTAGAATAGAGTCTCCAAGAATTACCAGATAACATCTGCTTTTGAAGTTATGGTTGAAAGCATTTTCATGTCCATCAGAAAAATTATTTAAAAATTTTTTAGGAACAACTCAAATTGGAAAATTAAATTAATTTTACAGTAGCTGTTCTAGTTAGGGGGAATGAAAGTCAATTAATCCGTAATTTTTTTTAATGGTGTTCAAAGGTTTGTTTAATACCACCCTTGGGCATCATGAAAAGATTTGAAGAAATCAATCCTTATCACACTTGTTATTAAGACTAAAGCAAAGACATTCGATTGAATCACAATGTTGAACATAATGTCGTTCATTACTTAACATACAAAATGGACAAAGTTGTTCTTGTATTTGTATGGCAACCATGCTTCCATGGTTATGAGGGGTTTCAAATCATGAGGGTTTTGATAAGAATATTTAGGGAGGAAGTGAACTGTTTCCACTGGCCAGTGGGTTAGAAACCAGAGGACATAGATTGAAGATAATTGGCAAAAGAACCAGATGAGGAGATTTTTTATGGATGTATAGTAAAAGCTTGTTTATCCGGCACCCTCGGGACCTGCCCAATGCCGGGTAAAGCGCCTGCTGGATATTCGGTTGAAAACGCAAAAAAAAAAAAAGTTGCAATGCCCTTTTCCGGATAAATTCCGGTTAATCGAATGCGGACCTTTATTTTGCGATGCCGATTATACGGAAGTTACGGTTGATCGGGTGCTGGATAAACGAGCTTTTACTGTATATATGTATACACACATATGGAGTCATTATGGTCTGGAATTCACTAGCTGTAGTGGAAGGGGATTCAATAACAACTTTCAAAAGGGAATTAGATAGGTACTTGAAAAGGAAAAATGTCCGGAGGTATGGGGAATGAGCAGGGGAGTGGGACTGATTGTGTAGCTCCTCTAACGAACTGGCACAGGCACAATGGGCCAAATAGACTTCTACTGAGCTGTAATATTCAACAATCCTATTAGACCTTTTATATAGAAAAATAAAGTGTTTCTCAAGACAAAGAAAATCAGTGCTTCAATTCATATAAACTTAGCACCAACATTGTTCATAGGTAGAGCAAGTTAAATCAGAGGACATGCACACTAATAGCCATTTTGTATCAATGCTGTTTTTCATCATCAAAATTACATTAGTTGCATAAATTTTAAAGGTTTGCCAAGGTTTATGACTGAGACTTAAAACTGTTCTGCCCCTGCTGCCCTCTCTGTTGGTAATTCATATCAACTGCTGCTAAGAACACCAGGGGGGAGGTGGTGGGGGGGAGATGGGGCACGTTAATCAAAAACGAGGATGCTTTATTACTAAATTAAACCAGTCTGTCTTTTGCCTTTTATTTGTGAAATAGATAGGTCAGCAATTCTAATGGGAGGTGATAACATGCCAGTGCAGGTTGCAGATAGCTTTTGTTTAAAATAATGCTATCTTTTAAGCTACTAATTGTTGCAAGTGATTATACTTGATGTATATTATTTATATTTGTATTCAGTGTGTGTAATCTATCTAGTTCATACAACCCACCACCATTACTGCTGACACTTAAATGATGGGATCACACAAAATATTGCTGATCAGAAAAGAGGTCACCTCAACACTAACATTTCCAGGAATTTGGCTCTAATATGTTCTGCAGCTGTCCTTTTGGTTTTACTTCCTCAGACACACAATTTGTTTCTTAAAGTGGAGCGAAAATAGTTATTTTAGATAAATATACATTCCGGTCGATGGTCTGGCTTCTGAGAAGTTCAGATTCTGGACCTGTTTCTCTGAAATATTATCAACATATTTATTTTTCTTCATCAAAGCCGATAGATAATAATAATAATCCTTTGATTCTAAATTGAAAAATATTCACTATGTGATGAATAAATAGCTAAATACATATTGTAACTGTAACTTATCCTCAAATATCTTCAGTATTTATGATTCACAGTTATGATTCCATTTTGAGACTGGAAAGGTCCTTGGCAAGTTCCAAACACTCGCAACAGAATGCACTGTATGAGGTTCTTAACCCTTCCCATTTGGTGATTCACCATCACCACTTTGTCTCCTTTAGTGGTTTCTCCCCCTTGCACTCTCACACTTTCTTATAACAAAAATCTTCCTTCTTCCCACAGAATCACCCAGTGAGCACTTGAACAATAAAACTAGATAACTTTGCAGATTTTAATTGTAGTTAATGCTAAATTAGCTGATCTTAGCTGGATTGCTATAGTTGGTTTGGGCAACCTTGGGTTAGAGGGGGGAATAAAAAGCATCAGCCATGGTTCATGCTCTTGATTCACATCCAGAGACCCCCATAGGAAATTGTGTGGATATAGGCATGCAAAAAAACAGGATCAAGCTATGGTAATCTGCTAACCATGAAATAATGATTTACTCTTCACTAAAATATATATTACTGGAACCAGATATTTTGAAATCATGACTAGCAGTTTTCTATGCAATTTTGATATCATTAAGTGGGCAAAAATATTTGTTTAGAAAACAAATCCTTTATGTTTCAAATCTCTTAAGTGTTCAACTCCACAGGATTGGATCTAATAAGGCAAGTCATAATCACATTCCACAGCAACAAAATTAAAAGGCCACCTCTGTTAAACATGTCAGATGACAAGGTAATTCATCAGAAATGATCTCCGCGAGGTGGAGAGAGTGCAGGTGCTATCCTGCACTCTCTCCACCTCGCCTGGCGATAGATGATATTAATCTAATATTTTATCTAATAGTGATATTGGATATATAGTGATATTTTTTCACACGGACCACCCGCTCCCGAGGCTAGAGATCTTCGGGCTGGAACGATCGCGGGGACAGAGCTTTCACGCTGTGCACCGCTCAGCCCACCGGCTGGAGCCGGCTTCCATCGCTGCCGGTTCTTCCTCTATGGGCAGCCGGCCAACGAATACCATCTTTTTGGACGACGGGGAGTATCACGGAGGGAATGGCGGCCACTCGCTGTCGGCGCTTCCTCCGGCTGTGCGGGGAGTGGCCCCTCGACAGGACCTTGGAAGGCCGCGACCTCGGCACTTTCCTCAGGCAGCGGGTGGCGCACGTCTTCCGCGAGGGGGAGAGCGCGCAAGCGACGGATCATCTCGTCGCGGGAGATCCAGACGGCGATCGGGCTGCTGCTGCTGTGCGAGCCGGCCAGACACACCGTGTCCGAGGTGCCAGGGCCATCACAGAGTTCCCGGGTTCATCGACTGAGGAGCCGGTCGGTTTTGGGGCCTGACACCACACTGGGCCCTTTTTTCCGCGCCCTTTTTTTCCCGCCATCTCAGGGATCGTCCGGGCGGGCGGCGAGGACAGGGAATGGTTGCTGGACGATTGTTGGACGATTGTTGGTTATTGTTTGTTGCTGTTTTTGTTGTTAATATTGTTGCTTTTGTTGTTTATTATTGTTGTTTGATTCCCCCCACCCCTGCCCCCATCTTCTTCTTCCCTCACTCCCTTTCCCCACTTTCTCTCCTCCCTTTTCCCCTTCCCTCCCTCTTCCCTCTTCCTGATCTTGCCCCCACCCATCTTTCCCTCCCTCTCTTCCTTACCCCCCTTTCTCCCCCCTCTTCCTCCCTAACCCTATCCCATCCCACCTTTCCCTCCCTCTCCCCCCCTTACCCTCTTTTCCCCTTTTCTCCCCTGGCCCCATTTTCGCGATTGTTTGTGGGGACACTGCTGTGCGCTATTTGGCTGCCGCGTTTCGCCCACAAATATACAGTCGACTTTCCTGCTTTTCTTCCCCCTGTCTCCACCCCTCCCCTTTTGCTTCTTTATCCCATTTTGCCCCTAGTCCCACTTCCGTGACTGATTGTGGGACACTGCTGTGCGCAATTTGGCTGCCGCGTTTCGCCCACTAATACAGTTACTTTTCCTACTATTCTTCATCCTGCCCTGATCCTTCCCACCCTGCTCTTGTCCTACCTGACTGTACAGCGCCTTGGGATGTCCTCTCGACGTGAAAGGCGCTATATAAATGTAAGTTTTGTTGTTTGTTAGTGATTAAGTGCATACTCCAAAATAAGCTACAGAGATCCAGCAAAATTTGCAGAAGCAACATTAACTGAGGCTTCAATAAGGATGTCTCACAATCAGCAGAGCAGAGTTTCATTTTCCATCCTCCTGGATAAACAGTTCCTCTTAAGTTCACAAAGTTCTTACTTGCCGACATTAAAACATCTCAGTTATGCTGCACACCTGTACAAACCACACATTCACACTTATCCCTTTGTAATACAGCTGAATCACAGTAAATGGATAACTACAATGTTTTGCCAAGGCGTGTTACTGCATGCTTGGAATAGGATTACACTTGGATCAATATATAATAAAAGAATTACTCCGGATACATCTGCTATAGATCATGAAACACTACTGAATGTTTGATACTGGTAAAATGCTAAAATAACAATAAATGTATACTTCTTAAAGAAAGATTTGGAAAAGATATTTAAGATGGAAATTAATGAATGTTTTAGAGTGGTAGAGCATGTTTGGAGTTTAACTCACTGAGCTATCCCATGGGTGGGTGGAGGGGGCTAAGCTGAACTGGCACCAAGGTGACATGCCTGGCAATGGAATGTCAGAATTGAGCCAGCCCTCGTAGTAGTTTCGATAGTCCATCTCTTAAGCAAGGTGGGTCCACAATATTCCAAAGCACTGGTGAAGACAACACAACCAGCCTGGCTCATTGACAGCATTTGGAAGGGCAAACCAGTCACCAGGGTCTGGGAATCATCACACTCAGCTCCTGCTAATCTTACAAGCCGTAGCCTTAATGTTAGGGTGGTCCCAGCTGGACAGGCAGTGGAAAAGCTTACCAGACAGTAATATCAATGGCAAGGTACACGGTTTTAGTCTCCAGCAATACCCCAACGCAAAATCTGGGGTTCCCAAACCTTGGCTCTTGACAACCTGTGCCTAATACTTTCCAGAATTAGGAAACTGCATCCAGGGAGAGAATGTACATTCCATTCCAACAGTCGATCTCTAGGATTGCCATGTGGAATTGTGGGAAGTATGGAATTCTCAGCTTGGTTTGGATACCAAATGCCAAAGCCATCATACATGGTCTTCCCATCACACAGAGGATTCAATTCAAGTTCCTGGTCCTCAAATTCAAAGCCATCGATGGCCTTGCCTGCCCCACCTCTGTGACCTCCTAATCCCCTAACAACCTGTCTATTTCCTCCGCTCAGCCAGCTCTGGCCTGCTCCTCATCAACCCCCCACCCACCATCGATGACTGAAGCTTCAGCCCCAACCTTTGGAATTCCACCCTGCAATCCCTCCACCTTGCCCCCTCCCTAGCCTCCTTCAAGGCCTGCCTCAAGACCCTCCTCTTCAATCATGCCATTGGTTACCTCCTTCCCTCCACCCTCCCCAATCCAGCTCAGGTCCAAAACACTGACTGTTCAGCACCTTGGGACGTCCTCCAACGTGAAATGCGTTATAGAAATGTAATTTTGTTGTTACCCAGCCAAAATTTCGTAACCCCATCTCACCAGTTCTGGCAAGGCTCCGCTGGCTCCCTATCACCAAATGGATCGACTTCAAGATCCTCACACTCATGTTTAAATCGCTTCCATCCCTAGCACCTCGCTACCTCTCCGACCTCCTTATTCCACAATCCCGCTTTAAAACTTTCCTTTTCAACCATGCTTACAGGCATCTCCCCCATCCCCCACCCCTCCCCAGTTCGAATTCAGGCTCCACCATTCTTAAGCCCTGAGATGCTGCCCTGTGTGGAGGGCGCTATATAAGTGCAAGTTGTTGTTGATACTCTTAAGCATGGTGATGCAGTTCCACATATATCATACACCTGGCTGACCAAAAAAGAAAAATCTCATTGAGGAACTAAATGGTAGCAGTTGTTCACCTCTGGTTCCCTTAATGGGTGCGTTCTAATCTCACCACGCCATCACAAAGAAATGCAAAGCTGATGCTAACAGGAGGGAGCAAAAATTTGGATAGCAATCCTTCCCAATCTGATATCAAATATTTGTGAACTATTGATTATATTGGCAGAGCCTCAGAGAGTATTTTAACTTTAACTAGTTGATTAGCATTGCTTCACGTGAAACATTATTACATATTATTACAACGTTGGCATGCTCCTCTGTTGGGTGGGAATGGTATTTCAGCTCGGACACCTCTTTAATCGAACAAAATGTCCGTTCCCGATGCGTCGACCTTAACCAGCTTCCACTGTACATTCCTATAGCTTAGTGGTTAGAGCACTCACTAGAGGACCTATGTTTGATTCCTGGGCAGGACAAAATATTGGGCAAGTTTCCTTGTTTCACACACCTTTGATTAATACCTAACAGTAAGTAGGAGCCCAGTTGTTAGTTGATTGGTTATTTGCTTTTCTGGGGGTGATAATATCTTCAAAAACTTAATAATAATTGTGGGACACTGCTTTGCGGTATTGGCTACCTAGTTTCACCAACAGTCAATTCACTTTGCAGTATATTCTGTGAAGCACTTTGAGACATCTCAAAGACGTGAATAGCAGCTATATCGAAAGTAGGATTATTAATATTATTGAATGCCCAAACCCCAAGAATTCTACAATCCTATTTTCCACAAAAACAAAAGTTGAAATGAGATATTACAAGAAAATGATCAGCTCTTCTGCTAACCTAAGGGTTAGAAGATGGTATGAGTCTGTGACCAGTTCTCAGTATTCTTCCCAAAATCATGAGACCATTTGGATGTTGTATTTCAAGGCTTCCACTCTGAGGTAGTTATTAGAAAACGTGGAAGAGCCCTGATGATAGCCCATTCTATTCTCAGTTTCTCTACTGCTAGGTGGATGGAGTAAGGGAAGCAAAATACTATTCCATCATTTTATGGTACAATACATTACTGCACCCCAAATACTAGCTAGCCCTCTTGATTTTAACAGTGAAATTTCACTGTAACCTAGTGCTATTTTGCAAACATTCATTCATGGATTTGAATGGTTGTTGCCAGTAACATGTTTTTATAACATGCACCATTGTCGTTGCCTTGATAGGAAACTTTATATTGATACACTTACGTACACAAACCTAATAATTTCTATTGTTTATAGTTATTTATTTGCAAAACTCTACAGACTTCTTGAATTTTACTACAACCATCCAAATCGTTTTTTTTATATAAATCATGAGGCCATGATTTCCTCCCTCCCAAACTAAAAAGTAACAGCCAGTCAAATGTATCAGGTTGAAGAATTTGACATGACACTGGGTCAGAGATCATTCCTATGGTGAAGCAAGATCAGGCATGTACTTTCACACTTCTTGATCTTAGCTTTTGTTTAAGATCTTTCAAATCGGAGGATAGGGCAGTGGTGGGTCCAGAGGATCTCTGTTTCAACAAAAGGCCAACCTATACACAGTTTTGGAGCAGAAATAATAATAATAATCTTTGCATTCGATATAGCACCTTCTCATGTTGTTGAGACGTATCAAAACAGTTCACAAGATATTGTGTAAAGTGGATTGACTGTTTATTTTGTGGATCTTGGCAATTCTTCAGCAATGGCAAAATGTTTATTTGTGTGTAACCTTAAGTCATAAAAATATTCTTGATTCCCCACTTTTGTTGATCAACCATTGAAAAACGTAATGAATCAGTTATTGCGTTGTTCACCCTGCACAGAAGCTGAACCAAGTGCCATGGTGTGGTTCAACCACATCAGTTGGGATTATTGGCATGCCATAGAATAGGGATATAACAGGGCAGACGTGATCGGCACAAAACAATCTGTGCTGAGAATATAACTCCCCATGCCAACTGAATTTATTCTATGCACATAAATTCAGGACAGCATGTCCCAAGCCTCCGCTGGAGCAATTGACAGCAATCTTGACTGATATACAACAACAAAATTACACAGGCATAGCAACTTTCACAACAGGAGGATGTCCCAAGGTGCTGGACAGTCATTGTTGAGCTGGGGTCAGGGACGGGGAGAGTGAAGGCAAAGGGGGGGATTTGGGGTGACCAATAGAACCGTCTAGGAGGAGGGTCTGGAAACAGGAACTTGAAGGAGGCTAGAGAGGGGGCAAGACGGACAGACTGCAGGATGGGAGTTCCAGAGGTTGGGGCAGAGTGCCTGAAGGCTCGTCTGCCATTGGTGGGGCGGGTGGGTTGGGGGATGTGGAACAGGCCGGAGCCTGCTGATTGGAGGGGGTGACATGTTGGTAGGGGGTTATGAGGTCACAGAGGTAGGGTGGGTCGAGGCTATGGAGGGCTTTGAATGTGAGGACCAGCATCTGAATTGGATCTTCTGGGTGATGGGGAGCTAATGGAGTCAGGCAAGAATGGGGGGAAATGGGGTCACAAAGATTGCAGCGGTAGAAGACACGGGTCGCAGAGTTATGGATTATCTGCAACCTATGGAGGGAAGATACCAGGTCAGAGAGAGTCTGCTGATGTGGGCACAACAAGGACTAATCAATGTCATTTGTTAGAGCTCTTCAATTTGGACAGAAGAATGGAACCAGATATCTTGAAGCAAGAAACATTGGATGTTGAGACTTAAGCACAAATAATTACAATAATCTTTGCATTACATAGTGTAATTTTGTTGTCTGTTGTTGGTGTTGTAATCCTTGCATCTAATATAGCGCTTTTCACGTCTTCTAGATGTCTCAAAGCGCTTCACAGAATATGCTGTAAATTAAATTGACTGTATTTTCTGTGGGTGAAACATGGCAGCCAATTGCACACAACAGTGTCCCACAAACAATCGTGGATTGAAATGATCAATTTTATATTTTTTTTAGGGAGTATTATTAGGCGTGGGGACTAAGGAAACTTGGCCAAGGTTTCACCTTAGCAATGCTTTGAACCAACTTGAACCAACTCAGGGCACACTGGGGAGAATTTTCTCTTCAATTTTTGGTGCCATATTGCAGAGTTGCAATGCATATATCATATGCCTCTTAAGTATCCACTATTTATTCTCATATTATTACCTTGCATCAACAACAAATGGTATATTAGACGTAGTGTTGCCTTCAGTCATTTATGAACAGAATGAACCACATGATTAGCTGAACAGACCGTTGCTGGTCACTGTTTCTTCCCATTCCCCCAACTAAAATTGATCACCAACTCTCACTTCCTAAAGCTAAACCAATTTTAAACCACATTAGACACTTTCCATTACTTTCTATGACATTTAATCTATTCGAAAAGGAATTCTGATATAGACCCTTATCAAGCACCATTTGAAAATCCAAGTAAATACAGTAATACTATTACTATACTACAGTACTTGTATTTGATATTGCGCTTTTCACATCTTCCAGATGTCTCAAAGCGCTTCACAGAATGTATTGTAAAGTGAATTTACTGTAAATTTGTAGACTAAATAACTTGATAATGCTCATTAACTAGCTTTGTTATTTCTTTAAAGGATTTCAGTACATTTATGAAGGCATGACCAGTTACTTCTGAATCCATGTTGAGTATTTTTTATAACTTTTTTTCCTTAAATGACCATTGATAGCATTGTGTGTGAAGTTCTTAAAGCTTTTCTTCACTAATGATGGTTTGGATAACGACCCTACAATGTTCAGGCTCAAAGTTACAAGGTAACATTGGTTATCCCCCAGGCCTTGGGTATACATTGGGTGTTTATAAAGCTACTAAAAATATTAACTAGCGTTTCACCTATTTCCTCTCATATTTCTTTAAGGACTCGCTAGTTTACCATAGTAAAATATCTATAACATTTCTATCATGGACAAGTACCAGCTCAGATATTGGTCGGTCAATTTAAAAACATTATTTCCCATGATGTTTGTAGTCTCCTTTGTTATTTATGAAAGTGAACATACACACCATTTATCCCAGCAGGATGGCTTCCTGACATGACACATACAGTGCCAAAATAAGGGTCTTAATTAGTAAGCAGTTCCGGTCTAACAGTCAAGGCCTTGACCCTTAAGGAGAATAATGAGCCAGGCAATGTTTGGTGCCTCAAACTGTAGCTTTAAAGAACAAGGAGGGTGCTGATTGCTGATTTAGACGTGTTAAACGGAGGGATGCAGGTGACCGAGCTATGAACTGTACACTTAGCATTGTGCAGTGAATTGTTCAGTGCAAACTAAGGATTGTCTGGCCGCCAGTTCTGTCTCTTTTTGTGTAGGATGTGGACGAGGGAAGCTGAATCGAAAGCTACAGTTACAAAACTGACATTTCCACATCAGTCGATATTCTTAGCAAAACAAGCTTTTCAAAAAGAAATTTGTGAACAGAATTTGTTGCTAAAACCCAAAGTTAATAAAATTACAGTTTTCAGTGTTGCCCAGCAAGAAAAACACATCAATAGATGCCGCAAACACAAAACAAATGGTATTCTCTAATTTCATAATATTTAGTTAATTTGTTTATTAAATGTCTCCAAAAACCTACATACAAGTGTAGTAATTGATATCCCATCATTAAGACAGCAGGAGTATACAATATATTCTTATAAATGAACTAAGATTCTAACAGGCATTGCATGCTTCCTGTAAGTTACAGAGAAAGGTCATTGAGTTGTTAGTTGTTGCACCCAAGTACTGTATTTTACTGACACACAAAATGCTTGGACAGTAATTTGTACTCCATGTTTGTTAAGCTCCTAGGCAAGCCAACTTGTGCTGAAAAAAGCAATACTTTCATGCAGTACCAGTAGTTTTGATATATTGTAAAAGACATTTAAAAATAACTGAAAATACATCTGGAAAATTGCTATGTTGTGTTATTTCAAAACGAAAGGAATTGAAATGTACACAAAACAAACTGGACTGAGCCCACACTCTTTTGGGGAAACGTTTACACTGCGGTGAATGCTAAAGAACATCCTGTCTAGCCTCTATGGTTACTTCGGATAAACACAGAATTCAACTTTATGCAGTGGTTTTTTTGGTGCCAAACATCAGAACATATCTTGCACAGGTGCTGTTCTTCAGTGAATAACAGAATCGTGTCCAAAACCACATTTTTATTCACCACATTTACATGATTTTAAATTAATTTTAATTATACAGGACCAGTCATTCACTGGCCCTAGTTCAAATCAGGCATTCAAGAGTAACAATGAACCTGCATTTAAGGATTCAGTCTCCAACATTACATATTTTGGTAATGAAAGAAATCAGAGTCATATAAATTGGAGGTGCCGAGATATCTGGTGAAAATGTAATAAGGTTGTGATGTCTCAATATTTGGAATTCTTCACGAAGTTTTATTACTTTGTTATCTGTTTCTCTGATTGAAAAATTCTCAATAAAGATGATTCCAGACAACAATCTCAAAAATGGCACCCATAAATGCTGAACTACTAATTTCAGATTATATTGAGCAACAATATTACACTTGTATACAAATGTAATTTTGTTGTTGTTGTTGGTACTCAAACAAATAATATTATTAGATATATTATCATATTACTAGAGAAGGACAGACTGTACTGCATACCAATGAACAATTATTATTAATGCATGAATCTGCAGATGACTTCACTTGCCTAGACACATCTTTCTGTTGGGGCTGCCAACATCCTTGCTTGTTCGTGCAACCACTTCTGCCTGTGCTAGACGTTTGTTTACATTTCTAATTTGGTTGCTTCTACTGTATCTTGAAACTGATCAAAATTGCAACTCACTTAAAAATATTTCTCTTTAGGTGTGTTCTTCTTTCTGTGCTGCTGCACTTCGTTACACTTCATGTAAATAATAGGACACCATAGGTGTTGAAAAACTTCAGAATTGGAATTCCTGGCTTTGAGTTTAAAAAGAAGCCTAAGGGCATCCTGGAATCAAGTTCCAAAAGGGACAAAAGTGAGGGAAAATAACTCCTGCAAGGGAAAATCAACTTTGTTGAATAAAGTACATGAATAGGTATCAGCGCTTTTCTCCCCTTGGTGTCATCATCCGCAGACATGGGGTCAACTTCCATATGTATGAGGATGACACCCAACTCTATCTTTATCTAACTCTATTTCTGCCTACACGCTCGATTCCAGGACCACTACAGTCTAGGGTCCATCGATATGGAAATTTTCCGATTTAGATATATCGATGGGTTCATATCGACATATACCGAAATATCGATATTTTCGGGTTTTTCGTACTGTGCATGCGCGCGCGACGCACGTATTTCGGGTGCGCTCGCATTCGGGGCCTATCTCCTCAGGAGGTAAATATCTTTCTCTGTATCTCTCACACTCACTCTCTCCATCTCTGTGTTTTTCTCTCTGTGTCTCTCCTCTCTCACATCCTCCCCATCTCTATCTATCTGTATATTATCACATCCACCCCGTCTCTCCCCCACCCCCCCACCCCCCGTCCCTCTCTCCTAACCCCCTCCCGCCGCCGTCCCTCTCTCCCACCCCACACCCCCCCGTCGTCTCTCTCCCCCAACGCACCCCCCCAGCTGTCTCTTTCCCCCTCCCCCCCCACCGTCTCTCTCTCCCTCGCCCCCCCAGCCGTCTCTCCCCCCTCACCCCAGCCCCAGCCATCTCTCTCCCCCTCCCCCCCCAGCCGTCTCTCTCCCCCTCCCCCCCCCAGCCGTCTCTCTCCCCCTCCCCCCCCAGCCGTCTCTCTCCCCCCCCCTCCCCCCGACCAGCCGTCTCTCTCCCCCTCTCCCCCCAGCCGTCTCACTCCCCCTCCCCCCCCAGCCGTCTCACTCCCCCTCCCCCCCCACCGTCTCTCTCTACCTCGCCCCCCCAGCCGTCTCTCCCCCCTCACCCCAGCCCCAGCCATCTCTCTCCCCCTCCCCCCCCAGCCGTCTCTTTCCCCCTCCCCCCCCCAGCCGTCTCTCTCCCCCTCCCCCCCCAGCCGTCTCTCTCCCCCCCCCTCCCCCCGACCAGCCGTCTCTCTCCCCCTCTCCCCCCAGCCGTCTCACTCCCCCTCCCCCCCCAGCCGTCTCACTCCCCCTCCCCCCCCAGCCGTCTCACTCCCCCTCCCCCCCCAGCCGTCTCTCTCCCCCTCCGCCCCCCCCCCCCCCCCAGCCATCTCTCTCCCCCTCACCCCACCCCCAGCCGTCTCTCCCCACCCCTTGCATACCTGTATATTGTATTCGAGGACTATGAATACAATATGGCGGCTTTGCACCTCGGTCTGTGCATTGTGTATAGAGATGAGCATTCTGGGTCAGTGTGCGCGCATTCCGATTTTTTCCCTCGATATCGATTTTTCGATATTTTTGAAATGCCTATATCGGCGTATCAATATTTCTCCCCCACATCCATGCCATGATCTGCTCTGCCTTCCCTTACCTCCACAACATTGCCCAACTCCACCCTAACTCACTCCTCAAGCCACTGAAACACTCATTCATGCCTTCATCACATCCAGACTATGCTAACACCCTGCTTGTCAGCCTCCCAACACATCGCTGAATGGATTATCCAGATCTCTTGCAGCCCATGTCTTCTCCCGCACCAAGCTCCGTGACCCTATCACCCCAATTCTCAACCGACTCTATTGGCTTCCCATCATTTAAAGGATTCAAGATCCTGGCCCTCATCTTTAAAAGCCTCCATGTCCTTGCCACACTCTACCTCTGCGACCTCCTAACCCCTACAAATCTGTCCGCTCCCTCCACTTTGGAATTCCATCCCACAGTCCCTCCATCTCGCCCCCTCCCTAGCCTCCTTCAAGTCCCATGTCAAGACCCCCCTCTTTGACTGTACCATCAGTCACCCCACTTCCCTTCCCTACCCTCCCCCCACCATTCCCGACCCCCAGCTTGGGTCCGAAATACTGACTGTCCAATGCTTTGGAATGTCCTCCAGACATGAAGGGAACTATCCAAATGTAATTTTGTTATTGTAATTATTGTTGTTAGGAAGCATTTATTTACAGAGGAAAGTTGGAATGTGGTACATTCTGCCAAAAAATGTTGTGGGACACCACTGGGACATCCTCCCAATGTTAAAGGCACTATACGAATGCAATTTTGTTGTTGTTGTTCCAATGCAAAAGGTGCTATAGAAATACTAATTAACCACATACTGAATATTTTGCAAGTTTGTGGAACAGGCATAAGAGCTAAAGACACAAGGATTAGAATGGAGATGAAATCATCTTTCAACTGTCAGCTGCCAGCTATAGGGAACATGGCTAACAGTAAAGCTGCAATCCTACAAGCCAGCGATCAAAATCCCGAATCCACAAACAATGCACAATTTGTCTTCAGGAAGTCAGCTTTGAAAATGGCCTCAGTCTGTGTGTGTGTTTTGTTACAGCACGGAATCCAACCATTTTGTCCAACAAGTTTGGACAGTGTTTTTCTCACTACCAGCTAGCAAATGAATTCCAGTATCTTGCTCACTATTATTTATCAAACACCTGTCTAATTTCCATTTCAAAATGTAAATTTGTATTTTTATTGCATTGTAAAAGAATTTCTGAACTTCGTGAACTATTGAATTCCACAACATTTTGTGGCAGAATGTTACCACATTCTAACCATCTTCTGTAAATCAATGTTTCCTAACAACAACAATAATAACAATAACATTTGTATAGTGCCTAGCCTATCACTTTGGGAGGACATTCCAAGGTGTTGGACAGACAGTATTTCGGACCCGAACTGCAGGTCGGGATTAAGGTGGGGAGGGGGTAGAGGGGAATGAGGGATGGAGGTTGATCGGAAACACGGTTGAAGAGGAGCGACTTGAGGTGGGTCTTGAATGAGGCAAGGGATGGGGCAAGGCGGTAAGACCAAAGGATGGAAATTCCAGAGGATGGGGGCAGAGTGGTTTACTCTGCCACCAATGGTAGGGTGGGCGGGGCAGGGGACTTTGAAGCAGGCCAGAGCCCGCTGAGCGGAAGGAGTGGGAAGGTTGGGAGGTGGTTAGGAAATTGCAGAGATAGAGGGGGAGCGAGCCCATCGAGGACTTTGTAGGTGAGGAACAGGCTGTATCCTCTGTGTGATGGGAAACCAGTGGATTAGGTGAGGATGGGGGTGATAGGGAGTGCCTAGTGTGGAAGAGTACATGGGCTGCAGTGTTCTGGATGATCTGCAGCTTGTGGAGGGAACTGTTGGGGAGGCTGATAAGCAGTTTGCATAGACAAGTCTGGATGTTATGAATGCATGTATGAGAGTTTCGGGGGCCAGCAGTGACAGAGCTGGGCAACGTTGCATAAGTGAGGGAAGGCAGAGCAGTTTGTGGTACGGATGTGGCGTAAAAAGGACAGTTGAGAGTGATGTAAGTCACCACGGTTCTGGACTGTCTTAGTGAGATGGAGTGTGCATCCATAGATGGTGATCCTGTCAACTCCTGAGGTGTGATGGCACTGACTGCAGCCAATCTCGATCATGTTGACATTCAACTGAAGAAAGTTGACTAAGCTCCTCTATTCAATATTTACGGAACCTCAGAACTACATTTGATCACTTAAGGTACATTTCTGTAGATTCAAAACTAAGAAAGCTCAACTTACACTAAAACCACATATCATATACAGAAGGTAAACATTTTAATATCACACATGCTCAAGATCATTTCCTGGTATTTGATAAATTCTTACATTTAATTATTTTTAAATGCTACTGGCACCTACAGAACCTTATATGACAACAGTACAACATTTTAGGAAACCAACATGCACATTGTGGAGATTTAGCAAATTTGCTAATGGTTTTGAAACTCAGGAACAAGACTATAAAAATAACTGATCTGTTGTAGTGAATACAAAATTAAAGGATTATTTAAAATTCTACATATCTAAAATGACTCAATAATATTTACTGAAGTTTCTGAATTTAACTAAAATTTGCTTGTCATTCAACAAATGAATTAACTTCAGTAATGAACTTAAGAGAGCTCAATAAGAGAGCCATGTTGGCTAAAGACTCATTCACTAATGGTAGACAATAATGCGTGGTGAACAAGCAAAATTCCTTTGGACTGGAAGAGTCGTGGGAGCGTAAGGGTGGAAAAGATTGAGTGGGAACCAGACTATGAAAGTAGTTGCAGCCCAGGAGAAGGATCATGAATTTGATTCTCTGAGGTACAGAGAACCAATATAAGTTGATGAGGTTCAATAGTAGAACCTTGTGTGGAAGAAAATACACAAGGTTGTAGAATTCTAGTTGAGTTTAATGATTTACCTTTTGTATAAAGAATGGAATCAGTCTAAGAGAGCATAAAGAATCAGACACGGCAAGGTAAGCAAGGAAAGAAACAACGAAGATATAAATTCAAAACGGGTTACTCACAACCTGCTGAGTTGCTTTGCTTTTCAGATGGCCAAAACTAGAAAGTAAAACACCCTAACAAGTGTTGATGGAGAGTTTCTGCTCTGAAAGAATTTTGCCAGAACTGGCCACCACAATTCTTAAATTTACGTTGGAAGCAGTATTAAATGCGGAACAGTTTGTAAATTGCAAAAATAAATTAAAATGTAAAATATCTTTAGCCATTCAGACATTTTACAAAGCTCTTAACTTCCTTGAACTTTAATAACTCATGAAAGCCCAATATTTGTATTAAGCAAAAAATATTTGTATTAAGCCAAAATCCACATCAATAGCACTTGCTAAAATATTCCAAGGTAAATGACTGACTTTATAGGCAACACATGGATGAATAGATATTTTATGAACTAAAATGATTGGCTTATTTTAGTTATTGTACTATCTATTGACTCCTTTGCTTTTAAAAAAAATCATAAAAACTTGCAGCAAAATCATTGTGCTTCAGTTACAAAAATCTCTATTTACAACCAGCATTAAAATTAAAAAGCACGGTACCTTTTATTAATAGAATGTAGTTTACAAATATACTATGAAAATACACAATTTATTCAAAATCCACACTTGTAACAAAAACAGAAATCACTGGGAACAACCAGCAGGTTAGGCAGCATCTATGGAGAAAGGAAAAATTAGTCAACATTTCGGGTCCACGACTCTTGGTCAAAACTCTGCACTTGTAAGATTTTTTCTTTTAGTAATTATTATTGCCATTTTTATTGTTAAAATAAAGAATTTAGGAAACGTATTTAAATATTAATTATCAATATTAATTGGTTGTCATCACATATACTCTTCTTTCTATGTAAAATATCAGGGACAAAGCATGGCATCACAAATTTACGGTCAATTCTATTTCTAGGATGGAAAGATAAAGCAGCCTTGAATCATTGGGTCAGACATAAGCAAACATTAAAAAAAATGATATGCTACAAATATAACACTTCCATTAAGAATTTTGAGAATGGAGCCATTGGGGAGGCATTCCGTCTAAAATGTATACACCGGTGATAATGTCTCAGGCAGCATGTAATATGTAGCCTTAATCTATAGTCAGTTGTTTAATTTATGAGACTATATTGAGTGGAGTTGCCCTATCTACACTGCTGACTCAGTATCGCGCCTCCATCACCAGAGATACCATGGTGGGGACAGAAGGAGTGACACATCAACACATTTCAGCAGCTCCTACATCAAAAGTTCTGTGCATTTTTCTCTCTACCATTTACTCAGTTTATATGGTAAGCAGAATAAAGCCATTGCCAGAATTAAGCTGATGCACCAGCAAATTTGCTAAAGAGTTTACAATATATTGCCTCTGAATTGGTTCCAGCACAAAGCTTAGTCCACATTTAATTTACACCGAGACTCAACAGTTTATTCACAGTTCAGAACAACCCATATTTATACTGTCAGTAGGAGGTCAGAATTTGCAAAATGCAAGATCCACTCTACACTTTGATTGCCAGGATAAACAGAGTATTGTATTTGATTTGCAACGTGCCATTGAGTAAATGTAACTCCCCAAATCGTTTACTTACATTAAAGATTCCATATACTGTAAATCTACCAACAGGATTCAGCTGTCGTTCAGCACATTTGTAAAAAGTAGTTTAAAGAAATTAAACAGTCACTAATTGTGGGGTCTTACAAAATTTAACAACTACTAAAGTTTAAAAGAATTCCCAAGTTGCTCTCAGGAGGTTCCTTTAAATGACTGCAATTGTATTTTAACATCTGTATTTTAAAATCATTTTAATTTATTGTTAAAGAATAACCCTGTTGCACTCTGGAAGCCTGTGACTTGTTTTAATTGGCTTCGATCAGTGATGTCAACAGAACAAGCCAGACTGCTGCCAAAGTTATGTAACAAGACTAAACAAACAGCTCACCACCTTCACACTTCGTTATTCACTTTTGACAGAAAGCAGCTTTAAGGACAATTTTGAACCATGCAGTGCACCTGGCACAATGGAAATTTGGAAAGACAACTTATAATACACCACAAAATCAACGTCAAATGGTACTGTACTGCTCAAAAACAGGCTAGCTCTGAATGTGGCAAAATCATTAAACATAACCACCCTAGACATTAAACTACCTTCTCCACATAACATTTTCTAATATTTGGTCACCCACTTAATTGCCTTTTTTATATTGGGGAAGCCAACAAGCATAGTCGAGCCTGGACGTGATGAAGGCATGAATGAGAATTTCAGCAGCCTAAGGGGTGAAGTAGTGGTGGAGTCACAAAGATACAGTAAAATACTGCATTTTATTCTCATAACATTACAGTGACGTGCGGAGAATTATTATTTGTAAACAAAATATTGCACTAATTATCGAGAGGGCAATTTTAGACTTGAAATGGTGGCCAAAGCAGGGAATTCTGAAAAGAAAACAATGGCTTTTGGAATTCAGTACCTTGATCAATGTTGGGGAAGATATCTACTGGCCAGTGATCGCAAAAGAATTTTGCTGGCTTGTAAGCAGGCAAGCTGGAGTGCTTCAACTGGTCAATTGACCAGCAGTCAAAAATCATCGCTCTCTCTTCTTCTGAATGCAAGCTGTTCATCAACGCCGCATGTCAGAAGTGCCGGCCAAAGGATCCCAATGTGGTATTACATGCAACTTCTGATGATTTCAGAGGTGCTGTCAGTGGCAACATGCAAATATAAACTTGCTATTAGTCACTGTTTGTTCCTGCTTTATATTTTAAATTTGCTTGTTAAAAACAGCCTGGGAACGACATGTTCTGCAGAAATCCCTGCAGTGACATCATGGGAATGGTGGCCTTTGGATAGTGCTCCACATTTATAAGATAACTGGAACGAAACTTGAGCTCTCATCAGATTGAGTTTTGAACAAAATGCATGTCCCAGGCTGCCTGTAACCTGCATTTTTAAAGCGTGAGATCGTAACAGGAGGTGACGGATAGACAATTTGTCACAGCAAACATGAGCAGAATAATGCATTATTCAGGTCCTGTTTGCCACTGCATATGGAACAATTATTGAATACATGATAACTAAATTTTTGGCCAGCATCCTGAGAGGCTGAAATTGTCCTTCTTCAAGAATTGAAATTTGTACTCGTAGTTTAGATTTGAACCAGGAATTATCTGGCCAGGCACAAATGTAGTATAGTAATTACAAATGGGTTTAATTGTTAAATCCCCCCCAAATCTTTAAGATTATCATTAAGCTTTCTAAAATTGAAAAGGCAGCTTGTTGCAGTAGTAATTCTACTTAATATTTATTGATTTTATAATAACACACATCAGAAGAAAGCTGCATCTCCCCAATAGTCAGATTAATTACCTTGTCAATCCCAACTTCAATTTCAAATGTAATACACTGACTACGGTGTGATAGAAAATCAGACCTCAGATGATTAGGTAGTGTGATGAGAAACCAGGATTAGCAGAGCGTACAAAACACTTGGAACTCTATCTCTCTGCCTCCACCAGATATCAAGTCGTGGATGAGAGCTAAATTTCTTCAGTTAAACATCAACAAGACTTTGGCCATCCTGATTGGCTCCCGTCAGTAACTCCACATCTCAGGTGCTGCCAGCAACACCATTCAAAGATGTACATTCCACCTCACAGAGCCAATCTGGAACATTGACATCTTGTCTGACCCTCAACTACCCTTTCTACCCCATATCCATACCATGATCTGCTCTGTTGTCTCCCATCTCCACCTTGCCCGACTCCACGGGCTTTCTAAAGCGGATACAGGATAAAGATCCTGGCCCTCACCTGCTCCATGATCTCCGCCCTATCCTCCCCACCATTGGTGCGGGGAGGGGTCGGGGGCTTCTGCCTTTCTACCCCCACTCTTTGGAACTCCATCCCACATTCCCTTGACTCCTTCAATAACAACAACAAAATTACTTTTGTAAAGTGCCTTTCACATCAGGAAATGTCCCAAGGCACTGGCAGGTCTTTCAAGGCCAGTCCAATTCTTCACTCACCCTCCTACCCTTACTGTCCCTGCCCCCACCTCTCCTGATTAGATTGTGACAGCCAGAGACTCATACAGAGAGAGAGAAAGAGACACAGAAAGAGAGAAAGAGAGACAGAGAGAGAGAGACACAGCGAGAGACAGAGAAAGAGAGAGACCACAACCGAGACAGACAGAGAGAGGGAAGGAGACACGGAGAGAGAGACAGAGAGAGAGAAAGAGACACAGAGAGAGAGAGAGACAGAGGGAGACTGAGAGAGAGAGGCATCCTACTGCTTAAGCTCCTCCCATACTGCAGCGCTTTCTCTTGGATTAGGTGGCGCTGAAGTAAGTGTGTGTATGTATGTGTGCTTGTGTCGCGGAGGCTGCCGGGAGACAAGAAGCACGCGAGATTTAGCCTTCGCCTTCGCTAAGCACATAGGGGGATACAAATAGAAACCCCCGTTATAGTGAAGTTTCGTTAACAGGGCGTTCGTTAAGCGAGGGTTACCTGGAACTCCACACTTCCCCACATTATACTGAAAGAAGATTTAAGAGGGACAAACAGAGAAAAGAGGTTCTCTGCTGGGTTGATTCAAAGTTGGCATCCATATCCTGCATGCAAGCTGTAGAAAACAATGCCGAAAGTGCATAAATAAGATCCATTTAAAGCTTTTTTAGTGTAAATACTGCCCTCTTTGGCAAATCGTGGCCTTCCACAGAAAAGCCTAGTTGTCAACCCATGATTTATTTCAAAATCACAAAGAAAAACTCCTACAGTTTTCCTTTGTCAAAATGGGCAAAATGCCAGGTCATATCCAGCAAACTGGTTTTGACATGTTTAACACTTTCATATGTTGCTCATTCTTTATATATCCTTTATCCCACTTTTTAAATATTTGCATGAGTGAATATTGTAATTGAGGGAAGGCAATCGTCCCAAATTTTATTTCCAAACTGGATGCGATGATAATGGGAAACATCAACATCACCATGCCTTAAAAATAGTCAATTCATTTTATAGTATATTCTGTGAAGCACTTTGAGACATCTCAAAGTTGTGAATAAGGCACTATATCAAATGCAAATATTATTATTATATTCATTGAGTTCAACAAACAGAATGAAGATCATAAATTTAGGTAGAGCCACCCTAGAAAACCAAAATCTTTGTTCTCTTGTCAAATAAGGAGTTGCTCAAAACCATTTTCTTTCAAATCCACTCAAATGATCCTCCTGATGTGAAAGGCGCTCTAGAAATATAATTTTGTTGTTGAAATGCTCAAATCTGGAATTAAAGACCTACAGTACTTGTATCTATAACAAATTCATCAAATCATTAAAGCTTGGATTTCAGCATACCTGTTGGTTCCCTCAGATTTAGGAAGGTCAGGAAACCACACTCAACTGAAGAAATATTAATCTTTTGTTTGGCTGATGCATTTTTTTTTCCGATGAAGTTGAAAAAGTATTCTTAGGGAAATTAATAATTCTACTGGTGCTTTGAGACGTAAACTGAGCTCCCAATAGGAAATCCATAAGTCATGTCATCTCTTAAGATCTCAGCTACAATTTAAGATTTGAGTTCTCATGAGTCAGAGTGACCTGCGTCGCATTCCCAGTTTACTTCGTAATGTGCCTTTTCCACTGATGTGATGTCAGTATTATTACTCATTTCCTGAAGGGTTCTTTTCCAACTCAAATGTCTGTCAAGCAATTAATTTTAAAGAAGAATCCCTGTGTAGAATACAATAACATATTGATTTATTATTCATTATTTTAATTGGGAAAACAATGAGTACTAGGTACTCAAGATCTGGGTCAATTTTCCTATCCTATGAATTGTTTTCTACTCTTTTGGAGAAAGTGAATTGTATTGCAATCCCTACTTCATACCAAAAAGTGAAATAAATATAAATGTCACAATATACAAAAGTGAAGAGGTTTGTCAATGATTCTGTATTGATCTATCTCTGGGAAAACATTCAAATCCAAGGGAAAATTGATAAATTCAATCAGTATGCTTTCACCCACCAGCGGATGATGTAATTATGCAAGTATCATACCTCCCTCTGCTGGTACAAATAGATAATGTAACCTAGAAAAGTGACACAGTATTTTCCCAATTTCCTTCCTATTAAAACAAAAAATAATCCTTTCATTTGCTATAGCAAATAATGTTGGAATGTCGCAAAGTGCTTGGAATTGCTGTAAAATGAAGTGACTATATTTGTACACAAAAGTGGCAGCCAATTTCTATAAAGTAGTGTCCCATAATCAGCCTTGAATCACTGATTTACCTGGACTAATGTTGGCCAGGATACCAGGGGAAACTCTCTTTCCTCTTCGCAGATAGTGTCATGGAATCTTTAGTGTCCTTCAGCACTGCACTGCCTATACTGTACTGTGAACTGAAAGGCTTGTGGTGTCTGTCTTCAACCCACAATTCATAACCAAACTTAAGAGGTAAGAGTGGTATCAATTGAAACACTTAACAATAACAAAATTACATTTATAGAACTTCTTTCACGTCGCGAGGATGTTCCAAGGCGCTGAAAAGTCAGGAGTCAGGACCCGAACAAGGGGAGCCGGAGGGGCAGGGTTGGGATGAGGGAAGGAAGAGAGGTAGGAGGGCAACTGAAGGCATGGTCGAAGAGGAGGATCTTGAGACCGGTCTTGAAAGAGGCAAGACAAAGGGATTGTAGGATGGAGTTTCAAAGCATTGGGGTAGAGAGGTTAAAAGCCCGGCCGCCAATGATAAAAGGGGTGGGGAGGTCAGGTGGGAGATATGGAGCAGGCTGGAGCCCATTGAACGAAGGGAGCGACAGATTGATAGAGGGTCAGCAGGTCAGAGAGGTAGAAAGGAGCAAGGCAATCGAGGGCCTTGAAAGTGAGTCATCCCCAGTCCACATTCTAAGTACAATGGAGAGGAAATATTATTACCTTATCCTATGAAAGAGAAAGACACTGTTTCTTGCATCACCAAATCCCTACAAGAATATTAATAATTTAACAAAGTGGAGTGAGTTCATAAGAGAACGAAAAGGTTACCAATTTATATAAATCCTCGAATACTATATTGTACATATCTTCCATGTAATAGTGAAATCTTCCCAAGCCAATAATTTTCTTGTGGGGTGAAAACTGATATTATGAAAGATTGAGGTTACTGTATTTCAGATGTTTTGTCATTGGTGTCAGAGAGGTTACCTGTATGTCCTCTTCCCTTCCATGCCGTAGATGTGACCAGGTGACCTTCCAATCTTAAACTACATAAGATAAAACAAAGGTTGCCTTCTTTGCAAATGAAATACAGGCCTGTCACAGTGGAGGGTGAGATCATGATACAGAGGAATCCCTATATAAAGCCTCACTTAGGGTCCATAAAGTTCCAGCGCAATGTAATGTGATGTCACCTGCAACCTGACAATTATGTTGCCCAACATTTAGCAGCTACCCAACACGTGTGAAGACAGCCGGTAGGTAATCCAAAGGCAATAGGGCATCCAGCTAATAAGCAAACCTGCCTTATACTGCAACAGATACCTTCAAATTCAAAGAAATAAGACCTCGAAGAAATGTCATCTGAGTTCAGAATTGCACTATTTATTCAGCATTTCAGAATATTCAGGAATTGTCCATTGAATGAGATGTTAATCCATTCAGATGGACGTTAAAGATCCCAAAGCATTATTCGAACAGAGAAAGCAGTTTCTCCCAGTGTCCTGGACCAACAATCATCTGAATAAAATTGGTTGATCACTGCGGGGCTGTTTGTGAGACATTGCTATGCGTAATTGGCTATTCTATTTTGCCTGCAAAATACAGTCAATCCACTTTAATGTATATACAGTACTGTGAAGTCCTTTGAGACATAAGTTGCTACATCAGATGCAAAAATTATTATAATTGTTAATTTCATAAATTTAGTCAGTAGATAAAAAAGGGAATACCGGTACTTTAAATCAGATAAACTAAAAAATCCTTGCATATGATACATAGCGCCTGATCTCTTCATAGCTGTTTGTGAGACATCACACTGCATAACTGGCTGCCACATTCTCCTACAAAATACAGTCACTAAACTTCACAGAAAACCTTGTAAGCCTTTTGAGATGTCCTAATATGAAAGATGCTATTTCACATGTAAGGATCATTGTTATCATCACACCAAAACATCTGAAAGCACTTTACTGCAGTCGGTGTTCAGTGTAATGACTGTATATATAGGTGAATGTGGTGGCCAATGTTTGCACAGTAATGTCCTCAAAATAACCAAGAAATGAACAATCAATGTAACTGGAGGATTGTCAGCTAGGACACTGGGAGAAATACTCTTCTCAAATAGTATCATGAGTTCATTAATCATAATAATAATCCTTGCATTTGATTTAGCGCATTTCAAGCCTTCTGGACGTCTCAAAGTGCTTCACAGAATATACTGTAAAGTGAATTGACTGTACATAAGTGGGAGAAACCTGAATCAATTGTGCACAGCAGTGTCCCACAAACAATCGTGGATTGAAATGACCTATGTATTATTGGGTTTTTTGTTGTTGTGGGTTATTATTAGTCATGTGGAGTAAGGAAACTTACCCACGGTTTTGCCCTGCCTGGAATTGAACCCAGATCTCTCGCTTGTAAGGTGAGTGCTCTAACCACTGAGCTACAGGACTCCAAAATGTCCTTCAACATGCAGATTCATGTCTCATTCAAAATATGATAATTCCAACAATGCCAACCTTAACCCAATGCTAGTTCATTGTCAGCCTAGATTGTTTTTGTCATCCAGGTGTCTGACACCTACAGAAACCCATCATCGTGCTTTCACTCCATGGTTGGCAGATCACTTTTCTGGGAGTAATAATTCCTTCAAAAATAATCAATCAGTCACTCAGTCCACGACTGTTTGTGGGGAACACTGCTGTGCACAATTGGCTGCCACGTATTGCCCGCAAATATACAGTCAATTCACTTTACAGTATATTCTGCGAAGCGCTTTGAGACGTCGAGAAGATGTGAAAAGCTCCATAACAAATGCAAGTTTTTTTAAATTATTTATTATTAACCAGGAAGTATGTCTGTCTGTCTGTCTGTCTGTCAGTCTGTCAGTCTAAGGCAATAATAATAATAATAATCATAATCCTTGCATTTGGGTCTTCATGGGATATTTCTCGAGAAAGAACAAACCCCGTCAAACCATTTGGATCTCTCCACGTCCCTCCAGCAGGGGCAGAGAAGCAAGTTACTCAAACGCCGTCGCTTAGCAACAATCCTCAATGAACGTCAAATCCCTCAACTTTTAACGGAACATCCAATTCACCCGAATAACGGGAAATAAGCTAAACACGAGCAGGAGGTAATGTGTGTGTATGTGTGTGAGAGAGAGAGAGAGAGAGAGAGGACCCGCGGTGGGCCCAGAGGATATCGTACCTTGGGCAGGTCGGTGCTCCTATTCTTGGAGAACATTCTCGAGTTAGTTACACGTTAGTTACGAGCTGCCGGCGGTACGATGCCCTCACGTGTGTGTGTATGGAGGGAGGGAGGGAGGCCTGGATTGTGGGGAGACTCGGTGACTCTCTCTCTCTCTCTCTCTCCTTGGCGTTTCTTCAAACTTCACAACAAATCGCCTTGTGCTTATTGCCAAGGCAGCGAGTCTCTCTCACTCACCCCCCCACCAACCAACCCGGAACACTGCACACAGTATATAGTATATGGAAAGCACCAGGGTAATGAAAAGAGCATCAGTCTGATGGCTGTAACGCACTTGTGTGTGATTGTGTGTTTGAGATGCTTTTAAATCCCCATCCGACCGCCGAAAGAGAGGAGCACGCATGCGCAGTATCACATGTTCATAGCCCAAAGTCCGCCGAGTCCCAGCCCAAGAGTAGCCCAAACGTATGACGTGTTTGCCTGCTAATCGAAGGGGGGAGCGGAGCGGCCGAGTTAGGATATTGCTGTTCACACGGTGTAAGAAAAACGTCTTCTAACGGGAAGAGAAACGCGTTTTATGTTGAAAAATATATAAAATAGGTGCCGCCCAAAGCCTTTTTTTTTAACACTTAGTATCACAGAAACACGCCCAATTGGGCGTGAACCCGCCCAATCTGACCACATGGGTGAGGGATGAGGATGCTCGTGACGCGCATATGCACAGGCAGCATGGTGAGTGGGTGCATTGCCACGCATGCGTAGCGAGAGCGGGGCCTGGGATATGGTCGCGTGAGTTGATCCGCGTGGATTTGAACCGCCGGCGAGTTTCTGGGGACCAACGGCCGCCGTCACCATGGGGAAGCTCAACGTGGTGATCCTGAGATACCTGAGCAGAGATGACTTCCGAGTGCTGACAGGGGTAGGTGTCTGCGTCCCACACATTACCAGCCAACTTTACCTTACTTCAGTTACACAAGCCTGACCGGAGGCCCAGTTTAAAGCAAACTTTGCGAAGAATGGCTTTGGAAGCAAGGACTCTTCCCATTGAGTTCCTGTTAATAACCCTGTAAGCCAAAGCATGCCGAGTCACGGGTAGGGTGGCCCCAGCTGGACAATCGACATCCACTTGCATTCATGTAGTGCCCTCCAGAGCACTTCACGATGGCGGAGCCCGAGGCTGAGCCGGGGGTGGGGGGGGGGGGGGGGGCGATGTTGACCGCAAGCAGGTGAAGAGGAAGGTCTTCTGGTATGACCTGAAGATGTGGAAGGAGGGACGAGAGGCGAAGGGGTTGAGGGACGGAATTCCAAAGTTCCCAATCAGTGAGAAGATTTGCCAGACAGTGGTATCACCGACGAGCTATGTGGTTTCAGCAGTAATAATTATAATTGCATCGATATAACACTTTTCACATCTTCTAGACATCTCAAAGGGCTTCACGGAATGTACTGTACAATGAATTGACTCTATATTTGTGGTCGTAACGCAGCAACCAATTGCACACATCAGTGGCCCAACAATCAACAGCAACGACAAGATTACACCTGTACCTTTCACCTGCGCCTTTCACGTCAGGAGGACATCCCCGGTCATGGATTGAAATGACCAATTTTTTTTTGAGGGATTATTATTAGCCGTGTGGAGTAAGAAAACTTGCCCAAAGTTTCACCCTGATCTGCCTGGATTCGAACACAGGTTTTTCGCTTGTAAGGCGAGTGCTCTAACGATTGAGCTACAGGACTCCATAGTGGAGAACAAACACTTATCCTAATAATAATTTAAAAAATTTGGTCATTCAATCCACGACTGTTTGTGGGACACCGCTGCACAGAATTTGCTGCTGCGTTTTGCCCGCAAAATATACAGTTACTTTGATTTACAGTATATTCTGTGATGTGCTTTGAGACATCTCAAAGATGTGATAAGTCTCTATTTCAAATGTGGGGATTATCATTACTATTTTATGAATTAGCACTACATAAAAAGCACTATCAAATGCAAGGATGATGTATTTATTTATTATAATCAGATAAACAACAACAACAAAATTACACTTGTATAGCATCTTTCACGTCAGGAGGATGAGCCAAAGCGCTGGACAGTCACTGTGTCAGACCCGATCCGGCAATGGGATAGGGAGGGAAGGGAGAAATAGGAGTTGCCGATGGGATCATCGAAGAGGAGAGTTTTGAGGTGAGACTTGAAGGAGGCCAGCGAGGGGGCGAGGTGGAGGGATTGCGGGATGGAGTTTCAGAGGTTGGGGGGCAGAGTGGCTAAAGGCTCGCCCACCGATGGTGGGGCGGATGGGTCGGGAACTTGGAGCAGGCCAGAGCCTGCTGAGCGCAGGTTGGTAAGGGGTTAGAAGGTCACCGATATAGGGTGGGGGCGAGGCCATGGAGGGCTTTGAATGTGAGGACCAGTATCTTGAATTGGATCCTCTGCATAATGGGGAGCCAATGGAGTGGGGCGAGGATGGGGGAGATGGGGTTACGGAATTTGGAACGGTAGAGGACAACAGGCTGCAGAGTTCTGGATTATCTGCAGCTTGTGGAGGGAGGAATTGGGAAGGCTGACAAGTAGGGTATTTGCACAGTCGAGCCGGGATTTAATGAAGGCATGGATGAGGGTTTCAGTGGCTTTGGGGCTGAGGTAGTGGCGGAGTCGGGCAATGTTGTGGAGATGGGGAAAGGCAGAGCAAGTCATTGCTTGGATGTGGGGGAGGAAAGACAGTTGAGGGTTGAACAGGGCACCTAAGTTCCTGACTGGCTTGGAGAGGTCGAGTGAGCAGCCATGGAGATTGATGCTGCCAGTGCCCTACCCATTTCACTGTCCCAGAAGGCATGGAGATGGAGTTAATTGGGTTGTTTAAACGAGATTTGTTCATTCATTTGTGAAATTAGATTATAAAGTTCTGCCTTGTTATAATGTAGATCTGATTTATGAGTATCAGACTTTCTCTTGTATTCTTGGGATGCAAAAAGTATTGATCTAGAATACATTGGAAATTAGGTCAATGTACAGCTTTTCTTTGAATTTCTAATGAAGATTAAATGTGGTTAGTTTTTGATCACTGCCCAGACTTTTGTTAATCTTCTTGGTAGTTATGTTCCTATATTTTTAAATATTGATTAGAATGTGCTATCTTCAATGTATGGCTTTTTCACTTCCAGGTTGAAATGGGAATGAAGAATCATGAAATTGTACCACCCAGCCTCATTGCTTCAATATCCAATCTCAAGCATGGTGGATGCAACAAAGTCCTACATGAATTGGTGAAACATAAACTGTTAGCCTATGAACGAACAAAAAGTAAGTTTCACATATGTGATCTGTTTTCATAAGAGAATAATATACATTTTTGTCCGTGTCCCACATATACTAAGTTAGCATTTCATTTGAATGCCATCTGTAGTCTGTGCTCCAAACTTTTTTTCATGATTAAGTATCTACAGTAAAAGTCCATTTATCTGGCACCCTCGGGACCTGGACAATGCCGGTTAAAGCACGTGCCGGAATATGTGGCCGAAAACACACAAAAAAAAGCATTTTTCTGGATAAATTCCGGTTAATCAAATGCGGACCTTTTTTTGGATGTTATAAGGAAATTACGGTTGATCGCGTGCCGGATAAACAGGCTTTTGCTGTACTAATAATGATGAATTCCGACAAGAGGGTTAAGACTAAAATAAAATAATTAAGCATGTTTTGACTTTAATCCTCATTACGTTGACTTAAATTATGTAACTTCTTTTTAAAGCTGTCCAAGGTTATCGACTGACCTGTGGAGGATATGATTATCTAGCTCTGAAAACTCTTTCTTCTCGAAACGTCGTAAATTCTGTCGGAAATCAGATGGGGGTTGGCAAAGAATCTGGTAAGAAAAAACATCTTAAACAAATTTTACACATGTTAGCCTTGCAATTTTATTTTACAATTCACTAAATTGTGGAGAGGGGAAAGAATCCCAGCATACTTTGATGATTTATCTGCTTAAAAAAGTACAGTATATAGCATTAGTGCTGGAAAATGAAATATTTTCCTTTCGGGTATCTAGTCTCAGCGTAAAGCACTATGAAGAGCAGAGCAGATTTGTAAGATATAACACAGCAACAACTTGTATTTGTGTGGAGTCTTGCAGCTCAGTGGTTAGAGCATTCGCCTTGCAAGTGAGAGACCTGGGTTAGATTCCAAGCAGGGCGAAACCCTGGGCAAATTTCCTTACTCCACATCCGAATAATAATCCTACGATAAAAACAATAATAAGTTGATCCACAACTGTTTTTGCACAATTGCTATGCACAATTGCCTACCATGATTCAACAACAAACAACAACAAAAATTGTGGTTTCCCCCTCAAATATACTGTCAATTCACTTCACAGTATATGAAATGCCACAACCAATTGTGCACAGCAGTGTTCCACAAACCGTCGTGGATTGAGTTACCAAATTTTTATTTTATTTTTTCTTGAGAGATTATTATCAGGCACATGGAGTAAGGAAATTTGCCTAAAGTTTTGCCCTGCCGGGAATCAAACCAAGGTCTCTCGCTTGTGACGTGAGTGCTCTAAATACTGAGCCACAGAACTCTACAATAGGAAGAATTGGGAAAATAAGATCACAATAACTCAGTACATTGTATGGTAAACCTTACATAAGTTGTATCAGTGGGGACCATACATTTATAATAATAATAATTTTAATATGGCGTGCAAAGAATGAATTATGTCAAACTTCTAAACTCTTGGACTTGGGTATGATTTGGGTAATTATATAATTTACACACATCTGACTTGTGCGAGTTTTACTGTATCATAACCAGGCTATCCTTGTTCTCCTATTATGTGAATTAGGAATTTGTTTCATTGTCTAATATGGTCGAGGATGGGGTTGCCCGTAGCATTGTTTGTGTATTGAATATCTAGCGATAATCAGGAACATTGGTAGAAGAGACACTGAAAACTGGAAGCAGAAATACTTCTGCAGTCTATAGTGCAGCCTTAGACCTCTGTAGTCTATAGTGCTCAGGCAGTGTACAACTGAAACCCACTGGAAATATAAAATGTGATTAGTTACAAAAGTAACTACCGTAAATACCCGCGTATAAGGCGCACCCCCCACTTTTGACCTTTTCATGGTGAAAAAAAACGGAAGCATTTTCGATGATATTGCCGGCAGAAGGGAGGGAGGCAGGAGAGACAGGTAGGTAGGGAGGGAGAGAGGGTGGCAGGCAGGCAGGGAAGGAGAGAGAAAGGGAGAGAGGGAGGCAGGCAGGCAGGCAGGGAGGGAGAGAGGGAGGCAGGCAGCCAGGGAGGGAGGCAGGCAGGCAGCCAGGGAGGGAGGGAGAGAGAGAGGGGGAGGCAGGCAGGCAGGGAGGGAGGGAGGCAGGCAGGCAGCCAGGGAGGGAGGGAGAGAGAGAGAGAGAGATAGGGAGGCAGGCAGGGAGAGAGGGAGAGAGGGAGGGAGGGAGGGTGGCAGGCAGACTGGGTAAGGCAGAAGGCAGGCAGCAGGCACAGCACTGAAGTCCGCTGCTGTTGCCGCTGCCCGGGCGGCCGAGGCCGAAGCCCCATCACCTGCTCCCCCCCAACCCCCGCCGGACACTGACCAAACCCCGGCTGACAGTGCGCCGGCCGCCCCTCCTGTTTACTGTATTTCCGAGGCTCAAATTTCTTGCACCTGCGTATAGGGCGCACCCCCAACTTTCGAGATCTTCCGACGTGCAAAAAAGTGCGCCTTATACGCGGATATTTACGGTATTCTATATTGATTACAGAAATTTATATAGTTGCAAGTGAAGATGAGGAACAGTATGCTTTGAAACTACATCGACTGGGACGTACTTCATTTCGGAACTTGAAGAACAAGCGCGACTACCATAAACACAGGCAAAAAATGTCATGGCTTTATCTCTCACGTCTTGCAGCAATGAAAGAATATGCCTACATGAAGGTATTTTACCTATAGATGGTTTTAAATCTCATTTACAAATAAACCTAAGTTTCTTAGCCAATATGATTCTTTGAATGTAACACCGAATCTGCACAGGGGCTTTTCAAGTTAGCTGGTGGCTGTTAAGAAGGATGAGATTCATGTTAGATGTGGTAAAACTTTCTTGCTTGCCATTTCGCTCATTACAACTAAATATCAAAAAACTGCTTTATAATTCTAAGACATACATGGAATGTAGTAATAATCCTTGCATTTGATATTACGCTTTTCACATCTTCTAGACGTCTCAAAGCACTTCACAAAATAGACTGTAAAGAGAATTGACTGTATATGTGGGCAAAACATAATACAGTAAAAGCCTGTTTATCCAGCACCCTTGGGACTTGACCAATGTTGGTTAAAGCGCGTGCCAGATATTTGGCTGAAAACACCCCCAAAGAAATTTTTAAACAAAAAAAAATTGTGCCGCATGAGTTCCAGTTAATCAAATGGGGACCTTTTTTTTGAGGCGTCAGTTATACAGGAGTTACAGTTGATCGGGTCACAGATAAACAGGCTTTTACTGTAGAATCATTCTTACGTTATATATACTATATATAAGAAATATAATGATTCTTACTTTTGATGTAACACCGTTGATGTAGGGCTCAAAGCACTTCCCAGGATATCCTGAAAAAGTGCAATGACTGTTTTGTATGTGAATGCAACAGCCAATTTGCACCCAACAATGTCGCACAAACAGCCATAAAATGAATTGCCAATTTTATATAGTGGATACTGGGAGAACCTCCCGTTTCTTTTTGAGTAGTGGAATGGAACTTCTAGTTGAACAGGACTTTGGATCAATGTCTTATCCAAAAGACAGCACCTCCAACAATGCATATACCTCCAAGACAGCACTGGACATTCAGCTGAGACTACATGACTTCAATGTCCTTACATGGATCTTAAAGCTCCTGTAGTTTAGTGGTTAGCGCATTCATCTTGCAAGTGAGAGGATCTGGGTTTGATTCCGGCAGGGCAAAACGTTAGGCACGTTTCCTTACTCCACACACCTCTGTGATTTCTCTTGATTTTATTATTGGCCTGTCAAACATTTAGACTATCAATATATTGTTTATTCATAATTGTGTCTAAAAGCAGCAAATATTTGTAAAGGAGATTGTTTAATCTGCAATAAAGGGTGATTTATGGCAGAATATTGTTCTTTAAGAAAGTATCAGTATTGATAAATATATATTCTCAAACAATATTCTGTCATGTTCAGGCATTATACGACCGAGGATTCCCTGTTCCCAAGCCAGTGGACTACAACAGACATGCAGTAGTTATGGAGCTCATAAATGGATTCCCCTTGTGAGTATCAACATTCTTTCTTTAGAGGAAACTAAGAACTTTGTGAAAGGATTACTTTGAGAGGGGAGGGAGGTTAAATTGCCAGATGGGCATTATCACTGCAAAACAGAGCGAAGGCCACAATTGCCTGTATAAGAAGAAGTCATTCTCTTCTAAATTATTAATGGTTAGTCTTATTTATTCTCAAAGGCTATTTTGTGCGGTTCTCAAATTTTAATTTAAGACATTGAGTCATATACTGGGATGTTTGTACAGCTGGGCTCATGGAACCATTGTGCAGTTTTCAAAGAGTTTGCAGAGACCTTCACATCTGAACCCATGAAAGTTGCTCAATAAGCATATTGCTTCATGTCTCTCAGCTGTTACACTGCTTTGAGTATGCTTACCAAGCCAGAGATTACAAAGACTGACTAAAATCAGTGATGATTTACAGCTGAAAATTGTAGTTTTCCCTTTTCAGAAATTATTTTTACTGATATATCAAAACCACAATTTGAACTTGTTAAAATACCAAGTTCAAATCATGGTTTTGATATATTACCACTTAACAAATATGTTATAACTGAACCTAACAAACTGCTTTAAGTTTGTTTTAAATATTAAGGTACAAGCTTGGAACAGCTCCTTTAATTTCTCGCATGTGTTAATGCAAGATTTCATATACTCCTGCTTGTTATTTGCAATATCTCTTATATGAAGGCAAACTGTTAAACACGTGTTTAACGGACAAACTAAAGTGTAAAGCACCAAATACTACTTAATAACAATAAAGTATTTTGAAATCGCTTGTAGCAATAAATAAAGTAATTCTAAATGCGGAAAGATGCTTGTATTTCCCGCAATTAAATTGCTTTGGCCAAGAATTAAGGATAGTTGGCTGCAACAGTATGAATTGATATGCTCCAAAAACATTCTGGTACTGTAAATGTATGTATTAAAATTATGTTGACTATAGTTTTTTTGGGGGGAAAAATCTTGTAGCAAAAAACTGAAATTAAGTAGAATGAGGAATTCCTTGTAAAGTCTATAGAAATGAAGAAGCATGCAAATGTTTACATAGTTTTATTTTCTGTTTGTTAGATGCCAAGTGCACCAACTTGACAATCCTGCAGCAACATACAGTGAGCTAATGGACCTTATTGTGAAGCTTGCTAATCATGGTTTAATTCACGGTGACTTCAATGAATTCAATTTGATGATGGATGATAAGGACCATGTCACAATGATTGACTTTCCACAGATGGTATCTACATCTCACCTAAATGCTGAATGGTAAATTTCAACAAAAGTGAAATTAATAGTGCTTTTTTTTTAGCTGTTTTAAGTTAGAACATTTTGATTTCCTACAATCTTAGCTCCCATAATTTCTCAATCATATTGATGCAAGTACAGTGGAATTGCTTTTGCTGGATGGTGGTTTATCCCAGACATCACATAAATCAAACCAAATCCCCATCCACGATTCATTTATATTCTTGTTTTAAATCTGGCAGTTGATATGGACAAAAATGCATTTACTCTGGTCAAACCTGACAAAGGGTCGTGGACCTGAAACGTTGACTCTCTTTCCTTTCTCCAAAGATGCTGCCTAACCGGCTGAATGTTCCCAGCGATTTCTGTTTTTGTTTCAGATTTCCAGCATCTGCAATATTTTGTGTTTTTGTTTTTTGCAATTAATTGACAGTGGACTCTAGCCATTCACGAGCGGTTGGAGTTGTGCTGTCAACCAGTGGCTGGCGGGCAGTGGGCAATGGGGAAAAACAAGGGGATGGTAATCCCGATTGACTTGATAGCTGCGGCACTTATAATGGGTGCAACCCAACCAATCACAAGCGGCTGGAGGCTTTCAATCACCTCAGCACCATTAATTGGACTCCTTCCCATCCAATGAGAACAGCAATGGGAGGGAGGAAGTGGCACATCTGGTGTTTTGCAGCGAAACACAGACAAATTACAGTATTTTACTGAATTATTTGAGAGTACAGGAGTTTATCTTTAACTCCTAGGTTAAAAAACAGTAAAAAGCCCGTTTATCTGGATAGGGTGCATCAAACGCCCCATGATTCTTAAAAGTGTTTGTTTTTGACTTGTCCCTAGATTAAATAGTTTCTATTTTGTAAAAGAATAACTTCTGCAGAATTTCAGCAAAATTCACATTTGTTTATGTGGGCCACCGGACGTTTGAATATTTGAGTTGCAAACCTGCCAAATTCGGCAACCTTGCAGTTAAACATTTCAAGTGCACGGTGGCCCACCTAAACCAGCTTCAAATTATCTAAGATGTTACTGGTGGTGTTTTCTACACAAATGGAAACTTTTTAGACTAGGGACAGAAAAAAATCTGACGGAAGGGGCGTTTGATGCACCCTACCTGGCCAATGCCGGTTAAAGCGCCTGCCGGATATTCGGGCGGCCCGCGGCCGAAAGCCCACCCCCAAAAAATTAAAGTTATTTTAATACACACCGATATATTGGTATAATTTTTCATATCGATATGCCGATATCGGAAATTTGAATATGTTGCTATATCGAAAAATTCAGTATGAAAAAAATATCGGTATATCCACAAAATATCGGTATATAGTGTCTGGCGATATATCGGTATAATACAAACTTTTTCAACATACCTTGCATTGCAAACCTGGGCGTAGAGCATGCACATCGGAATGCGCGCGCACATCCAAATGCGCGCGCATACACAGGATTAAAAAAAACTGGTGATATCGATATGACCCCACCAATATATCGATATAGGAAAAATTCGATATCGACGGACACTACACCAGACTAAATAATAACAGATAATAAGAACATAAGAATTAGGAGCAGGAGTAGGCCATTCGGCCCTTCGAGCCTGCTCCGCCATTCAATAAGATCATGGCTGATCTTCTCACCTAACTCTAATTACATACCGTATCCCCATATCCCCTAATCCCTCTATTTTTCAAAAATCTATCAGTCTCAGCCTTGAAAATGTTCAAGGACTGAGCATCTACAGCCACTGAGAGAAGAAATGTTTCCTCAACTCCGTTCTAAAAGGCTGACCCTTAATTTTAAGACTGACCCCTGGTTATAGATTCTCCTACCAGGGGAAACAGTCCCTCAGTGTCTATTTTATCTAGCCCTTTAAGAATCTTATATGTTTCAATAAGATCCCCCCCTAATTCTTCTGTACTCTAGAGAATACAGCTGTAGTTTACTCAACCTATCCTCATAGGTCAGTCCCCTCATCCCAGGTACTAACCTTGTGAATCTACGCTGCACCCCCTCTAAGGCAAGTATGTCCTTTTTTAAATAAGGAGACCAAAACTGCATACAATACTCTAGGTGCGGTCTCACCAGAGCCCTATACAGTTGCAGCAAGACTTCCTTACTCTTATACTCTAAATCTTTTGAAATGAACGCTAGCATGCCGTTCACCTTCTTAGTTGCTTGCTGCACCTGCAAACTAACTTTTTGGGACTGGTGTACAAGGACACCCAAATCCTTTGAATACTAACACTATCTAACTTCTCCCCCTCTAGAAAATAATCTATTCTTTTATTCTTGCTCCCTAGGTGAATAACAGAATATTGTATTGTTAAAATTACTCTCTTGCGCTTCTCACCTTTACTGGTTGAGGTTTACAGACCAGTGATTCTTTTTTAACGCCAAGCGGGTGAAAAAAACAGCAGCGCGATTTTAAAGTCTCGCGACGTTACTAGTGGCAAGCCGATAGCCCTAGAATCTATTAGCGGCAAACCAAAATACTGCACCTGCGCGACAATGTGGGTTATCAGCTAGCGTTATCGGCTTGCCGCTACTATGGCTTTAAACTAGCGCTCCATTTTTTTTCACCTGCTTGGCATGCTCCAATTTAAAAAGAATCGCTGGACAATAAACCTCAATCACAGCGACATGGCTTCAAGCACAGCATCTACGAGTAAAGGTGAGAAGCGCAAGAGAGTAGTTTTAACAATAAGTACCAATACAATATTCTGTTATTACAGGTAAGCCTCGACTTACGACGCTTCGGTTTAGGACATTTCGATTGAAGGATCATAATTTTTTTTAACACCTTTTGATCAATATACAACACTTGGATTCAGTTTAAGGACCAACATTTTTTGGCGCATGCGCAATTTTTATTTTGAATATCGTAGTCGCATTTTGCACGTCCTTTTTCTCCATACGCACAGTCCATAGTGTATTCACAGGTAAATCCAAGCATTTGAACTGGCCAATAGCATGTCGCCACGTCATTGTTTAAAAGCCAACTGATTTTGAAGCGACACCACGCCAGTATTACAGTAACTTCCCAACTTTCCTGAGCGATTTACAGCCTCTACTGCGCTTCTACCAAGTCGGGGAAGAGACAGCAGTAAGTGAAATGAGCAGCGGTAATACCGCTAGCGGCCAGAAACCCCGCAAAGTCAGCAATTTAAATACTAAATTGGAGGTGATAAAGTGCATAGATTCTGGTGAAAAAGGTATGGAGGTCGGGAGGGCTTTAGGGCTAGCGAGATTAACGGTGGCTACTATAAAACAGAATAAGGACAATAAACTGGCAAGTTCAAGGTGTGTTACAGGTGCAAGCAGATTAGCAAAACGTAGGAGTGGGAAAACATGGAAAGAATGCTGAGTGTCTGGATTGAGGATCAGAACCAGCATAATATACCATACAGTTACCCCAAGTACCCCTTCTTGCCTATCTGTGTTAAATTGTGTGTTATGTTGTGTGATTTTTATGTGTTATTTAGTGGGTTTAGGTCGAAACATTTTGTGAAAAGAACGCATCTCTGGTTATATAATGGGAAATTGCTTTTCGATTTAGGACGTTTTGATATACGTACAGTTTTTCAGGAACGCAACCCCATCGTAAAAAGAGGTTTACCTGTATGTTATTATTTATGCATTTGCAAATGCTCCACTGCTATTGTTCCGGATAATTTCCGGTTTATCGAATGGGGACTTTTATTTTTGGCGTGCCAGGTATATGGAAATGCCGGTTCATCGAGTCACGGATAAACAGGCTTGTACTGTACTTGGGAATTCTGTTTGGTTAACATTACTTCAAGTAAAACAACATTATCACATATTATCATATGGCGGCACCTAGGGTCCGTCGATATGGAAATTTTCCAATTTAGATATATCGATGGGTTCATATCGAGATATACCGAAATATCGATATTTTCGGTTGTTTCGTACTGCGCATGCGCGCGCATTTGGAGTGTGCTCGCATTCGGGACCTATCTCCTCAGGAGATAAATATGTAAATATCTTTCTCTCTCTGTGTCTCTCACTCTCTCCATCTGTGTTTTTCTGTCTGTGTGTCTCTGTGTCTGTCTCCCTCTCTCCTCTCTCACATCCCCCCATCTCTATCTGTATATTATCACATCCACCCCGTCTCGCGCCCCCCCCCTGCCGTCCCTCTCTCGCACCCCCCACCCCCGTCGTCTCTCTCCCCCACCACCACCCCAGCCGTCTCTTTCTCCCTCCCCCCCTGCCGTCTCTCTCTCCCTCCCCCCCCTAGCCGTCTCTCTCCCCCCCCCCCCCCTCCCCACAGCCATCTCTCTCCCCCTCCCCCCAGCTGTCTCTCTCCCCCTCCCCCCAGCCGTCTCTCTCCCCCTCCCCCCAGCCGTCTCTCTCCCCCTCCCCCCAGCCGTCTCTCTCCCCCTCCCCCCAGCCGTCTCTCTCCCCCTCCCCCCAGCCGTCTCTCTCCCCCTCCCCCCAGCCGTCTCTCTCCCCCAGCCGTCTCTCTCCCCCTCCCCCCAGCCGTCTCCCTCCCCCCAGCCGTCTCTCGCCCCCTCCCCCCAGCCGTCTCTCTCCCCCTCCCCCCAGCCGTCTCTCTCCCCCTCCCCCCAGCCGTCTCTCTCCCCCAGCCGTCTCTCTCCCCCTCCCCCCAGCCGTCTCCCTCCCCCCAGCCGTCTCTCGCCCCCTCCCCCCAGCCGTCTCTCGCCCCCTCCCCCCAGTCGTCTCTCTCCCCCTCCCCCTCCCCCCAGCCGTCTCTCTCCCCCTCCCCCCAGCCGTCTGTCTCCCCCTCTCCCCCCAGCCGTCTCTCTCCCCCTCCCCCCAGCCGTCTCTCTCCCCCTCCCCCCAGCCGTCTCTCTCCCCCTCCCCCCAGCCGTCTCTCTCCCCCCCACCCAGCCGTCTCTCCCCCCCCACCCACCCCTTGCATACCTATATATTGTATTCGAGGACTATGAATACAATATGGTGGCTTTGCACCTCGGTCTGTGCATTGTGCATAGAGATGAGCATTCTGGGTCTTGTAGTTCAGCATGCTCGCATCCCGATTTTTTACCTCAATATATCGATTTTTCGATATCGATATTTTTGAAATGTCTATATCGGCGTATCGATATGAAAATTATATCGGGTTTTAACGATATATCAATATATCGCCGGACCCTAGCGGCGCCACAGTTTCTTTGCTGTGCATGAATGGTATTATGGCTAACCTCAGACACTTTTTGTAAGCTAGACAAAATGGCTACATCAGGCGTGTCCGGCTTAACCGGCTTCCACTGCACTTGAATTTATATATAACATCTTTGCATTGCTTTCACATCATACAGAGGCAAACAATTAACTACTTGGCACTAAACATTCTACGTGTAGATATGTGTTCCTTTGAGTTGCATAATTGGGGGGTTGGAGGGGAGTATCTTAATAAATTGAAATTATGTATTGTATTTCGTTGAAGATGTATACAATTTTTTAATTTAATCTTGCAGGTATTTTGACAGAGATGTAAAATGTATCCGAGATTTTTTCATTAAACGCTTTCACTATGAGAGTGAACTTTTCCCAACGTTCAAGGATGTCAGGTTAGTAGCGCCTGAATAAATCAAATCAGAATCTGTTTGGAACTAAATATTAACTGTTGAGCATTGTGTATAGTGTTATGTATTCTTTAGAAATTGGGGAAGTATGTTCAAAATTCCAATTTGAGCTCACCCCACTGATGCAGTTTTCCACTTCCCTTTACTTAAAATATTTGACATTGTCTTTTAAAGACAAACTTCAATGGGGCTACATCAAGAATATCCAGGTTGTAGAGTCCGGCGATATATCGATATATCGGTTATATCCTTTATAATTTTCATATCGATATGGTGATGTCGGAATTTAAAAAATATCGATATATCGAAAAATTTAATATATTGAAAAAAATAGATATATAGCAAATATCGATGTGTCGTTTCGATATATCATATCCGAATGCGCGTGCACACTGGAATGCGCGTGCGCAGGACAAAAAAACCTCTTTCGATTATATATCGATATATCGCGATGTCGATATATCCGTATATATCGATATGGGCAAACCAATATATCGATATCGGAAAATTTCCATATCGGCGGACCCTACCAAGTTGTAGCTACATTAAATGTGCATATATAAATGTAATTGACAATTGGATCTTCTATAATTAGGTGTACCAAATGCAGCCCCGTATAATGTTATTTTTCACTCTGTTTTTCCGAGGGGTGGGGAGCTTTGCAAGTCACTGGGCCTGATTAAAAATTCCTTTGTGTAGTTTGTTTTTTCACATGTAGAAATACCAAATTTGTTTACTTAAAGGTGAAATAGAGTATATTCTTTTGGTGTATGAATTATTTTCTCCACTTTATGCAGGAGGGAATCTACTCTGGATGTGGAGATAGAAGTCAGTGGTTACACCAAAGAACTACAAGAGGACGATGAATTGCTCCATTCTGCAGGGCCTGAAGAGGAAGATGAGGAAAGTAGACTCTCAGAAGACGAATTGGAATGTGATGATCACACATTTTCAAATAAAAATGATGGGAAGCAAGATTTTCTTTCTGAAGATGATGCTGATTCTCCAGCAGAGTGTAGCATCACTAAAAAAATGAACAAGAAGCACAATGAGAACAAGGAAATAGAAAATATCGATCTGAGTAAACTGCAAGAAAACATGGAGGAGATTGAAAGAAAGTGTGCTGAAGCAGTTAATGCTGCAGGTGAACTCCCTGGAGAAGAACAATTTAACTACAATACTCAGACATTGGATCAAGAAGGTGATCTTGCTGAAGCAGCAGAAGATAATGAATGCCCAGATCTAGTTGAATTCTCTACTCAGAACAAAGATTTCAGACCTTTCAGGTATTCATTCTACAATGTTCAACCTAACACATGTCATGGCTCGTTTTAACCCTTGATTAGTTTTAACCTGGTGGATTAGCAACCCTTTCCTTTCTCCATCATCAACTGCCTTCTATGCCCACTTTCCCATGCTGCTTTCATCCCTTTTTCCCAACTCCAAATGTCAGGAGGTGATGGAATTACTCAGGTCAAAAAAATGAGAGGATATTCTCACTTACCTCCATTTATGGCTAGCTCCATGTCCAGTGGCAAAGCGTTCAGCCATTCTGCCCCTCTCTATGGAATTCTATCCCAGAATCTCTTCAATTTACCCCTTCTCTCCCCACTTTAAAGCACCCTTGACTTGCCTGTTTGATCATGCTTTGGGTCAATCACCCCAGATTAGATTAGTCAAATTACAGTTCCAGGACATGTATATCAATAGATCACACTATGTATTTGTTAAGTACTGTGGAAGGGCAGGCCTGTAAGGGAAGGAGTTGAGAAATAAAAGCAACGTGTTCCATCTCGTAAGTAAGGAAAGAGTTCATTTATTTTTGAAATTACCGTAAAAGATCGTTTATCTGCACTCTCGGGACCTGGCCAATGCCGGTTAAACTGCTTGCCAGATATTCGGGCAGCCGGCTGCCAAAAACCCAACACAAAAAAACTTTAATTAAATTTTTGTTAAAAATGAACATTTTTTAAACATACCATATTAATAATAGACTAAATAATAACAGAATATTGTATGGATACTTACCAATAAAGCAGTAACTACTGATTACAGTCTATAAACGCAACACACAATCACAAAGCAAACTTCTACAATGGCGGACTGTCGTGCTTAAAGCTGTACTACCGTTTCTATCTCTTTTTCTTTCTTCCACTCCCACCTTCCCTCGCTCTCTCTTTCACACACACACACACACACATACACAAACACTCAGTCCGTCTGGCATCTCAATGGCTCCAAATCCAACCCCCTCCACTCCTCTAATTTTCCATCTAAATTAATCAACTCTCTTCCCTCCTCCCCCACCTCTCTTTCCCCCTCCCACTCCTCTCTCTTTCTCCCCTCCCCTTTCCCTCTCTTTCCCCCCCCCCCCCCCCCCCCCCCACCCAACCCTCACTCTCCATCTCCCACCCCATCCCCCACCAAAACAAATGTATAAACCCACAATACTGTCAAGCTACACAGGCAATGTAGTATCCGTCAGAGAGAGAGGGAAAGAAAGAAAGGAAAAGAGATAGAAAGAGAGAGGGAGAGATGAAGAGGAAGGAAGGAGAGGGAGAGAGAAACGGGAGAGAGAAAAATCAGTGTATCTTTAAGACCCAAACCCGGAAATGCACTACCGACAGCATCCAGAACTAATCGTACTGTACTCTCCTGCGACAATCGACTCATTAAATGTGCCACAGTGATGTTTCAATAAAAATAGTAGACTACTTTGTGCTGTACTATAATCATTTATTTGTTGTGTAGGGATGAACTCAGACAGAGGACTACGAGTTTGAGCTCTGTAACCAGCATTGTGAGCACTTCAACCATCCCTCCTGTAAGTTGGCATACAGAGATTTCTTAAACAATTTGTGTGGCTTTCTATATTACTGTATACTGTTTAGTGGGACTAGAAGCAGCTTTCTGTTTTGCATTTGGTTAAGAACACTAGTTATAAATTGTTATCATATTTCTTTTCAAACATATGCTGTATAATTTACTATTCTGCTCATACTTCTGCAAATTTTTGGAGAATATCTTTGAAAAGTTTCTTTCTTCCCCCACCCCAAGAATGTTTCCTACAAGCTTTTGTTCGTCATCTATTGACTGGTTGTACCCTTGCCTCCATAGTCTTATCATCTAACCAGCTGGGGCCTGATGACGTAAGGATTTACAGCCATGATCTCTTTAGTACATGCTGGGATACCAATCTTAATGCCACTATTTCTAGACATTTTCTTGAAGATGATATTGTCATTAATTTGCAGAATCTGACAGGAGAAAAGAGAAAGCACTTTTTTTTAAGAACTTTGCCACACAAACAATGAAGGGAAACATTTAGTAGCTTCAATATGTTATATTTGTATGAGTGTGGGGGAAAATATTGCAAGTTAAAGTGTCTCGCTCACGGTATTATAAAGAATGAGTTAATAACCTAGTGTAATTTAAATGTTGGCTATGGAAAAACTGATCTGTATGAGGGAATAAGAGTAACTTCTACTGAAAATATAGATGTAAGTATTGAAATATTTGGGCTTTTATTGCTAAACCCGCAATTCTTAATTCAATACATGAACATTGGTGCTCAGCAAACAGGATCTGAATTTGCAGTAAAGGTCCCATGAGTTGTCTACAGCATGCAATTTTAAATAATTTCAATTCTAAGTAAGTTTTTATATCAGTAATGTTCTACAAAATGCTTTAAATTTTAGCAAGCCTGTTATGTGTCATTATCTTAAAGTAATTTTGTTGTTGTTGTAATTGTTGAAAGGAGTTGTGAAACGATCTAGAAATAATTAGAGAGTGCCACCTAGTGGCAAGTCCAGTGAATAATGATTCAAGTATAGATATGGACAGGATTGGAAAACTGTGGTGACTCACAGGATTAGTTCCCAATGTTTTAAAATAATAATTTATCATATACAACTTTCTCTAATACTTAATTAAATTTTTCAGCATTATGTATCTAATCACTCTTTGAATTTGCTGATACAATCTGACCTTTTTTCACACATTTACCACTTTGTCTGAACAATAGCATTATAATCAGCGAAATGCCTTTTTGTGGCATTGCTAGATTGTCAGATTTGCTATGCATGTCATATCATGTGTTTTGGTCCCCCCTGATTTAAATATTTGAAGCCATCGGTTGTACTTTGGGTGCGCCATATAAAAAGTGTGGACTTCTAATTCAGAAATTCTGTCATGTTTCATAAAATTGAAAGGACTGTTGTATATGAAAATGCATATATATATATATATATGACAGGTGGCTTGCATTTTGTTAAAGACTTATATCTTCTGTTACATCTAGAATCATGGCTGACAGTGGTGTAGATTGTGTATGTGACTCCAGGGTACATTTTTACTGGGGGAAAAATTTAGTGTGCATACTAATTTATAAATCTTATAATTTACAGTGAGTGCATCACGAATAACATAGACAAAATTATGTTGGTGTGTGCACTGAGAGCTAGTTTTGATATCAATAATGTTCTACACACTGCTTTAAATTTTAGCACGCCTTTCATATGTCATTATCCAGAAATCTGTAACCTGATCTCTTTGATCACTTCAAAATCCGTTATAGGTCACGGACAAAGTAGGTAGGTGCCAATGTTAAAAGCAAGGTCGGTGTCGTGTGCAACAATAAAGTGTTCTCTTCCTTCTAAATGGAAGACAGCTCATTGACCGAAATGTGAAACCAGTCATTATCACAAAGAAAATAAGAATTCAATGTACATTTTAACACCTTTCGCTGTCTAGATTAATGATTCCCAGATATACATAGCAGTTGAGGGCATAGTTCATTGCATTTATCTGCTTTGCCTGCAGTTGATAGCTTTTTGAGTGCTGAAGTTAGAAATGGGTCCTAGCAAAGAAGTGTGCGCATTTACTTTTAACACTGATTTGGCTGTTTGAAAATTGTATTAAAGGTGTAATTTTACTTAATCTTTTCAAATATATGTGTATCGTCCTTTTAAGAAGCTTTATGATGGGAGTTTGGGACAAAATGTCTGCCACTCTACTGTTTTTTTAAAATGCTACCACACTGCCTCTTTATATTTTCTAGTGAAGCCTAAACAGACTCCATGCTCATTTGTCTCTGACTGTTCAGCACCTTGGGACATCCTCCCGACGTGAAAAGCACTCTACAAATGTAATTTTGTTGTTATCTTGATATTTCATTGTTGATTATTTCATTATCCAGGCAGGTCGGAGCGAAACCTTGGGCAAGTTTCCTTACTCCACACGCCTAATAATAATCACTCAAAAAAAAACACGATAATAAAATTTGCCATTTCAATCCACGACTGTTTGCGGGACACTGCTGTGCACAATTGGCTGCTGCGTTTTGTCCACAAATATACAGTCAATTCACTTTACAGTATATTTTGTGAAGCGCTTTGAGACGTCTAGAAGGCATAAAAAGTGCTACATTAAGTGCAAGGATTATATTATTTCAAATATTTTATGGGGTTTTTTAAAAAGCTAATGAGCAATTAACTTCACCAACTTAAACATGTATAGCACTCCCCCCCCTCTCTCTCTCTCTCCCCCCCCCCCCCCCCCCCCCCCCCATGCTGAGTAGCGGTTGATTTACTCAAAATCATGGCCATTAATACCTTGTAAAATAGGCTAAGATAGCAGCTGTTCTTTCATGCTTTATAAGTAGAGCAATTCAAACGGATTCATATTTTCTTGGTGGGTAAACATAAAAGCAACTGTTAGAAATGCAGGTATAGTATATAGAAGTAACTTTGAAGATCAGAAATTAAAAGAACATTGCTATATAATTACAGAAATATAAAGACAGGCCTTATTAAGATAAGTGACTAACACATGCCATTTTTACAAAACTAAACTATAGGAAGAATTATTACAGGTATGTATATAGGATAGCTTATTCCAATATTAGTTTTTGCTTTCAACCAAAGATGAATACTGTATAATTAATGTTTCTAAATGTTACTTATGATATAGCCCATCACTGTTAATTTGTTTGAATGAGACTTCACTGAGTTTTGCTATTTATTTTAGGAGGTGATAAAACAGAAGATTAAGCAACAACTGAGCAAACAGCAGAAAGAATCCAACAGGCGGCGTTTACAGAAGGGCGAGGCCAACATATTTACCAAACAACGCCGAGACAACATGCAAAATATCAAATGGAGTGTTGAAGCAGAAAGTTTTTGGGGTTAGAAGGGACCTCTGGAGGACCTGAAATCTAAGAAACTTGATTTTTAAACTGCTGTAATGAAATTGTATCTTGGCAACATTTTGATTTGAAATGTGTGCATTTGAATTAATGGCTATTTGTAGGTCAGACTGTTTGTCTTCACCAATACATTTCTCTTTAGTATAAACCATGCAAAACATTTTCTTAATTTGTCGGAAAACATTTTTTTTGGCTTCTTTTAAAGGAAAATAGCTTCTGGAGTTTTCTAGACATTATTTTCATCACAGTAGAATCTACCCAGAGAGTACACTCTATAATAAATTAGTGATTGGCCTGTCATGGTTAGACCAGGATTAACCATCCTGGTTAATAATGGATGGTTATTATTATTGGTAATAATAATACCAATATTATTATATTGGTATAATATAATTGGTAACTGAAAGGCATGACCATTAACATAGATGATTCAGATCAAGGATGCAAAACAAATTGCTTGATATATAGGGAAAAAAATGCTAAAATAACAGTGTTAAGCTACGGACATGGATAAAACTTAGTTAAAAGGTTGGTTCTCTTTAAGACAGGTTTTGACAGGCTTGGACATGAGTGCCAATTAAGCCATAGGACAATCAGGGGTGAGGGTTTCCTGGCGAAGAGCCCACTGGATTGGAAGTACTGTTGGCAGGTGCCAATAACACCGCTGGGAGAGGGGTAAGATGGGGCCTGCGAATGCTGTCGGTTGGGGCTGCACAGAGAACTGGCAATGATCCTACTTGGAGCTCAGAGCTTTCCCCTCGCAACTCCTTAAAGAGGCTGACCCCCTCTAGCCCAGTCATCTGGCACCAATGTAGAAAAGAGATTCCCGTCAAGCACCAATAATCTCGAGAGTACAAATTTTACCAGTTTTCCTTTGGCACACTACAGTAATCTAAAATACCATTCTTATGTTAGACTATAGATTCACTGCAGATGGCAATTTAATCAATGTTATTGGAGTCAGAGCATGAAGAAAGTTTTAAAAATGATCAATAAAATTGTGTGAGGCAAGAAATATCACCTTCATTATTTGATTAGTGTTGTGACATCTATCGGTTTATTTCAGCAATGGCTCTTTAAAAATAAGCCTTTCTCAGTTTAACGACTTGGTTTATATTAAATCAAAGTGAATACTGTATTGTAAAATCTTTAAATTAATTAATATGGAAAAGACATGCTTTGAGTGCCAACACACCTATGCCATGAGACTTTTTCATCCTGTTATTCCACAGAGTACAGTTCAAGATCCTGGTCCTCACTTTCAAAGCCCTCTAGTGCCTTGCTCCCCCCTACCTCTGCAACCGCCTAACCCTCTACCAACCTTTCCGCCCCCTTCGCTTAGTGGGCTCTGGCCTGTTTCACGTCCCTCTGCCTTGCCCCATCGCTTGCCTCTTTAAAGACCTGCCTCAAGGCTCTCTTCCTTTGCCCCCTCCACCCTCCCCAATCCCAACCCCCAGCTTGGGTGTGAAATACTGTCTGTCTTGGGACTTCCTGATGCAAAAGGCCCTATACAAATATAATTTTGTTATTATTCTTCAGTTAGGTGTGTACTGAAATTTCTGATTTTAAAGCAACATTATACAGTACATTGCAACAAAATTTACTTTTATTTAGTGGTTTTCACAGTGGGAGGAGGTCTGAAAGTGCTTTATACTGCTAATTGTGCACCCAGATGTGGGCATGAGGTGGGGAGAGTTGACTGCTTAGACGTCAACAAGACGGAGGCCCTCCTGATTGGCTCGTGTGAGCGCCTTCGCACCTCAGGCGCTGGCAACATCAGCATTCAAGGCAACATCAGCATTCACTCCACCTCTCGAAGCCAGTCAGGAATCTGGGCGTCTTGTTCGACCCTGAACTGAGCTTTCTCTCCCATATTCGCGCCATGACTGGTACAGCCTTCCACCACCTCCGCAACATTGCCACACTCCGCCACCTCATCCCCCATGCTGCCGAAACACTCATGCACACATTCATTACATCTAGGCTCAACTATGGGAACTCTCCTCGTCGGCTGTTTATTCAGATTATTCTGAACTCTGCAGCTCGTGTACTCTCCCGCACTAGGCTCCGAGACCACATCACTCCCACCCTTTCCTGTCTCCACTGGCTCCCCATCTCCCAAGAGGGTCGAATTCAAGATCCTTGTACTCCCTTTCAAGGCCATTCACAGCCTTGCCCACGCATATCTCCGACCTGCTGTCTCCCTATCAGCCTGCCTGTCCCCTCGGTTCAGCTGGCTCTGGCCTGTTCCACGTCCCCCACCCGCACGGCCCTACCATCGGCGGCTGGGCTTTCAGCCTCTCTGCCCCCACACTCTGGAACTCCATCCCGCAATCCCTTCGCCTCACTTCAAGACCTTCCTCTTCGACCGTGCCTTCTGCTCCCCTCCTAACTTCCCCCCCTCTTCTATTCTCCTTCCCCCTACCACGCCCCGCTCAGGTCCCGACATGACTGTTCAACTCATTGGGACTTCCTCCCGATATGAAAGGCGCTCTATAAATGTAATTTTGTTGTTGTTAGATGGTCAAAGACTAGTATCTCTAGTATCTCCTGGGTGGCAGAAATGGAGCTTAGGAGCAGGCTTGCTTCTCCACCCTTTCCACTGCTACATGTTGGAGGGAAATCCTGAAATAAAATCCTGTTCAAAAGATATGGCACAAATACATTTAAGTAACTCAGAAATATGAGATTTATGCTCCATTTTGACTCAGTTCGTAGCACTATCAAAATACAGTCACGTCACTTTACAATATATTCTGTGAAGCGCTTTGAGATGTGAGGTGCTATCAAATGCAAGGGTTGTTATATTATTGTCTGTAAAAGATATTCTTCAGATAACACAATGTATAATAATGCTCTGGCATTTTAAAAGGTTTGTCTCGGAATTTCATCAACATAACTGACAGCAAAATGTTTCACTATCATGTGTTTGGCTTTATTCCCGAAAGCCATTTGGAGAAGAAAGGATTCCTCTTTCCTGAAGTCAACATTCTATAGGAAATATATACAACAGAGCACAAAAATAAACTCAACATTTCCGTGGCTATCTCATTGTCGAACTCTAATGAATCTTTGTTTCTATGAAGTGTCATTTTCTCCTACAATAAAGACACCAAAGTTCAACATACCGTAACGCTATTTAATATGGGCATCTGTAATGTCCTGTTCTGTAAGAGCCAGTGCTTAAAATTACATATTGCTGCATTCTGACAATAGTGAATTCTGGAGAATAGTGGCAAAAAATGTGCCTGCAACAGACAAATTACCTAAACTGGGCCACATCATTCAACGTGGCCCAGACTCAAGAAACTTACGGTCGTTCAAGGGTTGATGGAAAAGTGTTTCCATTGAAGATGTGACATTTCACATCAAAAAACATATTGAAGAATGAGAGGGTAAATAGATGGGTTAATCAAATGGAGGTAAGGTTATTGGACCAAATGGGCCTTTTCTATTAGTTATTAATACTTTGCACTGAATGCTTAAAGAGGTCAGTTCAGTGTGTAAAATATAAATGCTGTGGTCTTACAGATAAGTATCTCTAATAATATAATAGTAATAATCCTTGCATTTGATATAGCGTTTTTCAGGTCTTCTAAACATCTCAAAGAGCTTCACAGAATATACTGTAAAGTGAATTTATTATATTTTTGTTGCTAAACGCGACAGCCAATTGCGCACAGCAGTGTCCCACAAACAGTCGTGGATTGAAATGACCTATTTATTATTGTTTTTTCCGAGGTATTATTATCAGGTGTGTGGATTAAGGAAACTTGCCGAAGGTTTCACCCTGCCGGTATTGAACCCAGGTCTTTCAATTGCACGCCATGCCCTTTCACCACCTCCGTAACATTACCAGACCCCGCCACTGCCTCACCCCTCAGGCTGCCAAAACCCTTGTCCATGCATTTGTCACATCAAGACTTGACTGGAAACTTCCCGCTCATTGGCCTTCCCAGCTCGTCCCTTCACAAGCTGCAGATCATCCAGAAATCTGCAACTCATGTCCTCTCCCGCACTAAGCTCCGTGACCACATCACTCCCACCCTCGTCCAACTCCTTTGGCTCCCCATCCCCCAGAAGATCGAGTTCAAGATTCTCGTCCTCACTTTCAAGGCCGTTCATGGCCTTGCCCCCTCCTATCTCTTCGATCTGCTGACTCCCTATCAACCATCCCACCCCCTCCATTCAGCGGGCTCAAGTCTGAATGGGAGCTCAAGTCCGCCCTACTATCAGTGGCTGGGTTTTCATCCTCTCTGACCCCACACTCTGGAACTCCATCCCACAGGCCCTTCACCCCACTTCCTCCCTTGCCTCTGTCAAGGAAGGTCTCAAGATCCTTTTCTTCGATTGGAAGTAATTAGAGGGATTGAGGAAGAGTGGGTCCAGAGGTTCAGGCATAGTGGCTGAAGTGCAACCTCCAATGGTGGAGGGGAGGGTGCAGGGGACAAACAGGAGGCCGGTGCCAGACGAGCAGAGGCGCCTGGTGGTAAATTCAGGTAAATGAGGAGAGAGGAACCAAAGTGAAGGGATTTTAATACAAATGATGGTCTTGAAGTCAATCCCACATGGGAAAATAGATTAAGGATTCAATTGAAAATCTGGAGAAGGAACATTGTATGATTCCTAAATAACTTTAAAGATTCTTCAATTTAAAGCATTGAGTTGGTACTGCCCAAGCTGGAACTAGAGCACTGAGGTCTATTTGATGACAGGTTCAAATGTACTTTCAACCAACTTGACTGTAGTAACAACAGCAACAAAATGCTGGAAGAATGTCCCAAGGCACTGGACAGTCACTGGACAGTCCCAAGGCACTGGAATGTCCCAAGGCACTGGACTGACACAGCCAGTCCACCGAACAGCCCAACCCAAGGCCCTTTTGCTCCTCTTCCAACATGACAGTTGAGGCCATTTACCTCTGGTCCAGGACCTGACCTGGGGTTGGGGTCAGGGAGGGTGAAGGAAAGGAAGGGTAAGGGGGGCAGGGGGCTGGGGTGACCAATGGAAAGGTTGAAGAGGAGGATCTTTAGGCAGGACTTGAAGGAAGCTAGGGAGGGTGTGAGGTGGAGGGATTGCAGGATGGAATTCCAACTTTGAACAAAACCATTTTAATGAAGTTGGTGGGTATACCCCATGACAGTTATTAACTGGAACATTTTTAACTCCATTGTTCCAAAGTTGATGGTTTTCATGATTGTTATTTCTTCCCATACCTTGGGACGTCCTGCAGGTGTGAAAGGCGCTATACAAATGTAATTTTGCTGTTGTTGTTTAATCCCCAGCAATTTATCTGTGGCCTTTATGAGTCCGGTCGCAGACCATTGTCATTTATTCCTCAATGGGTTAAAGCTCTTCCTTCATAGCAAATAAATTACAATGGAACTGAGTTGTTCAGTTATTTTTCCACATGATTGATTCTACACCAAAGATTTTATTAAGCGCTGCAAAATCTGGCTGACTGGAGGCTCCCCCTACCACCACCCCTCCCCCCACCACCACCCCTTCCCCCCATCTATCTACAGTTCACCCGTTTAAGGGGAGCTGGGAGGGGAAAGCCCTGAGGATGACCACAGCCAGTCCACCGAACAGCCCAACCCAAGGCCCTTTTGCTCCTCTCCCAACATGACAGTTGAGGCCATTTACCTCTGGTCCAGGAGGCTGCTTGTCGAGATGTCCTGAACTCCAATTAGTAGATGGATCTGATAGTCAAACCGATGGCTCACCAAGAGGATCAACCCTTTAATTTAGTTTTATTCAACCCCTTCCCCAAAGAATATTTTGCCTGACCCCTATGCTTGCTGGTAGGAAAATTCTTAGCTACCAATGAACTAAAGCTAGTAAAATTCGATTAACTGTAACTCACTACTAAATAGACTTTGTATAACGGTACACAATGCCAATAAAATATGACAACAGCAAAACCTGTTTGCTATGTTCTCCTTACTGCTGTGCCAATTTATTGCTGACATAGATGTTCAGCAGTCTGCAGTGCTTGGAGAATTTAGGACAGGGAAATCCATAATAGTTTGCCCAGGGCTGCAATATCATTATACTTTAATTCAGTTTTCGCATGCAGTAAGCCTTAGCTGGTTACTCTAAAGTTACTCTGAAGAGAATGATAGTGCCCTGGCAATGTTACTATACCACTAGTTCCCAAAGCTTGACAGACACTGTTCCCCAGTACAACAACAACAACAAAATTGCACTTATAAAGTGCCTTTCATGTCGGGAGTACGTCCCAAAGCACTGAACAGTGAGGTCAGAACCTGAGGGGATGGTGGGTGGGTGGGTAGGGGGAAGGGGGAGGAGAGTGGGAGAGGGGGAAGAGTTAGTGGGGCAGCCGAAGGCGCGGCTGAAGAGGAAGGTCTTGAGACCGGCCTTGAAGGAGGAAAGGGAGGAAGCGAGGCGGAGGGGCTGCAGGATGGAGTTCACAGTGTGGGTGCAGAGAGGATGAAAGCCCGGCCGGTGATGGTTGGGCGGTTAGGGCGGTGGACGCGGAGCAGGCCTGAGTCTGCTGAACGGAGGGGACGGACGGGCTGATAGGCAGACAGTAGGTCAGAGAGATAGGTAGGGGCTAGGCTGTGAGAGGCCTTGAAAGTGAGGACAAGGATCTTGAATTCAATCCTCTGGGGGATCACCTCTGTCTGATGGTTTCCTCATTAAATTGCATTTATGCAATTTTCATTTTTCTATTCATTTAAGTTGACTAGTTGATAAAATCAGGCGACAAAGCTATACAAAAAAAGACAGAATCCTAAATGTTATAAGCAGGATAATGAAACATAAATGCAAAAGGTATAATATTATGCCTACGTAAATCATTAATTAGGTCACAGGTGAAATATTGTGTTCAGTTTTGGTCAACCAACTAGAAGCAATAGAAAAAGTTCAGAGGAGATTTGCAAGGATGTTCCCAGGGAAGAAAGATTTGGCTTATGTAGAGGAATTGAGTGTTTTACTAGAATTGACATTGGATAGGAGACTTGATAGAATTGATTTGAATTATGAGGGGATTTGATAATGTTCATGAAAAAAAATGGTAAATTGCTATTTACCAAAAGAGCAAAGGCAAAGATTAGGAGAATTGTTTTTTAACATACAGAGCACATAATAATATACTTTGTAATATAAAATATACACAACATGGATGGTCCTGTCTACTTTGGTCCCTTCGAATAATAGTTTGGTCACTTCAATCCATGGTTGTTTGTATGACACCTGCTATGCGCAATTGGCTGCTGCATTTTGCCCACAAATATAGTCAATTAATTTTACAGTATATTCTGTGAAGTGCTTTGAGACGTCTAGAATGCATCAAATGCAAGGATTATTATTATTATCTTTGATGGAAAGTACATGTGTGGTATTCAGTCTGTTGTAATTTCTTGCCCACCCACCTCCCACACACCCCAATTTGGACAATCTGTTGAAACTCACTCTGGATTCCCATCTGAACAATGACCATCTTGACCACTGAGACAATGCACCACCAGAGGGCGACCGGAGGCTATGGAAGTAAAGCCAATAAGAAACAATTATCTAAAGATGGAGAAAATGGAGGAAAATTCCTTCCCCCACATACACACATTTATCTCAAAAGAAGTATTTGTCTCAAAAGAAGTATGGTTGAAGTCCTGGGCAGGACAAAATCTGAGGCAAGTTTCATTTCTCCATATGCCTCTGTTTCCCTAGCAATAAGTAGGAACTCAGTTGTAAGTCAACTGCGGATCGCTTTCCAGGAGTACAAATTCCATAAAAAATTAATTTGGTCACTCGATTCACAAATGTTTGTAAGACACCGCTGTGCACAATTGGCATTTCACCCACTTTTTAATGTCTGACACTAAAGATTTCATGCAAACCAGATTACCAGTACAATACTGTATATACTTCGGGGGTGGGGGAAGAGTAGGTGCTCTGGTTGATCTGTGATTAGTCACAGAAAAGAGTGTATACTGGGTTCCTTAGCTACACATTAAAATTAAAATGTAGTTGTAAATTACTGCTCTAAGACAAAGTTGTATTTCCTTTTGTTTATAAAAAATGTAGCCATAGGGTTTGAATTTGAAAGATTTGAAAGATTGGAATTGCTAACTGTGACTGTCATTTGCAGTTATTGGCAGAATAGCTTGTTGCAATTTCCCAAAACCGACAGAATACAAAAAAAACACTGGAGAGCAAAAAAGCCTAATGTTACGCACACAATCATTACATCTAGAAAATACATACCAACTGAGCAAAGGGATAGAATATATTTGAACAGTTTCCCATTCAAAAATCCAACAGAGAATCTTTGTCCACTTTCTTCCTTCTCAACCTATTTCATCCACAAAATATATTGTCTTTAGACTTTACAGCATTTAAGGGAAGTGCTTTAAGACATCTCGAAGATATGATAAGGCGCTATATCAAATGCAAGGATTATTATTATGATTATTATTCTCGGCACAGACTTTAATACCGTACATTAATTTGTGAGGAAATGTTTGTCGGAGCATTTATGGTACGGGCAAAGGCAACCGGAAACCTCAGATGAATTCTTAAAATACCCCATCAACAAGATTCCAGCTATATCTCATGTCATCAACAGGTCATGAATGAGTTTATGCAGTGACGGTTACTGGGTGCACCAAATTTACATTTCAAGGCCAGTCTTTTAAACATGCTACACTTTTAACAGGATGTGTGCGTCAGGAAACTGAATGATTGTGTCAAGAAAGTTCCTGATAGCTCCCAACACTGTCTTGCTTCATATCAAACCTTTGCGATTGATGAGTAATATTTTTCCAAGCTTTTGAACGTTATTTTGCACAAGACAATGATTGGTTATGATATGATAGCTGTACTGAGTTTATAAAGCATCTGATGACAAACTTCATAAGCTATTTGCCAACGTTATGTTCCATTGTAAATATTTTCAAATGCTGACTTGAAGTGTTTATTTAAACCTGCTCCAGTTCTAAGAAAATTTTACACTAGGAGTGGCATTAATGCACTTCATCACCTCACGGAAAGCACTAATCTAACTGTAAGAGTTTGTATCACTGACGTTCAATAAAGTGTTTCAATGGGCTATATATCCCAAAACTCCTGGGGCCTAATTTGCTATATCTTAACAGGATTTTTTTAAATGAGGAATCCCATTAGAATTCCTGTCAAGCCATGGAAACTGATCCAGAATTAGATTGCTTCAGAGTGCTTTTCCCGTGGGTTGTTCTGGGATATGCTCGGATGCTGGAAGGATTTATTATTTGTATGACAGATTCCTTAGTAAGAATTCCCAATCAGCAATATCGTAAATTAGATTAGATTCTCCCACCCCCCCCACCCCCCCTCCACCACTAATTATTAAACATTGCATGTATCAAAGAAGTCTCAGTAAGCCTGCATATGCTCTTGACACCCTGAGGACCTGGTTTACTGCAGTCCACCACTGCTGGAGGATAAAAATATAATTTACCTGACTATACATGTAATGTGTTTCAATCGGACATGATCCAGGTCTTTTAAATGCTGAGAGGCATGGACAATGTTAGCAGATGTAAGCAGATCATTCAACATGGATTGTGGGAGCAGACACCAAGGGTCATAAATGAAACATTAACAATCCTCCCTCTGAATCACTGATAAATGGAGCAGTCTCCTAGTGAAAGTAATTGTTGCCAGGTCAATTACTGTCTTTAGAATAGAGCTGGGTAAATATCTGGTTAGGATTCAGAGCAAAGACCAAAGAATAAGTATGGATAGAGATGATCGAATTCTCATAACATTGAAGGAGAAGTTCGGATAAACAAAATGTTTTATTTCTTTTGATCTCATCCATCCAGAATATCAATCCTATTTTTGTTCTGTTATACCATCAAGTTATATCTAAAATACATTCAGTGTCCTAGTCTCAACCATTTTTCCTGGAAGCATGTTCCAGCTATTGATTTCTCTCAGTGTAGATAAATACTTCCTGGTGCCCGTTCTAAAATCAACTTTCACAGCTCTCTTGTGCTGATATCTTGGCATATCTCAAAGTATTAATCTGTGTTTACTTGTTCTGTCCCAATTACCATTTTACATACAGTCTCAGCAAACAAACTTTAACTCTTTCTCTCGAGCCTTTTATGTTAAGTTTTCTTTGAGATATTTAGTTTCTCAGCACCTTGGGACGTCCTCCCAATGTGAAAGGTGCTATACAAATGCAATTTTGTTGTTGTTTCTCTGACTTCTGCAGGAGATGTAGACTCCTCTCAGTATTGATTTTGTAGTTACAGGACCAAAACTTTAATTACAAATGCTGTGCCAAAGCTGCGTGAGGTTACGAGGAACAATAACAACAACAAAATTACATTTATAGAGCGCCTTTCACATCGGGAGGACGTCACAAGGCGATAGAATTCAATCTCCCCCCATCCCAGTTCATTATCAACTGAGGCAATTCCCAAGCAATTCTGATAATAATAATCCTTGCATTTGATATAGCACTTTGCATGTTTTCTAGATGTCTCAAAGTACTTCACAGAATATACTGTAAAGTAGATTGACTACAGTATATGCAAAATGCAAAATGCAGCAGTGTCTCACAAACAGTCGTGGATTGAAATGACCAATTTATTACTTTATTACTTTTTTAAATTATTATAATTATTATAATATGCAACATTATAATATAACGATTAGGATAATATTATAATAATCCCTAAAACTGCTGTGCTCAATTGGCAGCCGCGTTTCGCCCACAAATATACTGTCACTTCACTTTACAGTATATTCTGTGGAGCACTTTGAGACGTCTAGAAGACATGAAAAGCACTATATCAAATGCAAGGATTCTAATTATTTATTATTCTCTTTTGCTGCTCTCCAGAATGTTAGATGTATGCAGGTCTGGCACTTGAAATTTTCAAGATGGCACCACAACGTTAGTAAAATGTTATGAAATGACCCATGTCACTGCAGGTAAGTGAGGAAAGGATACCTGGCAATGATTATCAAATGGTGACAATTTGCAGAACTTTGTAACAAATTATTATTAACCTTCACACTTGGAGGTCATAGTGCTACCAACTGAGCCACGCTGCCACCTTATTCCATATCTTGTTAGATGAGCAGGCATTATAATCCACATAAATAGCTGTGAGTGCATAAAGTGTAATTTAATCTTAATTTGACTGATACATCGGTGATTTGTTCTTCTGCAACGCCATCAATGTATGTTTTCTCTATTGCTATTTGTAGGCTTTGTGAGGTAGGGGCAGTTTATTTTTAACCTCCACCAAATTTAATGTTAAAATAAAAATATGTATCCATCTTTCCAGGAAGTCTAGAGATGTTCACACACTGACTGATAGCATCTTTAGCTTCATGAATACCTAACAGTTTAGGACTTTGAAATCATATTGCTCATGGGGAAATACCAATAAAATGGCGTTTGTTTGTCAGTCATTGTGATGCTCTGCAGCAAATAAGACATTTAACTTGAGCAACAGGAGCATGATCTTTTGAGAAAGAAAAGCTGCGTCCATTCCGGGAACACAAGTAATTTTTCGTATTTCTGATCTGCAGTACCGCTGATTCAATTGGATTGATTCAAGTAACTGCAAACACACTAATGTTATTATTTCACATTTGATCGCTTGCACGATATTGCACAGAAAATGATCATGCCTTTAAACACCTTGAAGATCAAAGTGAATTTCTCAACATTTATAAAATGGTATAAGACTATCATTGCTTTTAACTTATTCAAGAACGAGTTACACTTACATATTACCTTTCATGGAGGATGAATGCCTTAAAGTTCAGGCTGTTCACAAAGTCCTCAAACCTCCCTGTTACAAAGCAGTGATATGAGATATGAGGAAGAGCTGAACCAAGATATCAGAGATGCCTTTCACCTTGTCACTCCATCATGTTACAGAAGATGTCACACTGAACATGGTGATGCATCATTATCTACCATAACAATGATGATATTCAAACCACTCATCTGGATGTTTAAATACAGTGAAACACTTCTACCAAATATAATTAATTATACTGTAGTACTGTAGAAACATGGAAACAGGAGTAGGCTAGTGAGCCTCTCGGGCCTATTCTGCCATTCTATTAGATCATGGCTGATCTGTACCTCATGTCTAGTTACCCGCACTTGCCCCATATCCCTTAATACCCTGACTTAATACTTCTAAATACAATTATCATCATTCTTCCACATGTTTCACTTGTTGGTCAGCCCACTATGTAAAGACAATGGCAATAACAGGTCTTTGTGGATAACCTGTATTTCACAGAAGGGTTAGGGTTTACAGAATAAGGAGGAAATGAAGGGAAATCTGAGAGTGTTGACCAAAGACATGGCCAAATAGATGAGTTTTTAAGATGGATATGAAGGCAGATGGAGATTGTATAAGATACAGCCAGATCCAGGGACCAGGGGCATATTGGCTGCAGTCACTGAGGTGCTGGAATGATAATAATAATAATAATAATCCTTGCATTTGATATAGCTCTTTTCACATCTTCTAGGCATCTCAAAGCACTTCACAGAATATACTGTAAAGTGATTTGAGTGTATATTGAGGGCGAAGCGCAGCAACCAATTGTGCATAACCATGTCCCACAAAAAGTTGTGGATTGAGTAAACAAATTATTATTGTTTTTAGGGGGATCATTATCACTGGAAAAGCAATCTGCCAATCGACCAACAACTGGTTTCCTACTTATTGCTAGGTACGTAGAGATGTATGGAGTAAGGAAAACTTGCCCAACATTTCGCTCTGGTGGGAGGGAGGTGGGTGTAAGGTGATCCAAAGGCTTCACATTTATCTGAAATTAAACTGAAATGTTGCCTCCAAGCTATACTGTTATTCAGATCAGCAATCATTTTTTCTGACAAGTAAACAGCTTGTCAAATGAAGGCTTTTTCTTTGGTAAAAGTAGAAGTCTTCACAATCGAGTCATTAACTGTTTGCCAAATAAAAAATTCCCTGAACATTTTTTTTGTTGAAAAATAACAGAGATCAAACCAAATTCTATTCGTATTTACATGAAATCCTACTCTTTCTTCCCTCCAGCCATGTAGAGGTACGAGGCTAACTTTCATGTTGATGTAATAACTGATCAACTCCAAGATGTTCACCTCCCACTTAGCACCGAACAGACATTTAATCTGTGCTTCAAGACACTGAAATAACCAGTGTCTTTGACTCCTGGGTCAGGCGAAGAATCTCTCTCACATGATTAGGTGATTGTGGCCTGTCAGCAGGCTGGATAGGGGGTGTCAAATACGATGAAAATGTAGGAATGAAGCCCGACAGTGAAGCTTAGAGCTAATTAGCTCGCCATACTACAAAGGTGGGCAGGCCAGGGATATAAACCCCAGGGAGCTTTTCAGACTACTCAATGTCTGATTGGCAGTTATATACAAGAAGCCTTAGTCGCCTACACTACATCATTGAACTTCCACAGCAGCTCAGTGCAGAATTGAATTTATTCAGGCATGAGGGAACTGCCTGTACATAATCTGGGGAACAGAAACACACAAGATGGATAATAGACTGGAGCCTCTGCAAGATTTAGTCTGCTTTCTGCTGCCTGACAAAAACCCTGCATTTGTCTTTAAAGATTGTGAGTAAACTTTGCAGTTTGTTTGAAACAAAAAAAATGTAAAGCATTTGTCCCATATTTATGACTCAATAGCAGCTACTAAATCACTCTGGCAAGTTAGTATGTTCACACTTTTATCAAGAACATCTTGGTACAAATCATTGCAGATTTCAAATATAATCCTATACTGCATTTAAGAGAGTAAACTAAATGTATTGAATTGTATGATAGGAAAAGCTTTGATTGTTTTCTTTGCTAAATATTGCTATGTTACTTGTATCATTTTAAAATGCACCAGAACTTTGCACAAAGAAGTAATGCCTAAACTTGGGACAAGATTTCAAACTGTTCCTCTGAGGTTTCGTTCAAATAAATTGTATTGCACCTTGTGGGGGAGAATGCTTTAAGTTAAATGGTATTGTGGTTGCACAAAGGCTATTATTTTAAACTTTAGTTCAGACTTCAATTCATTTTCAAATTGAACTGCACAGTTTATGTTGAGGCTGGATTGCAGATGATTTATTTGAGAAACACATTAGGAAATATATAAGGTGGAAAAAAGGATCATTACTGCTATTCATGGGCTTTGTAATAAGAGCTTTGCATTGCTCAAAGTTTGCAGTGTCCTGTTCAAGCTCCTTGAAAGTCATGCTAATAACAGTGATACAGCACGTTGGATAAATATTGGGTCAGAGCTGAAGGCTAATGGATAAATTAAGTTTGTGGTATTTGACTGTGACTGATTCTTATATTGCACTCCACAAACTTCAAAACCGTAGCACTTGCAATTTACTGCTTGCTGACAGAACTTGCCCGACTGCAGCTCCATTGAAAATTGGGGTCATGAGTTGCAGATGATGCTAGGGTGCTCAATAACACACCTTTAAAAAACCAAAAGAAGCTGAGCTTTGCCAACTCAGCTTTTGTGTTAAAATACACTCACCATTTTAATCAATGGAAGTGGATCACCTCAATGTCTAGGGTCCATTGGATGAAAAAAAAGTTGGAGGCTGAATGGCTAAAACACGGAATGATTATTCCACAGTTATTCTTTCAAATAAAAACAAAGGGTTACACCAATTATGCCTTCTCTGCCTTTTGAAATTCCGGCTATATTAACATTTGCTGGATCTTATACATGGATGGCAAGATTTACTCACGGCTGTACCATCCAGGAGAGAAAGGTACAGCTCTATGTCTGCTTCGTATTTCCCCATGTTATTTTTTGAAGGAGCTTGAGAAGATTTAAGATAACATCTGCTGGATATACAGTATGTTGCTGAAAAGACTGTGATTTTGATTCAGGTCATTCCCCAATTGTGTGAAAATATTCGATAATCTCCTGGTACCTATTTCAATAAGCACCAAAGCTAAACTTGCAGTTAACCAAAAAAGAGGGTTAGAAAGGATTTAAAAGGATTGAACGGAAACATTTATTTGTTGCTTTGGTTTCCATTCTCTGCTTGGTCTCAACATTACACAGACGGAGATGTTTGTGCCAGAGGGATTATCTGCAGCAATCATTTAATTTTAGGAAAATGGCAAGATGATTTTCTGTTTTTTTACTGGCTCCTCATGATAACATCAAATATATTCAACCAACTTCTGCTTGATTACACAACTTATTTTCAAGAATTATAGTCCATGTGGGCACTCCAGTCACAGTAAAGAGGGTGTGCTGCTTTGCCAGAAATAACATAAATTGGTGGACATTATAAGTCTCATGATCTCAATAAAATTGGTCATACAATTCATGGCTGTTGGTGGGACATGGCTATCACTTTTGCCTAAGTCACTACACCTTACAGTAAATCATGAGAATTGTTTTTGATTGTACAATACGATAAGGCATTATATTGTATACAAAGATTATTGTTAATCTTTCTTATTGAACATTTTGTTATACTTACTAATACATCTGATGCCTTTCTAACCATCTGGTGAATCTACAGTGACTACCTAGTTTTGTGAGAAAGTTCCAAGTCTTGAACAGTCAGTTTGTTTTTCTTCTTAAATTTTATTTCTTTCACACTATCTGTATATTTCATATTGGGTTACCCCAGCATTCATATTCCAGAGTTTTGTATTTATGACTACATTACTAATTTCCAAGAGTTTCAACTGAACAATGATCACTAACACCAACTTTCTGACTAGAATCTACAGTATTTTGAATTGCTGATTGAATGACAAAATTCCAGATTAGCAAAGGGGAATGTTGTTTGCATTTGATCTCTTGAGAGCTCTTAAATTCAGTGCTGTTACACCAGCAACAGAGCTACTGTCTCTTTGGCAAAAATCACGCATTATTAGAACAAAGGCTTGGTGTATCTTTGAAAGTGACAAGCATCTCCTTTTATTTTGTTCTATAAGTAATACCCAATGAGTCTGCTGAGCAGTGTGACTTTTATCATTCACAGAACACTCAAGGGTTCAAATGTGGACCTGACAATGGGAAACATGTGCAGCAGCACATAGTTAAGTTTCCACAGATCAAGCTTCAAGTCTGATATTCATAAATATTGCTTCTTCCAACTGCCAAAGTCCCGTCTTTGATCTGACACACTCAAAATGTTGCGCTTGTTTCAGCACACATTCTAAAAGTAATACTATATTGCAAAGTAGCATTTTTAATGTCAAGCTCCCTTTGTTCTCACAAAAGGTAAGGTTCAGTATAAAGAAAATATAACTTGAAGCAATGAGTGGCAAACCAATGAATAAGTTAAGCACCAGTTTGAAAATGGAGTGAGCTTTGTACTGCTTTGTAGTATATAACATTAATAATACTCTAAAAGAAGAAATGGTTTTCTGTTACGTACGTTTATTTAATTTTACTCGAATATCCATTCATATACAAAACCGTTTACTTATACGCTCAGTGTTTAAAAATTATTCTCATTTTCCAGCTGCTAAACGTCCAGAATTATGTGGTCAGCGGTGTGTCTGACACCCATTGCCATGCTTAAGAGTATACAATCATTCGGAGAGTTCCACATCTGTAGGTCACCGACATGTGGAATTCTTCTCTAAATCTGGAATGAAATGTGTACTGTCTCCCTGGAGGGAAGGCACGCTGCCTACATAATTCTGGAGAGATTTAGGTATAGGTTGTCTGGCAATCTTCCTATTGCTTATACTGCTGGGTCCACTCTAACCTTTAGGATGGCGGAATTAATAGGAGCTCAGTCTAGAGAATTGCTGATGCAGTGACTGGTCTACCCCTCTCAATCCTGCCATGGGCTAGGTTGGCCGGTCCGTCATCAATGTTGGAGCACCACAGATCAGTATGGCTCAGGAAGCAGACTATTGAGATTGTCAGAGATTTACTTATAGATATCTAGTTTTACCTAGGATTGTATAGCATGGAACAGGTCATTCATCCCAACCAGTCTGTGCCAGAACACATAGTCCACACAAGTCTGTTGATTTGTGTCCAATTAAGCGTGCAAAGGTGCAAACCCTTGACCGTCCAACACCGCAGGATGTCTTCCTGATGTGAACGGTGGTAAACAAATGTAATTTGCTGTTGATGTGTTATTGATATTTATTTGCCAAGCAGCTCATTCAGCTCAATTCTAAGGAAACCTGCAACCATCCCCCCACCCCCCACCACCATAAGAGAATGGTTGATGCATAGAAAATAAGCTGTGTCACTCTTGCTTTTGAATGCTTACAGATTTCTTCACAGTACTAGCAAAATCCATATCAAAACTCATCCAGAGGTTTGTTAAGCTAACCAGATACAAACAAAAGTTCAAAAGTGCCAGATTTAAAGTTTTTTTATCATAATATATTTTTAGCATTTGATATCGCAACAACAACAAATCTAATTTGTATAGCGCCTTTCACTTTGGGAGGACAAAACAGTAGCACTGTATCAGGTTGAAATGTCACAAAATGCATTACAGAATTTACTGACCAGTTAAAGTTACTGTGTGGAATATAGAAATATGATAGCCTATTTGTGCACATCCTTGATCCACAAGCTGCCCATCAAGTGAATGACCAATTTTATCTGAAGTCGCTGGGAACACTCAGCAGGTCAGGCAGCATCTATGGAGAAAGGAAAAGTGAGTCAATGTTTTCGGATCTACGACCTTTCATTGGTTCTGACAAAGAGTCGTGGACCCGAAACGTTGACTCACTTTCCCTTTCTCCATAGATGCTGCTTGACCTGCTGAGTGTTCCCAGTGACTTCTGTTTTTGTTTCAGATTTCCAGCATCTGCAGTATTTTGCATTTTTGACCAATTTTATCTGATAGGAGTTCTGCGAAAAACATTTACACTAGATGTGCATCATTTTGGCCAAGGCACTGGGGGAATTTTCAGATGGTTTGAGATGTAAAAGATGCTAGACAAATGTAAATTGAGTAAAGAATCCTTTAAAAATTCAGCTTGATTATTAAACCCTGCTACCACAAGAGATCCTCTTAGAATGGAGTTCCCATAGAAGAATTTCCCATTTGCATGACTCGTCTTCTTCATTAAGGAATCCCATTAAGAAATATGATGTATTAGACCTCAATATTATTTGTAATTCGAGATTAAATTTATTGTTGCGCAATGAATCCTGTGTGCCCTACAACATTAACTCCTACCCATGTATATTACCCTTGCTACACTGTAAACCTGAGATGAGATTATGCAGCTCTCTGGCATGTAGAGGAAGGTCATGAAAATGCACTATACTCCAGATCCTCTGACACTGGTAATAAATTATTAGGAATCAGATTTATGTTGGTAGTTTTTTGAAATAATTGCTCCAAAATGTGAAGACATAAATAATGTTTGGATAGATCTTCAACACTGCTGTTTGAATGCAAGGTTTTCCAATCATTAAACAGTCAACAAGCACCTTAACAACTTGTTATTTTAAACTCTAGACGTGATCATTATTTATGCAAAAGGTGATGTTGAGACAGATACCCTGGTTTGATTATAATCCATGATTTACAGTATATGTTTAATATAATGCTTTTCATTCTAGTGCAATAAAGCTAAAACCCCGGCCTTTGCAACTGTCTGTATATTTTGATAATATAAATACTTTGATAGATGCCATGCTCATATATAATATTAATCCTTTCATTTGATAAAGTGCTTTTCACATCTTTGAGGCATCTCAAAGCGCTTCACAGAATATACAGTAAAGTGAATCGACTGTATATTTGTAGGCAAAACGCGGCAGCCAATTACACACAGCAGTGTCCCACAAATAGTCGTGGAATGAGTCACCAAATTATTATTATTTTTGAAGGCTTGTTATCCCCGGAAAGGCGATCCATCAATCGACTAACAAACTGGGTACCTACTTACTGCTGGGTAAATAAAGGCATGTGGAGTAAGGAAACTTGCCCAATATTGCATCCTGCCCAGAATCAAACCCAGGTTTCTCACTTGCGATACGAATGCTGTAACCACTGAGCTACAGTACTCCACATCAAAGGTGATGGATGCAAAGTTGTGGGGTATAAAGTCCTCTCACTATCAAGTTCTACTAGATTGGGTACAGCATTGACCTTTGAATGAAATGTTAAACCCACCTACCTGTTCTGATGCATGTTGAAGATTCAATGCCACAACTTAAAAAAAGAAGGAAGTTTTATCCAAGGACCCGGCCAACAGTGAAATTGATTATTCCCTTTATTGTTGTTTATGGAACATTGCTGTGCACAAATTGGCCGCATGTTCACCTACAAAATACATAGCCGCATTACAGTACATCCTGTGAAGTGCTTTGAGACAACCTCGTTCCTACATCTCCAAGAATTCACTTGTTAACTTGACCCAACCTGCCACTAAAAACAACAGCAAGGTGACATTTAGCAACAACAACAAGCATTTAGCAAACATAATAGAATTCAGCACCCAAGTTAGTCATGTTGAAATGTAATCACGCTCTTGGTTAAAACTAACTCCAAGTTCATAAAATGTCTGCATAGCACCTGGAATTGCAGTCGCTAGGCAACCAGCCCTGCAACAAACCCCTGTTAAAATATTATGAGATTAAAATTAATGAATAATCTACAATGCATATTTATTTCCTCCTGTTTGTTGTTAAGATACCTGTATAAATGTTATGAGGACAATAGATTTGTAGGGAGAATGAGCGGGGGATTGGAATTAGATTAGATGATTTGTGCAGAGGAGATGGTCCCATTTCTGCGCTGTAGAAGTCCATCATTCGCTGACTCTGAAGAAGTCTTTAAATTGTTTTCATGCAGTGAACGTGGTGGAAACACTGCAGGAATTTTGGGAAAAGAAGAAAAGACAAGGAGCTGCATTAAAGAATGGTAGTCTGGTGGTGTACGAGTGTGTGTCCGCAGCCACTGTTCCACATGTGTGTTACGTCACTCTACCCGGGGGCAGCTGCTTCGGGAGCTTCCAGGTAAATGTACTTCAACTCTCCCTGCATTTTGTACATTCACTCTTTGTAGTTTAAGCTCTTTCATGTTTGGGGTCAGTCTGGCTCTCGCAACAATTAAAAAAAAAGCAAAGATGGCTAAATCAGACATTAAATTTAATGAATAATCTACATGCCCAAGCTATACAGTGTTGTGGTCCACTGCACCTGAAGTACTACACACAGTCTGGTCACAGCAATGGAAGATGCCTGTCCAGATCCTAGAAGAACTGTGGACGAGACCAATAAGGATGATCCCCGGTGTTAGAAGAATGAGCTACATACAATAATTAGACAACCTGGGGCACTTCAGCCTTGAAAGAAGTCACCTGTACAGCTGTGTAAAGTTTTTTGAATGGAACTGACCTTTCAATTTTTAGATCTTCTTTGTACTTTGAGACATTCATTAATGTGAAAGCACCAAACAAAAAAAATGTAAGTTGTTGTTGTAGTTCTATCAAGCTCAATTTTCCTCTCTACTGCTATAGACACTATTTACACTATGCTTAATGTTGAGCTGCCACCTCAAATCTTATCAGTTTCTGATTCCTGACACTATTGCTTTGTCTCGGCTCCCACCTTATGGAATGCCATCCCTCAATCCCTCCGTTTCGTCTCTTCCCTTTCCTCTTTCAAGGCCGGTTTGAAGACTTTCCTCTTCGATCGTGCCTTTTGTTCCACCCCGAACTCTTTTACCTCCCCTTCGTGTTTCACCCCTTCCCAAACACTCCCCTCCCAGCTCGGGTCACACGCCTCCTGTGCAGCGCCTTGGGACGTCCTCCCGACGTGAAAGGCGCTCTATAAATGTAAATTGTTGTTGTTGTTGTTTGTCATGATAATAAATATTGCTCTTCCTTGTCGAGCCTTTAACTAACCAGACCTCAGTCCCTGTGACGCAAACATGAAGAAGTCAGCAAAACTGCTTTAGAATTGAACAAACCAAATGTTTCTTCCAGAAATACATAGAGTTACTGAAGAGGGGCCTAATTGTGCAAGTTTAAAAATAAATTCTGTGGTGTTACTGAAACTCAATTACTCACAGGAAAAGTAATCTGATCAAATGTAAGGTACATAAAAGTAATGATGATTAAATATCAGGGTGAAAATTATAATGTTTTATAACAGCTTCATTCTGATAATTATTACAATGAATCTATTTTTAAATAAAGCAGCTTTCATCTGTATCAAATGCTGTATGTTCAATTCCTTCTTAGTATTTCTTTCATGTTGCGCTTTCAACAGTGCAATTAATTGCTTCTTGACTTGTTACAATACTGAAGCCCTCTTCACATTGTTTTATTCACAAAACATAACCCTTTCATCCAACAACAACAACAACAAGTTACATTTATATAGCACCTTTCACGTCGGGAGGACGTCCAACATTTATATGGTTATGTTTTCAAAACATATAGCCAATAATGCAGTTAAATTGTCGTCTTTCAATGAAGGCTTTTATCTCAATTGTTTGCATTGAATTTCATCCAGTTTTGACTAAATGACCATTTAACTTTGGTCTGAGTCCAAACAAAGCACTTTCGTTTTGTGTGTGTGAGATTTCATAAAATTTGTTAGGCCAATTATTATGTAGATACTGTATTAAATAAACAACAACAACAATAAAATGTAATTTGTAGAGCGCCTTTCATATCAGGAGGACGTCCCAAGGCGTTGGATAGTCAAGGGTCAGGACCCGAGCATGGGGTGGGAGAGGCAGGATTGGGATGAGGGAGGACTAAGAGATAGGATGGTGGCTGAAAGCATGGTCAAAGAGAAATACTGTAGCTTATTTATATTATGATAAATAGATAATAATACTTCAAGAAAAAAAAACTGTAATAAATTAGTGACTTCAATCCATGACTATCTATGGGATACTGCTCTCCGCAGTTGTATATTAGTGGGTGAAACGTGGCAGCCAGTCAATTCACTTTACAGTATATTCTGTTTGTGATCTCTAGAAGACTTGAAAAAGTGCCAAATCAGATGCAAGGATTATTATTATTAATAGTAGTATTATTGTAGTTTGGTGGAAAAATTAGTCACTGGCTAAAACAGACTAAAATCCGTAAAGAATATGAAGTGCCCCAGTGGTTTGATTGAAATCCTCATCACACAATTTGTCAGTTATGATGTTCACATGGGTTATTGTGAAGCACTGTGATCTGATATTCCTCTATCCCCACTCATGCACTGAATTGGCAAAGACCCGATAATGTATAAGTAGTCAAAAAAAGAGCAGGTTCAAAGGTCATGCAAAATACTCTTTATATCGTTAGTCTGTACAGATTATAGTAAAATCCTGTGAAGTGCTTTAACCACAAGGATTATTATTATTGGCTAAAACCTGGGAGCAGGACTAACTATTTAAAGTGGCTAACAATTTAGTCAGCAGGTGAAATAAGGCACTGGGAGACGAGCTAAAATCAGGTTAGGGAAATAAATACCAGGCCTGAAATTTCCTCTAGCCTTACCCCGTAAGACCATTTTGTTTTAAGATTGAAGCCTTGTGGAAATGTTATAAATTCAGCTTTAATTTAAAAGTCAGTTTCCTGCAGTTTTCAAAACACAAAACTGCTTCCAGATGAATACAGTACTTAGAATGTAATATGCTTTCGCATTTCTACTTTATCTCAAATTTTAAAACAACCCAGTCTTACTCCTGTTTCTAAATATAAGTCGTTCAGTAAATATTCTTGTCTCAGTTTGTATATCTTCCTGTTAGTTTTGTTAACTTCTGTTGCCATTCTCCTTTGCAGTATTGCTCAACAAAGGCAGAAGCTAGACGAGCGGCTGCCAGAGTAGCTCTGGTGAACTCTGTCTTCAACGAGCAGCCCTCCCGTACAATCACAGTGGAATTCATCAGAAAGAGTGTTCAGGAAGCAGTTGCCTCATTCAGTGTAAGTATCCATAAAACCATGTTGACATGATGTCTCTATATCTTGGATTCATATCTGTTGTTGTTGATCAGTGGAACCATCATTTTCACTGTGCTGTCAGTTCATGAATTCTACCACCGCACCAAACTGCACATGTACATTTATACAGCTGGCACACTCAACAGCCCTGGTTTAAACACAGAATCACAAGATTAGTTTGGATGAAGAAGGGCTTTGGCCCATCTGATCTCAACATTTTAAAATATCCTAAATAGTGCTGTAGCTCAGTGTTTGTGGAGTCCTGTAGCTCTGTGGTTAGAGCATTCGCCTCGCAAGTGAGAAACCTGGTTTCGGTGAAACCAGCAGGGCAAAACCTTTGGTGAAATCTTGGGCAAGTTTCCTTGCACCACCTGCCCGATAATAAGTCCTCAGGAAAATAAACTATATATAATAAATTGGTCGATTCAATCCACGGCTGTTTGTGGGACACTGCTGTGTGCAATTGGCTGCTGCGTTTCCCCCATAAAATATACAGTCAATTCACTTTACAGTATATCCTGTGAAGCACTTTGAGATGTCTAGAAGACATGAAAGGTGCTATATCAAATGCAAAGATTATTATTATTATATCCACCCTATTATCCTCCCATCACAGCATCAAGCTGTTTGTAAAAAAAATTAGTCCAGTGTTCTTCCATTGGAGTAATAATATAATAGTAATATTAATGAATAAAACCGTTTTCCTGGATGTGATTCCATTTGTAATTAGAAGGAAGATTAAAGGATAGAATCCAGGCTGAATGTCTCAGTCAAGCTGTCTAGTCTGCAATCTGCAAGCTGATGAAGTACACCCATGTCCTTGGTGACTGACATTCAGTCACAAAGCTTTATGTTGGAATTTCAGTTCCTGTCCTGCTTACCCAACTTGACCCAGGGTCTGTGTTTGAATCCAATGGTGATAAGCTTTGGTTGAGTCTCTGCAGCATTCTGTTTTGAGTCCTTTCCTAGTCAAACAAACTGGAGAGAGATGTTTATTGTAAGATATGGCGATGAAACTAAGCTGTTGATAGGCTGCATTCCCAAGGACCCAGACCATTTTCTGAGACCAGCAAATGGAGCACAGTTCCTGGTCTGTGAACTGCAACACTATCCTGTAGCTCTCGTCTTACAAGCATGAGACCTGTGTTCGAATCCAGGAAGGGCGAAACCTTGGTCAAGTTTCCACATGCCTAATAATAATCTCTGAAAAAAAAATTGGTCATTTCAATCCACGACTTTTTATGGGACACTGCTATGTGCAATTGGCTGCCGCGTTTAGCCCATAAATATACAGTCAATTCACTTTACAGTGTATTATTCTGTGAAGCGCTTTGAGACGTCTAGAAAACATGGAAAGCGCTATATCAAATGCAAGGATTATTATTATCAGGGTTTTCAGAAATTCCCCTTTACTCCTTGGCTTTATTTGAACCAACTTAAACCTCACAGCTCGCTATTGAGAGTGCTGAGTAGTAAATGCTCCAAATGGGTATAGAGTTTCAAATACTGTACAGTAGATATCTGTAAGGTTATATACAATGAAACAAGTGACATGAAACATCAACAAAGATTTGAAAAGCAAAAAGAGATTTTGAGGTGATTGCTGTCTATTCACTGAAAGCATCTTAGCGAACCTCTCAAGGACATTTAGACTTTTGGCAGTTGTGCTGCCTCTGGGTCACTCACTAAAAACCAAGTGTACTTGGCACCACCTAGAGCTGATTTAGTCCACTGGCCAACAATAATATAAAAACAAGAGAGAGGAACAGTGTGGAAGATATGAAAGTGAAAGGGAGAAAGACATTTCGCAACCAGAAGGATAAAATATCATTTGTAATTTAAAGTCAATATAATCGCAATACAAAGTATTCAATAGAGGCAGCCTCAGTGTTGTGATGGGTATGTGTGTGTGGGGGGGGGGGGGTTGCTACACTGCTTCCCACTTGTTGGAACGTTTTAGGGAAAATGTCGGCCTCTCTCACAATGGAAGATCATAAGATTAGTTTGGACCAAGAAGCCTTTCAACCCATCCAATCTCATCCTGACAGAACACCCCATCTCTCCATCATTGCATCGAGCTGTTTGTATTCAGTACAAATGGAAATTGTAAACTATCTTTACTTCTTTCAAAGTTTGACACCTGCAATTTCAGTTGCAGGCGTCAAACTTATGAACAGCACCCAGGCCACACAAAGTAAAAGCCCATTGTTTGTAACTTTACTTTTCCTAATTTGAATAAGGGCAGCGTGAATAAATCAGATGACCCTGGGAGAAGCATTGCAGCCTATCAGTATATGCTGGAGGCAAATAAAGGCAAAACCATGTTGGAATTTCAGGTATGGTGAAACAATTGTTATTTATTACTTACTCCTCAAGGGTTTAAAAGATATGGGGATAGGGCGAGTAAATGGAATTAGGATAGACGATCAGCCATGATCTTATTCAATAGCAGGGCAAGCTCGAGGGGCCGAATGGCCTAGTCCTGCTCCTATTTCTTATGTTCTTATGTCTCACTGCAGTAATTGTAAGCATTTTGAGGTGTACGCTAATAGGTCCTCTCCACCCTCCAAAGGCTGTAGATCATCCAGAACTCTGCAGCCCATGTCCTCTCCCACACTACGCTCTGTGACCCTATCACCCCCATCCTTGCCCAACTCCACTGGCTTCCCATCACACAGAGGGTACAGTTCAAGATCCTCATCTTCAAAGCCCTCCATGGCCTTGCTACCCCCACTGGACTCTCTACCAAGCTGTTTTCTCTCTCCACTCAACGGGCTCTGGCCTACTTCATGTCCCCCGCCTCGCCCACCCCACCATTGGTGAGCGGGCCGTCAGCTACACTACCTCCATCCTCTGGAACTCCATCCCACAACCTCACCTCATCCCTTGCCTCATCCAAGACCCACCTCAAAGCCCTCCTCTTCAACAGTGCTTTCCATCAATCTCTTATCCCACTGCCTTCCACCCTCCCCAATCCCTACCCCCAGCTCGGGTCTGAAATACCGAAGCGCCTTGGGACATCCTCCTAACAATTGTTATTTATTACTTACTCCTCAAGGGTTTAAAATATATGGGGATAGGGCGAGTAAATGGAATTAGGATAGACGATCAGCCATGATCTTATTCAATAGCAGGGCAAGCTCAAGGGGCCGAATGGCCTAGTCCTGCTCCTATTTCTTATGTTCTTATGTCTCACTGCAGTAATTGTAAGCATTTTGAGGTGTACGCTAATAGGTCCTCTCCACCCTCCAAAGGCTGTAGATCATCCAGAACTCTGCAGCCCATGTCCTCTCCCACACTACGCTCTGTGACCCTATCACCCCCATCCTTGCCCAACTCCACTGGCTTCCCATCACACAGAGGGTACAGTTCAAGATCCTCATCTTCAAAGCCCTCCATGGCCTTGCTACCCCCACTGGACTCTCTACCAAGCTGTTTTCTCTCTCCACTCAACGGCCTCTGGCCTACTTCATGTCCCCCGCCTCGCCCACCCCACCATTGGTGAGCGGGCCTTCAGCTACACTACCTCCATCCTCTGGAACTCCATCCCACAACCTCACCTCATCCCTTGCCTCATCCAAGACCCACCTCAAAGCCCTCCTCTTCAACAGTGCTTTCCATCAATCTCTTATCCCACTGCCTTCCACCCTCCCCAATCCCTACCCCCAGCTCGGGTCTGAAATACCGAAGCGCCTTGGGACATCCTCCTAACATGAATGACACCAGCCAAATGTAATTCTGTTGTTGTTTATATATGACCCAGCTAAGAGTAGTAACATTTTTTAAAATGTTTTTTAAAACTTCTTTACAAATACTCTACGTTAATAATCAGGAATAATATCAAAACATTGTGTAATTTGTGAGTCTAATCAGCCTTAGTCTGCCAACGCAGGGTTGATCAACTCAGCATCCCTTTTTCTATTGTAACCTGCAGGAATTGATGACAGTTTTTCAGCTGCTGCACTGGAATGGAAGTCTGAAAGTTCTGAGAGAGAGAAAATGTTCCCGTCAGGTAATTTAACAGTTGATAACACACAATATGAAATGAGTGGCAAAGAATAACTACATAACCACACAGTCCCAGGTGTAACACCACCAGCTGATCTGCTTCTCATACATATGGAAAGGAAAGGAACCAAATTCAATCTATGGCTTCGCCTGATCTCAGTGAGATTCAAACCTGGACACTGAAAATGGCCCCAGTTTCAGGAGCCAGAGTTGCAATTCAATGACCTCTTATAGAAAGTAAATAAGTGTGTGTAGTGCCAGGCACCTACAGGAGCCTGTCACACCCAGTACCAGATGTACAGGCATATATGCGCCTCAAATGCAAAGTGCATTTATTTAGCGTCCTTCACATGGAAGTCTCTATCCACTTTACAGTTTGTACAGTTTGTACAGCAGTATAATTCCACAGTTACTGACCCCCTGGAACCTGGATCAGGTATTCACTCTCCATTTCTGACTCTTGCCAGTCAATGTCAGTGAGCTACTTAGCAATGGGATAATGATAATAATAATCCTTGCATTTGATATAGCGATTTTCACGTCTTCTAGACGTCTCAAAGCGCTTCACAACATACACTGTAAAGTGAATTGAGTGTATATTTGTGGGCAGATTATACAACTGAGACAGCCGCAGCATGTACTTTCCACACAGTACAGAATTGCAAACTCAGGCTGATGTTCTCTTTCTAGCTCAAGGCACCAAGGCCAATTGTCATAACCAGATAGCCAGATTCTAATCTGAGCTGAGATCAGCCAACTCAGTACTTGGCAGGAATTACATCAAGTGATGTATGTACATACTGAGCCTTGGAGCAAACCCAATCACATTCTTATGTGGGACACATCATTCCAAATATAGTGAGATTCGACTGAAATGTCACAATTGCAAGCTGAGTATCTAACTGGTGTCATACTAAAGGCTATGCAATGCATTTACATTACATTTCAACAGCAACTTGCATTTATATAGTGCCCCCCAGGCAAGGAGTGTCTTGGAGAGCTGAATAATGGGTATTTATAACAATGAATAATGGGGCCAAGCAGGGGAGAAAATAAGCCATAAGAAATATAGTACAGTAAAAGCCGGTTTACCCGGCACCCTCGGGACCTGGCCAATGCTGGTTAAAGCGCCTACCGGATATTCGGCTGAAAACACCCCTCACCCCCCAAAAATAAGATTTTTTCAATGCATTTTTCCAGATGAATTCCCGTTAATCGAATGCGGACCTGTTTTTTTGCGATGCCGGTTATACGGAAGTTACAGTTGATTGAGTGCCAGATAAACAGGCTTTTACTGTAGTTGGTTTTAGGACAACAACAAAATTACATTTGTATAGCACTTTTCACGTCAGGAGGATGTCCCAAGGTGATGGACTGTCAGTATTTCAGACCTGAGCTGGGGTCAGGATCGGGAAGGGGGATGATCAATGGCACAGTCGACGAGGAGGGCCTTGAGATGGGGCTTGAAGGAGGTTGGGGAGTGGGTGAGGTGGAGGGATTGCGGGATGGAATTCCAAAGGTTTGGGGCAGAGTGGCTGAAGGGTTGCCCACCGATGGTGGGACGGGGGACATGGATTAGGACGGAGCAGAGGGAGACGGTTGGGAGAGGGTTGAGGTCATGGGTTCACTGGATTCAAGGATGGAGGCAGAAAGATAGTGTTGGGAACACTAAAGTCATAAGATTACAGCTGATGTTCATTATTTTTAATACTGTACGGTACTGTACATTGCTTTTAGTGAGTTTTTGACTCCTATTCACAGGAAGTCATTTTGTATTATTCCCAATGCCCTTTGGATGACTGTATGAGAAGTCAGATGGCACTGGATTGGATTTCAAAGGAGATGAAAACACCAGGAATTGTTTCTCTGGAGTTACAAGCTTCTCTCCGAGAGCTGGAGAGTGCCAGGGAAGCTGGACATGAACTCCGATTCCACAAGGAAAAGAAGGAAATTCTGACACTGGCTCTCAGTCAGATTGAGACAGGATCTGAGAGTACTGAACGGAGCATGTGTGATCCTAAGTGGTTAGGATTATATACAAACTTTGCAAACTAGAAACATTCATTGAGGTCAAGAACGTTAATAAAGATGCAAGTGAAGGAACTACACATGCACCTAGTAAAAAAAACTCTGTCTGACAGCAAAATGAGAACACAAGCCTCCACCTGGAACAGGTTTAAAGACAATTATCTCAACTGGTGTGGCAGGAAGCTTGTGATTGCCACAGCAACTTCTTGTAACATGTACAAGGTAGTGCTGTGAATAATTTAGGAATACTATACAGGGAAACCTTGTAACAGTACAATGCTTGTATGATATAACCAATTACTGGACAAGCCTGGTCTCCATTCACATATTTCACACATTTTCAAATGTGACAATGCCTGCCTTCACATGTAAAACGCAATTGTTGTTGGCTTCCTTTCTGCCTGTCCTTCTGCCTCTCTCTCTCTCTCTTCATATTATATGACAACTGGACAAGCTTGGGGAGAGATTCCACCTGAGTTTAGATTCATGTTTTTATTTGTAACAATTCAGAGCATTGAGAATTTGACAAATTCATGAATACTGTTTTAACTTTGAAGTCAGTTTTCTGTCGTTTTCAAAATAAAGGTTTCAAAAGTGAGGCAGCTTTTGAAAACAAATGCCAAATCCTAGATACCCTGAAATGCAACATGTTCAGGGTACCTGTAGAACCAGGTGGATTTTTTTCCCAGCACTGTTAATGGATAAGAAGTCTGCATAAAGATGTTTGTATTTCCTATATGTACATGCCGGGCAAACGGCGTGAACACCCAGGTCACTGGCAAAATCTGACACATGAAACAAGGCTGTTATGAACATTTTATTCAGTTTTTAGTTTGGATGTTTGCTTGTTTTGTTTAAGGCTAATTATAGTCCATTGCCAAGTCAAGAGGGCATTTAACCCACTAATATAGGCAAATATCCGCAAATAATATTATTGTGCTGTCAACTTAACAACGGATGAACCTGAATTGGAGCAACTCACACTCAGAGCTCTACTTGACTCGGTGGGTGAGATGGGCAACTAGGTTGCTTACTCTGTGAGGGAACGCTGAAACCTATGAGATCTTTCTCTGGCATATCTTGCACTAATTTTACTCTGTAGCTGCTGCATCTAGGCAGGAGGGATCTTAAAAGGCTGTAATGTAATAAAATCAGATGAATAAATCAACTGTACTTCACTTATCTAGTCGACAACATGTCTGATTCCTCGAAAGGTGTGAGAGCCTTATAACTCTCTCACACCATAGATATTATATATGTGCTGGCAAAGCTCTAAAACCATTATCCACACTGGATTTTGAGAAATCGTCAGATGTGAATAATTCATTATAAAGTCACAGTGCTTTTCTCCTTTCAAGCTGTCAACTCCAAAATATATTCTATTCTACCTGATATAATAGCCGAGCTCCTGGTTAGCGATGAACATTTAGAAATTTACTTTTGGAAAAGTCAATTGGTCAAAAGCCAAACTTTGGGATGAATATATTGCCATTTGTTCTGCTCACTGCAGCTGAAGACTGGGTGGACAGAGTAGAAACTATTTATCTTCAAACTGCAGTAAATTCATTTCCTGGCTCTATTCAGTTTGATCATTGAATTCCTATCTTTGTTTTCAAAATGTGAAGGATTTTTCTTTTACTTATAACTTAGATTTTTGAAGGTTATGAAGGATATTCGAGGCAACAATTCAAACATACAGAAATGTACAGAAAACAAATATCAAATTCATAGCATTTCTCCATAGTGAATTCTGCCTCCACACCTATATATTGTATTGCCCATCATTTTAGATGCCTGGATTTAAAAATAAATCAAAATGATAAAATTAAATAATTCTAATAAAAGACATTTAAGTTCTCTGAGGGTCTAACCGTTCTTTTGCTTAAACCCAATCTTGTGCTGAATATATTGTAATAATAATCCTTGCATTTGATACAGTGTCTTTGAGATGTCTCAAAGTGCTTCACAGAAAATACTGTAACGTGAATTGACTGTATACTTTGTAGGTGAAAAGCAGCAGCAGTGCCCCACAAACAGTCGTGGATTGAGTGACCTAAGTATTATTATCCACCAATCAACTAATTTAGAAATATGTTCTAAACTAATGCATTAAGGAGCGAGAAACTGAATGATTCACTTACCTTTCACTTCTGGAACCTGTGGTTGAATCCAGTTTGGAGTAATGTAAGAGTCAGCAGGTACAAGTCACCAAACAAACTGCAGAATTCAACATAAATTTATAATCTCTGTCAGAAAAGTTAGAAAATTGAAAATCTAAATGCAACATTCCAACAGAACTTGACAGAGTAGACAGTGTGAGGCTGTATGCCCTGGTTGGAGAATCTAAAGCTAGGGGTCACAGTCTCAAGATTAAGAGTCAGCTTTTTCGAACAGAATTGAGGACACACTTCTTCACTCAGAGGGTAGTGAATTTATGGACTTCTCTACCCCAGAAAGCTATGGATGCTCAGTCCTTGAACATATTCAAGAGTGAGATTGATAGATTTCTAAAGGATAGAGGATTAAAGGATATGGGGATAGGGCGGGTAAATGGAATTAGGTTAAAAGATCAGTAGTGATCTTATTAAATGATGGAACAGGCTTGAGGGCCAGAATGGTCTACTTGTTAGAGTTGGTGAAGAACTGGTTAAAGTTAGTATAGACTGTTAAAAACAGAGAGTGGGCTAGAATGATGCTATGTGATGTTTTTGTATAACTGCTGTATAAGATAAACACATAGTTTGAGTTGTCAAGGTCACCATTAGAAACCGGTTAGAACAGACGGCGATAAGAAGAGCTTGTTTGCGAAGAAAGGCAGTTGGGTGTAAAAAAGAGTGTGAATAAGCACGAGAGTAGCATGAGATGTTCACGTGAACACCATGTGTCCAAGAAGGGATAAAAGTGTTGAGACAAAGGAATAGAGCAGAGCGGAGACAGAAGAGAACACGAGCAGAACCCGATGGAAGAAACTGTAAACCGACAGTAATCAAGACGCTCTCAAGAAGGAAGAACCACTGATGGAAGAAACTGTACCACGACAGTAAGGAAGCCGACTGGAAGGAAAAGACAAGAAAAGGACTATCCCTCTTAACCTCGAGTAATGTGTGCTGGGTATTGTTGTGTATGAGGATTATGTGTGCCCTGTAATGTAATATTGCTTGCTTTAGTGTCAGCTCAATGAGTATACCTGAGTAAAAGAAACCTGGTGTAAAAGAAATCAATCAGTAGTACCTGGTCAATCGGAGGCTGGCTGTAACCTAATTTTTGACCGGAGAAATTGATATTTCACACTGAGAAATTAATCTCTAACATACTCCTGCTCCTATTTCTTATGTTCTTATGTTCTTACATTCCAACAGGAATTAAGAAGTAATTTTCTTGTCTTGTGGGTTGAGACACAAATTTATACAGATTTTCTCTGTATTTAGCACATCTATAACTGATGTGAGAGCACATGGGCCCAGTTTTGCGCAATTGGCTGCTGTGTTTTGCCCACATATACAGTCAATTTACTTTACAGTATATTCTGTGAAGCACTTTGAGACATCTAGAAGACGTAAAAAGCGCTATATCAAATGCGAGGATTATTATCATTAATGCAACCGATGCATGATATAACAGCTCTTTAGCATTAGCAGCCTGCAGATAAGTTATTGCATTTTACATTGTTTTATTATGGTTTGCAGAACAATCTGGAAAATCAATTGTTTGTTTAAGGAATTACATTGTTTTCTAAAAAGTCAATAGAGGATTTCATTTTGCCTTGGCCCTCAGTCTCTTACGTTAACTTTGATACTCAGGGAGGTTGTTAACACATTGCACTTTTATGCTCAGAGCCAATCATAGAAGTTCGGTTTTACTCCTATTGCATTTCAAAGGGCTGGTAGTGATATGGTGCTAAACATCTATTTGATTCTAGGTAAACACATGGAAACAGTGCAGTTGTAAAATGTGCTTCTTTACAGCACAAGTTCTGTTATGTTTGCACTGGGAACCCTATTTACTGGCCATGCACGCAGCCTACCTTTTTGCTTTCAGCACCTTTGACTGTCAGGTCATTAGATTGCTGCTGATATCACTCTGTTCCACCATCGGCAGCCGTGCCTTCAGCCACTACGCCCCAAAGCCCTGGAACTCCCTTTCTCACTCCCTTTGCCTCGCCCCCTCCTTTCCTATTTTATGGTAGTGCCTAAAGACTTTTCTTTTCAACTGCACCTTTGGTCACCTTTTTCTCCCTCCCCCTGGCTTGGCCCCAGGATCTGTTATTGTGAAACTCTCTGAGATGCCGTCTGGCATGGAGGGCGCGATATAAATCCAAGTTGCTGTTGTTATATTTGTGAGGTACATTAATTTATCCAGAAAAACAGTTACTCCACTTCCAATATACCCTGTCAGGTGGTTTTGAACATCCTCCTTACATGAAAGGCTTTATACCAAAGGCAAGGATTATTATTAATAATAATCTAAATTTTGGCTGGAATATCAGAATATCATACACCTGTATATAGAATATCAGAAGATGCTCATACAGCGGTAGTTGATAAGGCAGTTGCTCAACTGCACTGCAGTAGTTACAAATAATAACATTAAAAATACTTACTAAAAAAAAATTATTCTGTTACAAGCTGGGTCCAGTGAATAATTTTGGAATTAATGAGGTTAAATATTTGCAGCAATGTACTTCATGCACCAGTTAATTTTAATCTTCTATTACTTTGGCAACTTTTCAGGCAGTAAATTACTAAGAGTTGCTTGTCGCTGAATCTCATAGTTAAGTCTGTATCTCGGGAATTACCGCATTGAATGGCAGTTTCATTCCCAGACTTGGACTGAGAGAGAAATCTTAAATATGCGATATTGCCACGGATAATTATCATATCAAATTATATCTCTCAACCCCAATACAGATTTTTATTGTTGGTTTTAAATTATAAGGAAACACATTCAGATGGAAGCAAAAAACAAACCATTTAATGTAGTAAAATGTTACAATTTGTTACAATCAATTTGTGTCTGGTATTTGAATCATCCTGTACGATAACACGCTTCAGGATCCCACCCAGAAAGTGCATTAGATTCAATACTGTAACACCAGAAATATAAAATCACAAGTCCTGATTAGCAGTGTATATATTTCCAATTTCCAACACATTTCATTCAAATTAACACATATTTTGCAATTTGTTTTTGCCTACAACTATAAATTATTTGCCTTCATATGTTTTACCCTAAATTCTGTGAAGCGATTTGAGATGTTCGCTGATGTTTGATAAATAATAATAATCCTTGTAATTGATACAGTGCTTTATCAAGTCTTCTAGACATCTCGAAGCACTTCAAAGAATATACTGTAAAATGAATTGACTATAACAACAACAACAACAACTTCAATTTATATAGCGCCCTCCACGCTGGACGGCGTCTCAGAGCGCTTAATCTAGTCTTGTGAGCGAAACGCAGCAGCCAATTGCACACAGCAATGTCCCACAAACAGTAGTGGATTAATTGACTTCATGTTTTTTTTAAAGGGTGTTCGTGTTTGCAAGGCGAATGCTGATGATCACTTAATTATTTTAATATTATTATGATTGATTATCATGATCACATATTATGTGAATATTTTGTCGTTATGATTTTTCAGTTAAAATGACATTAGAATAATAATTTTTGATAAAACACGAACAAGATCTTTAAAAAAATGCATATAAAGTTACTGTCATGAATTAATCTTTTCCAGTTCATGAATAATGTAGTTATTCAGTGTCTAGTACCCAAAGCAGCACACAGACACAACTTGCTAATTCACACACTCTATCGCAGAATGCTGGGGTGTGGCCTGATCCCCACAGTTCTTGCATAGTGTTGCTGATCTCAACCATCTCATTAACACATACAAATGAGATTCGGTGCTTGCCACAAAGATACATGAGGATAGTGGAGAATCATCCCAAATTGCTCAAGTGTACCATCTAGTGCTAAGTTTAAGAACAGCAGACACAAAGTGAGGTGGAAGAAGGTGAACTTCACAGATCTGGGCTGGGTGGAGAATGATGTGCAAGGCGAGGGGGAAACGGGGAAAAGAAATAAATTGGATGAGCAATGGAAAGTTGTTGAAAATAAAATTATATTTCTATTCCCTGAAACGCACTATAAACATTGATGAGCTTGTTAATTTGAAAATGTGTTTCCTCATTATAATTAATGACAGCCATTTGGAAAAAAAATGCATTATAAAATAATTGGTTTCCTGATTATGGGAAGATTTTAATTGGAAATGAGCAGCTTAATTAATGTGTGCATGAATAACACTATTAAGATGTCAAACTCGGACTTAATTGGATCTTGAGATCCAGGAAAGAATGAAGAACATTTTTAAAGTGCGTAATGTCGAAAGATCTTAAAGGACTTCAGAAGCAAGAGCAGTACCGTCAAATGTAGTCAGATACTGGTACACCGAATATCCACATATGTGGATATACCATGAAAGCATTGTACAATACAATATATAATTACATTTATACAGTGCCTTTCGTGTTGGGAGGACATCCCAAAGTACAACAGTTGTTGTGTAGTATACTCTGAGCTTCTGGTGCTGACAGACTATATACTCGTGCAGTGCAGTTTTGTTAGCAGTGACCTTACAACCTATTTTCTAATGTAATATGTCATTATGTGTGATCTGGTTTTATGGACCTCAACCACTGCATTATCACATGGATCTGACTGTATTTTGTAAGTAAGTATTTAGAAATGTTTCTTTTCAAGAATTCAAGCTACAAAAAACTTAAAGGGAACTGATTCTTCAATTGGAATACACAACAAGGTATAATTTACATCTAATTCAACTAAAGTAGCTTAATCTGGAATTAAAAGACAATATGGAATCTTCTTAAGAAATACAAATGCACTTTGGGTAAAAAGTGGATTACAAACCAAATTTAATATTGTCAGATATCACTGCCAGAATCCAATGAGGTTTAAATAACATTTGCTTACATCACTGTGTACCCCTTCCTTGGTATCACAGTTCAGGATTATCTAAGGAACATTCTGATAATAGAAGCTACATAGGTCAGTCAACAGTTGTTTGTAAAGAGCCAGGGAGGTTTTGCTTGAACACCATTGAGAAGTGGCTTTAGCAAACTTTGCCGAGCCACATGAACCACCTCGTCCCAAGCATTGCTGGTTTCACAGACGTTGAAGGTGGGGTTGGCTGGATCCAAAATAAAAGGTCTGGAATTGAAAACAAACAATAAAAACCTAAACAACAACAACAATTACTTTACAACTTAAAAACTCCCCAATAAATCATCTTTAGAAACATTTAAATTCATATTCATCTTAATTGAATTGAAAGTCATCAGGAATTGATTATCTGAATCATAAATACTGTTTTTTATTGTCTGCTTGGTGTCCTACACGTGTGACAAGACATGTAGCATCCTGGTTAGAGCACTCGCCTTCCAAGCGTGAGTCCTGTGTTCGAATCCACGCAGATCAGAGCGAAACCTTGGGCAAGTTTCCTTACTCCACAAACCGAATAATAATCCGTCAAAAAAAAACACAATAATAAAATTGTTCATTTCAATCCACGACTGTTTATAGGACACTGCTGTGCGCAATTGACTGCCGCATTTCACCTACACATATACGGTCAATTCACTTTACAGTATATTCTGTGAAGCGCTTTGAGACGTCGATAAGAAGTGAAAAGTGCTATATCAAATAATATATTATTAAGATTAGTATTATCAAGTATAAGAGTGTCCAAGGGGAAAATACCACGCATCTCACCTACACATGGAAATCCCAGAGATCAATTGCTGGAATGGAATGTGCACTCTCTCCTGGTGGGACATATCTTGCTTAACTAATTCCAGGAATTATTAGGCTGAAATTATTATTATTATTAGAAATTATTCGGCAATCCAACCAGCTAAAACTGCATAATTTACCATCTCACTGTCTGGCAAGCTTTTCCCGCTCACCTTCTTCTAACATTAAAGAATAGATAGAGAAACGGACCACATATCATAAACTCTATCATGACTTTTATCCCACTATGCTCTTATACTTACACTCACATCTACTTCCTCCATCACTAGGGCTGCGGATTGGTCACGGCGGACAAAATAAATCTATTTAACTGTGACACAACCTGCTGTTCTGTACATTTTCCTCATTAACCTTGAGAGAGTCCAGAGCATGCAATGGATCTATCATTCTGTTGGATATTTCTTCACCTAAGTCTCTGCATATCCTTCAATTCTCAATGTTGTTCTAAGCAGAAATTGATCCAGCACAATCTATATATATATATGTATATAAAAGCCTTAGGTATGTTTCCACAATTGTAACACTGAACTTCTAAAAGGAAAACAAAAAACAGTACAGCTTAAATACAAACAAAAAACAACAACAAAGCAAAACAACCCAGTGATTAAAGGTCACCCTTTTTTTATAAACAATAAATACATTATTTTTTAAAAGTTTCAAAATATATGAATAAACGTGTTCAAAAACACTAGGTCGCATATGTTACGCAGGGGTATAGCTAGATTTAAAGAAAGACTCCCAAGCTGTGCATTCCGATTAAGTGCAAGCTTATGAATAAATTCAGTCCAGATTCCAAGTTAGCAACAGAGGATCTAAAATCCAGGTCCTGCAAAATAGATGTTTAAAACAATACCACATTGGCACCATTTTTTTCTCAAAGACAACAATAACAACAATTTGCATTTATATAGTTCTAACTTCACGCCAGACAGAGTCTCGGGGGAAGGGAGGTTTAAAGACTGGTGTGATGCACTGAACCTGCAAAACTGGTATCTTACATTGCTAATCTTTGACGTATACAAAACTACTATATAAATCTATATGGCTTATACCAGGCTCAGCCAGAAAACACACAATGATCTCTCCTCTCCTCATTGATTAGCAGGAATCAAAAAGAAAAATGAAAGTATCTTAATTTGCTGGGTATAAAGAATAAGAAGCTCACATACTGACCGGGTCAGTACACATGCCTGTTCTTATTTTAACTCAAAATTAGAGCCGTCTTTAATATTGTTCTGAATGACGACAAAGATCCAACTTGAACTTAGTTCAACTTTGTGTTTTCAATTTCCTGCTCAGTGGTTAGAGCACTTGCCTCGCAAGCGAGAGACCTGGGTTCGATTTCTGACAGGGTGAAATGTTGGGCAAGTTTCCTTACTCCACCTGCCTCTGTTTACCCAGCAGTAAATAGGAACCTGCTTGTTAGTCAATTGGCAGATCGCTTATCTGGGGATAACAACAATAAAATTACATTTATAGAGCATCTTTCACGTTGGAGGGACGTTCCAAGGCGCTCAACAGTCAGACGTTGGAACCCGAGCATGGGGGAGGGGCAGGGTAGGGGGGCAGGGTAGGGAGAGATGTGGGAGGGTGGCAGAAGGCACAACCAAAAAGGAGGGTCTTGCAACCAGCCTTGAAGGAGGCAAGAGAGGAAACGAGGCGAAGGGGCTGTAGGATGGAGTTCTGGAATGTGGCGGCAGAAATTCTGAAAGCTCGGTCACCGATAGTAGGGACGGTCGGACGGGAGACATGGAGCAGAACGGATCCCGCTGAACGGAGGGCAGGTTGGTAGGGAGTCAGCAGGTCGGAGAGATAGGAAGGGGCAAGGCCATGAATAGCCTTGAAAGTGAGGACGAGGATCTTGAATTCGATCCTCTGGGCGATGGGGAGCCAATGGAGCCGGGTGAAGGTAAGAGTTCGGAAGGCCGATGAAAACGGCGTTTCCATAGTCAAGCCTTGATGTGACGAATACAAGAGTAGGGAAGTCTTACTGCAACTGTATAGGGCTTTGGTGAGACCGCACCTAGAGTATTGTGTGCAGTTTTGGTCTCCTTATTTAAAAAAGGACATACTTGCCTTAGAGGGGGTGCAGCGTAGATTCACTAGGTTAGTTCCTGAGATGAGGGGACTAACCTGTGAGGATAGGTTGAATAAACTAGGGCTGTATTCTCTAGAGTACAGAAGAATTAGGGGAGATCTTATTGAAACATATAAGATTCTTAAAGGGCTAGATAAAGTAGACACTGAGGGATTGTTTCCCCTGGTAGGAGAATCTATAACCAGGGGTCACAGTCTTAAAATTAAGGGTCAGCCTTTTAGAACGGAGTTGAGGAAACATTTCTTCACTCAGAGGCTGTAGATGCTCAGTCCTTGAACATTTTCAAGGCTGAGACTGATAGATTTTTGAAAAATAGAGGGATTAGGGGATATGGGGATACGGTATGTAATTAGAGTTAGGTGAGAAGATCAGCCGTGATCTTATTGAATGGTGGAGCAGGCTCGAAGGGCCGAGTGGCCTACTCCTGCTCCTGATTCTTATGTTCTTATGAATGCGAGGGTGAGGCAGCCTGAGGGGTGAGACTGTGGCGGAGTCTGGTAATGTTGCTGAGGTGGTGGAAGGCAGTGCTGGTCAGGCCCAGATGTGGGAGTAGAAAAGACCGTTCAGGGTCAAACAAGATACTCAGATTCCTGACTGACTTTGTGTTGGTGTGCAGAGGTGCGAAGGCGCTGACGTGAGGCAATCAGGAGGGTCTCAGTCTTGCTTAGTCAGTTGAAGAAAGTTGTCCCTCATCCAGAACTCGATGTTGGTCAGGTAGGCAGTCAGGACACCGGTAGTCCTGGGATTGAGGATGGAAGAGGAGAGATAGAGTTGGGTGTCATTTGCAAACATGTGGAAATTTACCCCATGTCTGCGGATGATGTCACCGAGGGGGAAAGTGACCAACGACAGAGCCCCGAGGAACACCGCATGAACTGGAAGAAAAGCCATTGGCCATCTCCACAAAGTGGAGTCGGTGTGAAAGATAGGACGTGAACCAGTCAAGAACAGAACCTTGAAGGTTGAGGTGGGAGGAGAGGCGGTGGAGGAGGATTGAATGGTCCACAGTGTCGGCAGATAGGTCGAGGAAGGCGAGGAGGCAGAGGGTGCCCTGGTCACGAATGGTCAGGATATCATTTGTGACCTTGACCAGAGCAGTTTCCATGCCGTGGGTAGGACCGAAGCCCGATTGGAAGGGCTCGTGGGGAGTGAGTGGGATGAGAGAAAAGAGTGGAGCTGGAAGACAATGACCCTTATCCTTTTAAAATAAAATCATTTTTAAAATGGTCACTCAATCCACGCCTGTTTGTTCGCTGCCACGTTTCACCCACAAATGTACAGTCAATTCAAGAGCTTTGAGATATCTAGAAGACATGAAAAGGGCTATATCAAATGCAAGGATTATTATTATTATTGTTGTTGTTGTTGTTGTTGTTGTTATTATTATTATTATTATTATTATTATTCCAAGTACTCACCTGGTTTGTTTCTGAACTGACTTCTTCACAATCTGAAAGGTCTCATCATAGTGGTCAAACCAAATAATGCAAATATCAGCGCAATTCACCAGGAATTTGAGTACTGCTCGAAGTCCTTGGACAAAACTAAAAAATATAGGCTTTCCTGCCTGCTGCCAAACAAAGATGGTCATGAGTTCTATTACATAGGATGAAGGAAGCCTCCGGAACCTGTGAATAGATATTAAAATGGCTCAGTAATTTGTGTTACATCCAAAAATGTACAGTCAATTCACTTTACAGTATATTCTGTAAAACTCATTGAGATGTCTAGATGATGTGAAAAGGGCCATATCAAATGCAAGGATTATTATTATAATTGTTATTTCAGCAACAGTAAGACAAAAAGATTGTTATATCCAAAATGGGCACTAGCTCATGCTGAAAGGTAAGTATCGGAATACTAGTAATCTTACTGGAGAATAACTCACCAGACTTCAACGCAGTTAGACACCTTTAATTAAGTTACATTCAACTTCTCTATCTGTGGGGAGTAGGATGGGGGTATAATAACAACAATTTATATTTTCACAATGCTTTTCACATGGGAATCTCAAAGCATCTCAAAGTGCTTCACACAGCTGATCGGAGCTCAAGGTGGGGGAAATTTGAACACTAGGTGGGCCAGAGAGAGTAATGGTCCACTTCTGCCTGAAATGTCAACAAACCCATCATCAGATGAACATTGTGGTCAGATCATCTAAAAAACAATGAAACTGTTTAACTAAAAGCCAACAAGCAGAGGTCTGAGATAAGCTCAGTAACACAGAATGCAAACAACATGCTTCCAAGTCACAATTACGATTTATACAACACTTTTCTCATACCCAAAGTGGCATGCATTTGGTATAATGTTTTTTAAAAAGCCTTTAACATCGAGATCAAAAAGATCAACAAAAACAAAATTACACTTGTATAGCGCCTTCCACGTCAGGAGGACGTCCCAAGGCGCTGGACAGTCACTGCTTCACACCCGAGCTGAGGACGGACGGGGGTGAGGGGGAGGGAAGGAGTTGCCGATTAGGAGTTGCCGATGAGTCCATCATTGATAAGGGCATAGGAGGTCACGGATGTAGGGTAGAGTGAGGTTGTGGAGGGCTTTAAATGTGAGGACCAGGATCTTGACTTGGATCCTCTGGATGATGGGGAGCCAATAGAGTCAGGTGAGGATGGGGGAGATGGGGGTCACAGAGTTTGGAACGGTAGAGGACACGGGACACAGAGTTCTGGATTATCTGCAGCCTGTAGAGATCAGTGGAATGTAAGTGCACTGAATTCATCTATCAATGATGATGGTTGATTATGGTTGCACGAGAATTGCAGGACCATTAGGCTACTAATCAATCTAATTGCAGGGGCAGAATACATTTATTGAAAGTAACAATGTTGTAAATGGAATTCTGAATGCAAATCTTGACAGACCTGTTGGCCTCACTGGGTTTAGCAAGAGAGGTTTTGAACCAATATTTCACCAGACGAATCATGTCCTTCACACCAACAGTTGATGCCTTTACAAAATCCACCTGGTACTGCAGCAGAGAGACCGAATATAGCTGTGTTTCTAGATCATCTCCACAATTGTACAGTCGTCGATATAAGCTCTTTTTAACATCTGTAAATTAATAAGATACCAGTATTAATCCTTTTAATGAAGCTAAATATTTGAGTTAAAATTAAACAACAACAAGGAAAGCAAGAAACAAAACAAAATATGGTTGCAGCAGTCTAAACATCTCTAGCTATAATACCGTATATCTCCGCGTATAAGGTGCACCCGCGTATAAGGCGCACCCCCCTGCTTTTGACCACTACGTGGCAAAACATTTTTTTTGCTGTCGTTGCTCTCGGATGTGCTCGGCGAGTTGTCCTCCCACAGCACATCGTCTTCCGTCCCATCCAAGCTGTTGGATATGCAGCACTTCAGGAAGCCGCGTCTGATGATCTCCGCTGGCAGCTCATCCCAGACCTTTGCTATCCACGAGCAGATGGTTGGGAGTTCTACCTTCCGCATCCGTCCTCCAGCCATGTACGTCTTCTCCCCCTCCAGCATCCAGTCAGCCCAGCACCTCCGCATGCCATCCTTGAAGGGCTTGTTCACTGCGACATCAAGAGGCTGGAGAAGCGACGTCATCCCACCGGGGATCATCACCAGATCGGTGTTGGATTTCCGCAGGGTCACCTTCGTCTGGTCCGTCTTGTGACAGCGGAAGGCGTCGAGGACGAGAAGGCTTCTGCGCTGTGAGAGACCCCCTACTCGCCTCTCCCAGACGCAATACAGCCAGTCGTTAACGAGGTCGTCGTCCATCCAGCCCTTCGGGTGAACCCTCACGAGGATGCCGGGCGGGAAACTCTGTTTCGGAAGAGTCTTCCGCTTAAAGATGACGTACGGTGGCAGTTTTCCTCCATCGGCGGTGCAGCCCAGCATTACCGTAAAGCGGTCCTTCTCGTGGCCAGTCGTCGAGATGCTCATGCTTTTCGACCCTGTATCCGCGATGGTAACGCTCCGGGGGACATCGAAGGTGAGTGGCGTCTGGTCTGCGTTGCCGATCCTGGTGAGCGGGTAGTTGTGCTGGCGGCGCAGCTCGATAACGTACTTCTGGAAGCTGGTCATCTTTTCCTCCAAGTCGGCAGGCAAGTGCTGGGCGATATGTGTGCGTCGGCGAATGGATAGCCCGTGCCGAGACATGAAGCGGTAAGCCCATGAAACATTCACCTTAAAGTCGATGATTCCCTCCATGTCAGCAATGGCCCTGGCCTTCAGTCGAAGCGCTACCGTTGAGATAGCATGCCCCTCAAGCCGTTTTTCTCGAACCCAGGCGATGAGCTCCACCTCCAGTTCAGGCCACTTCGCTGTACCTCTCCGTAGCGCCTTCTTTAGTTTCGGCATCTCCTCCAGCGTGGACTGTGTGGACCGCCATCGGCAAACATTCGATTTGGCAACGCCAAATTTTCTCCCTGCCTCCTGGTTTCCAGCCTCCTCTGCATACTTGCAGACGGAGAGCTTGAACGAAGCTGGGAACGCACGACGAGACATTTCTCACCTGCTACCACACTTTGAATTTTGGGCGCTCAAAATTTCCTGTACCCGCGTATATGGCGCACCCCCCTCTTTCGACACTTTACGACATGAAAAAAAGTGCGCCTTATATGCGGAGATATACGGTAATCATAATAATGGTCCTTGCATTTGATACAGCGCTTTTCACGTCTTCTAGACATCTCAAAGCGCTTCACAGAATATACTGTAAAGTGAATTGACTGGACAGTATATTTGTGGATGAAACACGGCAGCGAATTGTGCGCAGCAGTGTCCCACAAACAGTTGTGGATTGAAATGAGCAAATTATTGTTTGTGTGTGTGTTTTTTAGGAATTATTATTAGGCATGTGGAGTAAGGAAACTTGCCCATGGTTTCACCTTGCCTGGAATTGAACCCAGGTCTCTCGCTTGTAAAGCGAGTGCTCTAACCATTGAGCTACAGGACTCCATAATAACAACATCAACAAAATTACATTTCGAAAGTGCCTTTCATTTTGGGAGGTAATAACAATATTATTTATTATAGCCAATAAATGAGAGAGGACTTTCATTCTTCATCCTGGGCTGGATTGAACTGCAGGTCTCAGAGCAACAGATTTTTTTTATGAGCTTCGTTTAAAAATAATTTTGAAGCTAATGATTCTGAAAGCATTTGGGAAATAAATGAATGCAACAAAACAACTGAAGTGATGCAAAGTAATAACTCTCAATTTATGACACTTGCAATGTTTATTTTAATAACTCTCACAAGTTGTTAAATCTGTGATTTCGTCAGTACTTGCAGTTTGAATAAACATGTTGAGAAAATGCTAAAAGTTTCAGAAAAGATTCTATGGAAGTTTCTTGATCTGAGGGCCCTGCAGCTTCTGTTACAGATCTTGAGAGAATAAAGGAAGCCACATGGCAGACTCACAATGCTGTAGGTAAAACACTCCAGCTATTAAGCATGGCAACGAGGAGACCATGTAGGTCGGTTTTGAGACTTTGAGCGAGAGGTGAGGCACAGAAGGGGTGCAAAACACTAACCGCACACCCAGGTACCTACACCCATGTCAGTGATAGAGTCTGGTCTGTCTCCTTTTGGGATATTGGAGGTCACTGAGGTTTTCCTCTGTGGTTAATAAACCACTTAGTTCAAGGATCGAGTCTGTCACCATGTGCATTCTGGATTTGTCTGGTCGAGTGGTTGGCAAGCATGTGTGTTAAATTATTAAACATATCGTCCAGATTGACAGAGTGGGTTCAAAACTGGGTGATTCCAAAGATTACAAATTAAATTGTGTCCTTAATAACATGACTGAACTTTAGGGAATACAGTACAGTTGTGCTGAAGGAGCAGATATTACAGTAGAAAAGAGAAAAATGGGATTTGACAACTAATTTCAGAGTCAACCAAGTGCATTACTGTAAATAAATTCTACCAAAAGCTTTAAATGTTTCCAGGAAAAGTGGTGATTTTAAATAACTGGCCACCATAAGATATTGATAAAACTCCCAGAAGTGTCTCAGCCTCTCAAAACATTTTCCTTTCAAATGTTTACATTTCTCCTCTCAATGTGTTGGCAGCAGAAAAGCTCACATCAGAAACCAGCAATCCAAAATAACACACTAACCTCGGGGAGGATTGGATCCTAACACATCACAGCAAAGCATGACATCAAAATGGTGAATGTGCAGATCTTTAATGCACTTGAACTGAAATCGAAGGGAAACTGAAGCCTTCTTTTCTATCAATATCCTAAGGTGAGAACGTAAGTTCAGACAGAATCATATAAAACAAGACACATATACTATGTACTTAATCTTTTCCCCCATATTTTCCCCAGTGACGTTTTTAGCCTAAGAACTGAAGAGCTAGTATTATTTTAGGAACAGCAACAAGAACAACAAATTGCATCTATGTAGCACTCAATCCATGACACTGCTATGCTATTTGGCTGCCACGTTTCACACACATCTATACAGATAATTCCCTTTACAGTACATCCTGTGAAACGCTTTGAGACATCCAGAAGACATGAAACTGCTATATTAAATGCAAGGATTAGTATTATTATTTACCTATTACGTTGGTGGGACGTTGTATATAGGAAAGTGCTGGACAATGAAGAGTTTGCATCCGAGCTTCGGCTTGGGATCAGAGAGGGGTGGAGGGGAAGGGGATGGAAGAGCAAAGATGACTGAATGCACAGTCAACAAGAAAGGTCTTGAGATAGGCCTTGAAGGAGGCAAGGGAGATGAGGCGGAAGGATTCTGGGATGCAGTTCCAGTAGGTGTGTCAGAATTGGCGAAGATCAAATATTTAACAGCAAAACAGATTTAGTTCTATCCCAGGACTGGGTCATAATATAAAGTGACATTGCAGTAGGAGTGCTGTATTGTCAGAGGTGCCATAGGCAGATGCTTCTTTGTTGTGTCAAAGAAGCAGAACCTATGGTATTAGGGTCAGTATGGGAAGAGGTACGTTACTTCAAGGGGCAGAAAACTCTTGTGGGAGTAGTTTATAGACCCCCAAACAGCAGCCAAAGTATTGCTGAAGGTATAAATCAGGAGATTAACGGAGCATGTAGCAAAGGAAAAACACTAATTGTGTGTGATTTTAATCTGAATATAGACTGGGACAACCAAATTGGGAAAGGTAGGAGAAGAGGAGTTTCTAGAATGTATTTGGGATAATTTTCTAGATCAGTATGCTGAGGAACCAACCAGGGAACAGGCCTTATTAGACCTTGTTTTGTGTAATGAAACATGGCTGATCAGCAAACTGGAACTTAAGGCTCCTCTAGGGCAAAGTGATCATAATATGATGGAATTTGGCATTAAGTTAGAGACGGAAGTAGTTAAGTCAGAAGCAAAGGTCTTCAACAACAACAACAACAATTCTTCAATTTAAATAGAGCCAACTTTGTTGGTATGAGAGAGGATTTAGCCAAAATAAACTGGGAGATTAAATGTAAGAATTTGACAGTAGACCAACAATGGCAGACATTCAAGGTGATAGTACAAAATTCCCAATGATCACATATTCTTTGAGGAATAAGAATGCCATGGGAAAGGTGGTCCAACCGTGGCTAACTAGAGCAGTTAGGGAAAGTATAAACTCAAAAGAAAAAGCCTATAAAACAGCTAAGATGAGTAGTAAACCCGAGGATTGGGAGAACTTTAGGGAACAACAAAGGAGAACCAAAATATTGATCAAAAGGGAGAAAATAGAATATGAGGGCAAACTAGCGAGGAACATAAAAACAGACTACAAGAGTTTTTATAAGTACATAAAAAGGAAAAGGCTATCAAGGGTGAATGTGGGTCCATTACAGGCAGCGACAGGGGGAATTATAATATGGGACAAAGAGTCACTAAACAAGTATTTTTCTACTGTCTTCACCGTAGAAGACACTGGAAACATAACAAAAATAGAGGGGAACCAATGTTAGCGAGCAATTTAGGGAGATTAATATTAGTAAAGAAATGGTTTTAGATCAATTGTTGGGTCTTAAAACTGATAAATCCCCTGGATGGATGGCCTGCATCCTAGAGTTTTAAAGGATGTGGCTACTGAGATAGAGGATGGCTTGTCTATGATCTTCCAAAATTCTCTGGATACTGGAAAAGTCCCCATTGATTGGAAGATTGCAAATGTAACTCCACTATTTAAGAAGGGTGCGAGAGAAAATATGGGGAACTATAGACCAGTTAGTCTGACATCAGTGGTAGGGAAAATTCTTGAGTCCTTAATTAAATATGTTGTTATGTGATACCTGGAAAACTACAAAAAGATTAGGCAGAGCCAACATGGCTTTCCAAAAAGGAAGTCATGCTTGACTAATCTTTTAGAGTTTTTTGAAGATGTATCCAGCAGTTTGGATAGAGGGGAACCAATAGATGTGGTATATTTCGATTTTAAGAAGGCATTTGATAAAGTGCCACACAAAAAGCTGTTGCACAAGATAAAGCCCACGGGATTAATGGGAACATATTAACATGGATAGATGAGTGGCTAACTGGTAGAAAACAGAGAGTAGGGCTAAATGGGTCATTCTCGAATTGGCAGGATGTAACTAGTGGAGTGCCACAAGGATCAGTGCTTGGGCCTCAGCTATTTACAATTTACATAAATGATCTAGACGAGGACATTGAATGTAATGTGTCTAAATTCGTGGATGACACTAAACTAGGTAGGAGAGTGAGCTCTGAGGATGATGCAAAAAGGTTGCAATAAGATATAGATAGGCTAGGGGAGTGGGCAGGTAGATGGCAGATGGAATATAATGTGGGGAAGAGTGAAATTATTCACCTAGGTAACAAAAATAAAAAAAGGGATTATTTTCTAGAGGGGGAGAGGTTAGATAGTGTTAGTATTCAAAGGGATTTGGGTGTCCTTGTACACCAGTCTCAAAAAGTTAATTTGCAGGTGCAGCAAGCAACTAAGAAGGCAAACGGCATGCTACAACAACAAAAACTTTGATTTATAAAGCGCCCTCCATGCCGGACGGCATCTCAGAGTGCTTTACAATAGCGGATCCCGGGACTGAGCCAGGGGCAGGGGCAGAAAGGTGACCAAAAGCGCGGTCGAAGAGAAAGGTCTTCAGTTGTGACCTGAAACTGAGATGAGAGGGGGCGAGGCGAAAGGAGTGAGGAAGAGAGTTCTAGAGCCTCGGGGCATAGTAGCTGAAGGCATGGCCGCCGAGGGTGGAGCGGAGAATTCGGGCGACATGGAGGAGGCCAAACCCGGAGGAGCGAAGGCAGTGAGTGCTAGTTTGGGAGTAGAGGAGATCAGAGAGATAGGAAGGTGCAGAGGAGTGGAGTGATTTGAAAACACGGGTGAGGATTTTGAAGTCGATCCTCTCTGGGATAGGGAGCCAGTGAAGTCTGGCAAGGACTGGGGTAATGGGGGAGCGAAGGTTGGAGCGGGTGAGTATGCGGGCGGCAGAGTTTTGGATAAGCTAGATTTTGTGGATTGTGGTGGAGGGGAGACCGGAGAGGAGGGCATTGCAATATTCCAGCCGAGAGGTGACAAAGGCATGGACCAAGGTTTCAGAGGCTTTTGGGGTGAGGTATTGCCAGAGACAAGCGATCCGTTAGAGGTAGTAGAAGGCAGTGCTGGTAACGGACCTGATGTGGGGGAGTAAGGACAATTGAGGGTCGAACCTGACGCCTAGGTTGTGCACAGGTTCGGAGAGTTTTAGGGGCAGGCCGGGAAGGTGGAGGAGGTGAGAGCCATGTGAATGGAGACGTTGACAAGAGCCAACGTCTTGTCGACATTCAGTTGCAAGAAATTTGCACTCATCCAGCCCCTGATGTCTGAAAGGTAGGCTGACAGAACATCAGGGGACTGGGGGTCACAAAGTGAAGTGAAGAAATAGAGTTGGGTGTCATCCGCTTACATATGGAAGTGTGCCCCATGTCTGCAGATGTCATCCCCAAGAGGGAGCGTATAGATGAGGAAAAGGAGGGGGCCAAGGATGGATCCCTAGGGTACCCCACAGGTAACAGGGTAAGAGCGGGAGGAAAAACCTTTTCTGGAGATGTACTGCTGGCGGTTTGTGAGGTAGGACTCGAACCAGGCGAATGCGGTCCTACTGAGGTGGATGATGGAGGACAGGTGTTGGAGGAGGATGACGTGATCGACTGTGTCGTTCATTTCAAAAGATTTAGAGTTCAAGAGTAGGGAAGTCTTGCTGCAACTGTGTAGGGCCTTGGTGAGACCGAACCTAGAGTATTGTGTGCAGTTTTGGTCTCCTTACTTAAAAAAGGACATACTTGCCTTAGAGGGGATGCAGCATAGATTCATTAGGTTAGTTCCTGGGATGAGGGGACTGACCTATGAGGATAGGTTGAATAAACTAGGGCTGTATTCTCTAAAGTACAGAAGAATTAGGGGGGATCTTATTGAACCATACAAGATTCTTAAAGAGATGGATAAAGTAGACACTGAGGGACAGTTTCCCCTGGTAGGAGAATCTATAACCAGGGGTCACAGTCTTAAAATTAAGGGTCAGCCTTTTAGATTGGAGTTGAGGAAACATTTCTTCACTCAGAGGGCTGTGGATGCTCAGTCCCTGAACATTTTCAAGTCTGAGACTTTTAAAAAAAATAGAGGGATTAAGGAATATGAGGATGGGGCAGGTAATTAGAGTTAGGTCAGAAGATCAGCCATGATCTTATTGAATGGTGGGGCAGGCTCGAAGGGTCGAATGGCCTACTCCTGCTCCTAATTCTTATGGTCTTATGGTATTCACTTGGTTCTGGGATAACATATTAACTTCATAAAATCTACATCAGCAAAACCAACCCTTCCAACCTTCTCTCATACACACATTGTTACTAAATGTATCCCCACCATGAAATGCGCTCTACAAATGTAATTACATCCCTCTTGGGGATGTAATTTTGTTGTTTTGTCGTTGTCTCACCGATTTGTCATCAGAGATTTTTTTAAATTTTTCTCCAGACCATCCAACATAGCTGCCATTTTTTCTTTGCAGTCACTTATGCTTGTGAACGAGTTGCTGAACAATACAACATCGATATCTGACCAATCTCTGGTATCTGTGCCTTTGATATATGAGCCACCCTGTGGAAAACAAGGAATAAAAAATGTTCTCTCAAAACTGTCTCTTTACATAACTCATGTGTAAGTAAATGCATTACCCAAAGCATATGCATATAGTCAATTTACATACATTATAGCGAACCAAATCCTGTGCATACATTACGGGAATTCAAAACATCAGTCAAATATCTCTCTCAAATATATTAAGGATGTTGTACAGGCAAAACTGCTAGTTTCATTTTGCACACAGATACAGTTACTACAGTTTAAATTATTTCCTGTGAAGCTGGATGAAACATCCTGCTGATGTCAAAGGCTCAATATCAAATGCAAGGATGATTATTATAATAAGATATTTAAGAACAAAGTGTTTTCAAATTTATAAGAAACTTTGTTTAAAATGAACACTTTTTTTAGAGGGAGGGTGCACATTAGATTTGACTGTTTTGAAACATTTATGACATTTAATTTCTGCCTTCTTGGCTTTTATTAAGAATGATAATCACATTTACAATCTGATCAAGGTGGCGTTCAAAACCCTTGAAAATTGTCAATTTCACACAATGCAAGAACAGCGCGCAAGAGTAAATTATCTCTTACTCCACAGTACACTCTTAATTTCTTTTTAAATTGAATAAAATTTATGATCTACTCTTGGTTACCTTGGTGAGTCGAGAGACAGATGTTGGACAACATTCTTGAATTAAGTCAATGAGTTTATCTACTTCTTCAGCACAAGCCATTCTCGGGAGTCCCATCTCTGGCCGGAGGCACGTCTCTATGAATATTCGTAATAGTTGCAAACTTCTGTGATCCAATATACTGTCTGGTGAGAATGCTGTTGACATCCTTGCTACAAAACATTGTCAAAAATTCCTAATTAAAAGTTTAAATGGGAAACTACAAAAATTCAACTAAGATTTCTTCTTAAATCACTCAAAAAAGTGATTTAATGTTTGGGGATGCTATCCGATGGCAAGTAAGTTTATTATGACAAGGGAATGATGCTAAATTTGGAGTACCTCTTTGACAGGCTGTAAAATGATGCTCTCGTCTCTCATGCTGCTCTCTGCTGTGGACAGTTCCAAACACTCTGTGACACATTCGACAGGTCACACACTTTTCAGATGCCACAAACCTGTCCTCTCTTTCTAAGGGTTGATCCCAGTATGGACATTCAATTGGTAGGTTACATTTATCCTTGTAATGTGCAATCTACAGTGGAAGCAAAATATATTCAATACAAACATTTTATTGTTCATGGTTATCAAGCATAGCAAAATATTTTCTCTCAAAACTGTCTCTTTACATAGCGCATCTGGCAAATGAGGAGGTAAATGCATCAACCAAAACAGCACAAAGCCACATAGAAAGGATCACAGGCTTAAATCCTGTTCTGTGTTGAATTAACTGATCTCAAGTGAGGCAGTGGTTTACATTGTGCACCCAGCAGGGGAGGAAAAAAATCAGATTACTATCCAATTTTCAATTGCTAACTAGAGTCCACCCTGGAGCAGTGGATGGCAGGACAGGACTTGGCTAAGATTTCCCTCAGCAGTCAGACAGCCTGCCAACACTCATTGTCAGGTTTCATGCATTGTGGAGTCTTGTAGCGTATTGGTTAGAGCACTCGCCTCATAAGTGAGAGAATCTGGGTTTGATTCCTGGGCAGGGCAAAATGTTAGGCAAGTTTTCTTACTCACACTTCTCTGTTTACCTAGTAATAAGTAGGAACTTGGTTGTTAGTCGATTGATGGATCACTTTAATAATCCCTTCAATAATAATGGTCACTTGTCCCACAATTTTGAATAGTGAGCTCAGGTTGCTGCAAATTAAATTTTTTGTAACCTCTAACTTCTTGACTTGTTTGAAGTTCTTCAGAATGTCAGAATATAAAATTGCAGAGAAAGTGTCTTAAGTACATACCTGCTCATGTTCCTTCAGCTTCTCTCGAAGCATTTCAATCCCACACTTGTCACAATATACTCTTCCAATATGCTTAGCTCGAAAATGATGCTTTAAGGCTGTTTGACTGGCAAAGTCATTTCCACATCGCACACAGTTGTAGGATTTAATAGCTTGCATTACTCTCTGATAAGTTGATCTTTCTGAAGATTGTTCCAATAATTCAGTACATCTTCTAGTAAAACTGGATAAACAAAGATATTTTGAATATTTTGAAAATAGTAGAAGTAACTAATTAAATGTGGATGCAATTTTATTATGGACAAAATGTTTAATATCCCCATCCTAGCCAACAATCCCTAGATACGTTGGTAATTCACTTCATGACTATTTGTGGGACATGATGTGAACAAATTGACTGCCTATAATACACAGCCATGATATGACACCATGATTTTGGATGAAGGACTTTGCAACGTTATAGTTGTGTCAAGATGAAAGGATTATTAAAGTGTATGAATTTTATATGCGTGTATATATGGTGAGAAGAAGACTATATGACAGTCTCATGACTAAATCATACGACCTTCACTTCTGACTTATGTGTGAAGAATGGTCAAATATGTAAAATACAGGAGGCACCAAAGGCACCACAACTTAAGATGATTGAATGCCTTCAGGAGGAAAGAAAATATAGAATGAGAGCATTTAACCTACCTGATTTACTTGAACAGACCACGCAACATCTCCAATCATGGATCTATTTAACTAATTTTTAAATTGTCCTAAATTTGTCTCTGACTGAAACATGTTTATTTAGATTTACAATCTTGCATTATTTAGCCTATCCTAATTATTTCCACAAGTGACATTGTCCTGGTCTCCATATCACCGAACTACAGTGTTCATTCTGCATTTCTTGAAATGTCTATATTTACCTCAAACCTGTTTCTCCCACAGTATTTACCCATCCTATCCTTTTTTTTTAAGCAATTAATTTAAAAGTTCACATTGTATACATTGCAAGGGCTGACACAATAAGCAAATTAGTGCAAGAATTCTTCCTTGAGCATCCCCTACCATTTCTGTCAAATAACTTCATCTGAAACCGTTAGTACAAAAGCTAAAGTTTTACAGTAATCTAGTTAGGTGTAAGCCTACTATGGTTTCAAAGTCCAACAATCATCCTTTTTTTAAATCCTGTGTACTACATAATTTGTTCTGAAGGAAAAACGTCTTACAACTGTTTGTTTGCAGTACAGTATTGCAAGTAAGAACAACAACAACTTGCATTTACTGTATATAGCACCCTTCATGCAGGGTAGCATCCCGGAGTGTTTAGTGTGATTTTACGTACGATCTATGAAGGAATAACAATTTTAAGGTAGCACAATAGTGCAGCATAATTCAGCATGCTCAATTTATAATCAATTTATAATCCTTGAGGTAATAATAATCCTTGTATTTGATATAGCGCGTTTCACCTCTTCTAGATGTCTCAAAGCGCTTCACAGAATAGAAAATTGTATAGAAAATTGACTGTACATTTGTGGGTGAAACATGGCAGCCAATTGCGCACAACAGTGTCCCAAAAACAGTTGTGGATTGAAGTGACCAATTTATTATTGTTGTCTTTTCTTGAGGGATTATTATCAGGCGTGTGGAGTAAGGAAACTTGACCAAAGTTTCACCCTGCCAGGAATTGATCCCAGGTCTCTCACTTGCAAGGCGAGTGCTCTGACCACCGAGGTGTCCCCCAATGTATCATTAAACCTGTTGGTTACAGCTTCACTCATTTTACAAATGTTCATGACTGATTAATGCTCACTTCCAGTACTTGGAAAAAAATCATAAACATTAAAAACCCTTCCACAATAAAGTAACTACATCTGATAATAAATAGTGTTGGTGATATGCACATTTTTCAATATGGTGTGTATACTATTTTTAATTTAAAATGCTTCCACATTTTTAAAAGCATATTTTCTGCTCCTGATCAACACAGTAAATTCTGCTAGTAAATTAAACTATGCAGATTTTGGCTGCCCTTTGTTCAGTCTTAACTGTCAATCTCCCACATTAATCTATGAAACAGTTTTGCTGACAATGGGAGATTAGACTGAGACATGAAGAATGGGCATTTTATTGAGGAACAGGAGATTCCCTGAAACAATAGTGCAGCATAATTCAATATGTTCAGAAGCTGAGAGAGAAAAAAGCAAATGTTAATTCATTTTTAACACTAATCTCAAAAGAAGTCAGACTCTGCAATTAATGTAGAATTAATTTACTTGCTCCAAACTATCGGAATGAAACAAGTATAGTACTAACTGCATCGAGGAAAAAAACAAAACAAAAATATTGCAAATGCTGGTGAAGAGTCATGGACCCAAAACTTTGACTCACTTTCCTTTCTCTATAGATGCAAGCCTGACCTGCTGAGTTTTCCCAGCTCTCTCTGTTTTTGTTTCGAACTACATAGAAGGCCTGCTTTGCACCTTCCACAGGAGATCCAACCTTCAATGGGTAGGAATGCGTGTCCGGGCTGTGGTCAGGAGCTGGCAATGCTCCCATGCATTGTACGCTAAATCATGCTTCTCACCATGCAGATCGCAGGCATTCTTGTTCGCAAAACCGAACAGTACCAAACCTCAACTTGCCAGAGGTCTAACCATCAACTGCTATGCGATTTCAGTTGAATAAATGTCAACAGTGCAATACTCCAGACCTCAAACTGCCTAAACACTTCAGGATTAGATAAGCAGAGTGCATTCCTCTGGGAGAAAGTGTGTGCATTGTATACCAGACATTCAAAAACCATACAAACCATATCATACGAGGAACTCTGCCCCCATCCTTTGGAACTCCACCCCACATTCTCTTTGCTTCGCTCCCTCCCATGCCTCCTTCAAGGCGTGTCTCAAGACTCTCCTCTTCAACCTTGCCTTCGGCCATCCTCCTACCCTCCACCCTCTCTATTCTTAACTCCCCCCACCTCACTCAACCACAACAACTTCGATATATATAGCACCCTCTACACCAGACAGCGTCTCAGAGCGCTTTATAATAACAGATCCTGGGACCGAGCCAGGGGCAGGGGCAGAAAGGTGACCAAAAGCGCGGTCAAAGAGAAATGTCTTCAGCTGTGACCTGAAACTGGGAAGAGAGGGGCTGAGGTGAAGGGAGTGAGGAAGGGAGTTCCAGAGCCTTGGTGGCTGAAGGCACGGCCGCCGAGGGTGGAGCGGAGGATTCGGGGGACATGGAGGAGGCCAGACCCAGAGGAGCGAAGGCAGTGGGTTCTGGTTTGGGGAGAGAGGAGATCAGAGAGATGGGGGGATGAGGAAAGGAGGGGAGGGATTTGAAAATAACTGTGAGGATCTTGAATCGATCCTCTCTGGGATAGGGAGCCAGTGAAATCTGGTAAGGACTGGGGTAAGGAGGAACAAAGCTTGGAACGGGTGAGTTTGTGGGCGGCAGAGTTTTGGATTAGCTGGATTTTGTGGATTGTGGTGGCAGGGAGACCGCCGAGGAGGGCGTTGCAATAGTCCAGCCGAGAGGTGACAAAGGCATGGACCAAGGTTTCAGTTTTTGGGGTGAGGTCGGGTCCAAATCCCTGATTGTCCATCACCTTTGGAGGTCCCCCTAATGTGAGAGGCACTATACAAATGCAATTTTGTACTGTTTTGTTCAGATAAGAGAATCAAATGAATTTCAGCCCAGGGGAGAAACTGCACTGACCAAACACAAGTACTCACTGTTAGAAGATCACAAGTTAGAAGTTTGGTGAAGAAGGTCATTCGGCCCATTTTAACCCCATCCTTCCAGAATTGTCCACCCTCGAGTCCTTCAGGAACATGTTAGGACCCTGGAATAGTGGAGCCCTTTGCTGCGTGCTGCCTGTTTACCTGAGGCTCAGGTGTAGCCCAGGGAGGCAGGGCTCTGGCAGTTTATCATTGTAGACAAGAACGCAAGCGGGAAAGGTGAACAACAGTAACTACAGCAGATAAGCTGGCAGGTCAAATACACAAAGTGCGTCAATAACAGGAGGGGTGAGGTTAATACCAATAGAACATAGAGAATTATACCAGCAGCTGGGGCTGCCTGGCAGGTTCCAGTTGTCATAGAGACGCCTGCACTCGCTCTGACACACACACACACACACACACACGCACACGCAAGCTGGCAGAAATTATAATACACTTGTAGCCCAAAGTCAACTAATCGCTCGGCCTAAAGCAGCACAATATTATGCGTTGCCCCCTATGCATAACAGAGTAGCTTGCAGCGATTTAGGTTTGAAAATCTATAAGAAAAGGTCTTCAAAGGCACACAAGGTTTTGCAGGTTTAAATTCCCTTTTCTTTTAATTTGGCACCGCCCAAAGCTGTACAGTACAATAACACCCTAATTAGGTGTGAACCCAAGAGCATCTTATCACATTGTCAAGATTCCTCAAAGCACTTCACAAGAATTTACTGTAAGGTAAAGTGACTGCATTGGTAAGTGAATGTGGAGCCAATGTGCACACAGCCATTAAGCAAATGACCAATGTTTATCTGGGGGATTGTTAGAATTCCCAGCTATTTTCACATTTTTTACTTCCACCTGAACAGGTAGACAGGACCTCAGGTTAACGTCTTAACCTCAGACAGTGCAGCGTTCCTCCTGCATTGTTAAGACTACACCTTGAGTACCGTAAGTCCCAACATGTGGCTTGACCTCAAAATCTTTGACTTGAATGTTCACAATTATTGAATTGGAGATTTTGGCACCCATCTGAATTATGAAATAATGTAAAATAGGTTGCAATGTAAAACAATCCTCATGATTAAAATAGTGAAATATAGTTTTATTTTCACCAGGGCACAGGCGAATCTTTAATGTTTATTGAAGTAAGACTATTCAATATTTGGCTACACAATTGTCTCCCCCTTCCCATGAACGTCCTTAAGGATTATCCACAAACAGAAATATCAGTCTGTCTGGAACTTGAATCACTGTAGATTTGGCTGGGAGAAGGTGACAAAAGAAAAAACACAGCAACCAAGCAAGTTAAGTGAATTAATATTTGTATATGTTCATATTTCTGTTTTGCCCACAAATATACAGTCGATTCACTTTGCAGCATTTTCTGTGAAGCGATTTGAGACTCCAAAAGACGTGAAAAGGCGCTATTTCAAATGGAAGGGTTATTATTATTATCATCCACAATAGCAAAGCTACAGTGTATAAGATGGCTAAGGTGAAGCACTGCAAGATGGAGAAGCAAATTAGCACGAGATGAAAAACATTACAAGTTAGATTCAACTGAATAAACAACAAAGAGCATGCATCCAATGATTTTGTGTGTAAATAGCATGTAGCATGTTACTATTTACAGGCATATAAAAGCTTCCTTTTAAGGAGTTTGCATCAAGGTCCGGGACTTTGAGGGGAAATTGGAGAAACAGGAAATGTAGGAAATGACTTGGTCCCAGAGATGTAAGCTTATAATTTAATGAAGTGTTCTGACAAGGTCATAAGCTTTTAACGTATTTGAGCAGTAACAGAATCTGCAGATCAAGTTACATCATTGGACACAAAGCTAGAAATTTCTCATTCAATACAAAAGGAATAATTTAAGTAGAAACAACAGTCTTTTGTCTTACCATTATGCTATTGGATGGGGAAGTGTACAGTAGATTTTTCCAAGGTATAACCCAATATTTTTACATTGAGGAGCATGTTTCTTCAAGCGACCTCAGAAGTTCATTCATACTAATAATTCCTTTTCCTCTCCTGTTGACTTTGGAGACTAGACAAGGGTTCCCATATCTGATGCTTAAATCATCTGTGGCAATTTCCTGTACCTTTCTTGTGATCAGAGACACTATTAAAGAGTCTTCTGCTCCAAATTGCTGTAATACTGGGAGCAAAGCACCTTCATGGCTAGACATATAAACACACAATAATGGTCATTCGAGAGCCAATTTCATTGTCCTTTCACAGATTATTTTAACTTTTACTGGGGAGTACAATAGAAATTTCCATTTCCATTATATCACTCAAATTTTGTTTGCCTACATGAAGTACTGTCTACTTTTTAATTGCTTGTGAAGCATTTGGAAGCATTTTGACATGAAAATACACAATAAAAAATGCATTCTTCTACACATTTACATTATCATGTCCCTTCCGGACACTTAATTACAAATATGTATGCCAGGATGTGTTTGGCATTACTTCAAACCCCTGTATAAATGATGCAGTTTGTTCAGACAAAATACCTTCTAGTCATGCAGGCTGATTAGAAGTACTGTACCACAGTATTCAGTTGTCAACCGACTAGAGATGGTCACTGAATAGTGTTGTATGCAGAATACTACTGTGGTGGCAAGAGGATGAAAGGAAGAGGTAAGCAGGGTCTCTCTGTCTCTAAGGAGATATGTATGACAAATCCAAGTCAAGATTGAATGTTGACTAACTTCTATCTGAGAATTAGAGGTGTAGACATGTTCTTAGCCCTGCACACCAAAGCTGATGAATAGGGTGGTCCTAGCTGGATAGTTGCCATGAAATGTAGCAGTGTTTTGTATTGGTAAGGTGGCATGTACATTTTAAATTGTATAGAGAAACAATTATTTAAAGTGCTTAATTGAAATATACATTACAATATAGACTAACCAAACACAAGGAGATAAGTGTGATCCTGGCTCAGTGATAGCGCTCTCGTCTCTGAGTCAACAGGTTGTGGGTCCAATCCTTAGAATCCCAATCTAATCTAACACTCCCAGTGCAATGCCGGGTGTGTGTTGCATTGTCGGAGGTGCCGTCCTTCGGATGAAATGTTAAACTGAGGTCACATCTGCTTGTTTAATTGTACGTTAAAAGATCCCACGGCACTATTCAACAACACTTTGCACTTATATAGTGCCCTCCATACTGCATAACATCTCAAAGCAGTTAAAACTGGCGGAGCCTGATTGGGCCAGGGGGTGGTAGGATGTGGCTTTAAGTACAGTTGAAAAGAAAGGTTTTCAGGCGGGATTTGAAAATGGGGAGGCAAGCAGAGGAATTGAGGGAGAGTGTTTCAGAGTTTTGGGGTGTAGTAGCTGAAAATGTGACTTTCGATGGTGGGGCCGAGGGTGCGAGGCATGAGTAGGAGGTTGGTGTCATTGTAGCAGAGGCGCGAATGGTCAATTGGGGAGGTCGGAGGGGTAGGGAGGTGCCAGGGAGTGAGTGGATTTGAACACGAGTGTGAAGATCTTGAAGTCAATCTGTTCTGTGATGAGGAGCCAGTGGAGCCTGGTCAGAACTGGTGAGATGTGGAAAAGAGATGTGGAATGTTCGAAAAGAGAAGGGAGTTACTCCCAATGTCCAGGTCACTAAATCCCTCAAATCAGATTGGTCACTCATTTCATGATTGTTTGTGGCAGTTTCTGGTGCGCAATTTGACAGTTGTGTTTTGCCCATCGATGAAAAATTGCTTACAATAAGGACAACAGGAGGACGTCCCAAGGTGCTGAATACTCACTGCTTCAGACCTGAGCTGAGGATGGGGGGGGGGGGGGGGGGGGAGGAAAGGGAGAGATTAGGAGTTGCCGATGAGTCCATCAAAGAGGAGTCTTGAGGTGAGACCTAAAGGAGGCCAGGGAGGGGGCAAGGCGGGGGGACTGCGGAATGGAGTTCCAGAGGTTGGGGACAGAATGGCTAAAGGCTTTCCCCCCAATGGTGGGGTGGGTAGGTCGGGGGATGTGGAGCAGGCCAGAGCCTGCTGAGCAGAGGGAGCGGGCAGGTTGGGAAGGGGATAGGAGGTAAAACAAAGGCAATTCACTTTACAATATATCCTGTGATGCACTTTGACACATCTTGACGATGTGTTAAGACTCTATATCAAATGCAAAGATTACTATTATTTTTAAACATTACAAAATACCCACAAGCCAAATTTCTAGAGTAATTTATTCAGAAATGTCATTATAATCAAATACATTTAGGTCTACCTCACAGAAATGCACCACAGTGGTTTTGCATTGCATGCCTTGTTTTCAGTGCGGTTACAAGCAAATAGGCTGAAATCTAATGAAATTTATTTATCTACCTAGGGCAGGGAAAAGTAACAGTGAAACAGTTTTCTTATGGTTTATAACAGACCTGGCTAATTATCGGCAAATATTGTGCAATTGTACAAGCGTGAAAGAATACAAACTAAACAGTGTTAACACATACACTGTTAAGGGTTTTTTATAATGATTAAAAGATACAACTGATTTTCTTTTAAAAAAAGAGTGTTTGAGATCTGATTTATACAATCCACACAGTTCTATTAAAGTTTCCCAAAAATATCTTGTAGATTATCAACTTAGAGTACTTCGCTTTTCACCCCACAGCATTAAACTCCTGTAAACCACCAAAATTAAGTGAGTGATTTACCACTTTACAACCTGAGAGATAAGCAATGTCAACAGCAACATTTTTTTAGGCTGTATAGGTAAATGCTCATTACCTTTCCTCTTACATTTTTAAACTCATTATGAATAAGGCTCCCTTACAAAAATCTTAACTTCCAACACATTGTGTACAGTAAACCACTGACCAGGTATTTATTTCCAATTCAGCAATGCTACAAAAATGCAAGATCTTAATTAGTAAAAATGTCATCATTCTGAAGACAAAGACAATTAAAAAGAAGTCAAAATCGCAGCTGGATCTTTAGAAGAAACAGAATCGAAGCCAACACATGCATGTAGTTAACTATACTTCTGTATTTCCGTTTCTCGTCAACAGTATTGTTTTCACAAGATGTCCCATTTGGCAATTTACTAAGAACATGATTCTTTACAATACATAAGTCCAACTTGGCTTTCAATTAATGTCCCACTTAGCACTTCTCAATACAAATTACTAATGAGATAAGTACCTGAGGTTGATATAAAGTGTAACGTGGCAAAACTCTACAATATTTGCACACTCTTATAGTTCAAAAGCAACATCTAACTTACATTGTTTTAAAATTTATTCTGCATTGGATGTTTATTGCGGCGAAAGCAGATTTACGGTGTAGATGTAAAATACCTTTTTTCGACAAGTCACCTTGTGCACTCCACTAAGTGACAAAGATATAAAGGGGGTAATGGATGGCTAGAGTGAGATTTAAAGCAATTGAGCGGTTCTGATAACATCATAAATCCTGACAGCAAAGTTCAATCAGTCCATCAATATCAGCAGAATCCTGAAATTACTTACATAAATGTGGTGCTCAATGCTTTTCTGTATAATACATACATAGCATTTGCAAAAAAAAAATTTTTTTAACCATCATGCACATTCTTGTACAGCCAGCATGATGTAGGTTATGGAAGGGAAACAAAATGGAAAATGACCTAGAAGTCAAAGATAAATGGCTTCACCTCACTGTATGACTGTATGTCAGTTGTACTCTGGCACAATACAGCAAAGTGCACCATATACTATAAATTATGAATGCCCGAAAGCCATATCTGCTGTACAAGTTATCCAGTCTTTTCAAACAGTGTCATTACATACTGATAAGACAGCCAACAGCAATGAAGCCCACAAAGCACAACCCCAATATTGTCAATCCTAACAGCAAGACATTGCACTTTACTATAATACACAAGAGATCCGTGATACACAACAAATGTAAAATAAAGTTCAATTGTCTTGTAAGCTAGATGTTCTCTTTAAACTTTATGTGGCACATATTCTTAACCTGACCTTGGACACTTAAATGGATAGAAACAGTAACGTACCGTGAGAACATTTAGCACAACACAATGCTATTTTGAATACATTCACCCATCACCAGTTTTGGTCTGCAGCTCCTCACAACTATATAGTAATTATAATTTTGACAAAAACAGGAATACAGTTGCCCTGAGCTAACTTCACCCTTCCCCAATAGTGTAAACTGACGTTGCAATGACAGCTGACCTCACCCTGTTTTATACTACTGCAATTTAGCATCAGTTAGCACGTAGGTGTATTCAAATTACCAAAAGAAAACAAAAAAAAGAATCGTTATTTCTATAGCCACGTTTTCAGATTTTCCAGATTTCTGTCCATCCATTGAATGTTCAGGCGAATTATCTCAAGTGATTCCTGCACAGATCGCAGTTGGGAGCCCTGGTCTTTCAGCGAGTCAAAAAATGTTTGAACCTGGGGTGAAAAACAAATGTTAAGCAGAACAATACAAAAGCAAACAAATCCATAAACTTTGGAAGTATTTTCTCTTTTAACTGCAGCTCAATTTCATGTTGTTTTCTACTTTTATGCATGTGTTCTATAAATCCAGTAATCAATCTCTAATCTCAGAGCAAGACTTTTGAAATATACTCTGCATTTAAGGTTGCTCTATCACGTTCATGACTGGCAAAGTTTAATTATTTTACATACATTTAATTATGTAAATTATTTTACACACATTTGACAAAATATAGTCAATTCACTTTACAGTCTATTTTGTGAAGCGCTTTGAGACGTCCCAAAGACGTGATGAGGCACTGTATCAAATGCAAGGATTATCATTATTAGCCACAGAGTCATATAATTCTAACATTGAATAGTGGTCAGCTCAGAATTGTTAGAGGCTACTTACCAGCCCATCCTCTTAAATGAGGGAATTTTATATAGGAGAAGAAACAAAGGCAGGGAAATACTGAAATGGATATTATTGAGAAAACATTATTTTGAGTGAAACTTTGAGACAGCCTGCCACATTCTAGGGATACACTAATAGTTTGTCGTAACTTGAGGGGCAGAGCAATTGAAACACTTCATTTTATCCAGTACTTTCTGGCAAACTAAACGCACAAGTGGGCGGATGTATTCTGTTAGCCACAGATATGAGGTACTCCTTCCTTTAAATTGTGACCAGCCATCAAATACAGCTCTTACTTTGAGTTCCCTGATAATGTCTACATAACCCACTCAAGTCATTTGACAGAAGCTTCAGTGAGTGCCTTCTGTGAATCACAGAATAGCATCATACAGAATTACAGTGCAGAAGGTCAATCAGCCCATCGAGTCTGCACCAGCTAGGCAAAATTCTATGATAAATTCTATGGTATTCTGTACTAAGTAATTTTCTGATTGCTGAAATGTAGATGATTTCAATAAAGTATTAATAATACTAATACATGTAACATTTATATTAGTGTAACATGAATGCATTTTCAGTGCATGAGCAAACGACATCTGTAAACACTCAACAAAAATGGACCAGCTTCACCAGACATACTGTAGGGTAATGTTAAATAACAAGTATGACTAATCTAGCAGTGAAAAGAAAGTATAATTATAATAATAATCCTTGCATTTGACATGGTGCCTTGTTACGAAGCACTTCATAGAATATTCTGTAAAGTGAATTGACTGTATTGTGGGCAAAACGCAGCAGCCAATTGCACACAACAAACAGTCGTGGATTGAAATGACCAATTTTATTTTAGGGATTATTATCAGATGTGTAGAGGACACAAACTTGCCGAAGATTTCACCCTGCCTGGAATTGAACCCAGGTCTCTAGCTTGTAAGGTAAGAGCTCTAAACCCTTGAGCTACAGCACTCCACAGATTATATATCAGTTAGTTACATATTGATATTTTGATTTTCAGAATATTTTCTATTCCTAATTCTAATGAGACTCATAGACTTCGGTAGGATGGAATAGCAAACATACCCTTGGCCAACTTTTCATCCAGACAACATACCTATGTGTTACATGCTTCATATAACCGGAGCTGTAGGTTGCCTCACTGGTGTATGGAGGGTAAACTGAACCGACTATAATTTACCTTCCCATTCCGCTTTCAGCAACTGAACACACAACGAATTTTAAAAGAGAACACTGTCCTCTTATTTAGTCCATCCCCCAATGCCACATATCAATCTTTAACCGTGGACACAGGAACTTTATGCAACAGTGCATACTCTGAAGATCAAGTCCATTCTTAAATTGAGACAAGGTTACATTCCAGTATAGGCTCAAATTCTGGTCATCTCTACACATAAGCACCTCTTTGACAATGTGTGATTATAATGGGGGAAATTCTAGTAGTAGCTGAAATCACCAATTGCAATACGTCTAACTAAAATTTAGAACTCTAATGTCCAGAGACATGGTTAATCATCTCCAAACCTTTTACAACCACTGACCTCAAGCAGGTGTATTTTTGTTGAAAACTGTGTTGTTTCAATGATAATCTTCTCCATAGCATATGACCCAAGATGAAATCTGTCATAAAATACAAACTAAATATGTAAATGTTATAATTCATTCCAATAATACTTACAAATAGTAATTCAAATCCCCTATGTTGAGATGCAAATTAAATTATAAGGGAGCTTCTCCTGGGAAATCCCAAATAGGTATTTATAATTATATTCTCGTTCTCAAATCACTCAGAATTCTACTTCATAACTGTCATAGCTTTTCTTTGTGACTTACATTTAGTTACCTTAGATCACAGTAACAAACCTGTAGATTAACATTTCTTATACAGTGAATAACGACAACATTATCATTATTACGCTATAAAAATGTAATGAAATTCTCTTGAGTTTCCATTTACCCATCTATTGCAATGTGTTCCGTTCACCTATCTATTGCATTAGCTTAGTGAAAAGAAAATGGTCAAATGCTTTCACGTGAGGAGGGTAGGAAAGATAAACAATAAGTGAAAAATCTGAACAGGAACTTACTTTTTAACTAAAAGATCCCAATTTTCCTTAACAAAATCCCAGGTGTGGAGATATCCAAGTATATTTTTGCTCGCAATGGCAAGGATGTAGGGCAATTCCTGCGTCTTTATCACACTATTGCTCAAACTAGACTGCAGTAACCTAGGAAAAAAAGAAAATAAATATCCTGTTAAATTCACAGTTGCAGATCAATATCTTATTGGACCTCAATACTTCAAATGGGAAGGGCTGAGCTCCATATATATTAGCCTGTTAGAACCAAAAAATGCTTTTAATAATTTCAGAAATTCAAACACCGTACCACTGTCTTTTGAACTAGGTTATACTTGTTTAACTAAAATTTTATGTAATATTAAACCTAGCATCCGTCTTTCCAAATGACCAAATTATTAATGCTAATAATGATTTTCTCGCTGAAATATTGATTGGGTAGTTACGCGTTTCCAGAACTGCTTCTAATTTATGTTCTTTTAAAATGCTTGTTCAAACAGTGAATGTTGCTGGCCTTACTGAAGGCTTCCACCATCAAGTTCGCCCCCCAAATGGCATCAAGTGAAGGAGGAAAAATGTGTTTGTATGTTACTGCCGGTGACCTGCCAATCTGAATAATATAAATTACAGTCCCAAAGGAGGCCATTTGCCCATCAAGCTTTTAGCTCCTCACTGGAGCTGTTTAATCTAATTCCTAATCCCTGCTCTTCCTCTGTCGTCTATAATACAATTTCTCCTAAAATATTTAGGCAATTCCCTTTGAAATGTAATGATCTTAGTTTCAATGGCCATTTAGAGCAAATAATTCCATCTTCCAATAATGCACAAAGAACGTATAAACCTATATACAAATGTAATTTTGTTGTTGTTGTTATATGAGCTCAAATATTATAGTTTATGTATAGAATATAGTTGGTAAAATACATGTTCTAAGTATAAATGAATGCACCAACATTTAGGATTGTGTTATACCAATTATATACCAATAAGATTAATATAATATGGAAGTCCATTTGGAAGCTATTGAACAAGATTATTTCTTTAAGAATTAATGCAGCCTCACATCTCCATATCACGCTGGAACTCAAAACTGTAGCAATCAGAAATAAAACAGTAACCTTTCTACACTCAGTATATTGAAGGGTATCAAAATAAACAAGGGACGTTTTTACTATTATACTCAGGCCTAGGTGTGAATACTGTAGTCTGATTTGTCAGAAATAATAAACAGTATAATTAAATCCTCAATTATTTTATTCTCATTTGCTTTTAACGGATAAGCAGTTGTGGTTTGGTATCACTTCCATTCACATTAATTACCATTCTTCAGAACCCGTTTCTCACATTCATTTACAATGACGGTTTATCTTACTAGCACAGTTTCTAGACATGAAAGTGTATGGTAGAAATGGTGTTTACAAACCAGATCAGCCGTTCGACTTTGTCAGTGTTTGCCAAAGCCATCAGTATTTTGTTTTTCTCTGCATCCAACTTCAATTGGAGGTACACTTTCAGAGAGAAATCCCATCCCTCTGTGGTACGAGATCCAATCATGAAGACTGTGCTTATGAGGTCCATGGGTAAACTGCAATTACAAGATAAAACACTGAACACGTAAAAAAAATTGAACAGCTGTGAAAAGTAATAAGATAAGATGTTATAATAATAATAAGCTTTGTATTTGGTATACCGACTTTCACATTGGGAGCCCTTTTCTGGTCTCCCCAGTTCGACCATGCACAGGAAGCAACTGATCTAAAATTCCGCCACTCGCAAACTCACCCTTACTAAACTCCGTACCCCATGTGGAGCTCCTGTAGCCCAGTGGTTAGAGCACTCGCCTTACAAGCGTGAGACCTGAATTGAATCCAAGCAGATCAGGGCGAAACCTTGGGCAAGTTTCCTGACTTCATATGTAATAATAATCCGTCCAAAAATAAACACAATAATAAAAATTTATCATTTCAATCCACGACTGTTTGTGGGACACTGCTGTGTGCAGTGAAGGAGGAAACGCTGCTGCGTTTCGCCCACAAATATACAGTCAATTCACTTTACAGTATATTCTGTGAAGCTCTTTGAGATGTTGATAAGATGCGAAAAGAGAAATATCAAATGCAAGGATTACTATCATTATTATCAGACCAGTTCTAGCCAAGCTCCACAGGCAACCTATCGCCCTTCATTTTCAGGATCATCACTCAGTTTCGTATCCCTTGGTACCTCCCTACCTTTACGACCTGGTTGCTCCACAACCATAATATGATGGAATTTAGCATTAAGTTAGAGAGGGAAGTAGTTAAATCAGAAGCAAAGATCTTCAATTTAAATAGAGCCAACTTTGCTGGTATGAAAGAGAATTTAGCCAGAATAAACTGGGAAATTAATCTTAAGGAGTTGACAGTAGACCAACAATGGCAGATATTCAAGGAGATAGTGCAAAATTCCCAGTGAGTACGTATTCCTTTGAGGAATAAGAATGCCATGGGAAAGGTGGTCCAGCCGTGGCTAACTAGAGCAGTTAGGGAAAGTATAAAGTCCAAAGAAGAAGCCTATAAAACAGCTAAGATGAGTAGTAAACCTAAGGATTGGGAGAACTTTAGGGAACAACAAAGGAGAAGCAAAAAATTGATCAAAAGGGAGAAAATAGAATATGAGGGCAAACTAGCGAGGAACATAAAGACAGACTACAAGAGTTTTTATAAGTATATAAAAAGGAAAAGGCTATCAAGGGTGAATGTGGGTCCATTACAGGCAGAAACAGGGGGAATTATAATAGGGGACAAAGACATGGCAGAGTCATTAAACAAGTATTTTTCTACTGTCTTCACTGTAGAAGACACTGGAAACATACCAAAAGTAGAGAGGAACCAAGAAGACAATGTTAGTGAGCAACTTAGGGAGATTAATATTAGCAAAGAAATGGTTTTAGGTAAATTGTCGGGTTTTAAAACTGATAGATCCCCTGGACGGATGGCCTGCATCCTAGAGTTTTAAAGGAGGTGGCTACTGAGAGAGTGGATGGCTTGTCTATGATCCTCCAAAATTCTCTGGATACTGGAAAAGTCCCCATTGATTGGAAGATTGCAAATGTAACTCCACTATTTAAGAAGGGTGGGAGAGAAAATATGGGGAACTATAGACCAGTTAGTCTGACATCAGTGGTAGGGAAAAATCTTGAGTCCTTAATTAAATATGTTGTTATGGGATACCTGGAAAACCACAAAAAAATTAGGCAGAGCCAACATGGTTTTACAAAAAGGAAGTCATGCTTAACTAATCTTTTAGAGTTTTTTGAAAATGTATCCAGCAGTTTGGATAGAGGGGAACCAATAGATATGCTATATTTAGATTTTGAGAAGGCATTTGATAAAGTGCCACTGAAAAGGCACAAGATCAAGGCCCACGGGATTAATGGGAACATATTAACATGGATAGATGTGTGGCTAACTGGTAGAAAACTGAGAGTAGGTATAAATGGGTCAGTCTCGAATTGGCAGGATGTAACTCGTGGAGTGCCACAAGGATCAGTGCTTGGGCCTTAGCTATTTACAATTTACATCAATGATCTAGACGAGGACATTGAATGTAACGTGTCTAAATTCGCGGATGACACTAATCTAGGTAGGAGAGTGAGCTCTGAGGATGATGCAAAAAGATTGCAACAAGATATAGATAGACTAGGGGAGTGGGCAGGTAGATGGCAGATGGAATTTAATGTGGGTAAGTGTGAAATTATTCACCGAGGTAATAAAAAAAAATTGATTATTTTCTAGAGGGGGAGTGGTTTGATAGTGTTAGTATTCAAAGGGATTTGGGTGTCCTTGTACACCAGTCTCAAAAAGTTAATTTGCAGGTACAGCAAGCAACTAAAAAGGTGAACGGCATGCTCGCGTTCATTTCAAAAGATTTAGAGTACAAGAGTAGGGAAGTCTTGCTGCAACTATATAGGGCTTTGGTGAGACTGCACCTAGAGTATTGTGTGCAGTTTTGGTCTCCTTATTTAAAAAAGGACATACTTGCCTTAGAGGGGGTACAGCGTAGATTCATTAGGTTAGTTCCTGGGATGAGGGGACGGTTGAATAAACTATGAGGATAGGTTGAATAAACTAGGGCTGTACTCTCTAGAGTACAGAAGAATTAGGGGGGATCTTATTGAAACATATAAGATTCTTAAAGGGCTAGATAAAGTAGACACTGATTGACTGTTTCCACTGGTAGGAGAATCTATAACCAGGGGTCACAGTCTTAAAATTAAGGGTCAGCCTTTTAGAACGGAGTTGAGGAAACATCTCTTCACTCAGAGGGTAGTGAATTTATGGAATTCATTACCCCAGAAGGCTGTGGTTGCTCAGTCCCTGAACATTTTCAGGGCTGAGATTGATAGATTTAAAAAAAATAGAGGGATTAGGGGATATGAGGATGGGGCAGGTAATTAGAGATAGGTCAGAAGATCAGCCATGATGTTATTGAATGGCGTGGCAGGCTCAAAGGGCCGAATGGCCTACTCCTGCTCCTAATTCTTATGGTCTTATGGTCTTAACCCTAAATCTGCTGCCTCTGCTCGACTGGTTCAGGCCTTCTGCACATCCATCATGCCCTCCGTTCTGCCATTGATGGCTGCACCTTCAGCCACTACCCCCTGAAACTCTGGAACACTACTCCTCTATCCCTCGGCCTTGCCCCTTCTTTCCCTATTTGCAGATTGTGCCTGAAGACCTTCTTATTCAACCATGCCAGGTCACCAGGTCACCTGCCTCTCCCCCCAGCTCAGAGTTTTGCTCCGCCACTGTCAAGTGCTCTGGGTCTCTACTCTGCATGAGGACTGCATGTTGTTGTTGATGTCTCAAAGGGCTTCACGGAATTCAATGTAAAGTATAGTGACTTTTGTAGGTGAACGTTGCATCCAATTTATGAACAGCAATGTCCCCAAATCAATCATGAGGTTAGCGACCTATTTTATTTGGGGGATTGTTGGCCTATAAATGCAATTTTGTTGTTGTTGGTCACAAAGAAGAGAAATCCCTTCTCTGTTCGAATAGTGATATAACCTACAGGAGTCTTTAATGTCTGCCTAAATAGACAAATGGGATCTTGGTTTAAATCTCAACTGAAGGATAACACCTCGAACAATGCAGTGCTCTCCCAATACAGTATTGTAGTGTCAGCCTAAACTGTGAGGTCAACGTCCTGATGAAGAGCTTGAATTTGCAACTTCCTAACACAAAGGTGAGAGCTACCGAGTCAGCCAGACTGACACCAAAATGATCTATGCAGACAGGCTAAAGTAAACTTGGGGAAACATTAGAAACTAATGGAACCTCAAAATAAGGAGTGAGCATAAAGAGGTGCATTTTAAGTTTCAACTTTACTCCAAAAGACCGAGGTCTCTGTCTTGAGAGTCAAGTGCTCTAACCACCAAGCAACAGGATTCCACTTTGGAGGTCAAGGGATGAATTGCTAAGATTAGCAAATTAATTGGTTAGTGTTGTTTCTTTTGGACATGCACATGAAATTGTGGCTAAGCCACATATGAATCCCTCAATACTGTGTCCTTGACTAAACATTCCCCTATAGCAAGTTTCTTTTCTGTAGGATCAACAGTTTGTAAGAGCCATTGAACATGCTGTGAATGAAATATACAGATTTTTATTCAATAAGCATAATACCCATGCTTTTAAAAGCAAAACTAGGTAGAACACCGTTATGGCAGAAAACAGCGAATAGGTATTCAATACAACTCATAACTAATAAAAGGACTGTTGATACGTAGTGTGTCAACGAAAACCCCAATGGGGGAGGAGGATAACCTTATAGGTGAACAGGTTAGTACTTACAATTCTGTGGAGTGTGATTTGATCCATGTATCAAATAGAATGGTTGCATTTGGGATACATCCACCATAGTTATAATAGCAAGCAGTAGAAAGAAGTGTAGAACGAAGTTGTCGTTGAGAAAGTGATCCATTATCACTCCAGGTTTGCTTATCGATCAGCTCTCCAAATAAGTCAAAGATATGTTTCTGAAAACACAAAGACAACAACAAATTACAATTGTACAGCAACCTTTATGTCAGGTGGATGTTCCAAGATCTTGGACCCAAGCTGTGGGTTGGGATCAGGGGATGTCGAGGGCAGGGAGGGTAGGAGACTGGCCAAAGGTGTGGTTGAAGACGAGGGTCTTGAGACAGGCCTCGGAGAAGGCAAGGGAGGGGCAAGCTGTGGAATGGAATTCCAAAGGGTTTGGGCAGAAAGGCTGAAGATCAGACTGCCGATGGTGGGGTGGGCCAAGTGGGGGATATGGAGCAGGTCAATGTGCAATGAGCGGAGGAAGTGGACAAGGTACTCCGAAAATGGATGAAGAAAACAAAAGTATTTCTGTGTGGAATTCTGATGTAAGGTATAGCAGCAAATACCTTCATACGGCCAGCAAGATCCAGCAGCCCTCTCTTCTGCACAAGATTGTAGATGTAGTTGAACTGATGCAATGCTTCAGTCACTGGGGCAGTGCTCGTTTCATTCTTAAGATAATTGGTCAGGTAAAGTGCTTGTCTCAGTGAGATTTTGCCTGAACTAAAAAAGAGAAACTTCAATTGAGACAACCCTGGAATGTATTTCTAAGACAAGGTGACATACAAAACAGTATCAATAGCTTGAATGGTTTTCACTGTGTTGAAATCAGACTCATTAAATTGCTGCCTACTCATTGAGACTGTAGAACTCAACTTAATGATTCTCACACTCAACTGCAAATCCCTTCATGCTCTAGCACCTCATGTTCCTCTCTGACCAGCGTCTCCGCATTCCACCACTCAGTGCCTCCGCTTGGCTGTCTCTGACCTCCTGTTTGTCCTTTTTCCCTCCGCGATTTCAGCCACTACGTCCGAAAACCTTGGAATTATCTCCCTCAATCCCTCTGCCTTGTCCATCCTTCCCATTTTCAGATCATACCTGAAGACCTTCTTCTTTGACCATGTTTACAGTTACCACTCCCTCTCCCTGGCTTGGTGTCAGGCTCCAACATTAAGATGTAGGGCATGAATTTGCAACTTCCTAACACAAAGGTGAGAGCTACCGAGTCAGCCAGACTGACACCAAAATGATCTATGAAAGACATTATACCAATGCAAATTGTTATTGCTGTTTCTTCCATTGCCCATTTGATCTCATCCTACTATCTTCCCATCACAGCATTAAGCTACTGAAATGAGTCATCACACATTCCTTAGTCCCTCCCATACCCTTCTCTTCCCCTCTCCCTCATGTGAAGATCAAGCTTCCTCTTGAATGCATCTAAACTGCCTGATTCAAACACTGCTTTCGGCAGCGATTTCCATAACCTCGCCGCCTTCTACATTAAGTAGTTCCTCCTTTACTTCCTTTTGGATGCCCAATGTTGCTATCTTATATTCGTATCTTCTGTTTATGGTTTCCTTAATCAGGGGAAACAGCCTTTTTTATGTCAACCTTATTGAATCCCTTTATAATTTTATATACTTCTATTAGGTCCCCTTTAAATGTCTCCTCTCTTACTTTGTGGATATTAGGAGGACATCTCAAAGCTCTTGACAATGCTGGAAAAAATAACTGAAAGTGCGGTCTTTCTTTATTTCAAACCCAGCGTCTGAACACACCTGACTGATAAAATACAGTGTTGTCAATTAACAATTTGCACCTTTATCAAAGAGCAAGTGTGGCATAATACATACTGAACATGGGCAACAATAACACTAAGGACAAAAGGAATCAAGCCAGATGATTACCTGACAAGTCCAAAAGCACTGCTGATGAGACCTGCTCGGTCTTGGTCGCTGAATACCAAATGATTTGCTTGTAATAAGTTGTTTAATTCCGTTGAACAGTTTTTTTCATAATGTACCATGTAATACCCACTTGTATTCAGATTAAACTTTACCCAGGTTACATCTGGTTCCTTAAGATCAATGATGCCTGATGGAAGGTAAAATACATAAATATTTTTATGCAATTCCCTGGCATTACGAATGCCAGATTAGACACTGAGTTCAGTTGCAATATCTGCTGAAATAAATCCAGATGTAGAAGCACTATATTTACGTTCACATTAAACAGCTGGTTGGAAGAAATCTATACGGTTGGAACAAGAGAGGCATTTGAATAAGACCATGAACTGTGAGAGCACAGCTTGAAGAGTTTTTGCACTGACTAGAATTTCGTGAAAATATTGAGATATCATGTTTATCTCAAATTTATAAAGTGAACAATAATTATTCTATACTGCAATTATGTTGTTCCTTTCCCATTCTGTCCTGTACCGGTATTATTCAGTGTTCGATGTGGGGGCAAGAAGACAAACCGTTAGATGAATCAGTGAGGGTATGACGGAACTAGTAAAGAGATTTAATTTTGAAATGAATATAGATAAAGTCACACTGAAGGAATCAGCAATGATTAAAATACATTCTCACAGCCTTGTTTAGCAATATAAATGCTGCCTGTCTACTGTAGCTCCAGTAAAACTTGGCAAATTGCTCATCACCTCACTGGTCTACCTTGCCGAACAGAGGTTGCAGTATATTCTATCGCCTGAAGTCACCGTTACCTGTCTTTTCCTTAAGAAGCCATCTTTTGGTGCAGTTTGAATCCTTATAATTGCTGCAGCTGCTGGTCATGTATGTCAGTGGGATGTGCCACAGTGAGCTGCGGAAATCAAAGGCACAGATTCAACCCTTTTCATTTTGTTCAAGCATCGCATTTAGGATCCAGATTAAGATGTGCTTTGATTCATTTAGCACATCTCAAAACCCAGTGAACTTTGTGGTCCTTATGATATTTATCAGATTGAATGGCGCAGAGAAAGCTTTCCCCCCACAGGCCATGCTCAGCAGCGCAGCCAGCACAGCGCCAGTGGCCCGAGGCTTGCATTTCTGCCTCCGACCTGTTTGATGTGATCAATGTCACGTGAGCAGCAAATTGTACCACAATGCCTTGATATACTACAGTACTTATAACAACAACAAAATTGCAGTTGTGTTGTGCCTTTCATGTTGTATGGACGTCCCAACTTAAACACAGTGGAGAGTTTTGAAGTTCAAAACAGATTATACTTTATTGTACCACTTTGATTATATTCATTGTGACTTTGCTTATACATTTCCTTTGAGGATCCCAGAATGTGTCCAAACTGGTTCAGTTACCTAATATACATATAATTCTTTGAGATTCTTCACATATATTCTGCTACTCCTGTTAAATAATCCTGACTCAGAACTCGATGTGCTGAAGTGCAAATTGCCTCTCCCTGCCAGACACTTTACTTATTATACGGTGTTACAGTGAAGCGCTAATGTATGAAGAGCATTCCCTTAGACCTCTCCTGTGGTTATCTGAACTAAACTGCATTTATAATCATCAGATAATTCATAAAACCTTCCTTATTGGACAAGGTGGCAATTAAAGAACACCAGAGGTCAGAATTAAAGGGGAGAGGCAAAATCATTTGTTCTCGACAGAGCAATGCCGTGCAGCACTGTAAAGCTTGGTAGATCGACCTTGAACACCTTGAACAGCAAGTCACAACGTGTTTGCAGATAACCAGGACTCCCTGAGGAGTTTAATAATTTAGTTTCATTTGAGAATATTGCTTGACTCAAGGTTTCTTAAAGTTTGTGTTCTTCTTAAGGTCAATTAAATGTTTGGAGAGTGGCCAGGTAGTACTGGAGAATGTAAGTCTTCACATTTTACTCAGATTGTGCTATAATTACTATTGTGCTATAATAATAATAATCTTTTCACTTGATATAGCGCTTTTCACATCTTCTAGACATTTACGCTGGAAAGTGATGATTGGTGAGGGATAATAATAATTATCCTTGCATTTGATATAGTGCTTTTCATGTTTTCTAGATGTCTCAAAGCGCTTCACAGAACATACTGCAAAGTGAATTGACTATATTTGCGGGTGAAACGCGGCAGCCAATTGTGCACAGCAGTGTCCCACAAACAGTCCTGGATTGAAATTACCACATTGTTTTTTGAGGGATTTTTGTCAGTATTATTATAGTGAAGTACAGTACAGTAAAACCTTAAAGTAATAACAGAATATTGTATGAATACTTACCAATAAAGCATTCCAGCACACTGGGTAAAATGATCGGTAAAAAAGCATTCCAGCGTTTGGTAAGTTTAATAAGTGTGCATGCGCAAGAATGCGCAAAATGAGCATACCGCGAGTGTCCTGGATGGCTACCGTATGAGATCCGATTGCTGGAATGATGAATTGTATTGGGAGATACCGGGTTGGTTGAGTATTGGTTGGGTACCGGATAAACAAGGTTTTACTGTGAGATCTAAATTGCATGTTGGGTTCACAACCTATGTGCAAAATTTGTGGGTCAGATTAATTGCAGTACTGTATATACAAATACACTGGTGCTGCGAATTCTGTAATCTTTTACATTTTTGTAATCTTTCACATTGGTTACTAATCATACAATTACATGCACCTATATGTGGTTGCATAATGTTAACCAAGCATGCAAATTAAGCCCAATAATTTAACCTTGCACAAATTGGCTTCCTTTGGTGTGTTCAGTTTGTTTATCCTCTCCACCAGACTTCTCACACCACAAGTTTTTTCTACGTAGGACGTGTTTTCAGATTCCACATCTGCTGGTAGTCCTGGACAGCTTTTTTATACAGTGCTCCACTAGAGTACAAATCTGTGTAATGCAGTTACTGGAGACACCTTCACGATGCAGGTGCACTGCTAGCCTGCTCACTTCCCCCAAACCAAATACTGCTAAAATGGCTTACTTTGGGGTCATTAAGTCAATGTCAATTTCTGTTTGCTGTGCATACACAAAGCAGGAAGTAATGTTGTTGGCGATATATTGACTTTGAAGTTTAGATTGTCGTTAAAACGTTACGAATGGGGAGGGATGTTGACAAAGACCCAATGACCCTGCCGTTTTTTTTCTTTTAGCAAAGAAGCTTTTAGCTCTACTTTAAAGGATTGCTGCTAATCAACTTCAAGTCTCTAATTATAGTCATGATCTTATGTCTAACCTCAGTAGAACACTTGCAAAGCAATTAAGAATTTTCGCTCACAAAACACAGTCCAAACCAATTTACAATATAATAATAATAATCCTTGCATTTGATATAGTGCTTTCCACATCTTATCAACATCCCAAAGCGCTTCACAGAATATACTGTAAAGTGAATTGACTGTATATATTTGTGGGCGTATATCCTATGAAGCGCTTTGAGACATCTTGACAAAGTGATAAAACATTATATCAATTGCAAGGATTATTATATATTATTCTAGACATGTGAAAGAGGGAGTTTGATGAGGTATGGTGTTAAGACAGAAGGATTGGATTGAATTGATCTCTGCTCTGTGAGTCAGTGCAGAATTGATGCGCCAAATGGCCTTCATCTGCTTTCTAGATTTCCTAACTGATTGATGCAGTCAAGCCCGCTACAGCATGGCATTTTATGGATCCAGAACATCGGGACTTCATTGTATGAGATTTGGAAAAATAACCAGCCATTAAATAAATAATATATTTTATAAACAAAATGTATTGTGTAGCAAAAACAGAAGTCGCTGGGAACACTCAACAGCAACAACAATAACAACAACTTTGATTTATATAGCGCCCTCCACCCCGGATGGCGTCTCAGAGCGCTTCACAATAGCAGATCCCGGAACCGAGCCAGGGGCAGGGTTAGAAGGGTGACCAAAGGCGTGGTCGAAGAGAAAGGTCTTCAGCTGGGAACTGAATCTGGGAAGAAAGGGGGCAAGGCGAAGGTAGTGATGAAGGGAATTCCAGAGCCTCAGGACATAGTGGCTGAAGGCACGGCCACCAAGGGTGGAGCGGAGGATTCGGGGGACATGGAGCAAGCCAGACCCACTGGAGTGAAGGCAATGGGAGCTGGTTTGAGAGGTCAGAGGTAGGGGGATGCAGAGGAGTGGAGGGATTTGAAAACAAGGGTGAGGATTTTGAAGTCAATCCTCTCGGGGATAGGGAGCCAGTGAAGTCTGACAAGGACTGGGGTAATGGGGAAGTGAAGTTTGGTGCGGGTGAGTATGCGGGCTGCAGAGTTTTGGATGAGTGGATTGTATAGATTGTGGTGGAGGGGAAACCAGCGAGGAGGGCGTTTGAATAGTCCAGCCGTGAGGCGGCTTTTGGAGTGAGGTATTGCCGGAGATGGGCGATCTGTCGGAGGTGGAAGAAGGCGGTGCTGGTGAGGGACCGGATGTGAGGGGGAAAGGACAGTTGGGGGTCGAACCTGATGCCTAGGTTGTGCACAGGTTTGGAGAGTTTCAGGGGTAGACCGGCAAGGTGGAGGAGATCAGCAGGCCAGGCAGTATCTATGCAGAAAGGTAAGTGAACCCAAAATGTTGACTGACTCTCCTTTCTGCATAGATACTGCCTGACCTGCAAACTTCTGACTTCAGCAACTTCTGTATATAAATCCAAATTATTGTTGTTGTTGTTTACATTTCAGATTTCCAGCATCTGCAGTATTTTGCAATTTGTATTATATAGCACTTGACTATTAGATATATCTGATACCTTCCACATTGTTCGCCAATTTCCTCAGCCAGAGAACAGAACTGCACATTTCCAACCCTCAAGTTTACTTTAAATTTATTTTAGCATTCGTGTGACTCGTACCTGGGTTTGGTTGAAGATGCTGAATCCTGGGACATAGGTGTCTTAAGGAATCTCTCTTGGCTGATGTGAATTTTCATGGCAGGTCCATCCAGTTTAACAGTGATCAGGGGAAACCCTGTCTGCAGTGTCCATGTTTTCATAATTTCTTTCACATTTACATCCACACCTTTAACCTGTGAAAGAAAATCAGTGCACTGATTCCTGTTGGAAATAAGCATCTGGTATTCTCACTCTTGCTTAGTATCCAGCGACTTTAAAAATAATAATCACTGGGCATAAAATGGTGGAAGTTAAACTGTTCAATTTGCACCCTCCCTTGCCTCCTTTAATGTCTTCAAGCGTGCCTTAGATCACCCTCCTACCCCCTACATTCCCTGCTGTCCACTCCGTCCATCTCTGGTCTAAATTCTTGACTGTCCAGCACCCCAGGATGTCCTCCTGATGTGAAAGGCACTAGACCAATATAATTTGTTCTTGTTGAATCCTGCCCCACCCCAATCAAAAAGGTAAGCAACATTTTGGGGCATGATATAGTGTCTATGTAGAGAACTGACTATCTGCAACAATTTGGACTGGCCACATTTTGGTTACAACATCACCAAAATTACATTTATAGAGAGCCTTTTTCGTCGGGAGGATGGTTAGGATATGATATGGATAAGATGTAATTGTAGTGTACTCTATGAGGGAAAAAAATGGCAGCGCCACCTTCAGGCACTAGTAGCAGCATTCCAAAATACTGATACTGGTACACTGTGCCGAATAAGATCCGGTTAATCGAATGGGGACCTTCTTTTTGAGGTGCCAGTTATACGGAAGTTACGGTTGATCGGTCATGGATAAACGTGCTTTTACTGAATTATTATTATTATCCCTCATCAATCATCACTTTCCAGAGTAAATTAGTTTCTGGCTAATATCATTTGGATTCTCTTCAATTCCTTATTCGTCAACATTTAGTAGGATAACTCTTTTTTTCCAGACTACATTATTTGGATTTATTCATGCTTCTCTTTCTCTTCTAGTGACTGCTCTCGTTTGTCTTCTAATACAACTAGATACAGGAAGAACCCTTTATCAGGATCACTAGTAGGGTTTGCTTACTTATAACAGCAGCATCACGTTATACTTGACTTTCATATAGCCAACTTCTAGGATTTGCAGGTTGTGCAGGAAGCGCAAAAGTCACTTCCTGTAGGTTGTGCATAATCCACATGCCTGGTGCACACAAAGTGACGTTCATGACACTCCCTGCATGTAGGAAGTGGCATCAACGATGACCTAACCAAACAGAAAGTCTGCATTTTCTACAATTCCTTTTAGTACAAGAGTCCGAGCCTACAGATTCAGACCACCCCATCATAATGCAATAGTTCTTTACTTACCTGAACATCTTCCACTACAAAAGATACGATCATAAATAAAATAAATGTTAAAAATGTCATCAGTTGGAGATCAATCATCATTTAAATCACAAAATATGTTGTATTCATAATAAGTATTGCTAAGTGAACTTACTTTAGCTATACTGTTCCACAAGTCTTCATTTTTAGCACTTCCAAATTTATGGTCCATCAGGTATCTCCTAATTCCTTGTTGGAAATGGTTTTCATGCAAGTAGTCCTTTAGCATCAAAAGAATTGAAGCCCCCTAGTGTAGAAAGGGAGAGAACTGATACCTCTTATCAATAGTTTATTAACTAACTTACTTAACAGGATCAATTGCAAGATCCTCATCCTGCTACCTTCCTATCACTATGACCTGCTTGTATCCCACTCCACTTCCCACCCCCATTGTTCAGGTCCCTCCGCACAACCATTGGTTGCCATGCCTTCAGTCATCTCTGGAGCTTTCCCCTTACAGTTGCACATTCACAGAAAAGTTCTACAGTACTTATGGTAGTAATTTATTTACACTGAACAATATTGTTAATTGTTCAGGTGGATGTCAAAAAATGTCCTGACCCAATTAGAAAAACGAGGGAGTTTCTCCAAGAAACCTCGCCTTGCCATTAAATTGTCTGTGGGCATTATTGTGTTGTCACATTTGACTACAATCACACAGTCACTCCACTTTAGAAACTTTGTGAAGTGCTTTGAGATATTCTTAATGCTATAGGCAACAATAACAACTTCAACAACAGGTTCGATGTATATAGCAACCTCCACGCCGAGTGGCGTCTCAGAGTGCTAAGGCACTCAGGCAGTGAATCAAATGCAAGGATTGCTCATTGGCATTACTTATTGATGGCAGAAAATGCAACATGAAAATTGTTTTTATAAGCAAATGAAACTTACACATTTAAGTCATTAAGTAATACAATGTGAGGGCTGAAATTGACAAATGCTTGAATAATTTCCCAATTCTTTACCCATTTTGATAGGCGGACTTTCAGCCACTTGGCACCTGCTCTCTGGAACTCCATCCCCTCTGACTTATTCACTCCCTTCATTCTTTCAAAGTACGCCTCAACATGCACCTCTTTGACTGTGCTTCGCTTCCTTGGCCCCTCAGCTCTAGGCACAATCAGAATTGTGAAGTGGCTCGAGATATCATCCCAATGTGAAGGGCACTATATAAATTGTATTGTATTGGCTCTGGAAAGCCAGAACCTGAACCACATTCTTCTTCTTGGTAACAATCCTGTCACTTGGGTACTATTGTATAACACATTAAGAGAGACCAAACAATTTACAAATCCAATGGTAATGGTACCTTAACATAAGAAACTGCATCGAACATCTCCTCAATCTGTTCTGCGGTTTCAACTGGATTAGATAGTGGATGGGATGAGTTCAGGGAATCCTTGTTCATTGCCATGAAACGTGACTGTAAAAACCTGTCAGCCTATAAACAAAAATAAAGGAATGCAACAATACCATTAGAGCAAGAAGCAATTTAACAGGAATAGACAAAGTGTCAGAGAACTGTGACTGTCACCAATCCCTGGGCAAAATCTGAAGATCATAGATATACAGATGAACTGTAACAAAAACACAAGTCGTTGGGAAAACTCAGCAGGTCAGCCAGCATCTTCATCAGAACATTGGTTCCCAAAATGTTGTCTCACTTTTCCTTTCTCCATAGATGCTGCCGAGTGTTCGCAGCGACTTCTGTTTTTGCTTCAGATTTCCAGCATCTGAAGTATTTTGTGTTTTGTTTACAGATGAACTGTGTTCAGTTTTGGGCACACAGATGAGTATGGGAGAGAATAAATAGTGGGTAGGGACTCAGGAGGAGTATAAACACAGGTGTGAACCAGTTAGGCTGAATCGCCTGTGTATGTGCTGAATATTCTATGATTATACTCCTCCAGGGCAGGGTGCGCTTGTAATGGATAGCACTTAGCATCTTGAAAAATAATAAATGACATTTATTTCACTCACCACTTGGAGTTCCGGGAATATCTTTTCAAGTGAGAAAAATTCCATAAAGGTGGCAAAGCCTTCATTTAACCAAAGGTCATTCCACCATTCCATTGTCACCAAGTTACCAAACCACTGAGAAGGAAAGACAGACAGTCGGGGTGAAAACAGCTCTTGCACATGACAAGTAATGTTAAAGAGCAATCAGAAAACAACTGCTGCAGAAAGTAACCAGCTCATATGGTCTGGAACATAAAATTAAGGAGGTGCTTCTCCAGTTATATAGAAGGCAGACCTCATTTAGTAGTTGTTTTTGTGCCCAAAACTGAACACAGATATACTCAGAACTGTATTCAGTTTGGGGCACAACAACATTAAATTACACCAAATAAAGCCTTTCATGTCGGAAGCACATTCGAAGGCACCTATCCTACGAAGGACAAACTAGCCTTGCATGGTGTCCAGCGATGGTTCATTAGATACCAGATTATTTACCCCTTTTTTCCCTTAATCCGACTTCTATGACTGTTTGTGGGACACTGCTGTGCACAATTTGGCTGCCGCGTTTCGCCCACAAATATACAGTCAATTTTCCTACTCTTCTGCATCCTGCCCCGACCGCTCCACCCCCGCACCCCGTCCTTGTCCCTACCTAACTATACAGCGTCTTGAGACGTCCTCTCGACGTGAAAGGCACTGTATAAATGTAAGGATTGATTGATTGATTGATTGATTTTCCTGGACTGAGGAGTCGTAGCTAGCTATGATGAGTGGCTGTTTCGACGGGGTTTATATTCCTTATAGAAGACAAGATTAATAGGTGGTTTGATTGAGAGGTTGAAAATAATGACCAAAATGTAGATTCACGAACAACTCTTCCTGGTGGGTGACATGGAGCAGGCCAGAACCCGATGAATGGAGGGAGTGGATAGGTTTATATGGGGTTAGCTGATCACAGATGTAGGAAGGAGCAAGGCGGTGGAGGGCTTTGAAGAATTCTGGATGATCTGCAGCTTGTGGAGGGAAGAGTTGGGAAGCCCTATAAGCAAGTGTTTGCATAGTCAAGCCTGGATGTGATGAATGCACCTAAAGCAGACAGTAGCATGGTCTAACTGATCCCCCCTCTCTGTCCACCTTTATATCCTGCCTTAAAGCCACCCTCTTCGACTGCAGATGGGACTCATGCTTTCTCCTACCACTTCCTCCTACCCTTTCTCTTTTCTCCCTTGCTTGGCTTCCAACTCAGTTATTGTTAAATGCGTCAAGATATTATCTCATGTGAAGTTGTCACTGTTGTTGTAATTGTGTATAGGAAAGATTAGAAAGATTAGAAAACATATGCTAAAACTTCAACTCGTTCCTGTGATATAGTGCAGGTTAAGGTCAGAGCTAAGATAATTCTTTTTTTTTAGCAACAATGTATTTCATCAGCATGGTACAAACATGAGTTTGGTGAGTTTTATCAAGTGTTCAGATCTGATGGAGTCATCAAGCTCCAGTGAGATTGCTGGGCAAATCAGAGGAAAGCCAAACAACCACTCACTCATTCTACACACTTCACTTGTTCAGCTTCAGATGTTTGAAATGCATTGTTCATAGAATCATAGAATTATACGGCACAAAAGGAGGCCATTCAGCCCATCTAGTCTGTGCCGGCTCTTTGAACAGAGCAACTCAATCCCACTGCCCAGTTTTCTCTCCATAACCAGACAGACCTGCCCTTCCTAAATAAAGATCTAGTTCCCTTTTAAAAGCTGTTATGGAATCTGCCTCCACCACCTTTTCAGGCAATGCATTCCAGATTCGAACAACCTGCTGAGTGAAAACATTTCTCCTCAGCTCCCCTCTGCTTCATTTTGAAACTATTTTAAATTTGTGACCACTAGGGTCCGGCGATATATCGATATATCGTTATATCCGATATAATTTTCATATTGATACGCCGATATAGGCATTTTAAAAATATTGATATATCCAAAACTCGATATATCGAAAAAATCGGAATGCGCGTGTACTGAACTACAAGACCCAGAATGCTCATCTCTATACACAATGCACAGACCGAGGTGCAAGCCGCCATATTGTATTCATAGTCCTCGAATACAATATACAGGTATGCAAGGAGTGAGGGGAGAGAGACGGGGGGGAGGGGGGGAGAGATGGCGATGGGGGGGGAAGGGAGAGAGACGCCGGGGGGGGGGGGAAAGAGAGAGGCGGCGGGGGGGGGGGGGAGTGGGGGGCGAGAGAGAGAGACGGCGGGGGGAGGGGGGATGTGATGATGGATGGATGGATGGATGGATACCCACCCACTCACCCATCCATCCATCCATCTATCTATAGGGGGGGGGGAATGTGATAATATTCAGATAGATAGATAGAGATGGGGGGGGGTGTGAGAGAGGAGAGAGACACAGAGACACAGACAGAAAAACACACAGATGGAGAGAGTGAGTGTGAGAGACACAGAGAGAGAGAGAGATATTTACCTCCTGAGGAGATAGGCCCCGAATGCGTGCGCACCCCGAATGCGCGCGCACCTCGCAACGCGCGCACATGCGCAGTACAAAACCCCCCGAAAATATCGATATGTCTGTATATCTCGATATGAGCCCGTCGATATATCTAAATCAGAAAATTTACATATCGACGGACCCTACTATTCTCCATAACTTAGTATCATCTGCAAATTTGGAAACCGTACTCCCTAAAACCAAATCATTAATGTATATTAATAAGAGCAGTGGTCCCAAAACTGATCCCTGAGGGACGCTACTGCACATTTCCCTCCAGTCTGAAAAGCAGCCACTCACCACAACTCTTTGCTTTCTGTCTCGCAGCTAGTTGTGGATCCACGCAACCACTGTCCCTTTAACGCCATGGACCTCTATTTTCCGAATAAGCCTCTCATGCGGCACTTTGTCAAATGCCTTTTGAAAATCCATGTAAACTACATTAACTGCGCTGCCCTCGTCCACCCATTCTGTTACATCGTTGAAAAATCCTATCAGATTTGTAAGGCAAGATTTGCCTTTAACAAATCCATGCTGGCTGTCCTTTATCAGCGTATATTTTTCTAAGTGAAGATCTATCTTGTCCCTGATGATAGACTCTAGAAGTTTGCCCAGTACTGAAGTTAAACTGACTGGCCTGTAGTTCCCAGGTTTTTGTACAGGGGAGTAACATTAGCAACCCTCCAGTCCTCTGGTACCACCCCTGTGTCCAAGGAAGATTGAAAGATTGTGGCCAGAGTCTCTGCTATTTGCTCCCATACTTCCCTTAGTAACCTAGGATGCATCCCATCCAAACCGGGCGATTTATCTACCTTGAACGCCGTCAACCGTTTTAGTACTTCCTCTCTGGTTATGCTCATCTTATCCTTTTCTACTACTCTCTCCTCCAATACTGTGACATTGGCTGCATCTTCTTCTCTTGTGAAGACAGAGGCAAAGGTACTCATTCAGTACATCAACCATGCTCTCTGCCTCCACAATAAGATTTCCTCCTTGGTCCCTTATTGGCCCCACCCTACCCTCGACCAATCTTTTACCCTTAATATGTTTGTAAAATACCTTAGAATTCCCTTTAATGTTACCTGCTAATTGTTTCTCATGCATTCTTTTTGCCCCTCTAACTTCCTTTTTTAGTTCTCTCCTGCATTTCCTATATTCCAATTGGTTGAATTCTGTATTCTGGGCCTGACACTTATCATAAGCCTCCTTTTTTTTCTTTATTTTCACCCCAATTGCCCTAGTCATCCAGGGAGGTTTGGATGCCCTACATTTTACCTTTGTTGGAATGTTTCTAACCTGTGCCTGAATTATCTCTTCCTTGAAGACTGCCCACTGCTTGTTAGTTGTTTTACCTGCCAATCTTTTTTTCCAGTCCACCTTGGCTAGGTCCTGCTTCAGCTCACTGAAATTAGCCTTCTTGCAGTTGAGTGTCTTCACCTTTGAATGTTCCCTATCCCTTTCCATAATTACACTGAACCTAATGATATTGTGATCACTATTTCCTAGGTGCTCACCTACAGAAACCTGCTCTACTTGCCCCACCTTATTCGCCAAAACTAGATCCAAAAGTGCTTCCTTCCTTGTTGAACTGGAAACACATTGATCGAGGAATTCATGTCCTTCATCGGTTCCCTTTTCCATTAAATCTATCGAATACTATCAATCTTTAAATAAAATTGTAAGTTACAAATGACAGCCTCACACTAGAGCATAATAATAATCCTTGCATTTGATATAGTGCCTTATCACATCATCGAGACGTTTCAAAGTGCTTCACAGGGTATACTGTCAAGTGGATTGACGGTGCATTTTGTAGGAGAAACACAGAAAGCATGAGTCCCATCTGCAGAAATGATGCGAAAATAAATGATAAAACATTTCCCAACAAAGACATTTCAATTAGGCTCCAGTTTTAGTAAGAAGTATATAATCAAAATGTAACTTGCTTTGCCAAATCTAAAAAGGAAATTGAAATGTGTTTATTTTCCCATCACAGCAGGAGATGTGCTTGCACATGAACAACCACTGCAAGGTTCTTATATGCTGGTCATTCCTTAGAAGTTGGTTGCATCTAAGACAATTTATTCCTTGCAAACAGCATGCAATATGAAAAAATGGGCTGTTAATGTCACAGCACATGATATCGCTGAAGACGTCCCAAGGAGCTGGACAATCAATGTTGCGGACCCGAGCTGGGGGCCAGGATCGTAGAGTTAGAAAGTGGGGGAAGGGGGGGAGGAGAGTGACTGAAAGCATGGTCGAAGAGGAGGGTCTTGAGATGGGTCTCGAAGGAAGCAAGGGAGGGGAATGAGATGGATGGAGTTCCTGGGGCTGGGTGCAGTGGCTGAAAGCCCTCCCACAATGGTAGAATGAGAAAGGCGGGGGAAATGAAGCATGCTGGAGCCCGCAGAGCAGAGGGAGTGGGCAGTTTGGTAAGAGGTTAAAAGGTGTCAGCTACGTACATATCGAAGTTGACCCCATGTCTGCAGAAGAGATCACTAAGAGGAACCATATAAATGGTGAAAGGAAGAGGCAGAGCCCTGAGGAACGCTGCACAAGACAGTGCGGGGGCTAGAGGAGAAGCCGTTTAGGATCGAAAAAGGATCTGAACCATTTAAGGGCAGAACCATGAAGGTGGAGGTGAGAGGAGAGGCAGTGGAGGAGGATAGATTGGTCTGTATATATGCACAAACCCATTATTACATTTTGAATATTCATGTTCTAAGTATTATCTCTTATGTAAACTAACATAATCTGCTCCACACTATTTGTTCCTCCTCATAACTCTACAGATGTAATCTATTCCTCACTTTCATCCTTTGCCGTTGGGATATTTAAGTGCTGAAGGTGAGAGGTGTGAATGATAGGATCTCATTGTTATTTCAAAGTACGTTCAATGATTAGGATCAGATACCTGATGGGCCACTTCATGAGCTATCACCATGGTAACCATCTGTTTGTCCAATATCGATGAATAGTTGTTGCTGTACAGAAGCAATGATTCTCGGAAAGTAAGTAGGCCCCAGTTTTCCATGGCTCCTGCTTGGAAATCAGGAATACCGACCAAATCTAGGAAGAGAACAATATGTACACACAATGTAAGAAATACCCTAACGAAACACAAAATACTACATATACTGGAAATCTGAAACAAAAAGAGAAGTTGCTGGGGAAGTTGTAAGAAATACCCTAGTTACTGTAAATGTAATACATTCATTAAGGTTCAGTATAAATAATAATCATTGTTGTATGTGCATGTAAGATCTTTCATGTGGGAGGATGTCTCAAACAGGCTTCACAGAATTTACTGTAACATGAATTGACTATGTTTGTGGGAGAAACACGGCAGCCAATTGCGCACAGCAATGTCCCACAAACAGTCGTGGATTGAAGTGACCAATTTATTAATGGAAAAAAATAAATATGAAGCCAGGTTTCTCCATTACAATATAAGTTACATTTATATATCACCTCTCACATCGAGAGGACCTCTCAAATGTTATTCGTACTACAACAATGACAATTTGAGATTTATGGAACATATTTCATATAGGACAACATCTCAGTAATATCTACAACAACAGCTTCAATTTATATAGCGCCCTCCACGTCGGACGGCGTCTCAGAGTGCATATCTAATGTGCCCTGGGAGTGCAGATGTGTAAACGTTAGGCAAGAATGGGATCGAGATTAGCTTGGACAACCCACCACTCCCACCGACTTCACCCATGTGCACAGAGCTTGCTGAAACTCACTGGCAAGGCTTACGCATGAATACCTTTGAAGGCTTCAGAAGTACTGTGGTGAAATGGTGAAATGAAAAAAAGGATCAAGCACTTCATATCATCTATATACATTGTTGAGGGTAGGCAGCGGAATTGGTGAGAATTACAAAACTATCCTCTATCACTAACTTTTAGAGAACAACATCATGGCACTGGCAGCAAAACAGATGTAAAGTAGTAATAAACAGAGTGAGGCACATTGTTAAGAATTATTTGGATAGCACTATAATTTGTGGTTCAGTGGCACAGCAGCCTTCTGCTGATCGAGTTTCTTATACAGGGAGAGTGAATAGTACATGTTTGAAGGGTCTAAGGTTGTTGATGCAGCAAGTCTACCCGGCTCCAACCGCTCAGCATTCCTGCATTCCACACAGCCTCTGAAGCAGCCAGTTTTACTAATGACACAATTAGAACCATAACTAAACTGCACTCAAGTTCATAAAATGTAGTTCTTATACAAGTACAAAGTTTAGATGTTTGCAAATTATTCACAGTTTTCCGTGTTCACATTTCCAAAGACTTCTTCGACCGTGCTTTCCATCAACTTTCCATCCACCTCAGCTCTCACCCCAGCCTAACTCTAACTTTGATGGAATGGCAAAGTAACACTGGCATCAAAACCGTGTTGTAGCAGTGAATATCAGAGGGAGGAACAGAATTTTTAAATTGTAAATTGTATTGAATAGACTAGTGATACAATACAATATTCTGTTTGTAAAATGCCTTTCACATTGGGAGGATATCCCAAGAGGCTGAACAGTCAGGGATTAGCAGTGGTGCAGGTTGGTGGTGGAGGTGGGGATAGGAGGGTGGCTGGAGGCACGGTCGAAGAGGAGGGTCTTGAAACATGCCTTGAAGGATGCAAGGGAGGGAGCAAGGTGAGAGAATGTGGGATGGAGTTCCAGAGGGTGGGGGCAGAGAGGCTGAAAGCCTGGTGGGGTGTGCCAGGCAGGGGACGTGGAGCAGGCTGGAGCATGCTGAACCAAGGGAGAGGACAGCTTGATAAGGGATTAACAGGTCGGAGAGATAGGAGGGGGCCAGGCCATGGAGGCCCTTGAAGGTTAGGATGAGAATTTTGAAATGGATCCTCTGAGGGATGGGGAGCCAGTGGAGGTGGGCAAGGGTGGGTGTTATGGAGTCAGAGTCTGGTGCAGGAGAGGATACGAGCTGTAGAATTCTGGATAATCTGCAGCTGGTGGAGAGAAGACTTGGGAAGACTGACAAGCAGGGTGTTGCCAAAATCCTGGTTGTAATGAAAGCGTGTATGAGGGTATCAGCAATCTGAGAAGTGAGGTAGTGGCAAAGTCAGGCAATGTTGAAGGAGGTGAGGGAAAGCAGAGTGGGTGATGGCTTGGACAGCAGAGGATCAAACAAGAGATGCAGGTTCCTGACTGGCTAGGTGAGGTGTGTATCCATTCGCCCACAAATATACAGTCTGCTTTCCTGCTCCTTCCTCCTACCTCGACCCCTCCCCTTGACATCTTTCTCCCCCCTTTCCCCCAATCCCACTTCTGTGACTGTTTGTGGGACACTGCTGTGCGCAATTTGGCTGCCGCATTTTGCCCACAAATATACAGTCAATTTTCCTACTTTTCTTCATTCTGCCCCGATCCCTCCCCCACCTGCTCTTGTCCCTACCTAATTGTACAGCGCCTTGGAACGTCCTCTCGATGTGAAAGGCGCTATATAAATGTAAGTTTTGATTGATTGATGGGTGCTGCTAATGCCTGAGGTGTGGAGGCGCAGGCGAGAGCCAATCAGAATAGCCTCGGTCTTTCGGACATTCAACTGTGGAAAGTTGGGACAAAGTGAAGCTGGTGTGAGAGATAGTACCTGAATTATTCAAGTATAGAACCTTGAAGATTAAGGAGCGGCCTTAGTGATGTACCGATTCTTGAAATACTTGTTCTAAGATTTATAAACCTTATTAGGGGGCAAATGTGGGTTAGGCCAGTAGTATGCAAAACGTCTTGATGATACAGCCATGTTTTAGTATCTATCAAAGACACGGTGGTTTTATAGACCTGTCTTCTTATTGTACGTGACCTGTCAGTGAACAAGGAAATGGACTGACTCAGGTTCAACAACCAGGAATGATGCTGGTGGGGCCATCAGGTTTATTCAGAAGCATGACAGTTCACACAGAGGCTCTATAACTCACACAGAGGCTCCACTGTAGCATGCTGTTGTGCAGCAAATTATCAGAAAGGGAATAAATAGCACAACGTTAACTACGTCACAGATCTGATGAAAACAGAGAGGCTGACTGTTTTCTCTTTATTTCCTTAGAAATTTTGTTTACCAAGGTCACTTCGCTCATCATTGCATTCTGCCATAAATCCTCAAGCTTAGGTTTCAATCTTACATCCTTTGACATCGCCCGAGTAAACATTGCATCAGAAACAACTCTGTCTGCCCCAAACAGGGCACAAAGAGAAGATTTCTTTCCCAAGCTGTAACCACTCCACTCCCCAGTTTGTTCTTTCACGAACAGGCATAAGTGAGCACCATAAGTCGAGTGATAAGTGGACAGTGTTTGAAAGAGACATTTCCACAATGAGTCCCTTAGAATACTGAGGATATTATTCATTACTCGTGACATCTAAAAACAAATTGCTCATTCTGCTTCTTTCCAGGACTGACGAAAACAAAGTTATATTATTGAAAGCATTCTGTAATAGCTTAGAAAACCACATCCTTGGAGAAGATCTAGGAACGAGCGAGGGAGGTCATAGTGAACCTTAATTTCATTAACAGTATTAAGTTCCATTAGCATTGCCCCAGCAGCTGCCTGGTGTACTCTGGCTCATAAACAACATGATGTGGTATAATCTTTGGAAATAATATTTAAGATCACAATTTTCACCACTACTGCATGATGTGTTACAGGAACAGCATAAAGGAATGGCCATATGAATGTCTCCTCTCTGCCAGCTGTTCAGGTGCTGGTAGATGCAGAAAAAAAGTAATTGATAAGGCATTTGTTTGGGTCAACCAGATGTCTGACCCATATGGAAACCCATCACCATGCTTAACAGTATCCAAACTAAACTGGAGATTTCTAACTACATATGGAAATTCCTATGTCTGAAATGAAATGTTTATTTCAGAGTGTATTGGGGTGCAGATTGGGCAAGTGTTTGTGAATGAAAAACATGCTGAGATGCTGTCCGGCGTGAAAGGTGCAATAAAACTGCACGTTATTGTCGTTGAATGAGGAAGTGAGGATGGGCAGTCTTGGGGCAATCCATGGTCAAGCAATGCCTAAATTAGCTCAGAGAAAACCTCAAACTGCTTTACCACAAAATAGACCCCAACCCAACCCTCTCAAAACACTACTTACTCCACCAGATGCCCAAAGGCTGCTCAGAGTAATGCTATCACTTTGAAATTATTTGCCTGAATTATGGCTTGTTTGTGTGTATGGGAAGAGAAGGATGTTGTTGCTTTTCCATAGGAAATTAGATCAAGAGTACACACATTAATATCATTTAGAATCCCTGCAGCTTAGAGAGAGAGGATTTCATCTCATCTGTCTGGCCTGAATTCATGCGCTGGTCTCACATATAAAAGGCCAGTGCTCCAACTCACTGCACCACTCACTACCTTGCTCATCACTCTATTCATTGTCAATATTATGTCCAAATTGAACAGATCTCAGCTCTGTCTATGTGACTGGCTGGTGATAATTGGAATTGTGGAATCTATGATTCCTTTTTGTGGTGACATGATCCGTTCATGAGGAACGTGTCCGCAGCTCTCTTAGGATTTTGTTTGCTGGATGCAAGAGAAAGAATATTGTTGGAAAGATGGTTTAAAATGCTGGGACTTCATCAATCACCACACAAAACTAAAGATTTATAACAAACTGTGAACGGGCCACTGTTTCAACTCTATTCTGCAGGAAGGGAGCTATATAAATGCAAGTTGTTTTTGCTTCTTGTTGTTTAATGGAAACATCCTCCAACAACCATATTCAGATGCTCCTACAAATGTGGATTCATAATAATCTATTTGACATAGCACTTTGCACATCTTATCGACGTCTCAAAGCGCTTCACAGAATATCCTGTAAAGTGAATTGACTATATATTTGTTGGCAAAACGCGGCAGCCAATTGCGCACAGCAGTGTTCCGCAAACAGTCGTGGATTGAAATGACCAATTTTAACACAGGTAGACCTCGCTTAACGAAGGGGCTTGGGACGTTAAAACAGATAGACCCCGTTAAGCGGGGTCTATCTGGATGTGGCTTTTTTTGGAGGGATTATTATTAGGAATGTGGAGTAAGGAAACTTGCCCAAGGTTTCACCCTGACCTGCCTGGATTCTCACGCTTGTAACGCCAGTGCTCTAACCACTGAGTTCCAGGATTAGGCATTAGGTAAACCATAACTATGACATGAGATCATGCCATTGCTGATAACTTGCAGATGCTGCAAAGGAATATACATTTCCCAGATGCTAGAGTTCAAAATCCTTGTCCTCGCCTTCAAGGCCCTCTACAGCTTCGCTCTCTCCTACCTCTATGATCTGCTGACTCCATATCAACTTGTCCCCTCCCTCCATTCAGCAGGTTCTGGCCTGCACCACGTACCCGACCGGCCCGATCCACCATTGGCAATCGGGCCTTCAATCTGTCTTCCCCACCCTTTAGAACTCCATCCCCCATTCCTTTTGCCTTGCTCTCTCCAGCTTGGGTCCAAATCCATGACTGTCCAGCGCCTTGGGATGTTATCCTGACGTGAAAGGCACTTTAGAAATGTAATTTTGTATTGTACAAGATGGGCAGTTTGTGACATAGCTGTTCGCAAAATCAAATCATTTCCATGACAGTCAGTGGGTAAAGGCAGGATGGCCAGATCACTGCTACGCATTCCAGGTTGTGCTGAGTTAGCTGCAATTATAATTGGAGTCTGGTGAAGCCTGGGTTGACCGATGCACTCTGTGACTGAACCAGTATCCGACACTCAATGACTAAGCTCACACCTGAACACTTGATTAGCTGCTAAGAGTGACCCACAGCAACAGTCACCCCCTTCAGGGGAAAAGAAAAAAATGCCTCCGAAAGAAAAAAAAATATTAGATTAATTTTGCCGTTTTGTAAAAATCATTCATCCGATTGCACCTTTGCCAAATGCACTGTACGTACACTGTAAAGGCTTATGTGGTCACACTGGTACAGGACAGAGTGCTTAAAATCTTGCCAGGTATAGTATAGCAGAGACTGGAGAAATTGGAATTGAAAGGATTAGTTGAGGTACAGATCAGCCATGATCTCATTAAATGGCGGAACAGGCTCGAAGGGCTGAATGTCTACTCATGCTGCTATGAGATGAGAATTCAATTTGGAGTGACACTGCATTGCAGTCATTGCTTTACTAAATGTCATTCATACAGCAGAGATTTGGAAGTTACAGTATTACCAGCCTCAGTTGTATATGGTAGCAAAGAGCGCTGGCATACCCCAGTGATGATTGTCTTTCTACTTACCCAGTTTATGTAAGGGGTAGGAGATATTGAAGTAGTCCTCATAAAAATTAAGCAGCTTCACTGCTGCTTCAAGCGCGTAATGGATTTGCTCCACCTTGTCAGGAACAGCGTATATTGATACCTATCAAAAAGGAAAGGGAATCATGTCACCAAAGGTCACCAGCATTCTCCATCAATCAATCAAAACTTACATTTATACTGTATAGCACCTTTCACGTCGAGAGGACTCCAGCCACTTAGTGAAATTAGAAAACATTTTCAAGTTTGTCAAAGGTCAGGGTTTATGAGCCCAAAACGTGAGACTGCTCGTTCCCAACACCTCTCAGTTTTCCCTCTTCATCTGCAAAATACTTAAGTCACTATAAATTTGGTGAAGATGACAGTTTCATGTGAAAAGTGCTATATCAACATTCCTGGTTATAATGTATTCAGGAGGGATAGAGAAGGGAGAAAAGGGGGCGGGGTGGCAATTTTAGTTAAGGACTCAGTGACTGCCTTAGAAAGGAACGAGGTGGAAGAAGGACTAAAAACCGAATCTATCTGGTTAGAAATGAGGAATAAAAAAGGTGCAGTTACACTGTTAGGGGTATACTATAGACCACCAAATAGTGGGGAGGAGTTAGACAAGCAGATCTGCAAGCGTATCACGGAGAAATGCAGAGCTAATAGAGTAGTGATAATGGGTGACTTCAACTATCCCAACATAGACTGGCAGAATAGTAGAGTAAAGGGCAAGGAGGGAGAAGAATTCCTGAAGTGTGTGCAGGACAACTTTCTTGATCAGTATGTTTCCAGTCCAACGAGGAAAGAAGCATTGCTGGATCTAGTTTTGGGAAATGAGGTAGGGCAAGTTCAACAGGTTTCTGTAGGTGAGCATCTAGGGAATAGTGACCACAATATCGTTAGATTCAGAATAATTATGGAAAGGGATAAGGAACGATCACAGGTGAGGACACTCAACTGGAAAAGGGCTAATTTCAATGAGTTGAGGTGGGACCTAGCCAAGGTGGATTGGAAAGAAAAATTGGCAGGTAAGACAACTAACGAGCAGTGGGCAGTGTTCAAAGAGGAGATAGTTCAGGCACAGGTCAAAAGCATCCCCACAAAGGTGAAATGTAAGGCATCCAAACCTCCCTGGATGACTAAGGAAATCGGGGCCAAAATAAACCAAAAAAAAGAGGCTTATGATAAGTGTCAGGCTCAAAATTCAGAAGGGAACCAAGCAGAATATAGGAAGTGTAGGATAGAACTAAAAAAGGAAGTTAGAGGGGCAAAGAGACTTCATGAGAAACAATTAGCGAGTAAGATTAAGGGGAACCCTAAGGTTTTTTTTACCAACATATTAAGAGTACAAGGTTGGTCAAGGATAGGGTGGGGCCAATTAGGGACCTAGGAGGAAATCTCATTGTGGAGGCAGAGGGCATGGCTGATGTACTGAATGAGTACTTCGCCTCTGTCTTCACAAAAGAAAAGGATACAGCCAATGCCATGGTATTGGAGGAGAGGGTAGGAGAAATGGATAGAACAATTATAACCAGAGAGGAAGTTCTAAAAAGGTTGACGTCACTCAAGGTGGATAAGTCACCTGGTCCGGATGGGATGCACCCTAGGTTACTAAGGGAGGCACAGGAGCAAATAGCAGGGACTCTGGCCACGATCTTTCAATCTTCCTTGGACACAGGGGTCGTGCCAGAGGACTGGAGGATAGCTAATGTTACTCCCTTGTATAAAAAGGGGCAGGAGGACAAGCCTGGTAACTACAGACCAGTCAGTCTAACGTCGGTAGTGGGCAAACTTAGAGTCGGTAGTGGGCAAACGGTAGAGTCCATAATCAGGGACAAGGTAGATCTTCACTTAGAAAGATATAGGCTAATAAAGGACAGTCAACATGGATTTGTTAAAGGCAAATCTTGCCTTACAAATCTGATAGAATTTTTTGTTGAGGTAACGGAATGGGTGGATAATGGTAGCGCAGTTGATGTAGTTTACATGGACTTTCAAAAGGCATTTGACAAAGTGCCACATGAGAGACTTATTAGGAAATTAAAGGCCCATGGCGTAAAAGGGACAGTGGCAGCGTGGATCCACAACTGGCTGCGAGACAGAAAGCAGAGAGTTGTAGTGAGCGGCTGTTTTTCAGACTGGAGGGAAGTGAGCAGTGGTGTGCCATAGGGATCAGTTTTGGGACCATTGCTGTTTGTAATCTACATCAATGATCTGGACTTGGGTGTACGGAGTACAGTTTCCAAGTTTGCAGATGACACTAAGTTAGGGAGAATAGTAAATAGTGAGGAGGATAGTAGCCATCTGCAAGAGGATATAGACAAATTGGTAAAGTGGGTAGACACATGGCAGATGAAGTTGAATGCAGAGAAGTGTGAGGTGATGCATTTTGGGAGAAGAAATGAAGGGAGGCAATATAGGCTAGATAGTGCAATTTTAAGTGGTGTGAAGGAACAGAGAGACCTGGGGATTTGTGTTAGTGACTCGTTGAAGGTGGCAGGACAGGTAGACAAGGCTGTTAAGAAGGCATATGGGATACTAGGCTTTATAAATAGGGGTGTAGAGTACAAAAGTCAGGAAGTGCTGACTAACCTCTATAAGACTTTGGTGAGGCCTCAGCTGGAATACTGTGTTCAATTCTGGTCACCACACTACAGAAAGGATGTGAAGACTTTGGAAAGGGTACAAAGAAGATTTACTAGGATGGTGCCAGGATTGAGGGACTTCAGCTATGAGGAGAGGCTAGATAGGCTAGGGTTATTCTCTCTGGAGCAGAGAAGATTGAGGGGAGACCTAATAGAGGTTTATAAGATCATGAGGGGTTTCGACAGGGCAAATAGAGAAAAACTATTTCCACTCGTGGGCGAATCTATGACTCGTGGTCACAGATGTAAAATAGTTTCAAGGCGAAGTAGAGGGGAGCTGAGGAGAATTTTTTTCACTCAGCGAGTTGTTCGAATCTGGAATGCATTGCCTGAAAAGGTGGTGGAGGCTGATTCGATAACAACTTTTAAAAGGGAATTAGATCTTTATTTAGGGAGAACAGGTCTATTAGGCTATGGGGAGCGGGCAGGGCAGTGGGATTGAATCGCTCTTTTCAAAGAGCCGGCACAGACTAGATGGGCCGAATGGCCTCCTTTTGTGCCGTAAAATTCTATGAATCTATGAATCAAATGCAAAGATTATTCTTTATTCATACTGTCCTGTACTCAATCCAGCACAGGCCAACTCAACATGGCTAGGACCAGCTCAGGTCAGAGGGTGGGACCCGATCATCTGCATACTGTCAGAAATGAATACAGTAAACCTAGCATTTAATATATTACCTTATCACATTGTCAAAACACCTCATATAGCGTAAGGTGATGTGATTGTATATTTTGTGGGCCAATGTAGCAGCCAATTTGCACATAGCCATGTCCCAGAAACAGTCATGGATTAAGTGACCAGAGAGAAAACAAAAACACAAGAGTTACAATGAGGGCTACCACCTCCACTCATTGTAGTTTGTGCTGTAGCAGAGTCTCTTGTGCAATGGATGGACTCCAGCTAGGCTGAACAGGGAGAGGTTTCCCACATTGTTTTGACCATGACCCGGAGCTCTGACTCTGCTTCATTATATCAAAATCAAATCAATTCAAACTTACATTTATATAGCGCCTTTCACGTCAAGAGGACGTCCCAAGGTGCTGTACAGTTAGGTAGGGACAAGAGCAAGGGGGGAGAGGTCGGGGCAGGACGAAAAAGAGTAGGAAAATTGACTGTATATTTGTGGGCGAAACGCAGCAGCCAAATTGCACACAACAGTGTCCCACAAACAGTCATGAAAGTGGGATTAGGGGAAATGGGGAGGAAAAGATGTCAAGAGGAGGGGTCGGGCTAGGGGGAAGGAGAGCAGGAAAGCCAACTGTAAACTTGTGGGCGAAACGCGGCAGCCAAATTGCACACAGCAGTGTCCCACAAACAGTCGCAGAAATGGGGCCAGGAAAGAAAGGGGGAAAAGAGGGCAAATATATTTGTTATACTTGACAAATGGCGTCAAAACAGAGTGTAGCTCAATACACGATAGGATTCAACATTACTCACATGACCTACAGTTACATCACAAGAAAACAAATCAAATCACTTTCTCTCAATGATTAAACAAAATGCTTTTCGATAACAATAACCTTTGTCTCCCTCGAAATACCATGGAATCCTGTAAGTAAATGAGAGATAATGTACCCAGATTGCATGGTAACAGGGTTGTGTTGTTTTATAAATATATATTGTAACACAAATCGGAAATAACACAACCTTGAATTGATGGAGCTGCTGATATGTCTGTTCTTTGAGGGTGCAGACAGGGAGCAGATGTTTTGATCTTCAGTGATGGATACAAGGTGACTAAAGGACTTACCACAGTTCCTTTTGCAGTCGAATGGTTGGCGTGTGTCAATTCACCAACAATAAAGGCCACCAGGTAAGTGCTCATTTTAACACTCTCCTGAAACTCGTCTTCAAAGAGTCCATCAGACTGCATTACAGACCCGATCTGGAACATATTGTACAGTGATATCAACAACAAAATTACACTTGTATAGCGACTTCCAAGTCAGCCGTACGTTCCAAGGCACTGTTTCAGACCTGAGCTGGGGTAAGGGACGGGAGGGTGGAGGAAAAGGGGGGCATTTGGGTTGACCGATGGGACAGTTGAAGAGGAGGGTCTTGAGACAGGACTTGAAGGGGAGGCCAGGAAGGGGGTGAGGCAGAGGGAGTGCGGGATGAAGTTCCAGAGGTTGGGGGCAGAGTGGCTGAAGGCTCACTTGCCAATGGTGGATTCCTGGGTCAGGGAATATGGAGCAGGCCGGAGCCTGCTGAGCAGAGGGGGTGAGCAAGTTAGTAGGGGGTTAGGAGGTCACAGATGTAGGGTGGGGCAGGGCCGTGGAGGGCTTTGAAAGTGATCAGACGCCATGAGAAACATCTGCTCTGCTTCAAATCACATTTCAACATGCCCTTCTTGGCTGTATTAACAGGGTAGCTTTTACAGCATTGGAAGAACCCATCCATGCGGCTGAAATACTTCCTGAGGCATTACAGCAAGTGCAGCATTGCCATAACCTCATCCAGCTGATACATTTATTAACAATAATATTAACAATAATATTATTTAATGATGTGCAGCAATCGTTCTGTGGACCTTTAAGTTCCAACCCTGAAATATCCACTCACCACAGAACAATTAAAAAATAAGGTAGATTACTTAAAGAAGACCACTGCCCCTTTTTGCAAGGATTATTATTATTGATTTCAACAGAAGCTAGTTTGATAAGGTACATTATGTCAGTTGAAATTTCAACTAATACTGCACCCACGATAATGGGCATGGATTCGTTTCCCACCTTTGCAGTTACTGCATTGTTGAATATGATGCTCTGATGATGAATTGATATGAGGTAATCTGTTCAACATGTGCTTGGCAAGGCTCCGTGATACCATCAGAATTCCATATGGGATAAATATTCCAGTAGTGGGAGCTATTACTAGGCTGCTAAGATAGGTAACTGGATACCAAATGCTGAAAATGTTAACACGGACGCATTTAGACGATTACTCATGAACTACAAGTGTCAGGTGGAATCTGGCCAATCTAAACTTCTTCATACAGTCCTACGCAGTCCCTAATATTTTTCTTTCCCATGCTAATAAGCACACTGAGACTCTGCCCCCGCATAAAGGGTGTTATATAAATGCACATTGTCATAATTTCACCTGCAATTCAGTCATTATACTTTTAAAGTGAATCCTGTGAAGCTCTTTGAGATGTTATCCCAGTGTGAAAGGATTATTATTTTAGTTTTCTCCCTTCTTCCCCTCTTGAATGGAGGAAGTATGAAATGGTTAAATAGATGCTGTTGTCTAAGAGGCCATTATTCCTATGTGAATCTAGACAGAAATGGCACCAGGCTATTTCTTTATAGTTTGAACTGATCCACTCCTCACCCACGCAACACACAGGGGCACCTCCACTAATTGCGGGATAATGATCTAGAGCTGATTTTAGGCTCCCTAAAACTGAGGTCAATTATAGTTGTTTTTTAAAAAAAATTTAAATTCTTTCACTCAGCGAGTTGTTCGAATCTGGAATGCATTGCCTGAAAAGGTGGTGGAGGCTGATTCGATAACAACTTTTAAAAGGGAATTAGATCTTTATTTAGGGAGAACAGGTCTATTAGGCCATGGGGAGCGGGCAGGGCAGTGGGATTGAATCGCTCTTTTCAAAGAGCCGGCACAGACTAGATGGGCCGAATGGCCTCCTTTTGTGCCGTAAAATTCTATGAATCTATGAATAGTTCCCCTAGTGCTGCCTCAGTTGAGATCAACTAACAACAACAAAAACAAAATTACATTTGTAGAGTGACTTTCACATCAGGATGATGTCCCATGTCACCATGGTCTGTGTAGGTGTGTGTGTGTGTGTGTGTGGTGGGGGGATTAAATCTGTGTCCTTTCTGGTCTGTAGGATTGTTCAATTCCATACTATTGTTTTGCGGTTCAGTTTCTGCTGTAGATTACTCTGGAGAGATCACTGATGGGGGTGAGGGGTGGGGTGGAAGGGAATGCATATGTTCCTGACTTCAATGGACACTGACAATTGGACCAGCCTTTGAGACAACCTTTGAGCTGTGTGACCCTGAATATAATACCAGCAAATGCTATCCAGTAATACCCAGCTGTTGTTATCTTTGTTCTATCAGGCATCTTCGCACTGTTTCCCAGGCTGCTACAGAGTATTGCCCTCGCTGATGTAAATAGAACCGCCTGTCAATCAATAACAACAATAAAACTACATTTATAGAGTGCCTTTCGTGTTGGGAGGACGTCCCAAGGTCCTGTCAAGCTCCTGTCTTGTCACTGACATAAATGGTCAGGGAGCGGGAGTGGGAGTAAGAACAGGTAGATTTCTCTGCAACTGTGCAAAGTTGAAGAAATTGAGGATTTATAAAATGTTGTTTATAACGATATTTACCAACAGAAAAAAAACTTTGAACAACAACTCCTCCCACCAGACTTTCTCTGCCGTGTAAGCTTGTTAAGCCCCCGACTTCAGTAAAACAACATACATTTTTAATGAGAAAATCACACATCTGCACCTGATTGTAAAACTTTAATGTAAAAAAAGTTTAAGTTCAGGTACCTTTTGCATATTGGATAATGCAATCTGGAAATGTTCCCTCATTATCCTGATCCGAAATATAGCCTTAAACGCTGGTTCATCAAAGCATGGGAAGGCAGTCCTTGCAGCGAAGGGTTCAAACTGGGTGGCTGCCAACACTCTGTAAAGGATAGAGAATTACTGCAGGTCTCTCGAATGCTTGGCAAAAATAAAACACAAAACAAACTTATTCTGTGTCTTTCCAACAGAAAGCTGGCACAGTAACTGCATCTAGAATTCAAGTTACTTGACTGATCTGCACAGTTTGTCAAGGAAAGTCAGAGAAAATACCATTGTTTGGCAGTTTTCCGAAAACTCTGTCTTGAGGTAAAGTGAGGTGGCATTTTGACAGAATTGGTTGTTCAACCCTGGTTGCCCTGATTAGATGGTGATGAGCATTCTCTTTAAACCAATGCAACTTTTACAACTGAGTAATTTGCCAGGAGTACGATTAGGGCTTCAGTCAGCCAAGGCACAAAGACAATTCAACAGTTCAATTTTAAGACCCTCATTCTCACCTACAAATCAATTCACATCCTAATGCCTCCCTACCTTTCCAACCTGTTCACTCCTCCACTGACCCCCTCAGACAATCTGTGTAATCTTAGACTCCTCTGCTCCACCATAACCAGCTGTGCCTTTAAGCACTGCACCCTGATCCTCTGTACTCCCTCTACTTTGCCCCTTCTTTACCCATCTTTAGATTGCACATGTAAACTTTCCTCTTCTGACTGTTCCTACGTTCACCTCCTCTTTCTTCCCATCTCGGGGTCAAATTAAGACTCTTCTGCATTCCCAAACCCTGTGTGAAAAGTACTTTACCAATGCAAGCTGTTGTTAGACCATGTATTTGAAACATGCTATGTAGGTCTAATAACAATATTCATCCTTGCATTTAGTGTAATACTTTTCATGTCAGGAAGATTTTAATGTAAAGTATAGTGGCTATGTATTCTGTTAGGCCAACAGCAGCTAATTTGCCAACCAGGTCCCACAACTAGCCTTGAAGTGAATGAGCAATTTTATCAGGGGAGATTTTTGGCCCGGACATGGGAGAAACTCTCTTCTCTTTTCGAGACATGCAGTGGGATCCATAATGTCCACCAGAACAGTGGACTAGGGTCACATGTGGAACAAACTGAGAAGGATGACAGATTTCCTTCTTTACTGAAATGGTTGTTTTTTTTGTCTTTCTTTTTATATGAGTGTGCATTGTATTCCATTACATAGGAATTTCCATGACTGGTGGGTATTCCGAAGCATGGTGTTGGGTTTCCACATATGTTAAGACATCTGGCTGACCAAAAGCAATCGTAAGGAATCTATAGGATGAGGAACAGTCATTGCAGTCCACCTGATTGATCTCATAGTCAGTTCTTGAAGCTCGAAGCTACAAGTGTATCAAGCTTGATAGCGTTGATGCAAAGTAAAGCAGTGGAGGCTGGATGTGCTAGCTTATTGGTATAGTGAAACAAGTGATTATTTTAACAAATGAGCACAATAAAGTCACACACAGCAATTACCCGGGAAAAGCTCTGAGCAGATTTAAATGATAAGGAGCTGTGAAAATTCATTTTTTTTGAATGGCTCAATAACTAAGCACATCAGAAACTGGATACAGTTTCGCCTCCATTGTCATGCAAGTCCAGGAGGAAGTATTATTCATCTAGAATTGGGAAGCAAAACTCACAATAACACCCACTCCTCTCTTGCCCCATAAAAGGCTGATTTAAAACTTGAAATATAGCCACAGATCTAAGGAAAACTTTGGCATTACAGAGCAATTATTTTACAATACTGCTGCCTGGGGCCAAATGTCTCAGAGGTCATGTTGTAAAGGAAGAGTTCATTGAAAAGCTGACTTCCTGGTTACCATGTTGCCGCTGATTTCACCTCAATCATGTTGCATGTAACAAGAACTGCTGACCTCACACAGGAAATGATGCCAGTGGTGTAAAGCATAGTGCTCAAGACTTCTAATGATAATGTGCTCTATCAAATGCAAGGATTATTCCTATTATATTCAAACAGGTTTGCTCAGTACAATATGAACAATTTGATATAGCGGCTTAACACATTGTTGTGACATCTCAAAGCCCTTTGTAGAATTTTTACTGTGAAGTGTAGTACAGTATATCAAATGATTGTAAGAGAACAATGCACTTCTGATTGGATCAAACAATAGGATAATAATAGGATAATGATATCATACCATATTTATACATTCAAACATTATATCTTCAAAATATACCCTGGGCTTTCAGTTAAAAGGTTTATTTCCTTCTTGTGATTTTTCAAAACACAAGCAGATATATCACAACGTGGTTTTAATTGAATTCAACAAACAGAATAAATCATTACCTCTGTTTCTCATCTTTGTTGACTTTATAACTGCTCTTATAAAATCCATAATAGGTGTCAGACAGGTTTGCTGAATACTTCAGGGTCAGGTTATACTTTTGCCCTTGTGCTAAGTTTGGAGTGACCTTGATTGCAATTTGCCCCTGTGGTATATACTCCAAAACCTCAACACTCTTCGACTGGCCTCCCTCTGGAGCCAAAGTTGCTTCGGTGATCTGGAGACCCAAGCTGTGGAGAATGATCCGGTCTGTGTTTTTCTTAACTTCGAGATGTATCTGCACTCTACCCACGAATGTCAAGGTAGTGAGATTGGGATGCAAAGCAAGATCATAACACACTGGTACAATATCATTAGGCAGTCTCATCTTTGCCCAAGGAAACACCTTGCCATCGTTTGTCTTGGGAAATATGGGGAATATAGTTGAGTTCTTTTTATGACAGCCTTCTTTGGTGAAGGTACATTTTGGCAGAAAGTAGACGACCATTGCTACAGAGAGTATGATCACAAGAACAAACGCTCCCACAATTATGGTTCGAGCAGATGTTATTGAGCACGGTCCCCCCGATGTTTCCCTGTTATAGCCACCTGATAGGTTATTGCGGTGGTTGGAGCTCCTGTTCATGAAGGACATGCCCAATAACCTGGCAGATGATTCATAATCCTCTTCATCGTCGTCGGGATCGTGTTCTCCCAGACCCCGCACGAGCAAGCGTGAGCTGTGTGGCTCGTACTCAACCTCATCCGGCTCCAGGGGATGAAGACGCGGTTCCTTGGCCAAATCGACAATATCCGGCTCTTCCTCAAACATGCTGTTTTCAATCATGTTTCTGGGCAATTGGGCTCGCTCTGCAAGACAAAATGGGTTTGAATGGATAGGGCATCATAAGCAAACTCTGGTCAGATTGGTTCCTTTGCACATCTGCACAAATTGACCCACACTGCTTACATCTGCTTACAGACTGATCTCCATCAGTCTGTAAGCAGATTTTATTCTGGATTTGAATCATCTACACTTCCATCCAATTCCAAACGGAACATACCCTTCATAATCCTTGCACTTGGCATTTGATCTTTTTTGTGATAATGTATATACAAATTCATACAACTACAAAAACAACTTGCATTGATATAGCAGCTCTCATGTAGAGTAATGTCTCAGAGCACTTTATACCAATCTACCTCATCCACTCATCAATTGAAGCATCAAATTCATGACCCAGATCTGAACCCGTACTAGGAGTTCACTTCAGTTCAGCCCAAAAGATGAACCAGTTACATGATATCTTCAAACAATAAAACCCATTCATCCATTCACATTTATTGATATGATTAGAAACTGTCGAACAGCAACTCATTCTTACCACTTCTGTGCCTCAAAGTGGATCCCTTCTGTCAATAATTACCATTTGAGAACTTTGGAAATTGTGCCCATTATAGTGTTACAGTACTGTACTATATTTCAGTCCCAACTTGCAGAGCCAATGAAATTAAAGGCAAATATAACTACTTTATCCACAAGCGGTGAACTGCGATTCTATAGGGAATTCTATCCTTTTCTATATACTGTACCTGTACACAAGGGAAAAGAGCATTGTCACTTGCCAGAGTGAACTACTGTCTGCCTAGAATTAATGTACCAACAGGAACACAATCTGGTTCTGTTCTGTTAAACTTTGTTCAGTTAAAACAATAAGTTCTGAAGGTATTTAAGTAGTGGCGACACATAAAACAAATTGTTAAATTATGCAACTAGCAATCTGGAACAAAATACAGAAAGTGCCATTTCAATAGAGGCATGGTGGTAAATCTGTGCTGTATACTTTTAATACTTGGACAGAGTAAGAGGAGCTAATTTCAGTTCAATTTGACATTTTTCCAAGATTATAAGAGCAGCCCATTCATTGTTGGGAGTTCATTATAGAAAACAAGTGACCTGGTCATTGATGCAATTCATGTCATGCTCTAAAGATCTTAGCAAAGGAGTACTTATTTGACTGCATGGCTAGATTGCAGTTAGATTTGTTGAAGGAAAGCAACAATCCATACCTAAAAACATTGTTTTTTGCAAACCATCAATTAAAATATATAAGCCATTCCTTTTCCCCAGACACCTCCCAACCTTTATTGAATGCTTTGACATTAAAAAGTGAGTACAGTATATGTGGGAACTAGCTATCTGCCACCTGGACAAGGAACAATTCAATTAGAAAGGGCATTGTTACTGAGCTCCCATTTGTTCCTCACCAGTGGTGTACAAGCATGGCCACTTTTCAACAGAACACACAGTGGTAAGACATCAGGCTGATTCTAAACAGCACTGAAGCAATTGTAGCAACACATTACTGCTCTACCACAAGCAAAATCAGCTAGTAACTCATTACAGACCAGGAAGTCGAACTTGAGACCTTGATGGTCATATGGAACATACAACAACAAATACAACAACAATTTACACACATACTGTATTGTGTCCTTCACAGAGGACAGTGTCTCAGGGGTCGGAACGATGGCCGAGTTTGATGCCAAGCTGAGAGAAAAGGGAAGTGATCGCTTCCGCCCATAAAATACACACAGTCAATCCACTTTAAAGTATATTCTGTGAAGCACCTTGAATCATCTCAATGACCTGATAAGTCGCTATATCAAATACAAGGATAATTATTATTTATCATTATTATTATAAGCATGATCAAAAAGGAAAGTTTGCAGTCTTCATCTGCATTTGAAGACAGGTAAAGATGGTGGAGGGATTCATGCAACAACTTGCATTTATTTAGGCTCTTCACATAGAATAGTGCTTATCAGGGAGTTCCATAGGTTCAGGGCATGGTCACTTAACACAAAGGTGAAGCACAGGATACGCAGGAGGTCTGAGCTGCCCAAGCTAAGGGGACACGTCAAGGAGCGGGTGTGAGTAGGTTGGAGAGCTAAGGATATGAAAAGACATGAAATGATAATAAAGAAAGAAAAAAAAAGTACTAATTGCAAATTGAGAAAGTGCTTGAGAATTTTCCATAGTTTTGTACCATCTTAAATGATAAGACTAAATGGTCTGACAGGCTAAGACTGGGTAAAATATAATGCCTGGGTACAATTTCAGGCCACAAATATATAAACTGTTCATAGCTGTTTTTGAATCATTGCTGTGCACAAATTGGCTGTTGCATTTCCCTACAAAATATTCGCTTTGCAGCTAATTTTGTGAAGTGCTTGAAATGTCCTCTGAACATGAAGTCATATCCAATGTTAGGATTATTATTATTGTTAAATGTGCTCAAATTAAACATGGTTTTACAATCTGCTTTATTGGGGAATGTCCGTAATTTATAGATCTTGCTAAACAAATCACACCATGAAAAATCAAGGCTCCTGTGTAAAGAACAAGTGCATTCAAACACACATGTGTAGAATTTAGAAATGATTAATAACCATTTGGGATATTTCAGAGTGTGCCTAAAAACAGAAAGAGCCCTCATCACAAATAGATTTTCCTAGCACAGCACAATCTTAAGTATCGCAGCAATGCAAAGCTACAGTACAAAAATATTTGTGGAGTTCTGTAACGTATTGGTTAGAACACTCGCCTCAAATGAGAGGATCCGGGTTCAATTCCCGGGCAGGGTGAAACGTTAGGCAGGTTTCCTTACTCCACATGCCTGTTTACCTGGCAGTAAGTATCTACCCAGTTGTTAGTCAATTAGCAATCTCTTTTCTGAGGATAATAATCCCTTTAAAATTCTAAATAATGCAAGGTAATAATAATTTTGTAGTATATTCTGTGAAGTGCCTTGAGATGTCTCAATGTCATGCTAAGGAACTCAACTAAATGCAAGAATTATTATTATAAAAATAACATAATGGAGCTAGGAAGGAGAAAGAATAATTCAGCTCATCAAATCTATTACAGTAAAAGCTTGTTTATCCGGCATCCACGGGACCTGGTCAATGCCGGTTAAAGCTCCTGCCAGATATTTGGCCGAAAATGCAAAAAAACCATTAAAAAACAAAAATTTTAATGCATTTTTCCAGATAAATTCTGGTTAATCGAATGCGGACCTTTTTTCTGAGGTGCCGGTTATACGGAAGTTAGAGTTGATCAGGTGCCGGATAAATGGGCTTTTACTGTACTCACAAATCCATGAAAAACCTGCCCTTTTATAGACGTTGACTGCAACAACTTGCGTTTACATAGCACCTTTCAAATAGGATTAGGGGTAGAACGCTTTGCAGAGACAGGGTTGGATACTAAACAAACATCAAAGAGGTGAGATTTGAGGTGGAACTTAAAAAACACAGAAAGACTGATGGTGAAATGGAGTGGAAGAAGGATTGAGTTGCAGAGGTGAGTTATGTGGGAACTGATAGTGGAACGGAGAGGGCAGAGGACATGCATGCAAGCTTGATTTAACTGAGTGGAGGAGGTGAGCGGAGCAGTATGTTAGGAGGTTGGAGAGATAAGGAAGTTGCATCATGCTTTCCTGGAGGAAACTTGTGCATAAATACTCCCTGATATCAAAGTCAACCAAGCACAACATGCAGAATATTATTCCATCCTCCCATCTTCTTTATGTAGACAAAACCTCCTTTCTGCTATAGACAGTAGGAGTCTGCTCTGTAAGATATGAAATGGGATTTGTAAATAAGCAATTCTGGTCTTGTTATGGTTGATCCTGTGGATTCTATCTAAGATGGCACAGGATTTGGTTACTAAAATTGAAAGAAACTTTTAGAACATTTTATCATACTGAGAAAACTCAAAAGTGAGGATGTCACGTTTGCCTACTAAAGCAGGGAATTGTACTCTCCTCTCTTTACTAAGGTTGGTTTGGCTCATTTGCACATTAACCTCTGGATCAGAAGGTTATAGGTGAAAGCCTCACCAGAGACATGATGTGCTAATCTATATGCAGTATTGGTGATGCTCTGCACTATCACAACCTTCACCTGTTTTTTGTAGGCAAACATGACAGTCATTTACACCGGCAACATCACAGAAACTGGGATCAGCAGCTATTGTCTTACAAACGGGAGACCTGGGTTGAATTCCAGGTAGGGCGAAACCTTGGGAAATTTCCTTACTCCCTGCGCCTAATAATCCCTAAAAAAAAGCAATAATAAATTGGCCAGTTCAATCCGCGACTGTTTGTGGGACACCGCTGTGTTCAATTGGCTGCCGCGTTTCGGCCACATATATACAGTCAATTCACTTTAAGGAATATTCTGTGAAGCGTTTCGAGACATCAATAAGATGTGAAAAGCGATACATCAAATGCAAGGATTATTATTATTATCAAATGTGCTACCAACTGGGCCAAGCTAACTTCATACTGAGAGTAAAACAATTATCCAGAGCTCACAATCACTAACCAGCTTCTGCTGCAGAGTTTATGTAGTTCATTTTTGATTTCAGATGTGTTGCTTTCTAAATTGAAATATCTTGCCGGCATTCACTTTTTCAGATTACAACTTGCATTTTGTATAGTGTCATTCACTTGCATGTTGGAACTCTTAAGAGTGTGTGGTGCGATGCCAAGGCAGGGAGAAAGGAGAGGTGACTTACATTAGGCATGATGGAGAAACAAAAACTTTAGGTGTGATCTGAAGACTGACAAAGAGAGGGCAAAACAGAGGGATTGAGGCAGGGAGTTCTAAAGGTAAGGAACAATGATCCCGAGATACTTTGCGTATTTGTGTAACTGCCAGAAAAAGAGTCAATGCTTTTAGGACTCTCCCGACAACAAAACCATTTTGGAGGCTAAAAAACCAAATGTACAGTTCTCCATTATAACCACCTCCTCCCACTCCCCACCCAGCTTCCTCACCCACCAAGCTCCCTCCATCCTCACTTCAAACACCAAGTGTGAAGTGGTCCAAGACTTCTTTGTATCAAAGATTGAAAATATCCACTTGGCTGCCATTCCTTACCAAAGCTTTGGAACGCGTTGTTACTAACCTGCTTTTTCTCACCTCTCCCTCTTCGAGCCCCTCCAGTTCGGTTTTAGCCCTGCCCACACCACAAAGATGGCGGTTGTTAAGGTCACAACCGATCTTCTCTCTATGACCAGGGATCCCTCTGCATCCTCATCCTCCTGAATTTTTCTGCCGTGTTCGACACAATCGACCACACTATCCCATTCCACCACCTCTCCTCCCTCTTAGTTGTTCAAGTCCTACCTATAAACCGCCTTCACTTTATCTATTCAACAATTTCTCCTCCCGCCCCCACCCGGTCAGCTATGGTATACCCAGGACTCCATCCTTGACCCCTTCCTCTTCCTCATCAGTACTCTCCTTCTTGACAATGTCATCTACAGACATATGGGAAACGTCCACAAGTATGTGACTCCAGGTCCACCAATGTTCTCTCTGCTTATCTGGCAGACATCAGGGTCTGGATGAGTGAAAACTTCCTACAAATAAATTTGACAAGACAGAAACCATACACAATGGCTCCTGTCAACATCTTCTATCCTGTGGTTCTGACCTCCTAAAGCTACCCACCTAGCCCTCAGACTTACCAAACCAGTATGCAGTCTAGACATCAAATTTGAACTTCAGTTGTCCTTCTTTCCCCACATCCAGTCCCTGACCAGGATCACCTTCCTCTACCTCTGCCACATTGTCTGCCTCCAACCATACCTTACCCCAGACGCAGCTGAAACAGTCATCTATGCGTTCAGTATCTCTCAACGCGGCTTCTTAAATGTTCTCTTTGCCTGTCTTGTGAGCTCCACCATGCACAGGATCCAGCTGATGCAAAACTCCGCTGCCCATTTACTAGGGTCCGGCGATATATCAATATATCGCTAAAACCAGATATAATTTTCATATCGATACGCCGATATAGGCATTTCAAAAATATCGATATATCGAAAAAATCGATATATCGAGGGAAAAACTCGGAATTCGCGCACACTGAACTACAAGACCCAGAATGCTCATCTGTATACACAACGCACAGACCGAGGTGCAAAGCCGCCATATTGTATTCATAGTCCTCGAATACAATATACAGGTATGCAAGGGGTGTGGGGGGGGGGGAGAGACGGCTGGGGGGGGGGGGGGTGAGGGGGAGAGAGACGGCTGGAGGTGGGGGAGAGAGACAGCTTGTGGGAGGGGGAGGGGGAGAGAGACGGCTGGGGGGGAGGGGGAGAGAGACGGATGGGGGGGGAGGGGGAGAGAGACGGCTGGGGGGGTAGGGTGAGAGAGACGGCTGGGAGGGGGAGAGAGACGGCTGGGAGGGGGAGGGAGACGGCTGGGGGGTGGGAGGGGGAGAGAGACGGCTGGGGGGGTGGGGGAGAGAGATGGCTGGGGATGGGAGGGGGAGAGAGATGGCTGGTGGGGGGAGGGAGAGAGACGGCAGGGGGGGGAGGGGGAAAGAGACGGCTGGGGGGGTGGAGGGGGAGAGAGACGACGGGGGTGGTGGTGGGAGAGAGGGACAGCGGCGGGGGGGGGGGGGGAGGAGAGAGGGACGGCAGTGCGGGGGAGGTGGTGGGGGGAGAGACAAGGTGGTTGTGATAATATACAGATAGAGATGGGGGGGAATGTGAGAGAGGAGAGAGACACAGAGACACAGACAGAAAAACACAGAGATGGAGAGAGTGAGAGACACAGAGAGAGAAAGATATTTACCTCCTGAGGAGATAGGCCCCGAATCCTGAGGAGATAGGCCCCGGAACGCGCGTGCATCCCGAATGCGCACGCACTCCGAATGCACGCGTCACGCACGCATGCGCAGTACAATGATGGGGTGAGCCAGGCGGGGATCGCGGAGCAGCTGCTGAATGGAGGGAGCAGATAGGCCAATACAATGTTAAGTCACAGAAGTAGTGGGGAGGAAAGTAATGGAGGGCTTTGAAGGCAAAGACGAGGATTTTGAACTGTATCCTATGGGAGGTGGAGTGCCAGTGGTGCTGGGGGATGATGAGCCAGTGGTGCTGGGGGATGGGGAGCCTGGTGCGAGAGAGGACATGAGCTACAAAGTTCTAGATAAGTGCTCTGAGATGCCGCCCGGCTTGGAGGGCGCTATATAAATGCAAGTTGTTGTTGATGTTGGATGATCTTCAGCTTGTGGAGGGAAGAGTTGGGAAGAGAGAGTTTGCATAGTCATGGGCCAGATATAACAAATGCATGAATGAGGATCTTGGAGGCCTGAGGGAAGAGGCAGTCAAATAAAGTTGCGGAGGTGGGGGAAGCAGAGCAGGTCGTGGCACTGATATGCAGTAGAAAGGACAGTAGATCAAGATTCCAAGTTTCAAAGAAACAAGTTTTAAAGAAACAAGATTCCAAGTTTCTGGACTGGCTCAGTGCGATGGAGTGTGCATCCTTGGATAGTGATTCTGCCAGTGCCCGAGGCACTGATGGGAGGCCAAGGAAGGCCTCGAGAGATGGAGTTGGGTGTCATCTGCGTGATTGTGAAGTTGACCCCATGTCTGCAGATGACGTCACTAAGAGCGAGCATGTACATGTTGAAGAGGAGAGGACCAAGGTCAGAGCCCTGAGGAATGCATATTAAAACACCAACAGATCTTGCACAGAGTAACTAACTACAGTACTTTAAAAATGCTTAATTCGTGCAATATTCATATTTGTAAATAACAATAATAATCCTTGTATTTGATATAGTGCTCAAAGTATTTCACAGGCTAAGAGTGGATTGACTGTGTATTTTGTGAGCACAGCATGGTAGCCAGTTGTGCACTGTTCTACCAACAGCCTTGATCAGTGAGTGATCAATTTTATTTGGGAGGTGGATCATTGACCAGGATATCAGGAGAAACTCCTTTCTCTTTTTGAATAGTGTCATGGATCTTTAATGTTGACCTAAACAGGCATACAGAACCTTGGTTTAATGTCTCATCCGAAGGCTGGAAGCTCTGACAATGCAACACCCCCCCCCTACATTTATGTAGGGTTGGGGTGCAAACTCATGTGGAGTATAAACACTAGCATGGACTAATTGGGCCGCATGGCCTGTTTCAATGCTGTTCAATCTATATAAATCTACGTAAAATACAATCTTTTTTGTGGCAATGATTGCCATCCCATGCAATAGCCCTGAATGGCTACCCAGAAGAGCAAGCAAATTTGCAAATGATTAGATTAAACATTTAATGCTAAAACAAATGTTAAACATTTGCAAATCTGTTGAAGTGGAAATACTGAGTAGTTTTTAAATTCCCCCACCCAGACGGTGTTCAAAAGTTAAGAGGACAAGATGCAACATGAGGGGGGGAATTCTAACAATCTGTATTCTGTTGGAATACAAAGGTTAAAAGGTGTATGGAATAGGTTATGAGGATAGATAATTCAAATGTAGACATGTAGAGTTGATGGATATGGTGATAACGCGTGTGATAGGTGGAAAGCGACGGGCTTGCAGGACCTAGTGATTTTCTTAAGTTTCTGAATACAGTATTATTTTATTACATTAAAGTTTTAGCACCATTCTGATGTGATCCCTCCCAGTTCCTTTGGTATCTGCCAATTAATCTCTTCCTGGTTATCATCCAAGTAAGTGAATCTCTTCTGTACCCTCTATAGCCTTGATATCCTTGCTAAAATGGAGAGCCCAGAACTGGACACAATCTTCATTCATGGCCCTAACCAATTAACATTAACTTTTGTCCTTTTATATACTAGGGTCCGGCGATATATCGATATATCGCTAACACCCGATATAATTTTCATATTGATACGCCGATATAGGCATTCCAAAAATATCGATATATCGAAAAATCAATATATCGAGGTAAAAAATCGGAATGCGAGCAAAAAAAATTGGATATATCGAGGTTAAAAATCGACATCGATATATCGAGGTAAAAATCGATATCGATATATCGAAAAATCGATATGTCGAGGTAAAAAATCGGAATGCGAGCACACTGAACTACAAGACCCAGAATGCTCATCTCTTTTCACAATGCACAGACCGAGGTGCAAAGCCGCCATATTGTATTCATAGTCCTCGAATACAATATACAGTTATGCAAGGGGTGGGGGGTGAGAGAAGGCAGGGTGGGGAGGGGTGAGGGGGAGAGAGATGGCTGGAGGGGGTTGAGGAGGAGAGAGACGGCTGGGGGGGGGGGGGTGAGGGGGAGAGAGACAGCTGGGGGGGGGGGAGAGAGACGGCTGGGGGGGGTGAGGGGGAGAGAGACGGCTGGGGGGGGTGAGGGGGAGAGAGACGGCTGGGGGTGGGAGAGAGACGGCTGGGGGGAAGAGAGACGGCTGGGGGGGGTGGGGGGGAGAGAGACGGCGGGGTGGGTGGGGGGGAGAGAGAGATGGCGGGGGGAGAGGGGGAAAGAGATGGCAGGGGGGGGGGGGAAGAGAGAGATGGCTGGGGGGGATGTGGGGGGGAGAGGGACGGTGGGGGGTGGGGGGGTGGGGAGAGAGACAGCTGGGGTGGGGAGGGAGAGAGAGATGGCTGGGGGGCGGGTTGGGGAAGAGAGACAGCGGTGGGGGGGTGGGGGGAGAGACGGGTGGATGTGATAATATACAAATAGATAGAGATGGGGGGGATGTGAGAGAGGAGAGAGGGAGAGAGACATAGAGAGACAGACAGAAAAACACAGAGATGGAGAGAGTGAGAGACACAGAGAGAGAAAGATATTTACCTCCTGAGGAGATAGGCCCCGAATGCGCGCGTACTCCGAATGCGCGCGCTGCGCACGCATGCGCAGTATGAAAAACCCGAAAATATCGATATTTCGGTATATCTCGATATGAGCCCATCGATATATCTAATCGGAAAATTTCCATATCGACGGACCCTACTATGTACCCATTTATAAACCTAAGATTCCATTAACTCACATGACAGCTTTATGAGCTTGCCATCCCATTTTCAATGATTTCCCACGTTAACTCCTATATCTCTTTACACTTGCACTACTTTTATAATTTTACCATTTAGTGTAAATCAAGTAAAGGGACAGAGTTCAGGGCAACTCAAGATACAGAATGTAGAAGGTATGCCAGCCAATCAATTCTGAACTACTCTGTCTTCTGACAAATGGGTTAATAAATTGAGTAAATATCAGTGGTTGGGGCAACATTATTTAGTCTTCATATACTAGTCTACATTGGGAGGCAATCCTAGACCATGAATGTCAAACCAGCTAAATGGCTGTCAGTAACCAGAATATTTTAATTTACTTCCTATCAGGAGAATAATAATTCGGATGATATGATTACAAGTCAAGCCACATACACCCCTGTAGGAAACAGGCCTGGTTACTCCTCCGTAGAAAAAACAAAAATAGAGTTTGTTTTTCCATGGGGGTGTGAGCGTGCCTGTTTCCACCAACAATGTGAATTCAGCAGAGTACATCCTACCGTAGCTTTGTAAGTGATATGTATTTGTTTTTGTGATATTTATTACAATAGTATACAATATGCATTTACATAGTACCTTTCATATCAGGAGGACATCAATCGAAGCTAAATGAATGTACTAAATAAAGATGGCACACACATGCATTCACCATACAGTCACCAAACACACAATGTCAAATTCAACTGTTGACAACTATTCATGTAGCAGAAGATAAAATTGTGTCAGTTTGTATACTGACCTACTATACAATAGGTTTAAACTAATGTTATATTTGTGGTATGTATGATCTCAGTGCCAATGTGATATTATGCCTTCCAAGTCTTCCCTGACTGATACGTATATTTCAGCTGAACATCAGCAAGACTGAGGCCCTCCTGATTTGCTAGCGTTAGCGCCCCCGCACCTCAGACGCTGGCATCCAAGGCTGCACGCTCCATCTCATGAAGCCGGGCAGGAACCTGGGTGTCTTGTTTGACCCTGAACTGTTGTTTCTCCCCCACATGACCAGCACTGCCTCCCACCAACTCCTTACCATTGCCAGGCTCCACCACTGCCTCACCACTCACGCTGCTGAAACCCACAAAGGATCAAATTCAGGATCCTCGTCTTTACTTTCAAGGCCATTCACAGCCTTGCCCATTCGTATCTCTCTGACCTGCTGACTCTCTATCAACCTGCCCGCGCCTCCATTCAGAGGGCTCTGGGCCGCTCCATGTCTCCCACTGGACCCGCCCTACCATCGGTGGCCGGGCTTTCAGCCTCTCTGCTCCACACTCTCGAACTTCAACCCACATTTGCTTTGCCTTGCTTTCTCTCTTGCCTCCTTCAAGGTCAGTCTCCAGACTCTCCTTTTCGATCGTGCCTTCTGCCACCCTCCCACCTCTCTCCCTCCCCCCTACTCTGCCCCTCCCCCTTTCTCCCGACCCCTTACTGTTCAGCGCCATGGGTGTCTTCCTGACATGAAAGCCGCTCTATAAATGTAATTTTGTTGTTGTATATGCTGTATATTGTGATATTTATTACGATAGTATATTTACCTAGCTCCTTTCACATCAGGAGGACAACCCGCTATGCTGGGCTGCACACAAATCCGATGAATATGAGTAGATAGAGGATTTGTCCACAATGAAGCAAACTTCATTACACTATGACGACAGTTGACATTAATGCACGAAATGCCTGCTCTAATGCTGCCTGTGGACAGCACTTGTTAAACAGATATGAGTTGAACACCAGATGATTGCGAAACACCGAACAAATCTCATCCTTTGGTAACATTTTAAACTGGAGGACTATTCAGTACAATGCACTGAATAGTGCATTGTACTGAATGCACAATTCTGAATCCTTTAGGACCTGGGTGTCAGGTTAATTTTCTACTTTGGAAGTTATTATGGCATAAAGGCAAACCATAAGCACTTTGTCAAAATCTGCAATATTCTGTTGAATATTAACAGTACATTTCACACTCTATCTACATCTGCAGAAGCTGCCCACAAAAAACAGTTCCTAAATGTGAAGGAACCAATATTAGTGATCAGTGAAAACAGATATCCTCTAACATACAGTTGAACTGAATAACTGGAAAAGAGCCATCAGGTTTTGTATGGGATGTGCAGTACAGTGCTTATCAGCAGTCTCTACACTTTCCCATTGCAACACCACAGGGATAATAATAATAAACCTTGCATTTGATCTAGCGCCTTTCACTTCGGGATAACACCTACAGTTTAGGATCTACGGGATAGTGGGGGATAATAATAAAAGATAAATGAACAATAAATAGATTGTGCAGTGACTGGGTATTTTGAAGATGAATGGGAGCCAAATGTCTTTAAAGATCCTCACGTAAAGCATCAAATTCAAAATGTTTTTACCATTTGGCTGATCGATATTGTGCGCACCAGAAGACTACTTTTTATATTGAGGGAATTGGGCTGGGGAGTGGTAGGGAAGGAAAGTGTCAAGAACTGAAGTGCAAGAATGATGAGAGTGGGGGAAAAGATTAGATCAATCTAGTGGTTCGGTGATCATAAGCTTTGACTTTTAACAAAGACATGCAAATCATTAGAAGATACAGCTCAGAAACAGGATATTCAAACCATTGAGTTTAGCAGGTGATTATGATTCACACAAATGCTACTCCTAGATCCTATACCTATATGTGGCCTTTTCCTCCTACATCCCTCAAAGTTATTCTCTCTTAACCATGGGCCCAGTTGTATTTTGAAAGTGCTCATGGCTGCCACCCTAACAATTGATTGCAGTAGAGAAAAATAGTACTGTACACTGAAATTTGATTTAAGCAATTTATTAAGTAATATCTTACCAAGTGCTTTTTAAACAGGAATCGGGACCTGGAACTAGGACCTTGGACGGGTCTGTTTTATTTTAATAGGCAACTCTGGTAATCATTTCAAATTGTGTTTGCTTGAGCCCAACTACACCATCTGTCACAGTCAGGAGTCTTGTAACCGTGTTTGACCAATCTGCTTAGAAAGCAAACTAACCTTGTATTGCACTGCATAACTAACGTTTGTTTTTAGTGAGTGAGGTTAACTCCCAATCACCCCCCACTAAGCCAAATTAAACTGAATCACATTCTGCAAAGTGGAACTTGTCTTGCCCCCTAGCAAACCCATATGGTAACCCCAAACTGGGCCCCTAATTGTCAAAGTAAAAGGCTGACTTAATTTCATACATCATAACCACTTGAGCATATCACGCAATAATAATAATAATTCTTGCATTTGATATGGAGCGTTATCGGGTTTTTAAGAGTGCTTTCCAGAATATACTTTAAAGTGAATTGACTGTGTATCGCCCACAAATATACAGTCAATTCACTTTACAGTATATTCTGTGAAGTGCTTTGAGACGTTGATAAGACCCTCTCTCTTATAGGCAGGTGCTCTAACCACTGAGCTACAGCACTCCAAAGCGTCCGGATAGCCTCTCCGACCTGGAAAACCCTGATCTGAGGTTGGTGACAAGGGCTCAAGATTGATCTGTATTCCAGTTTCTCCACATCTTTTTATTGAGTGCAGATCAAACTCCTCAAATCAAGACCCTCTGGCATCCCGATCACAGACAAGCTAAAGACAGGGCTTTCCTGTCTTAGCTCTGTCCCACATGAATAAATCGTAAGGAGGTGTGGGTTGTGGCATCCCTAAACAGTGCAAACCTCCAAGGAAGAGAGAGAACTGCCAGGTGCACAGCCCAAGGAGTACCTGATAAGAACAGATACTACACTTGATCTTTGCCAGAAGGCTGAGAACCGATCCATTGCTAACATTATTAATGCAGTATGTTAGGGAAGAGATAGGGAGGAAGAAGGGAAGGGAGAGGGATACAAGCTTGTCCACACACGTACACACACCATCTGCACAATTCACACATAAGAAAATGGAAGCAGTGACCAGCACCACAAGGCTCATTTACTATTGCACATGCCAGTATTTCTCATCTTTTCTAGGCCTTACCTTACCTTCCTCATTTGGGGAGCACATTGAATCAGCGCATTCATCACATTGAGCCATCTTTTAGTCAGCTGGATGTCTGACAAATGCAAAAATCCATTACTAAGAGTTTCCAAATCAGACCAAGATTTCTGTGTATTTCTGTGTATTTGAAAAACTGTCCATTCACTTCATGCCTGTTTGTGGGGCATTACTTTGTGCAAACTTGCTGCTGTGTTTGCCTACAAAAATAGTTATCGTACTTTAAAAGTAATTTATGTTTTAAAACATGTAAAGTAAAAGGTGCTCTACTCAATGCAATCATAATTATCATAATTATTCTTATAATAATAAAAGCGATCTTTAAATTGGATACAAGTGGAGGTCAGAAAAGCCAACAACAAATTGCATTTTTATAGCGCCTTTCACATAACATTTAAGGAAAAAATAAAAGAAGTCTTGATTTATTCATTTACAAATGGTAAGAATTTTAAAAGTGTCTTAGTCCTTTCCAGTGATACGATTCCAATAGCTCTACAATACAATCTTATTTTTAAACTCATTTTGGAATAACATCTCATACAGGGTAGCTTCCCAGAGTGTTTGACAGGGACGGAGCACGACGCCGAGACAGGGAGAGGGGGAGGTGACAATAGACACGGTCAAAGACAAAGGTCTTCAGGTGCAACCTGAAAATCGGGAAGCAAGGGGCAAGGCGGAGGGATAGTGGAAGTGTTCCAGAGTTTTGGGGCATAGTGGCTAAAAGCACGGTCACCAATGGTGGAACCAAGGGCACAAGGGGCATACAGAAGGCCGGAGCCAGTCGAGCAGAGGCAGCGGTTGAGGGTTGAATAGATCCACCTCCAAATTGCTGATAGCACAATATAACATCTAGACAACATGTTGAGACAGAATCATATTGTGACAAACAAGTTTCTTCATGAAAGTACATGGATAGAGAAAGGAAGAATATAAATTCTAACTCCTTAGAAATCTACTCTACAGAAATATGAGGTTTCTACTCCTATAGAAGATTAGATAGTTTAAAAATAGATGAGAAACCCTGCACCTCAGATTATCAGGCATTCTCCAGACATATTTATCTAGGGCATGTTAAAGCCCTATAATTAGGGGGGGTCTAATTTGCAGTATTTCTTATTAAGAATTTTGATTATCTTATTTCTAAACCACTGAATATGCTGAAGTTGTGGTGTTCTTCGGCACATTTGATGTTTTGGAAATTCAACATTTGCACAATTCCTATTAAAATGTACCCTGTATGATATTAATGGTGAATAAACCACCCATAACAATTATGTACTGTCTGACCGGGCATCAGGCAGACCTGTGTAAACATACACGCATTAGAGATACTTGTCATTGACGGCCTGTAAAATGATACTTCATACAGATGTTCTAGTAGGTTCCCATTAAACAATAGCTAAATGCTTACTAGTGTGAAGGGAGAAAAGATGAAAACAGTAGCAACCATAATGACTAATTCAGTTCTGTCCATTCTGCACGTTATAGAAATTCAGCCTTTTCATAACATGGTTAAGTCCAGAAAAGAAACAAGTGTTGTTTTTGACAAGTCTTTGACAAGTCAGGTTGGCACAGAGTGGGGACCCCAGAGTGTACATTGAGCTACTGCTGGAGTCTAACCAGCTACACCCAGAGAATTTTCCATTGTCTGGCAAGTTTTTCTGCTGCTTGTCCAGCTAGGGCTACCCTACCCATTAGAGCTTTGGCTTGCAGAGTTGAGTGAGATGATTCCCTGCCCCCAGTGACTAATCCAGTACTAAACAATAAAAAACAATAAGAAAATTGATCATCTCAACCCACGACTGTTTGTGGGACACTGCTGTGCACAATTGGCTGCCATGTTTCACCCACAAAACATACAGTCATTACACTTTACAGTATATTCTGTGAAGCACTTTAGATGTCTAGAAGACATGAAAAGCGCTATACCAAATGCAAGGATTGTGGAGTCCTAGTGGTTAGCTCAGTGGTTAGAGCACTCGCCTTGCAAGCGTGAGAACTGGGTTCACTTCCCAGCAGGTCAGGGCAAAACCTTGGGCAAGTTTCCTAATGCCTAATATGCCTAATAATAATCACTCAAAAAAAAATGGTCACTTCTATCCACGGTTATTTGTGGGACACTGCTGTGTGCAATTGGCTGCCGTGTTTTGCCCACAAATATATAGTGTAAATATGTATATATATATATACAATTCACTTTACAGTATATTCTGTGAAACTCTTTAAGATGTCTAGATGTGAAAAGCGTATATCAAATGCATATATTATTATTATTATTCTACTTTCATTCCAAAATATTGCATTAATAATTCAGCCGACACATCTGTTGTTTGCTATAAATTTAAAACAATTATTTACACTCACTGCTGTTGGTTGTAAAGAGCTGAGTGAGCATGAAGACCAAGCAAAATTAGAACAAACCCAGTTGAAAGTGAAATCAGTAAACATTTATTGCCCCAAAGTGCAATAATGTGGAATTCACACCTCTCAACAAGACGACAAATGCAGAATTGATTACAATACAATACTGGAGCTAAAGAGTGGGTAAACCTGAGAAGTAAAGGTTTAAGGGATATGGAGAAATGACAGAGAAATTAAGATTTAAAAATCTGCTGGGATCTAATGTTATGGTGTCCTCCAATGCTGTACACATGGAACTACATGGCACAAAGAGAAGCATGAATGCTGAATATCTGAGCCATGGGATCATTGTACTTTTAGCAGTCAAGATGGTACGAAAGTAGTAAATCACTACAATCCATTCACAGACATACTATAGTAATATGTGCTCACGTGGGCTTTATTCTGAACACAATTTACCATGAAATTGTGCTGAGATCTACACTATTTCACTAAAAAGTTGTATCTTTACCAAGATTTTGAAGTAGTCATTAGAGCAACATTTTTGAGCACAGAGAATATCAACAGAGTAAATGTTAACAGACTGAAAATCTAATTAGGCCACCAACACAGATTGCATGTAAAATAGAAGATCCTGCAGATTACCAAAAATGGATTTTGCTCTGTCACGTGGGGCTTTTTAAACCTGGACTACACACTTCGGCTTTTGATTTTTAAACTCAGATTCAATCAAAGCTAAAGAGTTGAAGCAGTAAGTGTATCACAAAAGATAATTATAATTATCACATCAAACGCTGCAAATTTCACTTCATAAAGATCCAAAAGAGCATAGAGAATGGAAGAGAGGAAAAGGTCATGCTACACAACATCAAAGGACAAGCCTACAGACCAGTTTTCACACATCGTCCAAGTCTAATTCAACAGATAGTAGTTTCAATAATCCTAAATCATACTTGCATTTGATATACAGTAAACTCCAAATAACTCATCACTCCAAGGGAAAAGGGCTCAATGAGTGGCAATTTAGGTCCTCCCTGGCCACAAGGCGGCACCTTGACTCATTCTGACTCTTGTTGAAGGTTAGGTACACATCTCAGATGTATCATCCAATATCTTCTGGTCTATTTTTGGGCCAGTGGTCTCCCTCCCTATCCTGTCACAGAATAGGGTGGGAGGCCGCGGCACATCCCTACAATAGACCAGAGATCTTTGTGATGCATCCCAACATGCACGCTCAACCTCCACTAAGTGCCTGCACCAGTCACAGGATAGGGCTGGAGGCCTCTGCAACAGAAAACGTCATCTTATAAGGACATGTTATATAATTTATATTTTAAGTATAAACTTATATTTTAAGTACTTACAAGAATTTTTAGAATGCGATGGGTTACATATTCAGCAGAATTAGAAATAATGTGGGAATCCTTTCTTAATATTTTGCATGGGAAATAGCCGGGATATTGATGGTGACTTAAAAGAGCAGTTAATCCAGAGTAGAGTTATCAGGACTTTACACAGCAGGTGTGTCTCAAAGCACTTCACAGGATTCACTGTTAAATGTAGTGACTGTGTATCTTGCAGGTGAATGCGGCAGCCAATTTGCAAACAGCTGTGTCCCACAAAACAGGTATGAAGTGAGTAACCAATTTTATCTGAAATTTTGATGGCCAGAAACTCTTTTCAAATAATCCCATGGCATCTTTACAGTCCATCTGGTCAAGCAGATGCAACTCACCCCAGCACTGCACCGATATGCCAGGCTAGACCATGAGTATTGATTGGTAGAGTACAATGGAGCAGGCACAGTGCAGGAAGAACCCTCGCCACCATGCATGGAGCTCCCGTTAATACAGGAAAGTGCTTACAATTACAGGAAAAATATCTACAATTGAAAAGACCGCAAGCAAATTGGGAAGCTGATAAATTAGGTCCAGGCTGCAGAACACCTGCTCCAGCAGCAAGGAGGGAGGTTCCATCTTCCACAAACCCTGGAGCAGATGCCTTTCAGGGATACCCGGGCCTTTAGGGAATTACATCAACTAAAGTGTTTTGTTGCTTCAATGGTTTGGGACAAACCCCTCGCCGCCAACTCTTAATACCCATCTACATCAACAATCCATCATTCAGAAGTGAGGTTCAAATTGACCTGCACAGCAGATGTTGTCATCAAATAGAGCATATGTTGCTTTTGAAGACTGACGTCTACACTTGACTGAATTTTTTTTCGCGGTACGATTTTATTTTGCCAAAGGTGTTTACTGCTGGGTGGCAGTGCAGTTGGTTGCTGCGTGACACACGGCGCTTCAAACCAACAATTAACGGTACTTGGAACACGGGACCCACACGCGACTCCACCGTGCAGCGTATTTACATCAGATCCGGCTTGGAGTGCTTTCGTAAACCACAAGAATCTCAACGAAAGAAACCGATAGTCATCCGCCAACTCTGAGCCTGAGCATACCGTGGACCACCTCTGATATAACCGTTTATCGCAGCGTTGTGATCTGGCTCGCTCACTCACTCTCCTCAGGAGTGCGTTTAAGTGGAATCACCCACCAGCATGGCCAATTTTGCCTTCAGCTCTACATCACATGACAGGAAGAAGTTTTTTTAAAAAAAATTATATGACATTAGATCAGAGTTATCGACAGAGTCCGCACTCGGGGAAAAAACATTAAGAAATAAAATTTCACAGCGAAAGAAAGCAGCTTAACCAAAACACACAGCAGATAAAGGCAGGGAAATGACATCCCTGCAAAATTCCCACTCATGTGTCATCAGGGCTCAGTACAACATTGCTAATGTTACACAACATATCTTTATGAGAGGGAAGCGCTGGCATGGTAAACAATATGAAACTCTTAGATAATCTGTGGGTAGATGGGATTGGAAATTAAACGCCCAGGTGGTGTTCAAGGGTGTAAAATGAAGAACATCACAGCTCAGCTCAGCAGACAGGGAAGTGAGAACATTTACACCATTACACCAACTCCCAGTCGATCAGACGACATTTAAGGGAAGTTAAGCAAGAAGGGAAACTTACACTCATCATCAGTTTAAAGAAAAACACAGGAGCAAAGTGAATTTTTTTCCAAAAAAAATGCTGGCACATCACTGAAGAAACCAAATCAGAAAGTGCCATGCCCAGAACGGCAGAGAAGTCTATAAACCCAAACATAATAAAGGATGTTGCCCAGATTGGGGTCAGTTTAAAAAAGTATGCAGTGAGTGATTTGGGAATGGAATCGCGTGTGTGTATATATATATATGTCTGTATGTATGTCTGTATCTGTGTGTGTGTGACTGTGTATATATCTCTCTGTGTGTGTGTGTGACTGTGTGTATAGGCCTGTGTGTGTGTGTGTATCTGTGTGGCTGTCTGTCTGTCTGTGTCAGCGCCTGTCTTTGTTTGTGTGTCTGTCTATGTGTGTGTATGTGTTTGTGTGTCACTGTCTATGTGTCTGTCTATGTGTGTCACTGTCCATGTGTCTGTGTGTGTATCACTATCTATGTGTCTGTGTGTGTGTGTGTGTCACTGTCTATGTGTCTGTGTGTGTGTGTGTGTCACTGTCTGTGTGTCTGTCTGTGTGTGTCACTGTCTGTGTGTCTGTCTGTGTGTGTGTGTCACTGTCTGTGTGTCTGTCTGTGTGTGTGTGTCACTGTCTATGTGTGTGTGTGTCACTGTCTATGTGTCTGTGTCTGTGTGTGTCACTGTCTATGTCTCTGTGTGTGTCTGTCTCTGTGTGTGTGTGTGTGTGTGTGTCACTGTCTATGTCTCTGTGTGTGTCTGTCTCTGTGTGTGTGTGTGTGTGTGGAGGTGAGTGATGTGACTCAGTCCTTCTATCTTTCCCTCCGGAGGTTACAGTGAAACTTCGCAACGTTTTGCACACATTCTGATCCCGTGTTATTGTCACCAAACCCCGGGCAGAGGAGCATCCATCCCCAGCCCCGTCCCCAGCCCCGTGCACCCCCCCACCCACCCACACACACACACACACACCCACCCCCACACACACACCCCCACCCACACACACACACACACCCACACACACACACACCCCCACACACCCCCACACACACACACCCACCCACCCACACCCCCCCACACACACACACACACACCCACCCACACACCCCCCCCCACACACACACACCCCCACCCACACACACACCCCCACCTACCCACCCACACCCCCACACACATACCCACCCACACACACACTCACACACCCCCATCCATACTCACACACACCCACACCCACACACACACTCACACACCCACACACACACTCACCCACACACACACCCCCACCCACACACACACTCACACCCACCCACACACTCACTCACACACACACACCCACCACCCACACACACACACACCCACCCACCCACCCACACACACACACACCCACCCACACCCACCCACCCACACTCACACACACCCCCCCACCCCCCCCCCCCCACCCACCCAGTCACACACCCACACTCTCACACTCACCCACACACTCACTCACTCACCGCTCTCTGAGTGCAGGTCCATGGTGGCTTAATTCCTCTCCTCCTCCTCTCAGCTCCTTTTGCGGCTTTATTTACCAGGTCACAGCGAGAGAGAGAGAAAAAAAATGTGGTGGTGATGGTGGGGGGGGGGGTTGTTGTCTGACTGTGAGCAGAGAGCAGAGCCTGTCACCCACTAATCCAGCAAAGGCATTCCCCCCCCCCCCCCCACCCCTCCCTCAGTGTTGCAGCAGTAATCCAGCCCCCCCCCCCCTCCCCCAGGTCAGAGCGGGATGTCTGGCTTCTCTCTGCAGTCGCACTGCTCAAGGCAAACCCCAGTCGACCATCTTAACTTGTGTGTCTCCTTCCTCCTTTGCGGGGCTGAGCCGCTCAGCTGTTGTCACAGACACTACAGGTCGATCGACGATCCGACTGTTGTTGCCGCTTCTCTCCCATTCGAGCAGAGACTCCACACACGCGCACACCACACACGCGCCCCGCCGGCCGCCGCCGTAACCGGCACCGCAGCTCGGTTGGCAGGGTTTCGCCATGGGAGCGGGTGAGAGACGTTCCTGATTTGCACCACGTCCCCCCCCCCCCCCCCCCTCCCCCGGGAGTCACAGGCCCAGCACCAGATCCCGGTTGAGAGAGACAAAAATAATGTGGCTTTGTCTTACATCTGCCTGACTCGTGAGAGGTCCTTCTCTGTGTCTGTGACCAGGGCTCCCTCTGCCTCCTTGTCCTCCTGGACCTGTCCGCAGTCGATCTCGCCATCCTCCTCCACCGCCTGTCCTCCGCCATCCACCTCAGTGGGACCGCACTCGCCTGGTTCGAGTCCTACCTCACAAACCGCCAGCAGTACATCTCCACAAACGGTTTTTCCTCCCGCACTTACCCAGTTACCTGTGGGGTACCCTAGGGATCCATCCTTGGCCCCCTCCTCTTCCTCATCTATACGCTCCCTCTTGGGGATGTGATCCGCAGACATGGGGCACACTTCCACATGTACGCAGATGACACCCAACTCTATCTCTCCACTTCACTTTGTGATCCCCAGTCCCCCGATGTTCTGTCAGCCTGCCTTTCAGACATCAGGGACTGGATGAGCGCAAATTTCTTGCAGCAGAATGTTGACAAGACAGAGGCCATACTCCTTGGCTCTCGTCAACGTCTCCATTCACAAGGCTCTCACCTCCTCCACCTTCCCGGCCTGCCCCTAAAACTCTCTGAACCTGTGCGCAACCTTGGCATCAGGTTCGACCCCCAACTGTCCTTCCTCCCCCACATCAGGTCCGTTACCAGCACTGCCTTCTACCACCTCTAACGGATCGCCCATCTCCGGCAATACCTCATCCCAAAAGCCGCCAAAACCTTGGTCCACGCCTTTGTCACCTCTCGGCTGGACTATTGCAATGCCCTCCTCTCCGGTCTCCCCTCCACCACAATCCACAAAATCCAGCTAATCCAAAACTCTGCCACCTGCATACTCACCCGCTCCAAGCTTCACTCCCCCATTACCCCAGTCCTTGCCAGACTTCACTGGCTCCCTATCCCAGAGAGGATCGACTTCAAGATCCTCACCCTTGTTTTCAAATCCCTCCACTCCTCTGCACCCCCCTATCTCTCTGATCTCCTCTCTCCCCCAACCCAGCACCCTCTGCCTTCGCTTCTCTGGGTCTGACCTCCTCCATGTCCCCCGAATCCTCCGCTCCACCCTCGGCAGCCGTCCCTTCAGCCACTACGCCCCGAGGCTCTGGAACTCCCTTCCTCACTCCCTTCATCTCGCCCCCTCTCTTCCTAGTTTCAAGTCACAGCTAAAGACCTTTCTCTTCGACTGCGCCTTTGGTCACCTTTCTGCCCCTGGCTCGGTCCTGGGATCCACTATTGTGAAACGCTCTGAGACGCCGTCCGACGTGGAGGTCGCTGTATAAATCAAAGTTATTGTTGATGTTGTTGAATCAGTTTCACTCTGTGTGGGGGGATAAAAAGAAACAAATAAGTTTCCCGAGTGTTGGAAAGAGTTTCTGAACCGATCCTGCCGCTGCTTGAACCGAACTTTAACTCTTTACATTTACAACAACAACATGTGTGTTTAGTACCTATCACATTGGGAGGATGTCGTGGATTTATAAAATACTACAGCACAGAAGGAGGCCATTCAGCCCATGGTGCTGAGCCACTCAATCAGTCCCATTCTTTCCCCATATCCTTGCAATTTGTTTCCCATTCAATTCCCTTTTGATCATTGGTATCGAATATGTTTCCACCACCCTTTCAGGCAGTGCATTACAGAGCGTAAGAACTCGCCGTGTAATAATAATAATAATAATAATAATCCTTGCATTTGATATAGCGCTTTCCACATCTTATCAACGTCCCAAAGCGCTTCACAGAATATACTGTAAAGTGAATTGACTGTATATATTTGTGGGCGAATCGCGGCAGTCAATTGCGCACAGCAGTGTCCCACACACAGTCGTGGATTGAAATGACCAATTTTATTATTGTGTTTTTTTGGAGGGATTATTATTAGGCGTGTGGAGTAAGGAAACTTGCCCAAGGTTTCGCCCTGACCTGCCTGGATTCGAACACAGGTCTCCCCAGCTTGGTTTCCCCAGCTTGCAAGACAAGTGCTCTAAGCACTGAGCCACAGGAGCTCCACAAACTGTAAAAACAGTTCTCCTCATTTCCCATCTGGTTCTTTTGCCAATTATCTTGAATTATCTCCCCCTGGTTACCGACCCACCTGCCAGTGGAAACAGTTTCTCCCCCATCTACTCTTATCAAAACTCCTCATAATTTTGAACACCTCCATTAAATTTCCCCTTAACTTTGTCTGCTCTAAGGAAAACATTCCCAGTTTCTCTATTCTCTGACATGATCAGTGTTAAGGGCATAGTTCCAGTGTGTCTGCATGACATATATCTGGGTAGTAGCAGTGGGGGAATGCCCCAATTACAGCTAGGAGTTCTTATCGAAAGTTCCAACTTCAAATGTCTGGATTTGTAGATCCCAGGATAGTTTACAGCCTACATCACCTTTGCTGCTCATTACTCCAACTTATTTTAGTAATGAATATTTCGGCAATGCTCTCCGCAATAGGTCAAGAAATTGAAATACCTCCTAAGCAAACTTAGGATTTCAGAGGTAACAGAGGTACAGTAAACCTCTGGGAATCAGAATTGGTACTCAGCTGGACTAGACCTGAAACACATTTTTTTAAATTGCATTGGCTTGCAGATTGCCGTTGGCCCACTCTCCTAGCCCTCACCTCACTATCTGTGTTGGCCTTTGGTGATTAGGGAGATCAACTTTGATTCAGTTTGAATCCCACAAGGAGAAGAAATCTTATTTGCTGTCTTCTGCTCACAGGATTCAATTACAATGGAGACAGGTTATTTGGCCCAACAAATCCATGCCGGTATTTATATTCCACACGAGACTCCAGCACTCCAATTTCCCTCTACCCTTCTACTTCTTTCTCTTTCATGCATATAACAACTTGTTCTTGAATAAATTAATGTTATTTTGCATCAACCACAGCTTCCAGCAGTGAGTTCTACTTCACTCCAGTGAACTAGTTTATTCCTCATTCCAACACCTTGGAAAGTCCTAACGTAAAAGGCATTAACATCAATGTAAGTTTGGATTCCATTCCAGTTAGTTTTCATCCAGTCCAACGTCTTGACGATGTGGTAAGGCATTACAGTATATGAAAATGCAATGATTATTATATCATTATAGTGGTGAAAAATGAATTGTTCACAATGATATTACTGGTGATAATTATCACATACAGGTTGCATTTTGGATGCCATGCTTACAAAATAAGGGATAGATTGTTAAATAAAGTGAGGCAGAAAAACCCAGGCATAATAATTTAACAGGACTAAATGTGGTGTCACAGTGTAGGGCAAGAGTTGCATAAGCAAATAAAATACTGGGTTCCTTCAGAAGAATATAATTCAAAGAAAGTGACACTAATCCTCCACAAGGCATTAGTGAGAATGGATATTGTCAATCAAAATGGAAGAAGGAGCAGGGGAAGTAAAAGCAACTGCATGACTCCCAGCTATATAAAAAAACGAAATACATTGTTATTATTAAATAGATGATGGAATAAATACTCCAAGTCCAAATGGAATTGATTGTGTGCAACTGCATCCTGAGTGTTTTTTGTCCCCTCCATCTCGTCAGAAAATGCTGAGTCTTTTTTTTGGTTCCAGTTCCACAGTGATGAGCAGTTTACTAGTATCTCATCCAAAATGTCATTCTAGACACTGAGTGTTGACAGGCTATTCAGCTATGGGGACATAAGTAACTATCTTTCTTGGAAGTGAGATACATGGGAACAAATCTGGTTCAGTCCGATTGATCAGCCAGGTGTAGGCAATATTTTCGTGCACTGCTGATGACAGACCAACTGGCCTAGATCATTTGCAGGACTTGAAGGGGCAGACAGGTCACTGTGTTCAGCAATTCTTTCCACTTCGCTCCTATTAACCCTGCAAGACAAAGCACTATTGGGTAGGGTTCACTCAGCTGCACAATTAGAGGGATGCCTGCCAGACAATAATAATAACAATAAACCTTGCATTTGATATAGCGCCTTTCACGTTTTCTAGACCTCTAAATGCGCTTCACAGAATTTACTGTAAAGTGAATTGAATGGTACATTATATGGTTTTACCAGGTTAAGATGAAGGAGTACCCCCCAATGTACTCTTAGGGGACCCCAACTCTTGCCTTTCACCCAATATTTCCCAGAATCTCTCCAGGGTGAAGGTATATATCAGGCACAGCATATTTCCATGTGTGAGTGGAATGCAAATGTGGATCTCTCAGTTTGATTTGGATATCATTAAGTATGGTGATGGATTTCAACATGTTTCAGACATCCAGCTGACCAAAAGAATGGGACTTAATACCCCAGTCTGATCCTTTCTTTACCCATTGTCTGCAAACAGCATTTCTCCAATAAAAGTGGCAGTGCAGAACTGGAATTTTTATTAATTTACGATTGTTTGTGGGATACTGTTGTGCACAATTGTCTGTTGCATTTCGCCCACATAATATACGGTTAACTCACTTTACAGTATATTATGTGAAGTGCTTTGAGATGTCTCAATGACGTGATAAGGCGCTATTTCAAATGTATGGATTATTATTATCCCTTCGTCACACAAAGGTGTTGAGACTAATAGTAGTGCCCCAATTTCTGTCCTGGCTGAGATCAGCAGACTCGGCACAGAGTGAGTTGAAAGACCCTGTGACTATCTGATGTGTGATGCAGCACTGGAGAAAGAGACAAAATGAAATAAATGTATCAAAAGGGATAGAGAAAGTTATGTCTATGTAAATATTTAGTAAAACACTATTGACCTTACTTACTGAGGTTCTCTGTTACAGTATCGAATTATATTTCAGTCTACTAGAGCTTAACCGACCAATACCATATAACTTGGCATTGTCTCGCAAGCATCCCACTACCTTTGTTCACTATATTACAATAATAATAATCCTTGCATTTTATATCGAGCTTTTCATATTTTCTAGACATCTCAAAGCGCTTCACAGAATATACTGTAATGTGAATTGAACAAGGTTGCACCCTTTCTGTTCTCTGTCCTTGATGAGTTGAGTACCAGAAGATTAACAATTTCTGCATTTGTAGTAATTTGTTTATTGGACTATCCGACTGCCCGTTACCGGGGGATTCTCTATTGCTGGAAGTATGTCCTTCAGATGAGACGTTAAACCAAAGTCCCATTCCACAATGCTTTTCAAAAAGAGAAGGGAATTATCAGATATAACTAGAGACTAATATAATTAAAAACTTTAATTACAAATAGCTATTTGAAGCAAACACATCAATAAATACTAAATCACACTATTGTTTATACAATAAAGCCAGATGTAAGTTACATGGGCCAATTACCCATAGCAATCAATGCCGTATAATAATAATCATCCTTGCATTTGATATAGCGCTTTTCACATCTTATCGATATCTCAAAGTGCTTCACAGAATATACTGTAAAGTTAATTGACTGTATATTTGTGGGTGAAACGTGTCAGCCAATTGAGCACAGCAGGGTCCCACAAACAGTCGTGGTTTGAAATGATCAACTTTAATATTGTGTGTTTTTTTGGAGGGATTATTATTAGGCATGTGGAGTAAGGAAGCCTGCCCAAGGTTTCGCCCTGACCTGCCTGGATTCGAACACAGGTCTCACACTAGTAAGGCGAGTGCTCTAACCACTGAGCTACAGGAGCTCAGTTCAGTACAGTTCAGTTTGGCCACCCCAGTCATTCATGATCAAATAACTTTTTTACTGTATGGTGAATTCCCCTTTTCCCATCCTCCTCTGTCTAGTTTAAGTAATAGTTTCTGAAAGCTAAGGGCCAAGGGTCCCCCACGTAACCCTTTATGTGCCAAGAGACATCCTCAGGAAATTTTGGAAAGGAAGTTTCCCCACATATGAAAGCTGCTTTATGTAACTTGCCCATTAACAGAGGAGATAGGTATAATCATGCACAGACAAATCAATTATACTTTCTCCACAATCCAATTAAAGGCAGGAGATAGAAATTGCACACTGCAAAGGAAAATGTATAAGTCAGTCAACAGGGAGCAAACCAAGTTTCCCTGTCATATTGACAAGTCAATCTGATTGGTTCAGGAAATTTGAAATCTATCTTCTTCAAATTAAGTGACAGAATCTATCATGTTATCAGATAGCTCACTGAAAAAGATGTATCTGTATCAATTATATTAATTCTTCACTGCAAGTTGATATACAGAAACATTAGAAAAAAAAGGAACATGGGTATCTTAACATTACTTTCTAAAAATACATTTGCGTTTAAGAAACTTAAACAATATAAATGCAAGACGTAATGGAATCTATTAAAGAGAAATGGCCACGTGATTTATTCAAGTAAATTCTGACTGTAATTTCTATTTTTGCATTTATATAGTACCTTTCACCTAAAAGTACAATTTAAAGTACAACTATAGATGTTTTATTCCTTATCTAGTGTTATCAAGCAATCCCCACATTATATAAAAGCAAGTTTTTGTTGTTGTTAACTTTCAAGACTATTTTGCAATGGGAAACAGTCCTGCTCCCTATTGAATTAATCAGTTCTGCATTCATTGGATGTAGTATACTTCACAATATTGTAATCTTTTTGTGTCAACATATTATGATTCAATTCAAATTTCCTACATTAACCTTACAACGCTCTCTTCATTCTTTTTGAAGAGCTTCGTAATAAATTATAATCCTTCCACTTGAAATAGTGCCTTTCACACAGAAGGACATCTCAACAACAACAACACTTACATTTATAGAGTGCTTTTCACATCGGGAAGACATCCCAGAGTGCTTGACAGTGGAAGAGCACAACAGTAGAGGGCAGGAGGTGGTGACAGAATACTCCCGTAGCTCCCTATCACCAAACAGATTGATTTCAAGATCCTGACACTCATTTTCATACTCCTTGATGCCCTGGCACCTCCCTACCTCTCCAATCAGCTTACCCTCCAACCTACATTCTACTGCCTCCGCTCCGCTGGCTCCAGCCTCTTGCCATTTCCTCGTGTCCTCCATTCCGCTATCGGTCTCTATCGGTATAAGAGTCTTCTATCTGTTTACCTTGTCTCCTACCTTCCACATCTTCAGATCACACCTGAAGACCTTCCTCTTTAAGAACATAGGAATTAGGAGCAGGAGTAAGCCATTCGGTCCCTCGAGCCTGCCCCACCATTCAATAAGATCACGGCTGATCTTCTAACCTATCTCCATCCGCCCGCCTTATCCCCATATCCCTTAATCCCTCTATCCTTTAGAAATCTATCAATCTCAGTCTTGAATATGTCCAAGGACTGAGCATCTATAGCCTCCATAAATTTGCTACCAGCTGAGTGAAGAAGTGTTTCCTCAACTCTGTCTTCCTTAACTTTGACTTTGCCTATGGTTCCTACCCACTTCTCCCAGCTCAGCATCTTGCTCTGCCACTGTCAGGTGCTCATGGACGCTACCTTGAGTGAGGGGCAGTATATAAATTCAAGTTGTGTTTAGTAATTCTCCTGACAAATATTGCAGAAAGGTCACCTCTAGTCTCTCTTAGCACTCTTCCAATATTAGTTTTGATGTCTATTATTTTCCCAAGCCCGTTAAATAGTCCCACTTGTCTTAGCTTGTTGCTAAATTTGCTGTCGTCTATTTAAATTTTCATAATCTTTATTTTCCCTTAAAGATCTTTAATTCAAAATTCTGATTGATGATGTTTGCTTTTCTTTGCATTCTTTCCTTTTTTTCTACCAATGGTGACATATCATTCAGAAAATCTTAATCTCTAAGTGCTTGCTGTGCACAAACAAATAAATCAATTGCTGATAGATTAGTAATGTGTTAATTACAGGTGGGGAAATCATTCCTACACAAGAATTTCATGAGCCAATTGTATGGTTTTGCTTTTTATTCTGAGGACTTCAGGTGAGCTAACAAGCGCTATATGAAATGCAAAGATAATTTATTATTATTACACAATTGAAGCCACTGTCTCCTTCATCCACTCTGAGAATTATTGCAATATGGATTTATTCATGTTGGAGTTTATATTTTTAAGACGCAAAGCAAATATTTTAAGAGAATTTCTCACTGGGAAGATTAATTTTAACACAACTGAAACACCTAGATTTGTGGAACTCTGTTGTACCTCCATAACACCACTGAAACACTCCACATGCCTCTGCCATATGCAACTGCCAGTTCTTATGTTCTTATTTCTTCTTATGTTCTTACCTCTGTTCAAATTACAGGGAAATATGTTTGCCTTATTGTAAATTATTAACATCTCTAACTCAACAAATGTTACTTAAATATACAAAGCCAGGTAAATAGAGGGGCTGGAGAGAAGATAGGCAATTATTTGATAAAAATTTGCTATTCATGATAATATATACAGAAATAACAATTATTGCATTTGATATAGCGCTTTATCACATCATCTCAAAGCTCTTCACAGGGTATTCTGTAAAGTTGATTGAATTTTGTGGGTGAAACAAGGCAGCCAATTGCACACAGTAGTATCCCACAAACAGTCAGGGTTTGGATGACTACATTTCTGTTACTTTTTATTTTTTGAGAGATTATTACCACTGGAAAGCAATCCACCACATAACTAACAGCTGGGTCCTAATTACTGCTAGGTAAACAGAGGCATGTGGAGTAAGGAAATTTTCCTATAGTTTTGCCTCACTCGGGAATCAAACCCAGGTCCTCTCCCTTGCAAGACGAGTGCCACTATGCTACGCGAATCCTATTATTATTGTTATTATGATAGAACACAAGAGCATCATCTAATGGTAGAAAAACTATATTAAAACTTATGTCAGTGACTTTATATCTGGCATTATTTTTTTCTCTGTGCGCTTTTACTTACATATGTGTTCTCTATTTAAATATACTACATCTATATATTTCAATATCACTCTACTTCAGCCATGGGAATGTAATTTGATAAATGACAGAATCAATATCAATTTAAAGTTAGATTTGAATCCCAAAGTATTCTAATATTGGGGACCATACACAACAGTGACAACAATTTGCATTAAACATTCATGCGAGTCAAAGGAAATGCAATCAAGCAGATTCTCAGAGCGTGTCCTTAGTACATGATGGGTGGGCCTATAAAAGGGGCTTATTATGCAATTATTTCAGCAAAACTCAGTCTCTACTTGTTATTGTTGTTAAAGCACGGAATGTGCTGTGGAAATTAGTAATAGGTACAGGAGAAGGGAATAGAGAGATATGGGAGAGGAATTAAGAGGGGTGGAGGCACATTTAGAGATTGGATTTGTGAAGCTGAATTGCTTGTTTCCATTGTGTATAGTGTATGTAATTGTAATAATAATCATCTTTGCATTTGATATATCACGTCATCAAGATGTCTCAAAGTACTTCACAGGATTTACTGTAAAGTGTAGTGACTGTGTATTTCTGAGCTAAGTCTATGGGAGGATACCTGTTTTCAAAGGAGAATATTCCCTTTGCCTCTGAATACTCAGGATAAGCAACCATTCGAGTTTTAAACTGAATCTAAAGCTAATGTTGTAATGTCTGTTGTTTGCTAAAGCTATAGCGCGAAAGGGAATCAATTAGGATAGTAAGGACTGTCATAAATATAATATATTGGGGATCTTGCATGGACAGAGGTGATAGTAATATCAAGCGCTCTGAGACGCCGTCTGGCGTGGAGGGTGCTATATAAATCAAAGTTGTTGTTGTTGTAATAATGATAATAATAATAATCCTTGCATTTGATATTGCGCTTTTCACATCTTCTTGATGTCTCAAAGCACTTCACAGAACATACTGTAAAATTAATTGACTGTATGTTTATGGGTGAAATGCGGCAGCCAATTGCGCACAGAAAATGTCCCATAAACAGTTGTGATTTTGAAATGACCTTTTTTTTTTGAGTGATTATTATTAGGCACATCGAGTAAGGAAACTTGCCCAAGGTTTTGCCCTGACCTGCCAGGAATTGAACCCAGGTCTCTCACTTGCAAGGCAAATTCTCTAACCTCTGAGCTACAGGATTCTACAATAACTACAGACAACGTTGACAATTCTATGGATGGAGGGAAGTCTTTAGCTCTAGGTAAATTTGTAATTGTAGTTACAAATTACTCATTTTAAACCATAAAATATAATCCATGTAGTGATAATTGATGTGATAAAACAAATCTTATGATGACTCCTACTGTAGTTTTCTTACATAATTACTCTTATAATCATTTCACTGCAGTGACCTTAGGTTATTGGAATCCTGTATTTCAGTGGTTAGAGCATTTGCCTTGCAAGCAGGAGACCTGAGTTCAATCCCCACCAGGGCAAAACCTTGGGTAAGTGTCCTTACTCCATATCCTAATAGTAATCTATCAAAAAAAACAATAATAAATTAGTCATTTCAATCCATGATTGTTTGTGGGTCACTGCTGTGTGCAATTGACTGCCATGTTTTGCCCACAAATATACAGTCAATTCACTTTACAGTATATTTTGTGAAGCGCTTTGAGACGTCTGGAAAATGTGAAAAGCGCTATACCAAATGCAAGGATTATTATTATTATTATTATTAACTATACAAATCTTGGTATAAATTGTCATTGGACCAGCTAGTGTTAAGCTCAAAGGGCAATAACAATTGTCTCAAGTTTTCCTTGGGTTTTACAGGGTCTTCATAGTGTCTTGGGTAAAGAATGAAACAAAAAGGGAACATAAAACCATAGAAATTGACAGCAAAGGAAGCTATTTGCCTTGTAGTGTCTGTGCTAACTCCTTGAAAGAGTAAGTCATTCAGCCCTATTTGCTGCCTATTCCCCATACTGTGCAAATTACTCTTGTTTAGATATCTATCTTGAAACATAGTTCCTGCTATGAAGTTCATACCGACCAGCAAATTCCTCAAGCTAACAACTTGTCTGAATTTTAAAAATCTATTATTGGACTTGAACATTCTATAGTTTCCAGCACAAACAAATTTAAATGATAATGACTTTATTTACTACCACATATATTAATCGAATTCTGTTGAGAGAAATCCTGGAGAGTTCGATGGAGCTGACTTGGACCATGAATTACAACAACAACAAAATTACATTTGTAGAGCACCATCCACGTTGGGAAGATTTCCCAAGGCACTGAAAAGCATCAGTCTATCTAAGAATCATACGATTCAACTAATATTGAAAACATTTCTATTAGCATTAATATTATAACAAACACTTGATTTGGGCATTCTGCATATGAGCCAGTATGTGTGTATGTGAACATCAAATTGTAATATAATAATACTAATCCTTGCATTTGATATATTTCATGTCCTTTAGATGTCTCAAAGCACTTCACAGAATATACTGTAAAGTGAATTGACTGTATATTGGTTAGCGAAACATGGCAGCCAATGCACACAGCAGTGACCCAGAAACAGTCGTGGATTGAAATGACCAATTTTTAAAAACTTTGAGGAATTATTATTAGGCATGTAGAGTAGGGAAACTTGCCCAAGGTTTTGCCATGAGTAGCCTGGATTTGAACACAGATCTCACGCTTGTAAGACGAGTGCTCTAACTACTGAGCAACAGGACTCCACATTGTATTGTGTATTATTAATGTTTGTATTATTTTTTCAGTCCTGATTTGCAGCA